>LR824608.2:13760000-14960000 GCA_902829305.4 Spodoptera exigua | reverse complement strand
CTCAACGACCAAGAATTGGTTTCTGAAATCAATCCAACGACAGTAATTTATTTGATACTATATAAATAAAAAAAGTGTGTATATAATTTTTCGTTTGCAAACAACTCGCCATTTTGAACAGAAATACAGTGCCAGTTGATTTTGCTTACTTATACTTATATTTATCGAAGTGACAGAATAACATAGTTATCGATATCTTTTACGGTTACAGTTTATTCGTAAATGTGTTTATTTCTCATTTGTTATGTACATAATAAGTTATTGCCTAGGTAGGCTGAAATTAGCCCAAGTTGTCATTACCATTAAGTGGCTGAGGTAATAGATTATGTTAATGTTATGATAACAGCTAATATGTGGTTCCCGTGGTACATTAAACTATATTACGAAGTTCGATTATTATCTGAACTATGTGTGTATGAAGATTTAAGATGTAGAGAGTATCGTGTCAAGGTATGTTCATTAGCCAAAGTGAAATTGAAAAAATCTCTTGTTCAATTTGAGAACCATTTTTCTTTATATGGGATGGCGTCAAGCGACCAAAAGATTTTACCTTATTTATGGTAAGCAATTAGTGCAACCCATGAACCCTCGTAGCACACGAGGTGTTCCAATTGCGTGGCCGGACTTTTAGAGACATAAAATTTTGAGGGCTTAGGGACAGATAGGAAAATTTTCAAAGATTAGAAACATTAATCTTCGTGTTATGATTGAGTATAATTATTTTTAACCGACTTCAAAAAAGGAGGAGGTACACCGATAACTCGAAGACGCCTGGACCGATTTGCAAAATTCTTTTTTTATTCGATAGGGTATACTCGCCATTTGGTCCCATTGTCATGAGGTCAGGATCTGATGATGGAATCCTGGAGAAACCGAGGGGAACTTTCGAAAATTGTAGGAGCGAGTAGGTTTTTTGTATGATGTTTAAGTAGGCCTTTAACAACACTGTAACTTGACGAAGGTCGAAGTCGACCAGATGTTGGAGCTGGAAGACAGTCGAGGGATCTCCTTGACTATTTGGAGTAATTGCCTTGTGTTTGGGCTTGAATGATTCGTATTGGCAAGCACTTTGCAGCAGGCTTGGTCGTAACTGTCATTAAGGGTCTGATGATGAGAACGAAGGACAGCTCAGGGAACTCCTGAACGGTTTACAGTAACTACTTCGTGTTTGAACTTAATTCATTTATATTGATGAAAACTTTGTACCTGTAGGTATGTATCATAACAACTGAAGGTCTGCAGTTTACCTGATGATGGAGACAATTGACCATCGAGGGGATTCCGGATGGAAACGAGAGACAGTCGAGAGAACTCCTCAACGATTTATAGCAGCTTCCTTGTGTTTGAGCTTAATTTATTCGTTTTGATGAGAACTTTACACCTTGATGGATTGTGACTGTCATTAGGGATCTGATGATGAAGACGAACGACAGTCTAGGGAACTCCTCAACGGTTTACAGTAGCTACCTCGTGTTTGGACTTAATTTATTTATATTGTTAAGAACTTTCCCTCTCCTAGAGAGATAGCCTGTGCCCCAGTAGTGGGAACATTAAAATGGCTGATGATGATGATGATGATGATGATGAGAACTTTCCCATTTCTTGGCGGCTCCTTTCGTTGGCCTACACATAGCTACTTAAAAATATATACTATTCAATATGTTAATTTATATTTAAAATATAACTGTAGTTTACAGAAGAACTTGCAACAGACACTAAATAGAAAAAAATAAAAAAAACTACGTTTAAAAAAACCGACTTCAAAAACAAAAAAGTGTCAAATAAATAATTAAAATTGATATTTTAATAGCACTCTTACGTACGCGAAGCTAATACTTTTAATATTAATAATAAAACATTATCAATTCTATGTGCTACCTATTCATAGGTTTGAAGTCGGTGCCAAGCTCTAAACAGAATAAAACTAAATGAGAATTAAGACTGTTTAACTGCTAAAAGACGAAATTTCCACAACTAACAACGCCGCTACCTACTACTATTTTTAACAACCAAGTACGAGAAAACTTTCAGAATTCATAATTCATCCAAATATCTTTCTAAGCTATATACAGTTTCGCCGGTAACGAAACCATATAGACTTCTGATTCTACGCCAACGCCATCAAGTTAGAAAATCGGTACTAAATTTCTTAAATCCTAACAAATAAATTCAAACGCGCCCGGCGAGTTTAGGTACTCATGTAATCATGCTTATTATATTATGTATTAGGCTTGGCACCGACTTCAAACCTATGAATAGGTAGCACATAGAATTGATAATGTTTTATTATTAATATTAAAAGTATTAGCTTCGCGTACGTAAGAGTGCTATTAAAATATCAATTTTAATTATTTATTTGACACTTTTTTGTTTTTGAAGTCGGTTTTTTTGTAATAAGCTATCGCGTAATGACCATTCTAAATTTTTACTTCTTCTGTCGAAGTATTATTTTCTATACTTTAAAATTAAAAAATATTTGTTTAATATTTATTGATTGATTAATAATAGTCATTGTCATAATAATAGATAAGTAAGAAAAATATATAGGAATAAAAAAATTAAACTAAATACTAACACAAAAAATTTTGGCATATTCTCAACAATACTTAACTTAGTAAGTATTGTTTCGCTGATCGCTGAACTGAACCACTTAAAAAATAACTTTCAGATTCACTAAACCAAGAAGTTAAGTATAAAGTTAAACTTTTTTATTTTTAAACTGCCGTATTCTGTTGGCGAGTTTACGGCTGAAGTTTGTTTTGGTATAAAGCTGCAACAAAATCTACCTGACTAGATTTTAAGCACAACTGAATATTTTAATACTAAGACTTGGTTGGTCAACAGAAAATTTATGGGCCGTTAACGTTTTGTTCGATTCAAGACTTTGTTGTGTATTACTGTAATACTTTTGGTATATTTTACTCTACATTACCGTGAAGTAAGCTCGGGAAAATATGCAAGGTATGCTGTAAGTAAGTAAGTAAAGTTTCTGCCTAACTCCTCCTTTGTAACAATGTGTAAGTTTTTGTAAAGGAAAACTTGAATATATTATTATATACTTGTGTATATTGACGACTTAAATCTTTCATATAACTGTCATTGCAACATACTTGAAATGCATTTTATTACGTTATAAATGCAGAATTTAGCAAAAATGTTTAGAGGTTTTCCTTTACTTATGACAGTTAGGAAAAAGTCTTATTATTTTTAATAGCGTATTTTGGCCCACCTTCTACAAACTATACTTTAAATAAAAGTTACTAGTGACAGTATTTCAGTAAAAGGTCGTAGTCGTGGAAAAGTTTCGTTTATAAAGCAAAAAAAATCTTAAAACCCCGCAAATGAAGTTGCATACAAAATGAATTAGCGCTGTGTACGATGTCTGTCAATATTGCCATTTACTTTTTAGCGCCGGCCGAAATTAGAACGGGCTCTCGAACATTCTCCAATATACCAATTTTTATCAGTATAAAAGCTTGTGAAAATTCAATTATGGATCCAATAAAGTTGTCAAATATCAACACGAGGGGGCGCGGTACGTCACGATTAGGGTCGCTATCCGTTCGCTGTGTTACGGATTTGTCCTAGACAGTAGAGGTCGTATTGTTTTTGGTTAGGTCAGTGGGTGAAATGAAGGTGAAGATTTGATGATTTTAGACATGTTAGATTTTTTTTGTTAATTGCAGCCTTTTTGAAAAAAGTCGACATGGACTTTGTAGTGGTAAAATACTATATGACTAGAACCTAAAATACTAGACATAAAAATTAAATCATATGTATCTAGACAAATTTCGACATTTCAAAAAGGAATTCGCACCGCCAAATTCCCTTAATCTAACTTCAGTAAAATATAAAAGTTACCATCCCCGAAGTTGTCACAATTTTTAATTACATACGCACCCTACTCATGCTCGTGCGGGCATTTTAAAAGAAACATTTTTTTCGCCAAATTCGTGTCGAAGTTTGGAAACTTTTCATATTTTATCCAGTGATTGCGTCGTCACTTGCCAATCATTTTGGTCAGAAACATTTTGAGTTTTATAACTTGATGTGAACCACAGAGGTCGACTTTTAAACTCGGTGGATAGGTATTGGCAAAGTTGCGAAATAATTATGGAAAATTGAGCGTGTATTTTTGGAATGTTTATCGAGTTTAGGGGCTAAGTATCGAGTTGATTTATGGATGATTGAAAGACAGAATTATTGGTTATTGTAGAATGAATTTATGGGTTTTGCTGTCACAAAGAGTTTTGTCCTTCTCCAAAAAATGTTTATAATTCTAAAGTCACACAGAAATGTTTTGTAGAAAAAGGAAGTCGATTCTAGGTTTGTCTCTATATTTTCAAACTACAGGCATCTAATACATTATTTTAACGGGCGACCGACCTCTCTTCGGCCTTCATAAGCAAATTCGTCGTCGATCCTGTATATATGATTTTCCCAAGCAACACCTGATTCAATAAAGCAAGACAGGTAGGACCCTTGGATAACAAGATTCCTGACATCTCCGTCCCTTTTTTCATAATAAAATTGGAAATCCCACTCAATAAGGCCCCGGAATTGGACGGACGGACTCAAAAACTTGGTCCAATTAGACAAACTGACTATAGAAAAAAAAAAATGTTTCAAACGTTAATTCCCTTTTGATGTATAAAGGATTTTTTTCGCCTTTGAATTTTTTATTAGCCCTCAAGTATTCTTTGTTTTTTCCAATTTGAACAGGTCCGTATTAAAATTAATAATGATGGATCGACAAGTTCCTTTTGACTTGTTGTCAGTCAACATCGAGTGGGGCTCGAGAGTTTTTAGCGAAACTAGCTCTTGATAACAAGGAATTATTATGTACCAGCGTTCTTAATGTAGAAATATGCCATGACAATTGGCACTTGTACGAAATGTACGGCTTTGTGACAAAGAAAAGTGGTGCTTGTGCGAGAGACTGAGACCATTATTATTCGACCTTTACAAGCTAAGGAATGGCGACTATGCCAAAGGCTTTAGACCTTCTTTCATTTTCCAGCAAATTATTCCACTTCTGGTAGCCAAGAGAACCATATATTCAGAATCTAAATATTCAGAATAGCCACACTTGATTTAAAACTGCGAACGATGTACGACTGGGAAAGTTTAAAGAAGTAAGTGTGTGAGGGAGAATTTTTGAAAAATCTTTCTTAACATTCACAACCGACGGAGAGGGTAACTTTGTGAATTGGCTAAAAGATATTTTAAAGAATTTTTGTTATAACTTACTATCTTGATAAGTTCTAAGACCGAGTTTTGGACAATTTTGTGAAAGTACTCGGTTTGTGATAAGCTTTATATTGTTAGCTGGAGTTTGGAAGCGAACTTATAATATTCTTTGCAGATATTACGTTTTCTATTCCTCACATATTTTTCAGATTATCTAAATCTAGTGAAGGGTTTTGAAAGCGTATTTCGTTAATGTCTTTATGAGGCTTAATATAAAATAACTGACAATGTGATCTCAATTTTCATCATCATCATCATCAGCCTGTTTCTGTCCACTATTAGACCAATTCTCAATCCACCACGTTCTCATCTCAATCTTGTTGTTGTTGAATTAAATTATAAAACATTTTTTTTCTATTCATTGGTTAGATATAAGTTTATTTTAGATAGCAAATGAAATCAAATTGATTTATTTGCAACAGCGCTGGTACAATTTAAATCTAATTTCATTGGATGTGTATCATTTCCGTAGCAAGCAGCCTAATAAAAAGCTTTTATATTGTAATTAAAATTGGAGTATTTTTGTATCGTTTATTAACTTTAATTGCATATGAAAAATGAGGTCACAGTGAAAATAATGAGCCACAAAATAATAAGTAGCTACTTATAGAATTTATGGCAATAATTTAAATTATTACGGCAGTTAAGTGGGTGTAATGAGTATCGCGTGAACCTATAAATAATATTAACTTAATTATCTTTACTAAGAATAAATCAGATTGTGTAATTGTTAAATATGTTTGTCAGGATATATTAACATGATTGTAAAGTTGGTCGGGCTGCCTGGGTACATGGCTCTTGTTTAGATATTTTATGCAAGGTTTGATTAATACACTGATAACTTTGATTGATATTTATCAATAAAAGTATAATTGTATGATTGATGAGTGCACAGTGAATGCTCATGCTATTCGTGCACTAAATTCACCCACCGCGTCAGCGCAGATAATTTATTTATGTTACAGTACGGCACACGCGCAGACGGGTTACCTGATGGTAACCAATCAGCGCCGTACATGGACAGCAACAACAGAGGAGTTACGAGTGCCGACCTTTTGGGGATTAGGGCTTTGGAGATTTTAGGATTGGGGAGGGTTGGGCCTCCGGTAAACCCATACACACGGCGAAAACAACGCTATGGTAGTTTCACGCCGGTTTACTGTGAGGCCGTGGTATCACACCGGTAGGACCGACCCATTGGTGCCAAAGCAAGGCTCCCCCACACTCCGATTTCGATAAAAAACTATGCTGTGCTTGCACTGTACAAGTATGGAGTCGCATTTTTGATTCTCGTGTGACAGTACCGATAAATAACGAATATAATAAATACTTAATAAAATAATAATAATTAATTAAACTATATAGTACTAGCTAATCATATCTAAATGGGCAGTATGTCATGCTCAAAGCGAATGCGACACGTTGCCACTTAATTATTCTAGATCAACGGCAACAATGTTAAATTAATTACACATACCATTACTATTAATCCTTCATTTAGATCCACGTGTATACATTACAGACTTGAGATTAAAAGGATGACGTAGTGTTGGTAGGCCACTTTACTATTTTAGACATTTATAACAATTAAAGAAGTAGATCAAAACTCCCGTCCTTAGAGACTTCACATCATGGGCCTCCCTGCTGGGCATAGGCCCTTCTCACACGAAGGGAATTCAAGCATTAATCACCACGCCTGCTCAAATGATTAGCAGTGCTTTCTAGTATCTTAAGTCAGTAGTATTCTAACAATTTTACAAAGTACGGATCAATTTTTATCGTACACGATAGATAATAAAAGTACAATCACTGACAAAAGATAAATCACCATTTAAATGAGCGTTAAAGTTATTCACAGCTAGTCACCCGTCAATTTTACTATTTATCGCGATACGGCGAGAAGGAAGTGTTACATAAATAATAAAATGCTACCACACCTGACAAGGTGAACTAGTGTGAACGTGTACAATCGCATACACTACTTGTCCCCGAGAAAAATAATAAAATATTACTTCAAATGTAGTAAGCAATTTTTCATGGAGTGAATTGTTGGTGGTAAATTTTAAGTGTTGTAGAACCAAGCTTCAGCACGAAAAGATTGGCTCAACCGGAGTTATCTCACGGCCTCACAGAAAACTGACGAGAAACAACCACATCGTTGTGTTTCTCTGTGTGCGTAATGTTTCTAGAGGCCTAATCCTTCTTCATCTGCCTCAATCCCTAAATCTCTAAAACCCTTATCTCCAAAACGCCGGCAACGTACGCGCAACTCCTCTGATGTTTCGGGAATTCATGGGTGGCTTAACATCAGGTAATTTAACGACTTTTTTTTATAAAAATGGCGTTGATCTGAAAATTACATGATGTGTATATATACTAGAATTATATAAGTAAGCACATATTCTTATTTTTTAACTAAAAATCGTAATGTATTTTCTATACACATAAATTGTTGTTTCTTTCGGCTTTAATAAAGATTATCCTTTTCTCGTCTGAAAACGCTACCAACGTTTACTGTACGCTGTGATGTAAAGTTTAGTATTGATAGAATACAAACACACTTTCTGCAGACGACGATACCATGAATAAAGAAAGCCATCCAATAGAAGAAACTATTATAACAGCCTATGAGTTAGACGGTACAGGCGCGCACACGAGGCGCAGTCGTCGCGATAAAAGCGCCGCGGAAGCGCAGAGTGCGCGGTAAACGACAGCCGGTGTCCGCTTCCTGCACAGAGCGCGAGGTGACGCTGTGTGCGACTGTACTTTTGTTACACTCGTGAGTTAGTTATGATGTACGCGAGTGTACTTGCTGAACGTTTATGACTACCATTTGCTTGTATATAGTTTTATGTTTCATAAGGAAATTACACTTTTAAATAAAGTTATGTAAAGCAAACATTATATAAAGGCTTTTAGTTTTTAGCACAGCAAAGAAACTCTTACAACCTAACCACAGCTAGTAATATCATAATATTACATTCCAAAAATATCTTCATTCTTTATGTTTATAGCAAAAAAAGCGGTTAAACCAAGCACCCATATCGAATTCACGACCAAACATATAACGTTTATTAGCGATCCTAAGCGTTTTAACACGTCGACCGTATTTTCGGTGTCCCGTTCGTATTAAGACTTAGATTTCCCAGAAGACAAGTTGAGAACTTGTCTCGCTGGTAACCAAACTGCTACTATATATCTGTTTATGTGTGGAAAAGTGTAAAGTACTTTAAAACTTTCGTCTGATCTTGGACAAGGATAAATGTGATCGTGTACACCACACACATGTTCTGATGCATTACATACAGATGTTTTATTGATTTCGATGAATGATGAATTATATTAAGAATTATAACTGGGTTATGAACATGGTAAACGTAAATGAGTGATTTTGAAATTCATTGAAGGAACGTTTAGAAAGTTTGAAATTCTTGTACTATATAATATAGTATGTAGGAGAATATCTATATTTTTGGATGTAATTAATTAGTATGATAGACACTAAACCACTTCAGAAAACATGTTTTTATACTTATATTACAAGCATTAAACCGTTTCTCTACTCAAATAGCAACTCGGGAACAGAATGACCACAAATAGGGGTCCAAAGCCGCACCTTATTAATTACACCACAAAACACCTCTTACACTGTCTTAGCGTTGCAGTAACTTCATCTTTAATCAAGCCACCGTTTGATCCACAAATCCGACACACAACAGCAGTAATCATCCGTAATCCACAGCAATTATATCACAAAGACCAAGGATTTAATAGACAATCAAAGGGAATAATTTCGGACGGCGATTATTTCAAGTGAAGGCACGAGGACCAGCCCTTAAGGACAGAACGTCGAGCACCAACGTTTAATTAGTGAAACCCTGTGATGGTGCGCCGGCAGATTTAATTGAAGTTAAGTTGCTTGAAACATGCGCGACGTTGACTTCTACGTAATGCAAAAAGAGGGATTTCGGCAGTATTATGACCGACTTAATCTTAATTTAAGACGTTTTCCTGGTATTTTATAAATGGGTTCTTGTTGAAGAACCGAAATTGGACGGTTGGGGATTTGTGTCGAATTATATTACTGCCTGTTGTAAGTCCTGAAATATTTACCCAAAGGCTTATTAACTTGAAGACGCAATTGATCCTCTATTATAACGTGCTCATTCAACCCTTAGCGTGAGAGAGATGTAGAAGTCATTATGAAAGTTACACAGCACTATCACAGGAATTCTCAATAGATCATTTACTTGCATACCTAGATAAAATATAATACTTAGATACATAAATAGTTGTAGAAACGTTTCACCAAACGAAATATACATTTTACAAGGAAATTAAGTTGTCATTTCCAATCGCGAGCGAGCGCGAGAAATATAAAATAAACTAAATGATATACGAGTGTTTATTTCGACTAGCAACTTTGGTATCTGCTGTTGACCTCATAAATTGCAACGAGCTTACCATGGCGCCGTGTTAGCACAATTTAAAGTAACTTTTATTCATTCCGTTTTTTAAATGTGACATTATTTATTCATTTGTAACTATCGTAAGGGATGCGGCTAAGTTAGCTTCGCGAAGTCGCCGCGACACGCATGCACCCAGTCCCGCTGTCACATGAAAGCAGTGATTTCTTAGTTACTCCATGTTCGTGAGTCGCTATTTTGAATGAATGCTTCAATGTATTATAATTATTTAATGTTCCATGAATAAATGTAAAGTATAATTTTATTGACCCTACTAGTCTTACATTTATTTAATGGAAAAATAATTTTAAAACAATACGGTAAGAATTTTTGTTCCATATCATGTAATATTTATATTTTATGTACTACTAAAAGCTACATCACTTTCCTCTGAAATGGAGTGTAGTGTGAATCAACAAAAATTTTTGCGCGGTCACGATTTAGTTCATTTTATGTTTAACCAATAAACATTGAAATATTAAGCACCTCTAAATTACCTTCAAATTTTTATCTGAAAAGTAAACTCATATTTTATATTCATGAAAAATTTTGTTTAGCCGTTATTTTTCAAGCTCTGCCGATGACACAAAACATAATATTTTTACACCAGAGCTAAAATAACAGTGGAATATAAGAAAATCTTGTTTTTATAAGGTCTAAGTTACGAGCGAGTGCGGTAAAAGCTGTATCGAAATAAGTGGGCTCGTAAAATGCGCTTATTTTAATTTGTGTCTTAAAAATTTTCAAAACATTTTTACGCGACATTATTTTATGTGAAAGGGTGTAAAATTTAATATGAATAAGGCTATAAGTCTAATCAGGCTTTGTCATTCATTGCACAGATCGTAAATTCAAATTACGCGTGTAGGTAAAAAGAAAATGGCAACATGTTTTCCGAATGTTCATTGCGCTACATCCATTCCGTAGATTGTGCGATATAAGTACTACGCCGTAGCAATTCCGTAGCTCGAGTTGCTACATCGGCTACGACATTGTAGGCCCACTAAAACTTGTAGGTACTACTATAATTTTTATTTATGTATAATAATATATTTATGTATATACATAATGTATATATATCATGTAACTTACCGTTCAATTTATTTTAAGTAATAAAAGAGTACTTATTATTAAAACATTTAAAATAAAAACATGAAAACGCTTAAGCCCATACTTTACATTAGCAGATCAGCTATGGACCTCAGACGTGAATTCAGCGCATTATGGCGTTGACACGGGTCCGTGGAGCTTACTCGACGTTATATAAATGTTACCTCTTACTTCTCATTATTGTCACTTTTTGCTTGCAAACTTGCAAATATTTTTATACCGGTTGACAGTTTATAAGTTATTCAGATATGATTTTTTTAATACAAAACTTATTTTCGTTTCGAGTTTTTCTGTGTTTTTATATACCTACAATCAAATACACAGTTTAATATTCGGTGTCTTTTACTTTATTTAAACTGAATAATGTTAACTATTATTGTGTATTTTTTTATTTAACCTATTCATCATATAACATTGTTACAGTGCTATAATCGTTTCATTAAATGTTTACAACCTTTCGAATTGTAACTAGCTGAACAGGCAGTAGTTACCTATTTTATAGTTATTTTTCTTTGAGCTCATTTTTACAACTTCTCTTAAATGTTTTATCTTTGTCAATTTTACGATGTTCTCCAGTTTAAATGTAAACTATTCACTTGGGTGCACATACTGTATTTATAGGGCAGAGATCGCATGTGCTGAAAAGTTTTATTTGCGATTCATTGAAGTTTTCATAAAATAAGAGGAGAAAAATATTGGTTTCCATTCCTAGTATCGGGTGAATAATAAATATGTACAAGGAACAGTATAGCTTCGGAACTGTTTCCAGTAAAATATAAACAAGTACACAAAAAAGGTGTGTCGTGAAATAAAATAGTAGCACCTGCTGTCGGGGAGATTCTAATACTTAATTTTCATGTTCGTCTAATATTTTTTAAAGATATGAATTAAAAACCATTTTTGAGTATTTTAAAATAAGGTGTTGAATTTGTCTGTTTGGATACTACCCAATTGAATCATGTGTTTTATGTTAAATATTATATCAAAGACTAAAATAAAATAAGAAATATATACCCATTTGTCTACAGACGGAAATAGCTGACAGTCGATTAATCACAGTATCCTAAAGACCTTTAGATTTTATAATAAACTGTAGAAGAAGAGAATAGACTGATCTGTAGGAGATTCATTAAATAAAATTGAATATTTTTGTATGAAAATGAAGAATCTTAGTCTATGTTTGTGTTAATTACATTTGAAAAATATTCCATTATTAAGTTATTAGTTTCTGGGAATTAATATTTCTTCATGAAGCTATACATAATCTATACTATAAGATTATAAAGCTGAAGACTTTGTTTGTTTGTTTCAACGCGCTAATTGCCAGAAGTACAGGTTAAAATTGAATAATTCTTTTTTTGTGTGTTGGTTTATTTAATAATGAAGGAAGTCGGATTTCCAAAATACTTTCACTGTTAGATAGCTACAATGTTCCTGAGTGCTATATATAGGCTATAAATCATCACGCTACGATCTGTAAGAGCAAAGCAGCGGATAAAACCGTGCGAGAGTAGCTAGTACCGTATAAAATACTAGATAATAGACTGTTACAAAATGAACATGAAGAAGCGATAAAATTTTGTGGTACAGCACTGTAGACTCCAAAACACGAACCATATGTACCAAAACACAGCAGAAATAAAAGAAACACTAGAAATACATAAAAAAATCAGTGCGCGTCCGAATCGTAACGAGTTTGACGCGGGTCGGTCATGACAGCTCGGTGTGACGTCACAAAAACCTTTAAGAACCAGGATTTGTGCCGACTTTTGGACGTGGAGTGACGGGTTGCATGCGTGCTAGTTGCGAAAGTTAATGGCACATAATGGAATCTTCTTGTTGTCTTGTGTTGCCCGTTTTCCTGGGTCGGACACCTGTTGTCCAAGAAAAGGGTATTTCACCAAGATTTCTTGATATTTGTAGTCAAGTCAGCACAGAATCTTTGGACTTACACTAAGGATAACAAATCTTTAGTTTTATTAAAATTATTACCTTGTTTACAAGCATAAAATAATTCCTGCATTCCAGCCTGTTAGAAAAAGTAATATTTCAGTAGTTAGTCCAAAAAAGTTGGACTTTATTTGACAAGTTTTAGAACACTAAAACGCTTCAATCGGTGCCAAGGAGCACTAAAACCAGCACCTAGAAAATTTATTGGATCTAGTCTATTTTTTACCTCTCCACAATCGTTAGTGATTCGAAAACTTTTACACACCTTGGCCACCTTCGCCACCTTTAAATTTTAACAGCCGAAAATAGTCGAAAGAAAGGCCTTTAAAGAAACAAACTAAACCATTATTGGAGTTTGAGGTAGTACGTTTTCATTACCACTGTTTAGAACGAAGGGAGGATTCGATTCTGCCTTCTTAATGGCTAATGAAACTTCTTTTAATGTATGTGCAGTCTTCGTTCAGATATTATGAAGAAGTGAGATTTTTGCTTAAAAATACAATGTTTGCAAGTCTATAAAAATCGCTTAAAGCAAAGAGATTTATTGCTTTCGTAACAATCAACCGTGGAATTAATAGGTCTCATAAAACAATGGTGTTTAAAATTGTATACATGCATATATATTCACCTACATTAACTTAATTACAACATCTAAATAAGCCAAATAGTTTCCAATTAGGGGCAGCTATCAAAACAGTAATTATTTGCCAACAACAAACTTGTGATAACCTGGGGCATTTGTTTACAAAATTAGGCCATAATATTGTGTGAAATATCATTGTTTGCGCACCTGGCCGTTATTTCGGGGCAAATTGATCGTGAAGCATCGGGGATTAGCATTGCAACTTACTGGGGTCGTTGTGAATAGTTTTAGGCATTGTTGCGTCCCACCCTGTGTGCAAATGATGTTGAAGTCTATACTGGAATTTTGTTGAATAGAATTGTTATAAGTGGTGTAGCGATTGTATCCAAACTCATTGGGCGCTCGTAAGTTTCTTTTCAAATTCCTCTGTTTCAATGACGGCCCGTGATTGGTCAATGTGATTTGTTGTGCGTAGTGTCGCCATATTCATATGTAGTTTGTTACTTTGTTTTAGCGTAAAAGGTTCGATGGCTTTGTCTACAAAAGTTATATCGAGAAACAAAGCCCTTTCGTGAGAACCTGCCCGAGTTCATTGGTGACTTGAGAATAAATATATTCGTGCCTGGACGGATGGGTTCCGATAACTTTTCTATTGTTTTGTATTAAAAAATGTAAAAGTTAAATACGCTTCATGGCAAGTGAGGATTTAAGAATTAATAGCAACAATAACAAATACCACACAATTTATCTATGCCATCTTAAGTTATCAATAAATGACACATATACGTTACGAAAGATATATTTGCAATTGTATTTCGCACTTTTATGTATAAAAATAGCATTACATGAACCAGCACCTTTTTTTATAAAATATACTAGGTAAATTTATGAATACAAAATTGCCATCTATCATACAGGATCTTCTGTAGACATCCTCAGTAATTACTCTCATCATAAAACACGCTCCATTTTGCAAGTATATTGACGTATCATGCGCCGGCTACCGTCCCACGCAAATAAAATTATCCACGTACCCTCGAATATTCGGTGATAATGTGTAATTTTCAATAATACGAAAATCAATACGATCTACGTAGGCTATTACGTCACTAATTGAGTCCCGTTCGTCCGTTGGCTGGTCGCCAACAGTTCAGCTTTTCACTTCAACGGGATTATGCGGTTCTCTATATTGAATTCGATTGGTGTTTTGTTTCCCAGTTTTCGAGTTAGAAGTGAATTCTGTTGGCTCATGTTGACTTTGATCTAGAGTACCCAATTCACGTTTGTATTTTTTTCTAAATTTTCGCATTCTCATTGTTTCTGATACATTTTTGTGTGTACAGGGAAACGTAACAAAACTGATTCAAAAGAAAAATATTATTTTTAACGAAAAAATCCCGACTCATACTTATCCAGCATAAATTAAATTCAACGAACTGTCAAAAACAAAACCTCGAAGACGGTGAAAAAAATACAATATCATTTTCGTCTTTGGCCGTGAATGGATAAAAATATGCAAGAGCAAATCCGTCCAGAAACGACATTACCCAAGAATTTTGCGCACAAACCGGCCAAAGCGCAAAGTCAGCGCTTATAAATTCACGGCCTACCTCGGGATTAAGCTGGAGACGAGATATCTTCATTGTGTTTTATTGTAGCCTTCTCTGAGGTTTTGACGGTATATAATTTAAATTATTCCATTATGAAGACGACCATTCCTCTTCGGATGAGCTTCGGGTAATATTGTCATTCGTTTTATCTTTTCTGGTCGTCTTCGAAGCTTCAGAGTCATAGTAAGCATCTAAAAAACTGTTACCAATCCTCCAGCTTCATGAGATCTTTATGTTTATAGTACCATAACTTATGTCTTTAAAACCACGTTGTGTAAAATTCGCATTTCTACTACGCTAAAATAAGACAAACAAATATATTTTTGAAGGCAATTATTTGCGCACGTTTAATTTTTATTAAACCAAAAGAATTTTCTGCTCCATAAATCGGGATTTAAAAATAAAACCTAGACTGTGCTCTCATCGAGGTTGACTTTTTGGCGTAGAAATAAATCTCGAGCTTTGTTTGAGAAAAGTGAGCGGAGTGCCACAAGGGACTATTTTAGGTCCGGGTTAATAAATCATTAACGGTTGAAATGTTGTCAGACCGTCATAGGAAACACACTGTTTATAAAATTTATTATAATATATGTTTAGTTGGTATAGTTAATAGAAACAACAATACTACATAAGTTGTTTATGCCATCTTAAGTTATACGCTATAATGACACAAATAAGTTACGTAAGATTTGTTTGCAATTATAACATAAATAATAAAAAGAAAATAATAAAACCAATATAATCAATGAACATTTCACAACAATAAATTATTTTGATAGGTTTACAATCGAAACAATACGTTAATTTGTAACAATCCTATTAGTTTCCGAGTTAAGTCAAGTGTTTGTACAAATTTTACAATTGTGTTTATTATTCTTGTTTTTACAATAACTAGTTTTGATCGGAGGCGTGTTGCGATATCGTTAATTGCCGTCGGCTGGCAACACGCCAGTCGCATTGTAACAGGGTGATGGCACAACACAACATTTTTATTGTTTTGAAATTGTTAAATGTTATCTTAATAATGTGGGCGTCATTGTTACTGTCGACAACGTAACGTTTCGTTGAATGTGAAGTATTATGGGGCCGCTGTCTTGTTAGAAAGTCGTGAAGTATTAGTTCATATAAATTACAACGTCAATCAAAACAGCTTCGGTCATTATCATATTGGCGTAGTCTTCTGATCTGATCTTCAAATCGTGGAAACACAAACAAATTGTGGAAAAAACATGATAACTAGCTGAAAAATATTGAATAATTGTTATGATATAATAATGTAACTTTATTTTTTATTATATTGACAACGTACATTATCATTTTCAAGACCCACAAGAGCAGTAGAAAATTGTGTATAAGTTATATTTTACTATAAGTTATACCTAAATATACGTTTGGCGCTATGATATTGTCTAGAGGCATGACGCAACTTATTGATACGTTGGAAGAAAGAGAAACAACTATTAACCTGCTAATTGAATCTGATATAGATAAACTTTTACTATATAAGGAACTTTTTATTCAGTGTTTTTTTTTTCTTATATATTACCATGCTATTCTATCCTATTAGGGTTCGTCTGATTATCTTGTCTCATATTCTCTCATAATTTTATACTTCTCTGTATCACCCTTAAGGTTGATTGGTATAAAACGTCTTCGGGTATTAAGTTTGACTTTTTATTTATCACAAATAATATGAAGTGTTAAATAAATAATATCACCACGGCTAAGTGTAACTAAAAAAAAGGTACTCAGTACCTAAACCTACTAGAGCTACTTACAAAATATCTTTGCGGAGCTCACAACCAGTGCGAGTCTTACTCTTGAAGCAAACGTCAAATTACCCTCAATTTTGAGGCACGCATGCTTTACCCCAAAAAGCTTACCTCACTTTACTCCATACCTTATCCTTCCTAGGAGTTTTACGGCATCTCGTTGCTAACTTTTGATGGCTGTTATAAACATTACGATAACGTTTCACGCGGTAGACTCAGCGAAACGATGGTGGATGAGAGCGTGCCTTTTATTTGGCAGTTTGTCTTAAAAACGTATTATAAGAGATATAATCATTTCTAGTATTTAATGGTGATGGTTTGTTGCAGTTTACGGTCGCAACTTCGTCGATAATGTTCGGTTCTATGTCTTTTCGTGTCGTTAGTTTCTTTATTTCTCGATGCTATGTTATTCTTTTCGCTCGGACTCGTTTTCTTGTATGATTTGCTTCAGTTTTCAATAAACGTTGCCAAATCATTTATAAGACATTCAGTATTGATTGATTCATTAGTATGTCTGTGTTTAATTCCAGTTTATAAATGCAAAAGCGTTTTACTTTCAATTAACAATCTGAATACTGAACACGCAAAATTCTATTAAAACTAAGTTCTCATCCATATAAACAAATCTTGTTAATGCAAAACTCATTGGAACCGCCAGATCTGCTTACCTTCAGTGAACAAAAGACCGGAATTTTAACACCAACGGATATACTGAACTCCAAAATTAATTTAGAAGTCATTTCAATGGCTTAATTATTTTCAATGAACTTTGCTCAAATTATTTTGTTGGGCTACCTGCTGCCCTCTGGTGGGGAAGTTTTGGAAATTCTGTAACTCGATTACGTAGAAAGGAAAAAGTAGACATTTGTTACTGGCGAATGCTGTTGTTTTTGCGAGGGGCGGCTGTGCTTGAAACGTAGGTAAACAGGATTCTGAAATGTTAATTTTCTTAAACTTCCTAGAGTTAGAGTTATTTTAGTTTGAGATAGACACAGTGTTCATTTAATTATATTGTGATTTAATTTTTTTCCTAATAGTTGTCAAAGATTCAAAGAAAGCAATGGACGAGATACGTTTACAGCTAATTTAGTATCCAAGCATACATTTCTCATTACGGAACATAAACATAGTTCCATATTTATGCCTTTAGGTAACAATGGCACAATAATTCTGCCAAATAATCAGAATGTATTTGGTAACGTGACCTAGATTGTACAAAAACATCGGACCGAGCCAAAATCCCAACAACATCCAATCGCTAACTACGGCTAATATCGTGAATCGATATGAGAACCGGATATAAAAGCACTTTCGGATAAATAAACAACGGATATTGGGTTTTATCAACTTTGCCCGGGTGGAGTGGGCGAAGATAAACACGATACGGATAAATTTGAATCTCCAAATGTTTTGTATTGTCCTGTTTCTCAGAAATTAAGGTTTATGATCGTGATCCGGATGAGAAAGGAGAATATTATCTCAGGTGTAACTCCCATAAGAAATGTTAAATGGTCTATAACTGTTAAATGCCAGGCAATGTAGTAGCTAAAGTTCTAATGTCAACGTTATTAACGTTTGAATATAAAGGTCAAAATTGAATGTCATCGTATTAATATCATCCTCTAGTTAAGACTAATTGGTTTGATGTATGTGACTAAAATATAAGTCTTACATTAGAATTTGCTTCGTTAGTCGCTATAAAACTGGGCGTCTTAATTGCCTTTTTACGGCAAATATGTTTTGTAAGTAGTGTTGTATCTTATAAACCCAAGAAGGTTTCGAAAATAAAATTAAAGATGATCCACACAGAAAATGCTCTCATTTTTGGGGCATATATTGGGTAAAGAGCAGACGGACCATCCAATGGTTGGCAATTGCCATCACTCCTGGACACTAGATATCTGCAAGTAATAGAGGAATTGCCAGTTGGTTGCCTCTTCCACCACTCACACCACTTTGGGTCTCGTCTAAAAGCGTGTTCACAGTTTAGTTTTAAGCCAGTAAGAGTCGGATAATCTCTTTCTTCGCATCTATGGTGGGAAATGTCATTTTTCTCCAACAAAAAATGCCATCCGTGGTAACAGTGCCGCTACTGTCAAGATATATGTATTTCTATTTATTATTCATTCAAATGTGGGAGAGCCGTGCTTCGGCACGAATGGGTCGGCATGACCGCAGTGATACCAAGGCCTTACAGAAAACCGGTGTCAAACAACCACAGCGTTGTGTTTCGTCCAATCCTTCCCCTCCCCCGAACCTTAAATCTCCAAATCCCCAATCCCCAAAAGGTCGGCAACGCTCTCCTAACTGCTCTGTTAATGCGTGTGTCCATGGGCGGCGTTGATTGCATATCATCAGGTAATCCATCTGCTCGTTGTCCGACTTGTCCGAATGCGACTTCCATCTGCCACGGAAAATATACAGTACTATTATACAAAGAATTAACGAAACAGTATTCCAACACGTGCCTCTAAACCTTTAACAGCGAAACAGAAATAAAACCGCGTTATAAAGTCAAAAGTCATATTAAATTCTAACATAGCATTTGGCTTCGCCTCTCCACGTGTAGGGAGAACAAACGACGAAGTTGAGTTGTGCAACTAACAGAAATAAAAACACAATATTACTTGGAAATCCCTCATGATTACCGTACATGTGTTTGCATACAACGATATTGTAACAAAGCTTGAACAAACAAAGCGTGATCCCCATTTAAACTGTGTTTCGCGTGTAAATATCGAAAGTTCAAGATTTCATTTCCTCTTTGTACGATGAACGCTTTTCATTACTCATTATATCGTCCGGTATTGTCCGTGCCATGCGCTGTAAATAGGCTTCGTTTTATATAGACAGGGAAGGATGATGAGAAAAAGTTTACTTTCGTATATTAGAATGCTGAATGGTTTTAGAGTTTCAATTTTGTATTTAGATTAGTAAATATTTTAGTAAAAAAGGATTTATTTATAAATATTTAATCTATTTTGAGAATAGGTTTTTAAATTGATTTTCTACGAATAGTTTGTCCGATTAATATACCGAATAAAACCTAATAATATTAATTATCGTTTAGTAAAATTCATGTTCGTTTCATTTCACGGGATCACAGGATCCCGGACGTTCGGAAGGCGTACGAGGGGCCGAAGCCAACTCACAGAAGCCCGTTGAACAACTTTAATATAAGTGAAGTGGGACATCAGAAATTGATGTTATTATTATACATAAGCTATACTGGTGAAGACCCTGAATTGAAATGGATAATCCGCTGTTTCTTTTTGTTTAATCTTAATAAAAGACGCGTTAAAATAATTAAAAATATAATATTTCATCACTAAGTAAACGTTCCCTCTCTTATTACAATTGTTCGGTAAATTCCCGATTATGCCGCCCACCCTGGCAACACCGGAAACTGCCGAAGGGCGGGCGGGAAGTTATCATCTACAGAGTAACACCTCGACAGATGTATATAAATTATTAATTCAGTATTTTTGCTGGTCTCCATAATTTTCAGTGGCCATTTTCCCTCCTTTCATTTCATTGACTTTTGTACGAGACAAATAATTAATTATTATTTGCTCGACACTTTTATTAAAAAAAACTACGTTTAAAAAAACCGACTTCAAAAACAAAAAAGTGTCAAATAAGTAATTAAAATTGATATTTTAATAGCACTCTTACGTACGCGAAGCTAATACTTTTAATATTAATAATAAAACACTATCAATTCTATGTGCTACCTATTCATAGGTTTGAAGTCGGTGCCAAGCCTAATACATAATATAATAAGCATGATTACATGAGTACCTAAACTCGCCGGACGCGTTTGAATTTATTTGTTAGGATTTAAGAAATTTAGTACCGATTTTCTAACTTGATGGCGTTAGCGTAGAATCAGAAGTCTATATGGTTCCGTTACCGGCGAAACTGTATATAGCTTAGAAAGATATTTGGATGAATTATGAATTCTGAAATTTTTCTCGTACTTGGTTGTTAAAAGTAGTAGTAGGTAGCTGCGTTGTTAGTTGTGGAAATTTCGTCTTTTAGCAGTTATACAGTCTCAATTCTCATTTAGTTTTATTCTGTTTAGGGCTTGGCACCGACTTCAAACCTATGAATAGGTAGCACATAGAATTGATAGTGTTTAATTATTAATATTAAAAGTATTAGCTTCACGTACGTAAGAGTGCTATTAAAATATCAATTTTAATTACTTATTTGACACTTTTTTGTTTTTGAAGTCGGTTTTTTTAAACGTAGTTTTTTTTATTTTTTTCTTTTTAGTATCTGTTGCAAGTTCTTCTGTAAACTACAGTAATATTTTAAATATAAATTAACATATTGAATAGTATATATTTTTAAGTAGCTATGTGTAGGTGAACGAAAGGAGCCGCCCGATTAAAAAATATAGATCCCAAGAAATGGGAAAGTTCTCATCATCATCATCATCATCATCATCAGCCATTTTAATGTTCTCACTACTGGGACACAGGCTATCTCTCTAGGAGAGGGAAAGTTCTTAACAATATGAATAAATTAAGTCTAAGCACGAGGTAGCTACTGTAAACCGTTGAGGAGTTCCCTAGAATGTCATTCGTCTTCATCATCAGATCCCTAATGACAGCCACAATCCATCAAGGTGTAAAGTTCTCATCAAAACGAATAAATTAAGCTCAAACACAAGGAAGCTGCTATGAATCGTTGAGGAGTTCTCTCGACTGTCTCTCGTTTCCATCCGGAATTCCCTCGACGGTCAATTGTCTCCATCATCAGGTAAACTGCAGACCTTCAGTTGTTATGATACATACCTACAGGTACAAAGTTTTCATCAATATAAATGAATTAAGTTCAAACACGAAGTAGTTACTGTAAACCGTTCAGGAGTTCCCTGAGCTGTCCTTCGTTCTCATCATCAGACCCTTAATGACAGTTACGACCAAGCCTGCTGCAAAGTGCTCGCCAATACGAATCATTCAAGCCCAAACACAAGGCAATTACTCCAAATAGTCAAGGAGATCCCTCGACTGTCTTCCAGCTCCAACATCTGGTCGACTTCGACCTTCGTTAAGTTGCAGTGTTGTTAAAGGCCTACTTAAAAATCATACAAAAATCCTACTCGCCCCTACAATTTTCGAAAGTTCTCCTCGGTTTCTCCAGGATTCCGTCATCAGATCCTGACCTCATGACAATGGGACCAAATGGCAAGTATACCCTATCGAATAAAAAAAGAATTTTGGAAATCGGTCCAGGCGTCTTCGAGTAATCGGTGTACATACATAAAAAAAAAAAAAAAATACGCGTCGAATTGAGAACCTCCTCCTTTTTTGAAGTCGGTTAAAAACAAATGTGTTTGCTAAAGAGTATTTCACACTTTTGTTTTATATAATTGCGGAGCGTATCATTTATTAATTTAACTTTATTTACGTTGTAATTCAATGTAGTATTACGAGTAAAATTACCGTCTGCATTATTGTAAAGTATATTGTATTATTAGAAAGAACTTACATTTTTTGTTGATTTCTCCGTTTCATCAAAAAGTCATGAAAACAATAACGGCATTATTGGCATTAGCATTTATGTATATACCAAGTTTGTGTGTATAAAAAAAGTCAAGAACACAATACAATGCTCGCTACTAGCTTCAGTAGGAAAAATCAAACATCTTCGTTCAGTAGCTCCTTCAAGTCGCAATCTCTAAACAAATAAACACATACCACTGTAAGACTTATTTACATTTACTTAACTATCTATACGGATACGATTAAGTAATACTACACCACCCACGTCATTACCATAGCACTCGCAAACACATTCGAATATATCCTTTAACCCGAAGCGCTAAAGATCAGTTTCTTATCCACCACTCCTTACAAGTTCCTCAGATTCCAAGAACAGCCTTAGGCGAATAATCTGCGCTGTTGGTTTACCCCCTTTTACGTCAAAAATAAGTTGCGTCAAAGATAGCAAGCTGACTTTGGCCCGTTATTTGTCAGTTGCAAGGTACTTTCCCATTGTTCCGACGACCTTATTTCTGTAAGCCGTTAGCGTCCGACATATAATAGATAATTTGTCGTAATTAGGACATCTTGAGGAAGGTTAAATAAGTTTCTTGGAAACATTGTCCTATTTCTGTTTAATATCGAAGGGTTTATTGAGTTTATTAAATATTTTCTAAGAAATTTGTACGTCTTTATTTCTTAGACTACTTTGTGTGTGATAAGACGGTAAATAATCAGATGGATTACCTAATGGTGAGCAATGGGCATCGCCCATGGACTGCCATAACACCATATTAGGAGGAAAGGCCCACTTTTTGGAAGTTAGGAATTAGGAGCTTTGAAAATTGGAGAAGGATTTGGCTTGCAGTCACAGAGCGGAACACAACCCTTTTTGTTTCTGTAAGGCCGTGGCATGACTCTGGTCTAGATGACCCACTCGTACCAAAGTAACTCTGCAACACTTTATTTTCTTTTTAATATTTCACTTAAAATATTAACAGCCAAAAAGAAACACGTCAATACTATCTCAAACGGTGTCTATTTCTACGTCAGTGGCTGTAACGACACGTATACGGAACGTGTACGACTCGTAATGTATTTTGGCGCGTCGCCAGGATTCCTGCAATGCCTATGCGATCGGCTTTCCATCCGATTTGCGGGACGATTCAACTCGGCAGGTCTATTCGAAAAGCTCCACGATTGGTTTCACTCTGTGTCAGACGTGACCTAAATCTATTTAAAGTTTAATTATAAAATGTCCCTTCCTGTATCTAAAAAATTCTTAGAATTTTATTCTTGTGTATCACCGAGTACATTAGGTTTAGACGATAAATCTTTTAAGGATATCCACGAGTAGAGCAGGTGGTTATGTCATTGACTTCTTAACATTTTTAAATGATTTTACAGGAGACAGTTTCATTATCAACGGTTTGAAATAATATCCACAAGTTTTGCTCTAGAGAATTAACTTAGTACCAGCAATAAAATAAATACTTCTAAGATTCTGATTACTTACGCAATTTACGATGCCCCGATGCAAAAACTTAAAGAGATGGACAAATAAATAAAATGTTTCCAAGAATTGCATTCAAACTTATTCTGAAACGTCTCGCTAATGACCATTTTCCTACGATGTCGTCGAGATAGCTGAAAACTAAGTTTTATAAAATGTCATACAAGAAGTCTTGGTAAAGTTATAGTGGAGTCGTTTGGAAGCAATACGCGCCGAGGGAAATCATAGGATCGACCTTCTGATATAAAGACCAATTTATAAGTCGACATGCTTGCTTGCTTACATAAACAGCTAGTACTATCCATAAGCAAGGACAAGGACTAAGTTTGTATTCAGTAAAATGTTCTATTGTTCCTGACACTAAGTAATTCTGCCATGATGAAGTGGACACAATATGGAGATTATGAACGGATCCTGCGTAGCTAAGAGAACATATTTAGGATAAGATGTTCTTATTATGATTAAGCTTATTGTCGAATGTAATATAGTGAATCTGGAAGATTAATTCTGTCCAATGGGTTTGGATATCTCATCATTACTAAATGTTGCGAAATAGATGTTGAGTATTGTTTTCTGTGGATTTATCGGAAAAAGACTTTATCTTTTGTATAAGGTGAAGTTGATGAGTTTAAGTAAAGTATATTGAATATATTTGGCCAAAGTATTAGAATTCCTCGAACATTGTAAGCTAGCAAAATACAAAGTGAGTTTTATGCTGTAAGCTTCATGGTTTATGTTAAGTACCTGCACAGTAGGTAGGTAGTACATCCGACCAAGTTGAGAAGTTACGTAAATGGAACAATTTTCCAAATAAACCAAGTTCCCAAATTCTGTAGAGTTATAAGTTACAGTATTAGATGGTATAGTGTTTAATAAATAGATTGTGAAAAAGTTTATGTAGGGTTAGGACAAACAGTAGCCTGTACAAACATATTCTTTTCAAGTTGTTTGATTTGCAACAGGTCTCGGGTATATTTTTAAATGATGTGTTTGCTTGTGACTATTAAGATTTACAAGGGATACATTTACGAAGATAAACAGTTTAGTTGTTATAAGAAGGATAACAAATACAGCTGACAAATTCGAAAGGTTTAAGTGCTTAAAATTTTTGTTTCACAGAAAAAATTTCGTATAACATTTATTATTTGTATTGCGAATTTATATGTCACGTACTAGTACTTGTATACTTATTCAAAACTTAATCATAACTTTATTGGAATTATATATTTAATAGGCATAGGTGAGGAAACGAGCAGACGGATTACCTGATGCTAAGTAATCGGCACCGCCCATGGAAACTCGCTGAAACAATTACTGCAAGTGCGTTGCCGACTTTTTGTGGGTTAATAGGAATTAAAGGAAAGGAGATTTCGGAATTCAGGGTAGGGGAAAGATAGAGCCTCTGGTAACCTCACTCAGACGACGAACCACGAGGTGAATTTATCACACCAATATGCTGTGAAGCCTTGGTATTACTCCAGTCAAGCCGGCTCATTTCAGTAGAAGCATGGTTTTCCCACATCAAAATCTTAATTTTATAACGTTCAAACGAGTGAAATATAGCATTCCTAATAATTGACATTGATTGATATTACTAATAATTGACTCGTAAACTCAATGTTTTCAGTATAAAATATTTGAACGACATACCTGCTTCATTTTCTCCAAAGAAACGGTTTCAAGATCAGTATAATATTAATATAATATAAAGTGTGACAGCTCCCGAGTTTATAGCGTATAATTGCAACATAAAAGTTAACGACATCAGTTAAAACAATAAAGAAACGATATTACCGAGATAAGCAGAGTAAGGTAATGATAAAAACGGTTGGCTTCAGTGCGAACTTTATGCTCCTCTTAATTGAGCTCAAGAACCATTTCCGAGCCGAACTCGATTTCTTAATACAATTGTAATGGAAGTTTCAATGTTAATGTGGAAAAAAGTTACCGCACCTATCAAAATGGGTAATTGTCGTAAAAACTGACGGCGGAGCTGAGTGAATCATTCGCCACTCCACGGCAATTTAACAAAAAGCCGAAACAGATATGTAAGTGGATGATAAAAATTGGATGCGATTCACTTTCCGTAATCGTCGGCGTGCTCCGGGGAAATCACCCTGTATAGCTTCAGTGTATACTGCACAGCGTTAAGTTTCAACTGATGTAAATGGGTGAGGGATTCGAAAGCCTTAGAAGAAACCTTCGGAGTGCCTCCAATTGTATAAATAAATACAAGCTCGTCGTTATTGAGTGCTATTGTCGTCAGGGCGAAAAATCTTTTTCATTTATGTGTAAGAAATTACTAATATATTTATTCAGTTTTTCCTCTTAGGTAGGCTCAATAGACGGTGTATTAATATTTTATGATATAACACTTATCCTGCTCTCGTTTTCCTTATCCGATCCAGAGACTCGTGTCTTGTTTATTGATCTAGCGTGACAAGTACTCATGATATTATGTTTTGTGTACCAAATTCCATTATTATTTAATCTTTAAATATATTTACAATGCTGTTAATTTGTGCGTTTTATGTGTGGTATTTTTACTGTTAGTTAGTTTTAATAATCAAAGTCTCAATAGAGTACTTAGAAATTTGCAACTGTACTGGTTTTCTAGAAATCTGAATTACATACTTTTACTAGACCAAAAAACACAACATCTTACTTCCCTTCACAATTTATTTTTACCATGAATGGTTCAAACAGATCGACTAACGTTCGTTGTCAGTTAAATCTCTTTTGTGGGGTCGCCACTTTCCGATCGGCTGCCAATTCTGTTATTGTTTTCACGGCACATTGATACTGTCATCTGGTGTCAATGTTCAGCATCGTGTACCTAGTAATATTTTATAATTTAAAATATGAAGTGAATAAATTTGTCTTAAAACAGAAATTCGATCTTAAAATTTTAGCTTTTAAAAGAGATGGAACAAAAAAATTTATTATTGGATAAAACGGTTCACTTTTGTTTTGTTATTTGACGATTTTTTTAGATGTTTATAAATTTAAAATCCGTTACTAAAATTAAGTAGAGTTATCAACATTTATATATTTTTTACCAACGTTAGTAAAAATGTTCGAATAAAATGCCATTTAACAACATGATTCGGTAGCTGGGCAACCGGTTGCCGCAAAACGTGTGGTGGATTTGATTCCTACATGGAATAACTCTTTGTGTGTTCCACAATTTGTTTGCCTGATTCGGGTGTGATATGTATGGGTAATAGTATTTTTAAAGACGCTGGTGTGAGGCAGTTGCGTGTTCCTTACACAATCTCTTCAAGATTTACCTGCAGTTCTGACAAAGACCTTTTGAAATAAAATATTCGAGCACTGAAAACCTGTAACATGTTACAGGGAACTACTTGACATTTACACTGAAGTTGTAACATTTTCCATAACAATGCACGTTGTTCTCTAACCGGTTTCGCTGCAATAATAATTAAGTATCATAGAGCGAGTACAAAAGAGAACAAGAAGTTAATTGTGTATAGAGTTAAAGTTTAATTTGAACCCTAGTGGCCAATGTATCGGTTAGCGCGTTTAACTAGAGTATGGTTTCTGTTTAAACGATTTTGTATTTTGTTGCATTTGGCATAAGGTAGTAATTAGATTAATATGCTTTTTTGTAAATTTATTTATATTTTAAGATTACCTTAATTGTCAGTCGCCGCACTCAGGAGCGATTTAATGGATACTTAACCCAGTATTTAGCTATAGTTTTTGGAATAAGATCGTTACTAAAGGAAAGTTTAATTACTAAACAAATATTGCTTAGTGCAGTGGAAATAATTTTAAAGTAAATTGAATGACTTACTTTACGAACGGTTCTAGTTTGTGTCAACCACGTTTTCTCATGAAAACATTTTTTTTTCATATCATCAATTTTTTCATATTCCAGTCAAGAAATCAATCTCTTTATCTTTAGAAATGCACAATTGCATGCCCTTACAAATTCTGTAGGTACTGTTTTCTAGCGCACAATTAAAGTTAGCGTACGATTAGGCACGGACAGAAAATCTTAACGTACAACTATTAGAATGCTCACCAGGCATAATAACCTCACCTGATCGGAAGATCCTCATTCCCCGAGCCAGTACCAGTAAAACGTGTATTGTCTCATTAATCTTTCCATACTGAAAACTGAACACCTACAATTTGAGCACCTTTGTAATTTCAGAATGATCACTGAAAGCACCACACACCGTTCGTTACAGTATCACTACCTCCGACTGAAACTAGCCTTTGTTACGGTACCAATTTGACCGGACATCCGAAAAGTGAAGCCTGAAGCTCTTTGAAGGCTGTATTGACCTTTACTGGAAGTAATGACGCCAATTCTGATTAAACAGCTATAAATAGAAAGGATTATTGCTTGTCTTGGGATTGGCGTGGGTGGTTAAATATAAATTCTACTAAAATAATAAACGCTAATATAATAAAAGTTCATTATGATGGATGGGTAGATAATTGTTAGTCATATCAGATACAACAAACTGACATTATTATGCATCTGAATTAAATCTTTACTAATATTATAAAGAGTAAGTTTATAAAAAAAATAAGTTTATAAGTTTGTATGTAAGGGGTAATTTTTAGAACCGCTGGTCGTTATTTCAAAATTCTTTCGCTGAGAGATAGGCTACTATGTTCCTGATTAATATAGGCTATAAAACATTACGCGACGACTAAATGGACCCGAGCAGCGGGTGAAACCGCGCGAGTTAGCTAGTTTGATATAAGAATAGTCTGCCTACACATGAGCCATGTTTCAACCAGTTATTGAAGATGAAGCCATCTGGTAGAATTTAACGTAAAATAATAATGTAATTGATATCTTTTATGTTTATTTAATAACAAAGATTTGTCAATTGTTTTATCTTTTTTAAAAATACTTGTTGGTTACCCTGTCAACTGATAGTACATAAATCTAATTTAGCACTGCTACTACTGTCCTATACTTTTTCATTTACATCTGTAACCCCAATTACATTAGAAACTCTTAACACGAAATGATGGCGTCCCAATTTTTCCTCCTAAGCCCTAAACCACTCTATCTCCTCTAACTCCAGCACTCGTCGCAAAATATTTATCCTTGAGGAGTGTTAGCCAATCTCCCCTGATTATTTCATCCCCCTGAGGCGAGTAGATAAATTGTACCGCCCTCAGCATCCCTACGATTATACTCCTGTAACCTCTTAATATTGATGAGCCAAAATAACCATTACTGGGTCGGAATAACTAGGTTAATTTATTATTACGCTCGTTTCCAATTTGGATTATTTAAGTCGTCTAATGCTGGTAGATGTAAAGTATCATAATGGGATCATATCTTCGACTAGATTTAGTATAGTGATCAAGTTGTTTAATATAAAATTGAACCTTAGTAAGCTGTTATAGCTGTGCTTTTTGAAGGACAGCTATAAAAATCACATTAAAGCACTCAACCTCAAGTCATAACTGTATTTAAAAAAACATGTCAATAAACATTTGACCCCTTTCATCCTAAGCTTTGAAAAAACTGTTAAACTTTTGCAGGTGGTAGTTAAACTAAATAACTGAAATGGCAGATAATATCTTCTATCTTCTATCTATCTACAAATATATTATATTTGTAACACCAAAATCTAAAGGATCAAAACGTTTATGAATTTTAAATAACATTTCCAACACCACTACGACGATTTAATCTCCCAAATTACCAAATAACTAGATTACTTTCAGATCATAACAACTATAAAATTACTGGTCAATTGAACTCCGATCCTTTGACCAGCATCTGGACACAATGGCTCACTATCTGCCCACGAAACTGACAAACTTGGGTTTAACGCTACAAATGACTTCCAGGGAAATAACTCAAGTCTGCGGTCACAAAACGGATAAGCGTCTGATAACCGACCGGGAACCAAACTTCAGACAAACTTCAGATGCAGTGCTACGTTTTAACAGATTAATGATCTTTTGGATGGAGATGAATTTAGTTTTGGGCCTTCAACTGTGGTACTTAGAGTGGATCTGACTACGGTTACAAAACTATGCAACTGTAGCTACTACGGCTACGGGTTCCTGTGTTAAGGTTAAGAGCCACATTACTTAACGCGATTTCATACTGATCAAGTAGAGGTACTCTAAAATAATACAGTAATAAAAACTCTCTTATGCTGTTTTAATATAACTGTTCTATTTTAATACCTCCTTGGTTTATTTTTATATATAAAACATTTCAAATCTTTTGTTATATTCACCACACTATATTAAATAATATTTATTCTAAAAAATCATCAATAATTGTCTTTTGTCTTCTTAATGGTTGACTTGTTCTGAAAATATTTTCGCAATTTTCTCTGTTATCTACTGAAAATTTTACCGCGCTAACCGTATAACTGGAGAATGCATTTGAATAATACATAAATAGACGTCACAATACTTTTTGGATCCACTAAAATCAGATCTAACGGAGTCTTATATCTACCAAACGTAGCTTACTCCGTAACTTTAAACATGTCTGTTACGTTTAGCTATTGAATAATAAACGTAGTGCCAGGCCAGGCTACGTGACGTACCCGACACGAGACGTGAGGAGCCTTCGGAGACCACCCTTTCCAAACATAAACCTCACACGTCACAACCAACCCCGAACGAAAATGCACTTTATCATCCAGAGAATTAAGCCCATTCTCATTCAAAACTAATTCGGACTTCCATCTTTTGTTAACGCTGAAAAAGTTTTTTCAAAGCCGTGGTTTTCCCAATTTTCTGGGTAATTTTCTGTACGCTACGTCCATTGTCATTTTAAAATGTGTGGTGGAAATAGTCAAATGGGAGTCGTAATGTTAATTTATGACAATTTCAAGGGAAAATATTTAAAGTTCAGCGTGTTAGGAAATTTGCGGAAAATGAAAGGGATTTCTGTATTGTTAAGTACTACTTCACATTTGAATTTTATGATATATACTTTCAAACTGATTCTCAAACATTTTTATATTAAATTCCGACATCCACATAACACTTTTACACAGTTCAAGAGACAAGTAAGTACATTCACCTCCATAAATATAAATTCAAAGATCTTTCTTAAAAATATAAAGCTACAACACGAACACCTACGTGTTCAAAAAGCAAACGTATGCCTACTTACGGTAAATTCAGATTCGATTGATGAAAACTGGAGCTTACATTCAGCATTTCAACTCCATCTACTCCTATAATGATGTGAGGTAAACGACCTTGTGTAACCTTTTGTTTTTGACCTTTGACAAAAAGTAGATCAAAACTGAAAAGGAGTCTTATAACAATGGACGAACATCGTTAATATTTTTGAAGGACATACGACCTTCTTACTTGTTACCTACTTGAGAATTCGTACCGCAGTTCCACACGTTCAAAAATAATTTAATATCTGACAAACTTATTCAATTTCGAATCTTGTAACGTTTGGTAACAATCATTATGTCAATGTGTGGGTGTGTAGTTATTAATTTGTGGAACTAAGTACTGCCAATATGTAAGTTTTGGCTTTAATTAGATACTCATGTTATCATGAATATTGAACGAGTCCTGTGAATTATGTTTTCGTCAGGATTAACAGGAATTTAGGTAAAGTTTCCGTCTGGGAGACAAATTAGTTAATAGTTACTGGAATTGGTAATCGATCATACGTATGTAGGTCTAGGAACAAGATTTTTAGTTAGACAAACTTGTTTTGGGGTAATGAAGCTCGTGGGTTTTCTGGTGGGCCATTATTTACTGGTTTTGTCCTGATTTGGTCAGTGCAAGGATGAAAAGGTCTAGAAAACTCATTGAATTAGATATTTATACATTGTAAAGTCAATTTCCTTCATTTTCATCAAAATTATTCTTCTGTACAACAAAACTAGTTTGTTTTTCGTAACACAAAAATAGGCGTGTAAATAAAAAATCCTAGTCATATCGTAATCTACTTAAATGAGGTTGTAAAAGTTGTTTTCGTGTTCGAGGTTTCATTGCTAGTATTATGTATTTTACTATCTAATCACTGGGGTTTTTTTGTGTCAAAATGGCTTTTACTGCTTTATGAGTGGAGAGTATTATTGTGAGAAACGTACTAGTAGTTAATGTGTAGCCTTGTAGGACATGTCCTATCTTTTTATGGAGTATTTATATGTTACTCGAATGTCTTTGTACTATGTTAGTGAGTAATAAAATTTGCTAGAATTCAGTTTAGTTATCTCTTCATTAAAGATAGCAGAATGGCATACCCTTTTGTTCTCAAAGAATAAGGTAGCAATGTCTTCTCCGGTTATTATTTAGGGTACAAAGTGTATTAATAAAATTTTGGTCAGTTGTTTGGAAAAACAAAACGCTTAAACAATTGAATACAAATTTAAATATTTAAAATAGAAAATGCAAAAAGACCCTGTGACCTTCAAAGTATCAGTCGCAAATGTCTATCCAGCACTTCTCTCTTACACAAAGACCAAATATTTAACACATAAAAAGCCTGCTCTTATTTACTCACGAATCAAAAAACACCTCATCGCCTAAGAGACAACGGAGAACCCGATTTCAAAGCAACGATAAAATAATGTTATAATAAAGCGTTAAAACACAAACAATCCGCCAACATGATGGGCTTTCAGTAAAGCAAATATTGGTCCAAGTAATGGCTGCTACCCAAAAGGAAAATAAAATACATATAAATAAAACAGAAGCATGTTTTCAAATAATTCTGTATACGCTAACCAAACATTGGAACGAGGATGAAATACATTTTTTCATCTATATTTTTTAAATTGATACATATGCGATATTGATACTTTATTGGTTAGCGTTATTCAAAGGTGTAGTTGCTGAACCGTGTTTACTGAGTGGTTTTTAATGATCGTCAAGTAGGTAAATGTATTATGTCGTTTTTAGTTTTTGAATTCTTAATAGAAACCAAGAAACAGTGAGAGTGTAAGTGTGGGATATCCGTGCTTCAGAAAGGATCGGCAAGCTCGAACGTACTAGTAGATACCATGACCCTACAGAAAGAAGAAAGACGAAACAGCACTTTCGTTGTTTTTGCGAATCCGATTCCGGATTTTTCCATTGTTTTCCCATCCTCGATTCCATCCATCCAAGACTCCCAACCTGCCAGAATCCCATTTGCAAGACCACTGGTGTCACGAGTGTCTATGGGTAACACTGATTGTTAAACATTCGTGATCCGTCTGCTGGCTTGCTCCTTGCACAATATGACAAAAAAAAAACTGTAAAAACTTTTTGATCTTTGGGAAATACAGTAATAATATCTGTGCAACGAGAAAATCTCTGTACATCCATAATGCAATAAATTTCTACTTTACCTTTTAATTCAAGTACTATTTAGAAGTAAATTCATAAAACCTATTCTTCTTTCATCTAGTAGAAGTAAAAAAGTTCAAGTTCTAAGAAGTCTTACCTCTATCGTTTTAATACCTTTACTGGCAAGCTGCACCTTGATCAAAATGCCCACAGATTCGACCTATGTTAGGATTATGGCCGACATCGAAACGGCAGACAAATAGTGAGGTGAAGACGTTACGGATGCACGGAGCTTTACCTAATGGATACTGTTAGGCTGCTAGTGTTACCATACTGTAGTTGAAGACAGTTTATTTTGCGTTGCAGAAACCCTACGAAGAAACTGTAACCTGATGTTCTGGCATTTGTTTTTAAAAGGTTATTGTGCCTGTTTGCTAGCACGTTTTACTATTGTAAAATAAACCAAAAGAAGTGTTAACCTCAGCTTATGTTGTGTAGTGACAATTGACAAATTATTGTATGTTTTGTTTGACATTCTTTTGGACTTTTTGTTGTTCTCGAATTCTGTTCTTCTAGAACTTCAAACGCAGATCTTTAAGAATAAAGACTAAACATCAGCACATATTGTATAAGTACTTTATGTTTTGGAAAAGGACAACGTCAAAGAATAATCGTCATCATTGGTCCATTAGTTTCCAATGCCTAATTTTTCACACAGAAAAGGTTTGAGCATAAATCACAATGTATGTTAGAAATGTCTAAATAATTTTAGAAAGAATCACTAGATACTTAAAACTTTTTTATAACTTGACTACAAACTTCAGGCCCCTTGTTTTCCATGGACATTTGCAACCGGTCAACGAACAAACTGTGTCGTCGACTGAGATGTAATTTTAAAACATATTTTTTACCATAAATCCCCAGCGTACACTTACAAATATTGGATACACAACTGGAGCTGGTTACAAAGCGAGTGAAGGCAAAGTTATGCTAACAGTAGCTCGGTGGGGTTTACATTATTGTAAGCCTCTTACAACGGTGCAGTCGGCCGATGCAAATGATTCCGCTTGCATTATCAAATGCTATTTGCAGTTGCTTCAATGTTATACCTGATACTATTTGTAGTCTTAAAAGGTAAATTATTATATTTGTAACGACAAAATTTACGTTATGAATGTAATATTGAACTAGGAAGAAATTTTTTGTCTCTATTATTTCGCAGTTACTTTAATAATTAAAGCAATTATTAAGCTAAAAAGGTTGTATTTATTTAATACCTAAACACAAATGCACAATACAATAGTACGCGCCTTTAAAAAATAAAGTCCTTTTATTCAATTTTAGAATTGTTTCATCTATAATTTATAAAATACGATTGAAAAAGAAATAACAAAGTGGAACTAAGCCCGTACGATACCCTACCTTTCCTCTAATCTATTACGTTTCGATACAAATGTTAAAGTTTACCTCCGAACTTGGTTCCCGATATCTCTATAAAGGAAAGTTTAACTCTGCAATCTTTCGTATGAAGAGAAACTTGGGCACAGCTCTACTAAACGAACAGCTGATATATTAACTTGCTTTCTTTCGAATTGAAACCTTGCGACCTGCATTCTCTTTGACATCAGAAACTTGTATTAACTTTTACTTATGTAGAAAACAAAATATTTGTTCCGTCAATTTTGACGGAGACTCAATTGCTCTACGCTTTTGATTTTGCTGCAGTAAATAGAAGTCTTAGTAAGAGATTTTAAACTATTCTATTTCGATGCGTTTTCAAAAGTTATTTAAACCGAATTTATTTTATAAAGATAACTAGGATATTTCATTTTGATAAAACATAAATTGATATGACTTATGACTGTTTCTTACACTGTGAAAGCTAATTCAAACAAGCCAGTCTTATACTCCGTATATCTCTACTATTAATAATTATCAGGAAGTTTTAATTAGCATGTTACTGACCAATCTTGAGACATTGTGAATGCAGCCATCCTACCGATGAGGCAGTTATTCCATCACCTATGTACTTACGGATACAATGTTCAGCAACGCGAATCAAAGGACCAAGTATTTTGTAATCTGACATAACAGCAGCAAAAGCCATTGAGTATTAAAACTAAAGTAGTCAGTTAAACTACGTTTTGCCAGCTCAACAATGTTTTTAACAGCCATTCAAGGAATTACATCGTAAAACAAAATGGCGGCGTTATGGCGGCAAATTGAAATTTCGTGACAACTGCAGATACATGGCATGTTCGGGTGGCCGTAAAATACATAGTTGTTGTGTTAAAAGTGGGCTTTTGTATAGAAGATGTTTTTAAGATTAAACGCTTTTAGAATCATTAAAGTTTAAACTGTAAGTAGGTAGGTCATACAAATTACTTTTTATAGTAAAATTTAATTTGACTCGTGGAAACATGATATCAAACTGCCTAAAAGATTTGTCAATTTTGTGAACTAAATTGTTTGCTTTGCTTTGCTTCGGTAAAACACAATCAAGATAAGATTATTCATTAGGAACTATTTTTTTATTGAGCAGCCTGAAACTCTTCGCCCAAGAGCAAAAGAAGTCGTTTAATGATTTTTTCCTCCTGAAAAAGAAAGAAAGAAAGAAAGAAAAACGTTTATTTTCGCGCAAGCGCACACACATAAAACTAAAATACAAAAAAAAAGAAGAAAATAAAATGATACTAAAAATCTAAAAAAATAATAACAAAAGAAAACAAAAGCAAAAAAGTTTTGTCTATGGTCTACAGAGTATTTTAACATTAAGCGCGAGGTCGCGTGTATATTTATTATCTGTGGAGTCTGTGGACCATAAACACAAGATTGTAACAATTGTGTTTGTAACAAACAATAACAAAAAACATTATTAATATAATAAGTTGATAATTTCCTCCTTACTACCGTTATAACGATATAATGTGGTACGAGCGCAAAAAAAGGACATGCTCAGCATTTGCTGAGACCCCAACCACAAGGGATTGGTGCCACAGCGCTGATTTTCAGCATATCCTTGGGTGACGTGATGGCGTCCCACCTTATTTCTGACCATTTTAAAGCGAAAAGCAGCGTGAGTACAGGCTATTCAAATTAACATGTAGTCATGTAACAAAAGCGTATGTCGTGTTTGATTGTACTGTGTAGGTGTGTGTAGTAAATGTGTGTCTTGTTTCCAGCATGCAGCCAAGGGTTATTTGCAGAAGCACGTGTGCTATACTAAACAGGGGGAAAGGATGTAATCGCGGACAATATCATTCTGTTGGATACCTGTATCCCTTGCAGGAAGGCCGCGACCTTGAAGGTTAGAATATATTGTAATATTTGTAATTTGTATAGATAAATAGATTAATGAATATTGAAAAGAGTTAGGTTAGGTTGAGTTCTGAAGGTTTTGTAAATACTTTTTCATGTGTAGTAAAAAGTTACTTTTTGTTTTCAGGCCTCGAATTGGTGGTGGCAGGTTATTCCAACAGTGAGTCGCAGCATACCTGAAACTCCCCCTGAAGGCCGCAGTTCTGTGTTGAGGAATAGATAGTGGATTTGTTGCAGAGCGTATGTGGTTTTTACATGAATGTTGCCTCCAATTTAACTTCTCATACAGGTACCGTGGTTTTTGAGTAGTTATGACTCCAAACAACAGACCTGCCATGTGTAGTCGTCTTCTAGCCTCCATTCTTTGTATATTGTGTTGATTTGCGAAAGGGGTGACATGGCTTCTCCTTGGTATGTCGACACAGTACCTTATGCAAGCATTTTGTATACGCTGGATTAATGTGTTTGTTCTTGCTAGCAAGCACGGGCCATAGACTGTGTCGCAGTAATTTAACTTTGACAGTACCAGGCTATCCACAAGCTGTTTGCGCAGAGCTACACTCAAGTGTTTTCTAAATGTGTAGAGCATTTTAAGTCTGTAAAAACAGTTCCTCATGCAATTTACAATGTGCTTCTCAAAGTGTAGCTCTGGATCCATAGTGAGACCTAAGTTGGTAGCTGTGTTCACCCTTTCAATGTTATCTCCCTTAATTGTTATAACTGGCCCAACTGACAGCATGGCACTCACTGCCCTCTTACTACCCAGAACCATGTATTTAGATTTAGCTGGGTTTAGTACCAGGGAGTTATGCTCTGCCCAAGTGGCAACCTTCTGCAGATCATGGTTCATTTTTTGTGTAGCCTGTAGCACTTCTGCAGGCCTACAAGATATGTAAATTTGTATGTCGTCTGCATACATGTGATATTTGCAGTGTTTAAAAGACTTTACAATATCTGCACTGTAAAGAATGTAAAGAAGTGGCCCCAAAATTGATCCCTGAGGTACTCCGCGCGAGACAGGAAGTGGGGAAGAGGACAAGATCAAAAAGACACTTAAATATATAATCATCATCAACCTATAAGTGCCCACTGCTGAGCAAAGGCCTCTACTCACACGGTGAAGGTTAGAACATTAATCGCCACGCTTGCTCAATGCGGGTTGGCGATTTCAAACTTATAATTAGAAATTATAAGTCCATTTTTCCTCACGATGTTTACTTTCACCGCATGTCCGTATGTATGTATGAGTGGTGTCTAAATAATCATAGAAAGTACATATAACTCGGAAAAAGTCACATTGGTACTTGCCAGGTTTCGAACACCCTCATGCATTGGAAGGCGCCCGCCTTAACCTCCGGGCCACCACGACATTCCTTAAATATATATTGTCTCCATATTTAACACATAACACATACAAAATATTGTGCTCCTTCTCAAGTTGTGGTTGAGGAAGCGATTTAAACTCGCGACAAGTACAAATACGGTATGTTTTGAGGTTATAAACTACTATGTTGTAACATGCAAGTCGTTTCTCAGCGGCTAAGAGGTGATACCACTATATGTAAGAGCTTCTGCGAACTTTATGTTCAGATTTAAGTGTTATCAAAGAATATGGAGATTACCTTGATATCTTTATGACTTGTGCTACATTACACTTTGGTTAGACGTTTGTTAGAAGAAAATTATGCAATAATATTAACTTACGTGTCATAAGTGCTCCATATACTTAACTACATAATTGAAAATATAAATAAAATTAAAATTAAAATTGATTATTTTTCTACCACATATTTTACAGGTACAGTTTAAGTTGTTACAGATTCTACATAGATATAGTAGTAGTAAGTAGAAAACCCTGTATTTCAGGCCTCCAGGACACTTACCCACGGTATGGATACAATTTAAGACACAACTATGCAATACAAGTATGATATTACATTATGCGTATAGGAATTATTAAAAAGGAAGAGTGATGATGAGTGAATAATGACAATGTTAAACTTTTTTTATTTGTTTCATCAAAAGCTTTTTTAAACTCTTACTGAAATAACTGTTACTTTATTCATGTTTATAGGCTTACTCACGTTACTATTTGACGAAAATATTTCACTATATTCAAGCTACACTTGAGGCTAAGACACTGCCAGGCTGGCTGACTTGTAAGTCATGTTGCATATGAATATGAGCCTTCGGCTTGACTTGAAATCAAACGAGTTATCTCAAAAATAATGCATCAATTCAAATCTCACGAAAGTTATAATACAAAAATAACTGTTTCTACCACAAACCAAATAAGCATAACCGTAATTCAGGTAAAACGACTGTAACAAAACAACTTTATAACGCACGTAATTAAAGGCAATTGCTTATTAATTTAACAGCAACATTATTATATAGGGAGCCCTACAACGGTTACAGGTTCACATAACTGTGGGTTGAACGTGACTGCCATACGAGATACATCTCACGTTCCCATCGCAGGATATGTCTCGTGATCACGCTCGTTTAACTAACGCGATGATTTCAGTGGAATAGTATTGCCTGTATTGTTATGAATCATAATACTCTATGCGATTTATTGGTCGTTACATGCAATGTAAGTGATACGGTGGCGTCAGAGAAGAATACATCGGTTTATTTTTGTTGGTGTACCGTTTACCTAAAACCACGACATGAACACTGGAGGAGGTAGTTGGCGGCCTTTTCGGGATAAAAGATTTGTGTATGGATGGGGGTTTTGGGCCTACGATAATTTCAATCACACTACGCAAGCTTTCTTTTATGACGGTTTTCTGTAAAGCTTTGGTACCTTATAAGGTGTGGGAGAGCCATGCTTCGGCAAGAATGGGTCGGCTCGATCGGAGTGATACCACGGCCTCACAGAAAACCAGCGTGAAATAACCACAGCGTTGTGTTATGCCATGTGAGTGAGGTTACCGGAGGCCCAATCCTTACCCTCCCCCAATCCCTCCTAAATCCCTAAATCTCCAAATCCCTAATCCATAAAAAGGTCAGCAACGCACCCGTAACTCCTCCGTTGCGAGTGTCCATGGGCGGTGCTGATTGCTTACCATCAGGTAATCCGTGTGCTCGTTTGCCGACCCATTAAATAAAAAAAAAATAGTGCAGAAGCATGGCTCTCACTACCTACTCAGTCTCAGTCACTCTTATTCAACATACTATATCTATTCAATTTAATAAGTTCTATTTCTAACTACTAAGTTTTGTTCTTAACCTAGTATTGTAGGGATTATGGCAAACCTTTCGTTCTATTTAAGTTTCTGATGTAAACAATATTACCATAGCCCATAGACACATATCAACTAGGAAAGCTCACCTGCTCCTTTTTTAAGGGGAACTTATCGTTGGGGCGAAAGAGAGCTTCAGGCTCTTAAAACCCCGTTCCTATTCCAGCTCTGGGCCAGGGTCAAAGTGTATTGTTGCGCTTACACCCGCAAATCCCGATGGTACATCTGCCCTAATAGGCCATCATCTGTAGAGGTCTGCGGAGTCGCGCGTGGCGCTCATGTCTGATTCTGGTCGGGTGACAATCTACCCTTGTTTACCGCAGACCCGCGTGAGCTGCTAATTATGATGATGACGTCATGTACTTTAGGATCAGTATCTCAGGTAGCAACTGCAGCTAGTTTTCATTTGTTCACTGACTTCGAGAATAAATAGTAATTGTTTGCATGATTTTGGCTGGCTAACTACCAATGATCGTTGTTTCATAATGGTAATGTCATTTGGAATCCCAGTTTAGTCGTTGTAACACTAGTTGGATGATAGTACTGGTTACATTAGAGGCGTAAATGGAACGATTGTTTCAAGATGTTGGGAAACTGGTCTGGATGGTTAGGGGTTTTATGGTTAGATTTTATTGATGAGAAAAATGTTTGAAGTATTCAAATCAGAGTAGTATAATGGCTAAATAATTATTTTAAAAACAACGTATTTTATTTTTGATTTGATAAAATTAGAATTTTTGACTAGAGCTCAATTAATTTAGAACTCCAACATTAAAAAGTAATAAAATCGGAATACCACGAAAGGACCATAAAAAGTGGCCCCAAAAAGTCCAATTATAAGGTACATAAACCTGAGGGGTACATTAACAATACATTCAGAGGTATTACAGTAAAGTTTATGAACTTACAGGAATCCCACATAACTGCGACTGTACGTGAGCCCACTAGTAATGGCTGCGTACCGATCTGTGCCAACCTTTATGTGAAGTTATTTTAATTGTTGCTTATGGTGTAGTAAAAACGTTTTTAAGGACTTTTTATGTTTCGACCAAGGCGCTTTTAGGGCGATAGGATCAATAATAAGGTTTCACGACCTTTTCTTAAACTAAAAGTTAAAAAAATAGAGTATTGGTAACAAGTTTTTAAAATATCCGATAGCTGGAAGAAGATTAGAAATATTAAAGTTAAATCAAATCATGGTTTCAAACGCTAAAAGTAGCTGGAAACTTTAAAAATAAAGCAGAAACTTATATTACAAAATCATTGATAGCAGACACAGAGAGTGGTAATAAGGAAGATGTTGCAAAAAATGAGAAGAAAATTTCACATCTTGAAGCGTCTGCGAGCCTATCTTGAACTTTTCAAGCCCGAAGCGGTCCGGCGGAGGCAATTTAACCGAGATTAAATCCCGAATGCTTCCGACCGTGGCCGAATGAGCCAAGCTCACCCGAACGATTTGCTTCTGTCTTTAAATTCCAGCACTTACCTTTATTCATAACGTGATATTGGTTCGGCTCGAAATTCGGTATCTGTTCGGGAATAATTTGAATTTGGAATAAGAATTTTTGAAATTGGAATCTTGGAAGGTTTTCTGTTTGGATTTTGCGGGCTGTTTCGCTGTTTACGGTTATTTTCTGGAGTATGAATGTATGCAGAATATTTTGTTATTCAATCTTCTTTTTTATTCATGTATGTATATACATGTATGTATAAAATAATGCATGCATATACATACAAACATGACGAATGAAATGAACTTGACAGAGAGCATTAACTGAGGAACTTTCCCGAAATAGGTTAGTCATTAATTATACCTAATGCCGATGATTCAATACTAATGCATCGAGTGCCTTGATAATTTAAATATATTTGTTTATTTACCATTAACTTATATGAAGTAACAGAAATTAGAGTTCCCCACAACATCAAGCACACATCGTTTGTCTTATCTAAAACTTTAAATTGTCCCATCAAAACTTGTTGGATCCCAAATTGACCCTTTTCTCAACATTTTAATGACCCCATCTCTACAAATCTAAACATGACACTCAAGTTTGTAACTCTATCATCCTTTACTCTATATCCTAGGACATTTATAATCCACCGCAGTTCGGCCTTTATTAAGACCCTCGTGGTATGTAGAGCGAGTACAAAGGAACCTTTGAGTGGCAACTCTACAATGTAGACGTAGGCTCTACATATGTAGAGCTCTGGTTTTGTAAGAATTTTCACTGGAATGAAAAATGATTGAAGAGTGGTTTTGATTTTTAATATAAAATTGTCTTTTCAAGTAGGAATTTTGATATAGTTGCGTTTTTATGTTTGATGTTCTTTACAAAGCTTTTAATTAAAAATATTGAATTCTGACAGTCTATTTAAATGTAAATAGACTATTAGAATCATCTTATTTTAATCACCAAAATATATACACTGAGAATACCATCTGTACAAAATATACGTTTACAAAGACTGTTACTCAAGTCCCGATGTTATCAGCGTTCGCAATAAATACCATTTTGTATAAAATTATAATTTCATTTAAACGCAGCATTTTGTAATTGGCGAGCTCCGTAAACGCTCCCCTTTTTTATCTGTACCGGCGAATATTATCTGTGCACGTAAAAGTTGACAGTTGGTATTATTGTTGTGGTTTATTTAGCAACCGTACCATGAGGAATTTCTCAAAATGAAGTCTGTTTATTTGTTAAACATCTTGTTTATGTTGTCCGTATTTGTTATTTAGCTTATGCAATGTTGAGGTCCTTATTCGAATTAAAAGTCAACAGATATAACGTTGAACAAACTGTTGGATTAAAAACTGTGTCGGTGATTTTAAAAGAACAATGCAAACTGATATATATTTTACGCTTTAGATATTAATTTATTCAAAGACAATAAAAACATGCATTACTGAGTGTAAGCTATAGATATTACTTTGTTTTCTAAATTATCTAAAGACAAGTTTAGAGAGGGGCAACGTTTTAAAAAAAGAAAAATAAAATAGAAAAGAAAGTAGTTACCAAAAACGCTTCAATTAATCTAGTTGTAATTTGTTCTGCATGATTTCAGCTAAACATTAACTTGTTATAATTAATTTAATAACTAAAATATTCCTCGAAAAAGACTGAACGAGTACACGTCGAGTTACTGACATTTGCCTAAAAGTACTTTCTTAAAACAACGTCCTTTTGCTAAACAAACACTGAGACTTAATTAAAATCCATTGTTTCTTCGTTTCAGGTAAGAACGGGCGTTGACCTCACCCTTCGTACACAATCCAATATCCTATAATTACTTCATTAAAATAAACTTCAAGATAAGAAGGGGAACAATTCAGGGTTTTAGATTTAAGATTTCAACAATTAACGTCTGTTTAAAAATCTTTAATTTGTTTTTTTCTCGAAGACAAATAACGTTTAGTTTATGCAGGAGTATTTAGGTTAATGTGCTTCTGTTCTTATTAGCACTTGCTAAATCATGAGTTTTAATGTAGGAATGATTAAAAGTACGGGTAAGTTGTAGTTATTATTTTTTATCTTGTAGTTATTTGATTACTGCTAGATTCAATAGTCTATGTAAACTTTTAACTAAATGTAAAATTTTTACGCTTCTGAAGCTTGTATCAAAGTGTATGTTTCATATTCATCGTTGTTTTGAAAATCCAAGACAAGAAGAAAGAAGATGGAAGAGTCCAGTATGTTTGGATTTAGAATTCCTACGCTTTACCGTTGCCAAGCAGTGTTGGGCAAAGCGTTTGGATTCTAAAACTAAATAGCTGGCTAATCAACTCAAGATGCTACGAGCTACGTGCTACGGGCTACGGGCTACGAGCTACGAATATTTTTGATTCTATTTTATTATCACAGTCAAAGTTTTCATAACATATTTAACACATTAAATGAAACTGTGTTAACTAATGTCAGGCAGAAGAGGATCAGTTATTATATTTTTAAAATACCTAATGATACTTTTTATGATCATTTAATAAAGTGTATATTTTAGAATAAGTTTAAAAACATATTTTGGCTTCATTTTGCCCACTGCATTTCTAAATTTACTTATCTTAACCGCGTCGTGGCTCAATGGTGCGAATCGACTCACTAAATAATTGAATGGTTAGCCAGAGCTCAATGCAAAGCGCATAATAAAAGCCTTTCTATTCCCGACGACAAAAAAGAATTTACATACAAAACCAAGTCTGCACAGCAGTAAATCTCTAAAAGGCAGGTCATAAAACGGTATATCGTTCTAACGAGATCTGAACGGTTGCAATGCTAGGAAATATATTGACCGCAAATAATCGAATGAAAGCACAGTAGCTTTAAAACATCTATATCTTTGAATGAAAAATAATAGTAAATTTAAATAACAAACATTAATATATAGAATCGAATTGCATTTTTTATCGATTTTTTTTATTTAATAATTGAATCCTAATTTAGAGAATAAAAGATTTGCTGGTATGCCTTCTGCTAATATGTTCATGCTGTTAGTATATTTATTAGATTTCTTTTGTAATGACACACCTATTGATGCATCGGCTAATAATTGTCGCGAACCTACGAGATATAACGCTTTTTATAACTCTCTCCTTTTATGGAAAAGTCATATTTTTTATAAGAATTGCCAGAATGAATTCTTTTTCTTAATTTACTATGAGATTGTATATTGTGCGAAATTTTATTTCAAATAGCGTACTTTATTTTTCATTTGTCTATAAAAAAAGATTTTCGATATTCGTTTTTCAACGAATCAACGAATTAAATAATTAAGTAATACATTTTATTGCATTGAAATGTTAAATCATTTATTTTAAACTTAAATTCCCAATTGGTGAGTAATCCACATCTCTTTTCTATAATCGACTGTAAAACAAGTAAACGAGTAATCGACCAGGTTTAAACTTAATGCATTTAAATTCCCTCCTCCAAAACATTTTCGATAAAAAGTCTGGTTATAAAATGCTGCTGTTTATTTCGATGTAGTGTTTTCGAGTGTTTTCAATGAGTTCTATTTTATTCGGCTATAGCGTCTCTGGTAATGGCACATAGGTTTTTATGGCATCATTTGAATGTACTGTGGTTTTGTGTGACCTTTGTTGTTAATGTCTTAGAGTTGAATTGAGAGAGATCTTCAAGATAAGTGGTAATGGGTTTTGTATTGTGTGTGAGTTTAAATTTTTGGGGTGTTGTATTCAGTTTTGTGTCTATTTTATTGTCGTTTTGAGATGCTTTTGTCATAGTAAGAATTATTGGTATTGAAGTGTATAAATTATTTCTTTAAAAGTAAGTAAGCATTTAAGAGTTAGTTGCCGTACTAAAATAAAACTTGAAAGTAACTTCATGAAACGACTCATTCAGAATAAAATTGGCACAATCTTAAACTATTACATTAAAATCTATCTTAACTAAGCGAAAAATAAAACAATAAAATGGACAACAGAGTCTTGCAACTCCATAATTCAATTACAATGTTCGCAGTGCACTTAATTCATGAATACAAAAGAAATGTCGAAAACTTCCACAGGGTTCCACAGAGTGACTCATTAACGTCACAAAATGGTGCTTCTACAGTATAATTCATTTAATTCCAGCTTGAAACACTGGCTCTTATCTCAGATGGAAGGATCGGGATTTGAGCGTCTGTGGTCGCTTTAAATTTTATGTTTTCCTTGAAGCTGTGCTTCTGAATTTTGATGGATCGGTGTTTATCAAAATTCATGAGGATTGTGGTGTGAAGATAGTGGTCTTTAACTTTGTCTTTTTGAAGAAACTTTGCTTTTTGATACTTTGTGCTAGGATTATTCTTTTGTCATGTCAACTGAGTCTTGTCAGAGATTTGTGTTATTTAGTCTATGAATACTAAGGCATTATGAATTAAATGTAGGTTACGGCTGACATTTGTAAAGTTATTTATATTTAAATACCTGGACTCACCTAAAAATCATCGTTATCAGCATTTAATTGCCTACTGCTGAGCAATGGCCTCTTCTCACACTGAGAAGGTTTGAGTATAAATCACCACGCTTGCTCAAGGCGATTTGGCGATGTCAAACGTATAATTAAAAAAAAATTCCTCACGTTGTTTTCTTTCACCGCTGGTGAGTTTCTTTAGACACGACTTATATTTTAATAACTCGAAAAAAGTCACCTTTTTAGGAGCCAAGTTTCAAGCCCTCGTACATGAGAAGCGGGTTTAATAACCTTCGAGTCACTACAACATTCCGGCCTACCAAAACGACCTGAAATATGTACATATAAAATGAAAAAAATACTTATTGTGAGTAAAGCCAAAAACGCTTCATCCAACATCTCTGAAGCAGTATTAAATGTTATTTAATTTATTTTATCAATCTAAACACGTCTAGAACATGAAAACACTATTGTCTATTCATAGTATTCCACAAAACAATTGCACTACCATGTTTCCAACCACGGCTCGAACGGTTATAATCCTTCCTGATTGAAGGATCACGGGGCTTACTCCGGATAAAATTGGATGATAGCAGATAACGAATATCATTTTCAAAATGTTACTTGTTTTGTTCATTTTTATTGCTATTGTGTGGCTATTGTATTATATTTTCACTTTTTATGGCGAATTTTCCCTGAGTTTTTATTTGTGGGAGATTATTGATACGGTTTTTATACGGCTCTTGTGGTATTTTTTGTTATAGATTACACTATTAGGATTCATATACTCGTTTAAATGTTTATGATTTATATAAGAAATCATTACCATTGACTTGTATTTGTGGAGTAAATTAAACTCGCACCTGTACATTATTTATTAACAACTGTATACCTTCTTCGATAGTTCTAAATATCTATCAAGTCTATTACAACAAAATCAAACACAGTGGCTCCATCAGTTCAGCCGGGGTTGCGGGGTAAGCGCAATGAGGCACCGCGACCTCGACCCAGAGCAGCAGAAGGAACGGGGGGGTTTTTAGTTAGTAAGAGTCTGACACTCTCTTTCGCCTTACCCTGGGCGGGAGAAGTCAATGGATGATTATCCCCTGACAAAAAAAAAGTGGCTCCATCAGTCCTTTATTCCCCTTCTCATCAGGGAAATTGTATTTTAATCTTAATCATTTATCGATTTATTACGCCCAAATGATGTTATAGGTAATAAATTGTCGAACAGCGTTTGATCTATCTCTCGGTCATAAAATTTAAAAGAGACATCATGAGAGCTAGTAAAATTTGATTGCTGTAACTATAGGGGAGTTACCTAGACATTTTTTTTTCATAGTAATAGCGCTCTGCTATTAATTTCGTCTGTATGTATGCTGTGTTTATAAGTGCACAATTTCACTTGACCATCGCATTCAGATCATTTGTAGATTAGTGGAGACATGGGTTTGTTGCGTGCGGGAATTAAACTCCGCGACACGTTGCATTGCAGCTGGTGTCCCAGTCACCATGTCAATCGTGCAATTTACTTTGATATACATTGTTAACTATTGTAAAATATGCGGTTTTTATTTATAAGATTCGATTGGTATTACCAAATGATTGAGCAAAAGGACCAACTGGTATTAATTATTACACCACATTATTATTGTGTTTTTTTTATTTAGCATGGTTTAGTTAATATTTCTACACTAGCAATGGCACCCTCCATGTACCATACTTAGAAATAAAGAATATTTAATTTAATTTAATACTCTTTTACTAAGTTTTAATAATAATTATTAAACATTTTTATTCCCAATATCGTATTTATTTTTGGAATAACATTTTAAATATTCATATTTTTGAACAGTATCAACTAATCACTTGAATTCGTATCGATAGTAAAATCCCCAGTGTAACAAAATAATTGTACAACAATTAGTTATTCGTATTTACTTTCAATTTAGTTGTGTGGCTATTAAATGTTTATTTTGATAAACATAAATGTTTGTTCTGACAATAACGCCTATTGTAGTCATTTATAAAACACTGTGTGAACCTATTTTTTTTCTGGAAGTCCACCGGTGCCTTTGCTAGCGAGGTAATGTATGAGAGAGAGACTTAAGTGTGGGAGAGTCATGCTTCGGCACGAATGGGTCGGCTCAATCGGAGTGATACCAGGTCTTCAAACACACAAACAACCACAACGTTGTGTTTCGCCATGTGAGTTAGGTTATAGGAAGCCAAAACCTTCCTCTCCCACATTCCCTCCCAAATCCGTAAATCTCCAAATCCCTAATCCTCAAAAGGTCGGCAATGCCCTCGTGATTCCTCTGTTGCGGGTGTCCATAGGCGGCGCTGATAGCTTACCATCAAGTAATCCGTGTGGTCGTTTGTCACCCTATTATATAAAAAATGTACCGTAGCCTGGACCTGCTGCAGGGGAAGGAACTTGGTGGTTTTAGAAACGTGAACCAGAATAAATGATTCATTTTCTAATACATACAACAGATAGATTAAACTAATATGATTCAGTAGTGTTTATGTAAAAACAGGGTTCATCTCAAAGGGTTAGAGAGGGCTCAGGCTTCTTCCCTCACTGTCAGTTTCATTGTGACGTCCTCAGCAAGGATTAGAGACAAGTGGTACGTTTTAGTGACGTAAAGTACCATTGGGTTACGTTTGAAGTGCCGACTTGATTGAGTGTCGATAAATTGATATGAATTTTGAGATTTGGTTGTGTAATAGAGCAATTTGTTTGGTGTAGGTAGTTGTATAAGTGGTTTTGTACTGTCAACCGAGTTATTATTTATGGAGGTTAGAAAATAAAGAAAACGGGTTGTGTCTTTATATGCTGCAAGCTAAATAGTTTGGTAGGCTGCACATAATGGGTCGTTCTGAGATAAAGTCTAGCCTTTGACCCTGATCTTGAGTTTATTCTGAGAATTATTGAAGTAAGCAAACAGATAATAAACGATGAAAAGCATTTTTTATCTTATTATCCGATTAATGATTTTTTTTTTTTTTTTTATGTAATAGGTCGGCAAACGAGCAGACGGATTACCTGATGGTAAGCAATCAGCGCCGCCCATGGACACTCGCAACGGTGGAGTTACGAGTGCGTTGCCGACCTTTCAGGGATTAGGGATTTGGAGATATAGGGATTGAGGAGGGATTGGGGAAGGGGAAGGGGAAGGATTGGGCCTCCGGTAACCTCACTCACACGGCGAAACACAACACAGTGGTTATTTCACGCCGGTTTTCTGTGAGGCCGTGGTATCACTCCGGTCGAGCCGACCCATTCGTGCCGAAGCATGGCTCTCCCACACTTAATGAATTTATGACTAATTATGTAATAATTATTATAATGAAATGTAATTATAATCTTTTGGATTTCTGTATGTGTACCAAAAGCATTTTACAAATGCAAAACAATTTTAAATGCAAAACTTCATATTTGACACAATCACCAAAATAAAATTGCATCAACAAAAAATATTATGAGCACGCGAATTAAGACGCCATAAACGAATTGAAAGTAAAGAACAGGGTACACGAGCGATTAAAGATTAAAATACAAAGTCACAAAGCTAGTTGGCAGAGTTGCAGCAAGCGTTTGGCGAATATTAACTGGTGTTTATGGCCGTGTTACGCTATTTTAATGTTTTTACGAGTTTCAACTCCGTTGGTGTGCACCGCCTTAATGACTCTGAGGTTTGTTGTCTACTTTGAATTCTGATTTTTATTACTCTTTTATTCTTGTTGAAATAGAACGCAGTGTAATGAGGTGTATTGGCGCTGTTTGCTTCGTAATTGCATTTTTGTATGTAGAATAATACGAGTTCAATCGTCTTAAGTAAGTACTCTTAATACCTATAGATTAGTTCTGTAAAGAATTTTAATTCTTTACTCCAGTTTATGACAAAAAAAATACAGTGCGTTTTTACACGTCTTTATTAATGGTTATTATGAGCAAAATTTAGATTTGCCTTCATAATAACTCTTTTTTTACCTTTGTGTATTGTCCTAATTTTGTTTTCTTTAACCACTAAACTAACAAAATCTAGCCATAGAAAATGAGTCTAAAGATAAGTTTATTTTTTTTATTATGTATCTATGTTCTATACCAAAAAACAAGTTTGACAAAACCCAAACAAGTTGGGTTGTAATAAAAACAAATGGCGGCATCCAAACAAACTTTTTTTTTCATTATGACCCAGATATGCATACATTCAGCCATCAATCTTATCTGGCTGTATGCCAAACTTCATCGTTGATATGTTAATGATCTTCAAGTTAGATATAAATCAGAAATGTGTATTTTTTAGATATTTTTTTTAAAGAATTTACATGGGATATGGAGAAATTGTTGTAAAAATAATATAAGTATAATTAATATTTATGAAATCGTTTATGACTTGAAATTATGCTGAAACGTAATTGACGTATTTTTATGATGTGAGAGTGGATTTTGATGACTATAAAGCATGTTAGAATGGTTAATTATTGTCCTGAAAAAGTTGTCTGGCAGAGATTGCTTTTGAGTGATAAGGATGCCTTTGTTACTCATATTTGTTTGATTTTTTTATCACTATCTATTGCCCGCGACTTTGCTCACGTCGCATATTGACTACCTGCAGATTTTTTCGATAAAAAATTATTCTTTGTCCTTTCTCAAGTTCCAAACTATGTCTGTACCAAATTTCACAGAAATGGTTCGGTAGTTTAGGCGTGAAGAAAAGGCAAACAGAGTTACCCCCGGTTTCCGAAAGGCAGATCAATGTTAAAATCAATTTAATCTCTTGTCAAGTCATCTGATTGGTTGAGTGAATTATCAACAACCAATCAGATGACTTCTTCTTGACAAGAGATTTAACAGGAGATTAGTAAATTTAGCGTTGACAAGCCTTTCAGAAACCGGGTGTTACTTTCGCATTTATAATATTATATTAGTATCGATAGTTTGGATTATTTAGTCGTTCGTAGAAAAAGACAATAAAAAATGGCTGACACAAAAGTCTTATAACACTAGATTTTATTCACAGTTTCCGAACACATTTTAACGCAGTTTACAGTAGTCAGCTGATTGCCGGGGCCTGGCTCTCTGCCAGCCCTCTTTGTCGTAGTGGATTGAAAGTTTTCACTAACCATCCAGTTGCTGATGATATCAGCTTGCTCTTTTTAGATGAGAAACTTACTAGGTGTAAATACTTGGAACTTTATTCTTTAGTTCTTAACGAAGTGAATGACTTAGGTTTTGTGAGGTCAGTTTTTATAGCTGTTTGTGTTTATTTAAGATTGCTCCTTACTTTATTTATTTGCTGGTTTGTGGGTCATGTTCATAAAAGCTTAGGAGCAACAGTTAAAGGATCAAAAAAATTAAAATATTAAGAGTTTAGATGATATGTAGTTTTGTAAATGATTTGATGTTTATTAAAATATCTAGTTATAAATGACAATATAAGTTAAATTCAATATAATAATATCAATTAGCATAATATGAAGTACTTTTCACCAAACTAAATATTTGAATAAAAAAAATCCTCGTCTCATTTATACTAGGTACATTCTTTTTGTGTTCTATCATAAAAATAAAACGAAACAAAAATAATTATTATGGAAATAAAAATTCACTGAAAGTCAATATCTAATAACATTTCCTTCTACTATATAAAGGGTATTTATTAATGTTGGTAGGTAGGTATAGTCGTATAGAGAGATATTTATATTTTGTATTTTTAAGGTTTCAAACATTTCATTATTCTGGATCGTATTGCAAAGCCGTACAAAATGTTTTTACCCAAACAAAATTCTTGTTTTACATAATTAAATTGTTTTTTATTTATAAATGCTTAAACTTTTATGTGTGTGTTCTTTCTCCATATCTATCTACATCACAACAAGCTATAACTTACTCTATTAAAGAATAACGAAAGTCTAAAATGGAACCACCTATTTTTGTATGAGCCATAGTAGATGTGCAAGTCAAACTTGATATTCTTATGCTTATCAGTAGCTCTTAAACAAAACGGGCAAATAAACATTAAAAAATAATCTATAACAACTTCACTTTTAATTTAAGTATAAGAGTTTAATTTTTCACTCTGTACATATAACATGAGAAAAAAACTGCATTTGTATGAAATCACTCATTATTGTGTCAGTCCAACTTTTATTCCAACATGGAAAGAGGGCCAAACAATACAAATTAAAAAAATATATGTGGTTTTTCACAACCATTGTCCCTCACCAAGGGAGCCACGATACAAGTGAACATACCACATAATATTCATTATATATTACATCATACTCCATCTTTGTTAAGCCCATAGTCTCCCCGCACAGTAAATTGGGTGTAGTAACTCAATTCCGCTGCGTCTTTGAAATAATTTGAGTCGGTAACAGCGAAGGGAGATACAAGTACCTCTTAGGTATCAATCAATCAAGGTATTTGGGTCGATCGCGGATGAATAATTTCTATGTAGTTGACCCTTCTAATATGATGTTGTTTAGGGTTAAGTACCTGTACCTTTCTTTGGCTCTTGGCTTTGTTCTGGGTTTTACAAAAAAATATCTTTTAAGCCTATAAAAATCAGCAAATAATACAAACATTTTAAATAGCAAATCGTAAAGGAAATGCACAACAATAAAGCACTCGATACAAAAGACCAGATAATTACAACGAAAAAGCAAGCAACGTTTAAACTTAATCACTCGATCGAGTTGAATTACTGTTCCGTATTTACTATGACGCTACATCCGATGACGTCATCTATTTAATGCCTCTCTATCTCTCATTTGCGAACACATTAACTGTGTAAAAAATATAACGTACAACCGAAAGAAAGTAGACTCAGTACTGTATAAATACGGTTCATTTTCCATTGGGTACAAAATAAACAACACACGCTAAAGGAAAATCTATGAACCCCTTTTTTGTATGAAACAAACTCTGTAATATGTATGTAGGTTCATCCATTAGGTACCCATGGGAAAGTAATGGGGAATTGATTCGATATGTTATGAGCCTCCTTCGCATGTTTAAATTATTTTCGGGACAGGATATAAAAAATACAGACTCTTATTTAACTTAATTTATGTATTGGTTATTTAATTTGCATATTTTACCGCCGTCGAAGCCTCAGTGTATCGCAGATTATTTATTTTTCAATCAACCTGTTCTTTTTTGTCGCGGATCTTGTATCGACCACATGTTTCATATTTATTATTCTGAAAGTATGGATGTATCTTGATGAGAATACTAATGGATTCGAAAATCATTATTGTTTTTATTTTCGTAAAATCATTGAATGACTTTTTTCTCTCCCTCGATGAGACGAGATGGGAGTGTCAGATTCTTACTGACTTCAAATCTGTTCCGAGCTGAGCCGTGGTATGTTTTTGCGCCTAATTTGCAACTCTTGTCTGGACGTCATGATTGGTTACCATTGTGTTTGATAAATAGATATTGTAATTGTTATTCTTATCCGTACTGTTTAAAATCTTCGGAACTACCATTGCTTTATCCATTTTATAACGTTGATTGCAGTTTCATACGAAAATAACTATCAAACAGAACCCTTACCTTACCCAAGGGACATTTTATTATTCAAAATATATTTTTCTCTGAAACTTTAACCCACGGCCGGCAAACAATCCCGTTGTACACTTGCAACATTTTTCAATTACAACGGACGAAAGGACCAAAAAATATTTGGCCATTACAACGAACAGTCTCCTCGCCTAATGAGTCTCGTTAGCATTTACCACTAATCCTTGCTTGTTCTAAAGTCTTTATTACGTTATGCGTGCTAAGTAATTTAATACTTATCACCACAGTGTTAGGTCGAAATCATGTTTTTCGCCCACAATGATTTGCAAATTGCATCGTTGAAAAATGTGACATCTAGTGAATATGTGATGAACTAATTAGTGTAACAAACAAGCATGTGGGCGTAATTGTTCACTTTTCTCAACAGGACGACAAAGTGCAGATGATACTTTTCTGGCTATTTTCACAATAAAAAACCTAACTATTTAACATGGAACAAGCTTAAGCAACAGAAATACAATATCACCCGAAAATTTCATATTATAAGCCGTTGCCATTCAGACCGGTCAGCTGCATAAAGGCACCAACTATTTCAGCCTGCTTACCAGCGTTTTCAGTTCTTGAGGCTGCAAGCACGTTGCGGGTAGGTCTACAAAAGCCCACTCGAAACGAAACGGGGCCTGGCAGGGAGCCAACAACGCTTTTCTTGTATCAATTTGAAATTTTCCCATGGCGAGTTGTTTGTTTTGAGAAAGTCCGCTGACTGTGCCCGATATGTAGTGTTGAGTGGTTCAATCCCAGTTTCAAGGTGTGAACTTATGTCGTAAAATATTGGATTGTTGCTTTCTGATTCATTGATTTTGTTTATGTAGTAATAAAACTGCAGAAAAGGAAACTAGAACTAGAATTTTATGTTTGCCTGGAAAGTTGCTGGTTCGTATTTCGGGCAGACGCGATGAATTTTATAGTGTTATTGGATCGAACTTGATTTGAATTTTGGGCTATGTTCTTACCGCTGGTAAACTAATCGCTCTTTCAATTTACTTTTTTAAAATTAAATAGTCTCATGCTGTTAATACTAAATTACTACCGTTTCTACAAAAGGTCTTTTTGTCACATAGATTGACTTTACTCAACCAAGCAGACACATTCTAACAAACATCTGAAAATGAAATGAAATGTTACATTCTCTACAAAATTATCTAATACTGTCTATAGTATCAGTGTTTCATTGCAATTCCTCGGTTGAAATGTCGGATTCTTAGTTCCAAGTTCTAAGTGATTTTCTAAGAGATTGAGGTGTCGGACCGCGGTGTAGTGATTTATAAAGTGCGGAGCGTCAAGTTCCTTTCCTTTACGTTAACTAAATCGATTGGAGATGTTAGGAAAATCTTCTAAGAAACTCAAATAGGGAGAATAGCTAAGATAGTTGCAGTAGTATATAATTAAGGTGCGAATTTAATTGTGCAGGGTTTTCATTTGTGTTGCTATTATATTGATTATTGATAAGTTTATGGACGTATACTATGTTAGTGTTACCATATAAATATAGTTCAGTAAAGTTGTGTTCTGGTGTACCAATGAAGATCGTCAAGTTTATCACTTGCACAGCTGCCGTGTAACGTGTCGTTGGTTTCATTCGGGCACAGAACAAATTTGAGTTTAGCTCGAAGAGGAATGTGGATCTGATATTATTATGTTAGTAACTTTGTACTTATGACAGAGGAGAAAATCCAAGTTTGAAGATTTTTAGGGAAGTTTTATATCTTTTTAAAGTCTATTCTGGGTGTTTTGTTATTATACATTTTTGCGATAAATCTAGTATGTAGAATGTTGCTAAAAATCTTGTTTTGCCTTAAATCATGCAAAGCAAATATATCCATTCTCCCTATCGTATTGTTCTCACCCTTTCAAACACTTGTTGACAAAGCAAACCCCGTATTCACGTAACACAGTGACTTATTTTGATCATTAACATACAAATTTAGGTCAATTTACCTGCAAGCTCACACACCCATTTTCTATCCGTGGCGGCGTCTCGGCATTTAAAAACAACGCCGATCCACGAGCACTGAATTTGGTGCCGCATATAAACAAAATTAACGCTGACTTTCAAGGGAACTTGTTTACACGGAACACAATAAATTTCACACAAGCATTGGCTCAATAAACTGTGTCACTAGTGTTGTGTTCATTTCCCGGGGTGTCCCGGAATTTGGAGTAAATGTTTTGCGGGATTCCGTGCTTGGAATATTAGAATAATTTGTTCGTTGCTGCAGTTGCTTTTGTTTATTGAGAATTTGTCTTATTAGTAACTTAGTAAAGTAAAGCAACGATATTTTCATGGGATGCTTACTATTAACATTTTTTTTTTTTTATAAACAACTTGTTAATCTCGTGCGGTTTCACCCGCTGCTCAGCTCCATTTGATCGTAGCGTGATGTTTTATAGCTTAAAGCACTCGGGAACATTGTAGCTATCTATCAGTGGAAGAATTTTGGCGATCCGACCAGCGGATCCAATGATTACCCCCTACATACAAACTTACAACTTTTACCTCTTTATAATATTTTCTTTCTTAACTATTTTTTTCAACATCGTCATCCACTGTCTGTCTATTTGTTGCTGAACATAGTTAAATCCGAAATTATAATTTAGTTTAATTATTAAATGGAAAGAAAAGCCCCAAGATTCTCCACTCCTTGCTTCTTTGGGTAAACATTTCACACAAGTTATTTAGGATTCCTGAGGGAGCATATCCCTAGAATACTCCAGAGTGTTATCCTTCAAGCGATCGATACCTCGCTACAAATTGTTGGTGATAAATTGTATCCCTCCCGCTTTTAAGTGAAAAACATTTTATGCGATACCTACCGTAATCGAACGATTCCTGGTTTTCGAATGGCGCGATCGATTTTATTCCGAGTGATACTTTAATATAGTGCTGTTTGCAAATTGAATTTAATTAATTTAGTTGATTAAGTAGTTAACAGAGGGCCTAGACAAGTGGCACAAACGCCAGTAGAATAGAATGGTTTATGAATGAATTGACGTCATGAAATTTGATCTAGCGTTTCGAACGTGTAATTGGTAGCCAAGTGTATCACGATTCTATTCCATTAAACGAAACGACAATGTAATACGATATTCTCCATACAAATGCGTAGCCAAGTGGCACATTTGACAAGCGAATTCGACTGTAAACGTTTCTAATGTACGCTTACGAAGCGAACGCTAGGACCCTGTAGAAAACGCTACGATACACTACCCAAGATGGCGATTATTTAAACAGCTGTTAGGTACCGGTAGTTGTTTTTGTGATCAATTTCGTTTAAATTAATAAAATTTGTACAAATGCACGCACTTATATTATTGTGGGCGGTGCTCAAGCCGTGTGGCTTGGGCGTCATTGAAGAAATAAATTTCGTCAGTTTTTAATGCAAATTAGTGAAATACCGGTGTATATGTCGCAGTAAGATAGATGTAGCCGTAATATAGTTATATCCCTAGGGATATAGTTATAAAACGGACCAAGTTTAGTGATATACTTATATTACTAGATTAAGTTTAGTGAAATAGCTTTATAATAGTTGTTCGGTGTTCACGACTAGTTTTCGTGCATGTGCATTTAATCGCTACGCTTGCTTAGCATTTGTATTCGTTTTATAATTGCTAATTACTTGCGCCAGCTATGAATTAAGATAAAGAAATGAATGCAGGTGGCGTGCGCCAAGGGAACGTCGGCCTTGCCCTTCAGGACATTGCCAAGTATCGGAAGAGTGCTGGGACCATAACCTTGGGGGCTCCCCTAGTTGTATTCAGCACTTAACCCGTTCTCTCCACAGCTTCGCCGGCCGCCTAACCGCGAACCGGCGCATAGGAACCCGTTGCACATTAAGATTGGTAGCGGAATTACTAGCTTAGGGAACACCAATAGATACTCACCTCCCTGCCTACACCCGGTAGGCAGGGACGCCCAAATGCACCTCTTTGGAGGGTTAGAATTATAGGAACCCTCAGGCCAAAAGGCACCTAACCACCAATTTTGTTCGGGTTCCTTCTTCTTGGTGATAGGTGCTAGGAAGATACCCTAGGAGGGAATATTTTGGCACCTGCCTACTGGAGGAGGCACGCATCCGTGGCATCTCAAGCAAAGTTATTGTTGTGTTGTAGGAACGTAGGCCCTCTTCATCATGGCCCTTCAGGCCCTGCTTCTTCGCCTTGTTAAAAGGCTGAACAATAGTTCAACACTCCAAGCTAAAGGTGAACCTCACCTTGAGAAATTTGTTCTAGACCTAATTCCAGAATCCCCGGAATAACCTGCGCCGGAGAATTCAACGGAGGCCGTCCCTTTAGCCTCGGAGTAGATACCGAATGAACTCCCTGCTGAGATACTGATCACCGCTGAGGTTCGAACGAGTGGGCTACCTGTCCTCCGGTTGCACCGACCCGCCCGGAAACTTCAGCCTCCCCGGCTCTGCCCTAAACATCAGCCTCTATGGCCCCTCGCTCCGCAACCACACGAAAGGCCGCGGGGGAAGCGCACACTCCGAAAGCTATTTCACTAAACTTAATCTAGTAATATAAGTATATCACTAAACTTGGTCCGTTTTAAAACTATATCCCTAGGGATATAACTATATTACGGCTACATCTATCTTACTGCGATATATTATACACAGAGATTCCATAACTTTATTAAAATATATGTAATATCCCTTAACGAATCAAGATATTTCAAGAATAAGACAAGAGTAAGTAATAATCAGTACAAATATATTGTTATCATATTAGTATGTATTAAAAAATAAATCAGCAGTATTTTAATGTTTGATGTACCTGACTTGAACTATGGTTGGTTTTAGATTCCGAAGAAGATTTAATTTACCAGTTTTATCGTATGATGTATTGACTGCACTCACATAGCTATATTGAAACCAAGTAAAAGTGAGCACCTTTTTTAATAGAAAAGACTATCACTCATTGAATCTACAAATAGTATTTTTCATTTTTCATATTATTCTATTACATATCTATATACATTTATCATCTATACATTTCATTCTATTTAAAGGAAGTCTTCGGCTAATAGGGAGCTTATAACTATTATACAAAAGTTAATCAACATATTTTTTCAGTGCAATGTAGGCGCAAAACTCTATTTAATAGTTTAATTTCACATTATTATTACACCAAACTTTGTACTCGTGCGCAGCGCTGCCCGCGTGGCAGGACTGGCAGGGTCGCCGTGCAATGTAAGCGCAGCTGAGATACGTGTTAACTGGTCAATGGACTTTAATTAAGTGTTTCTTGTTATAAACTTACACTACTAATGGGCAGAGGTGTCATACACACTACATCAGGTTTGTGACCTCAATTTAAAAATATTAAATATGAATTGAAAATACGGTGGGGCCACACACGACTCTTTTTAAAATGGTCATCCAGTCAAGTGGAAGCGATTCATTCATGCGGGAACTACATATTATATCATAATGGTAAACAAACATGACGACTATTATTTATTTTGTTATAATCCTTTAATCCATATAGCTTAAGACAACTACATTGTACTCTTAAATTATCTTGATTTAAACTCCATGTTTGTAATAACTAAGGTTCCAACATTTCTTTTATCATTAAGGGTGAAATAAAAAAAATCTGTATTAATAAAACTTTTTTATTTTTGGTTACTTTTTCTGAACATAATTACTTTGTTTTCAAAATTAAAATTAGCATTCACATCATCTTTGGTATGACAGTCACATTTCGTTTCGTCATCATGTCGTTAAGGTTATGCCAGGATTAATTTTATATACGTCTAGAAAGAAATTAAATTTCAATATCAAAAAGATAATGTACAATAGCGTATCTAATTACCAATAAAATTGCATGCAAAGCCTTCAAAGGTTTTTTTAATTTCACTATATGTTCCTGTATACATTTACCACATTTTATTACCTTATCAAAACATAAAAAAAAATTATGATTGCTAGAAATGCAGTAAAAACTAAAAACTATCACCTGCAACTCTCGTTCATGAAGGAACCTGTCACGCGTCTCCTCGAATTCACGTCGGGGGAGCTTGACCTTTACAAATTCATTTGTCGTTCTTTCGAATGGCTTTAATCCTCCTGTTCCTACGCGCCCACAATTAAGAACGACGATTTGGTGTTGTAGCTGCCGAACGCGGAGAAGCTGACGCCTGCAGTCTAGGCTTCTTGCCGAACAAAATCGCGGCGAAGAAGGAAGGAGAGAGGCGTGCTAGGATGGTGGCGTAGCTGTCTCTCGAGCCGGTGCCAAAGTTGTACGTGGTCGGCTAACTGCCTATGGATTCAGCTGAAAATAATATTTTATTATCATTACTTTATTATATTCAATAAAATTAAACTTTCAGTTGCCTAAAGACAGAACTGCTTTCATAATATTTATGGAATATTGATATGGTTAGAAACAAATAAAATTATTACAATCAACTTACTGGACTTTCACACTCCTTCTGCTGATGGTATTTCACTAGTGCTGCCTCCTGCCTGGACCAAGTGCAAGTCATTTGATGGTCTGAAATAAAATCATTTGTTATTATTTATATCTTAGAATTTTGCTTTATATTTACTATATGACTATCATTTTTCATCATATGGAACTAGTTCAATTAATACATAATAAATATCTATTTAAATTGATGACCTGATCCTGACAAGTTTTACAATATTAGATACAAACGATACAGTGTGGTCCCAGTTTATAAAATACTTACATTGAATCCAGCAGATGCCAGCTTGTCCTGCCGCAGCAGACACTCCAAAAACTGCAACCAGTCTCTCTTCTAATGCAGTTAAAGAGACCCTGCTGCTAGGCTCACCACCACCAGAATTTTGCCTTATTAAAAAATATTTGGTTTTAGTTTTTGTCTTCCAGTCTGCCTACACCTAAAAATCACAATTAATAAAAAGCATTGTGTCAAATTATACTATCCAAAGATTTTAGATTCATAAAAAATAAATATATATAAATATTTAATTTACTGAGGTCGTCATTATCGAAATCGCTAAGGACTCTGATATTATTTTTAATTCATGCCATTTTCTAGTTATCTGCTGATTTTCGAAATTCTTCTACCACCATAAGAATTTAACATACTCGATAAATCCTGCCACAGCTTATATCCCTTTAACTGACCTTTGAACAGTCGTCTAGGGTTTCAACATATCGCCGCGCTCATAAAATAAACAAACTGCCTAAGTGGTATATTCCTTTGCTGATTATGCAGATTGACCACGACATTGTTGATATTATGTTTAATCTGAGTGAAGATATTGAAATATTGATACGATTTTACGAATGAACTTTCCATAATATCTTAAATAATTAAGAATTGCTCTAGACTAGCTCGAAACCTCGGTTCCATGTAAAAATAATATTATTCCTAGTAACCATTTCAACACAATATTAAATACACTAACATGACGCCGATATATAATACATAACTAAAATAATTTGATTTAGATTATCACATCATACTTATTTACAGTACTCACCGTCTTAAAATCGCTATTCCATGTATAATTTCACTTAAAAAATTCATGAATTCATCACTTCACAACTTAAAAATATTCTAGTTTTGCGGCGACCCATTGTCAAACTGACATTAGCGAACGACAAACCATAAAGAACAATTTATGTTTTTTGTAACATACGAATAGAATGAGCGTTCGACAAGTGGTTGTACACTTGGCTACCAATCGAAAAACGCTAACGCCCAAGCGTTCATTTTGAGTAGAATAGAAACGACTCCGAGCGTTTGCCACTTGTCTAGGCCCTCAGATGTGACTACCACGTATGACGTTGGAAAATGAAGAAGTTTTGAAATTCTGCAAGCATGACTTATAGCATAATTAATGAAAGTAAGTGTACTAAAAGAAAATGTATATTTGTTTCATACATTTCAGATAATTCGTAGAAAATCGTTGCTGACTAACTTAACAACTCATAATTGCATAGAATGTAACAAACTACTCACAAGAACAAGTACACAATATCAGGACATTAAGATCATCTTTACTACAAAATAATATCTCATGTGCGGTAATGAGGAAACCGATGGAACATACAGCCATCTTAACAAGACCTCTGGGACACAGTGCCGTGCCTTCTTAGCGTCATACAATTGTGGGGACGGAGACGGGCGAGGCAGCTCTGAGTACCTGGTCATCACACACAATACATTCGGTATAAAAGTATGATATAATATATCTACAGCAGTTGGTCGGCCTACCATTTTTTCTCTCTTTTCCGACGGAAAAATGTCCCCTATTAATACGAATGAGATATGATCCGACAAAATGGGATTTTTTTTACCTCTGTTGGTAGTTTATTTTTAGTAGTTTTGTACCTCTATGGGGGTGTAAGAATAACGGGGATGAGCGCAACCATTGTGCTGTATTTTTATGAGTTTCTACTTTACCTTCGTGGTAAATGCGCAGTGATGGTGTGTTCACGAGTTTTATACTTGCTGATAATATTGTTTGCAGTAATATGTCATTATATAACTGATATAAAGATTAACTTGCGTGTTCTATATTACCGTGAACTGTTTGGCTTTAAAAAATGATTTTAATTGTTTCTTGCAAAATAATGTTGACTGCAGTTTAATGTAGAATTCCCAAGCAATAAAATGCATGTTAGTTCGTAAACTAAGAGCAGTTTTAAAGGCAGAGTTTTTGAAATCATCTTGTTAATATGTTTTCGACCGCCGTATCGGACTCTTACTGACTAAAAACTACCGCGTTCTTTCTCCTACTCTTAGCAGTGCTGGCCCATCATTGTGCTCTCCCCACAACCCCGACCCGAAGATTTTGACCCAAAATTTATACTAGACATGCCTTAGATTTCAATAAAAAAAAGAAAAAATCTGTTTTTAAATCTTATGTATTAGACTTCCTAATTGGAGACATACAATAACCCCGATTCAATTCGACAACCCAATTTTATTAGCATCATGAATAACAAATCTACATTACAGATTACATAGAATTATGACTCTTGCACGTAATCACTGCATATCAAGATTACGGTAATCGAAAATGAAGTTAATTAGTAAAGTAGAGCTGTCTGATGGTGTTATTTTCATGGGACCCGTGTCATGGTTGACATGGGTAAGAGCCACACTTAATGGTTTTATTTCCCTTCGGAGATGTTATCGGGTTGTTAAATTTTATTTAATCATATAATATGTCAAATGTGGTTTATAGCTGTGTAGGTATTGTCTTTAAAAAAAAAAGTTTATTTCAGAAACATGTACATGTCTTTTTTAGCGTATAGACCAGCTACTAGTAATAAGTCGGCGTGGCCAATACGCATCAGGGGAATTGAAAGTGCGGTATCGAGCCTTGCTGTTATGCTTTGACAATTCATTATATTGTTAAAATATTTAAGTTTTTCTCCTGTATCGTGGGTTCGTTTTTAAACATACAATATCATACACATCACATCCAGACTCGAAACAAAAATTAATGTATCACACAAAATTAAATAGTTGTTTCGTATGGGAATCTAACCCGCGACACGTTACGCGTTGGCTGGGCAGTCGGCTACCGTTGCCGTGCATTCATGTGCCTAATATACGAAGTTAGATCTGTTAGTATTTCAAAATTGAACCTTATTGTTAAAATATAAGTTTTAAGATTACAATACCTTTTTTTTAGTTACGTCGTTTTTCTATTACGTCTAACATCTTAATTCAGTACCGAGAGACTTCAGGGACTATTTAAAGTTTTCATTAGCAATGATTTTGCTTCTTAAATTTTTAGACAACTTTTAGAATATTTACTTACATTATTTACTTTTTGATTTGGACAATAACAACAATTTTATTAATATACAATTTTAAAATAAAATATAATCAAGAAAATACAACCTTACTAGATGGACTAAAATATATCAAACTACAAGTAGGCAATATAAATCCTAGCTTCAATAAATGCTGGCTTTTACTGTCGAGATCCTGAGCCGAACTAAATGTCATATTGCTGTATGACGTCATAGGAACACGGATTTTATTACCTTCCCTCTTTTTTCTTTTCCTTTCGATATGTCGTATGTTCCTTGTCATCCATTCGATATGTCGATCTCGATTCTTCTTATTCGATTGTTATAATCGATTTCTTTTTTAACCTCTCTTAGGATCTTCTGGTTGGTATGTCCAAATATGGACTTATCCTCTTTATTATGGGTCTTGTTAATTAACTGGAGAAAAGTTAATGTAACATTTGATTTAAAGTCGAAACATTTATTTCGACCAAATCACATACAGTACGGATACTTTATACCTCAATAAAAAATGTTGACTCTGTATGAAGCTATTTGCTCGATCTAAAGTGAAGATTCGTTTACACTTTATGATAAAAAAAATATGTAAAGAAGAGTAAAAAATTCTGTTTTCTTACTAATTGCAAAAAGAACATAACAATCTACACTTTCGAACGAGGAAATAGTTTCAAAATTACCGACTGATAGACAGACAGAATTTGACGTTTACATTTTGTATGTCTTATATTTTTTTTATGTAATTCTGTTATATTGAATTGTAAAATTATTATGCAGAAAAGAACCTTTAATATTTCTTTTTAATAAAAATTGCGTGTAATACACGATAAAGGTATTTACACATAAAGGATATATGTAAACGGACGCGAAATCTCGATAATTTTATTCGATGCACTGTGAATGTTATAATTGAATGAAATAAATTAATTCAGATTTGTATTCCAGTTTTTACTTATACTACGTGGAACTTGCTTTTTGTGGAGTTGAAAACGAGTAATGGTATTAATTCATGGGGCGAACAGATTCAGATAAAAGTACTTCAATAAATAAAGGTTTTAACAATATTTTATTAACACACATAGTTTTTATTAAATAAAAACTGGCCTACAATATGCACTACAACTAGCTCTAAAATTTAAATGGAAATAGGCTAGCCATGTTGCAATTTTGGAAATGTTGCCAGTGTCCATGGTCGGCGCTGATTGCTTACCATCAGGTAATCCGTACGCTCACTTGCCGACCTACTACATAAAAAAAAAATGTAGAAAATGGCCTGACCAAAGACACTGGTGAAGCTTTCACCAGTACGCTAAAAGCAAAAAATAAATAAAGATATGAGACAGAATGGGTAGGCTTGTATCCAAAAGGGATTACTATTCGATTCCTCATCTGTGGTTTATTGTACTTTTTGAAATTTGAGACTTAAGACCAATAAAACAAAATAGCTATTGCTTTACAACACAAAGCAGCAACTCTATTGATCTTTAAATACTATCATCAGTCCTAACAACTCTCACTGAGAATGTTAATCAAAATCGAATGTTGTTGTATATCATACATGAACAGGGGATCAAATTCTTATCCTCATATACCTAAGCATTCCATCTTAGGTCCATTCAAGATCTTATAAAACGGGCTCCATATAAAATTCGGTTCGGTCCTGCAGCCAAGACTGAGCTGAAGGAATAAACAGTGAGTGGGACAATAGCAACTGGTTCTAAATGAAATCTGCCCGAGATTCCGTCCATTGTTTGAGCATCAGGACGTTGCAACTTTATTGTGCCTGTAATGAGACGACTGGCGGATTTGTGAGCTGTTTTCCACTGTATCATTGCACTTGTATGACGTAGGGGTTTTTCGTCATTGGGATATTAAAATGTGGCTATGTTGCCGGTTAGGAGGTTGTACAAATAATGCTGTTGGTTATTGTAAAGATGAGAACAAACATCAGTGTGAATTTGTCAATACCTAGAATTGAAACCGCCTAGTGAAAACCACATTAAATTAAAAAAAAGGTGCCATTTCACCCAAATATACTCCAAACGTAATTTAAGCCATTTTGGGCAAAATTTAATTTATGATTTGATATACTAATTAAACGAGAAAAGAACTTCTAAGTGTACTGAATATAATCACTCTATAAGTTTCAAATCCAACACGGAAATCTTAGGCAGTGTTCCCGTCATGGCAACATCGTGAATCCAAGAGTAGCCGTAAATAACTTCTATGAATTAGCGACATGAGAAAATCTTAATTCTAAGAAACGAAACATAACTCTTTTAATATTTTATTCACAAAACATACCGCAACCGTTTCTCCCAGATTCAATCTGCTTTTAATCTACAAAGAATTCAAACCGCATCCACTACAAAGCTCTTTAATAGTACTTGACTTAAAATTAAATGGCTGACTTTGTACATAAAGGCTATTTGGTTATCTTATATACGAATAATCTAAATAGTTCCAAGTTAGTTCAAGCATTCTTAGGTTCAGACTTAGGATGACCTCGAGACAGTCTAGGACATAAACTGTATCGTCCAGTTAGACTGCAATTGTGCTAACTAGCGTTCAAAATGATAAATGGTGCCATGTATCTTCATTTCAAGACGTGGACTATCAACACTAGTTTAGTATATTATGTGGTTTGAATATGTTTGGGGTTTAGGAATGATTATTATTATTATTATTTTACATAGACGGATTACCTGATGGTAAGCAATCAGCGCCGCCCATGGAGAAGTTACGAGTGCGTTGCCGACCTTTTAAGGATTAGGGATTTGGAGATTTAGGGGTTGAGGAGAGATTGGGGGAGGGGAAGAATTGAACCTCCGGTAACCTTACTCAAACGGCGAAACACAACGCTGCAGTTGTTTCACGCCGGTTTTCTATGAGGCCGTGGTATAACTTCGGTTGAGCCGACATGCCTCGGCATCAATGGGTCGTTTCAAACAACCACAGCGATATGACCTCATAAATTAAACTAAAATTATATTATTTGAATGCTCAAACCAAAGATAAGTTTACAAAAGAAATATGTAGTATTTTGGGAGAAGGAACAAAATCCACGTGGAAACCTACATCGTCTTCATCACTTCATGAAGACGATGTAGGATATAAGGGGATTACCAAGAAAGAGATAGTGGGATTGTGGGAAAAGTTACATGTGTGGGGGATATAGACATGACAAGTAGAAAGGATGATTGGTAGAAGTTGACACGTGGCTTCCAAATTGATTACCTTCTTAACAATCTTTAATAACTGATTACAGTTTTGTTTGTATCTTATACCCATAGTATTAGATTTCTTAGCTTGATGTGTTCTGTTACTACTCGTTTTTATTCAAACAAAGTATTTTACTCAATAATGTCGTGGTGTTACGTATTCTAAAGGATCAAAAATTGTACATCGGGATAATACAAAAAATGTGGCAATTCTAAAAACTTTTACTGTGGACGATAAGCAGCTTAATTTTAAAACATGAAAGAGAAGCCAAGTGGCCTTATTAAGAGCAGATACAGCAAAACCGCTAAAGTCTGCACTGAACTATCCTGAACTACATCCTCTTATTAATTTACCGCAACTAACTATGCCACTAGCAAAGAATTTCTTAAAGACTGTACTATTATCAGAAAGTACCAACTTTTAATTTTACCAGGGAAGCCTTTTATAAATGTGGAAAAATCCTGGTAGCGAAACTGCGTCCATATGCCGGGAATCGCGGGGTAAACACTTTTAAGAAAATAACATCCCGAAGACTTGCTTTATACATTTTTATATTGCTGAGGTAGGGATGGTACGAAGCGAAAGGGGAGAGTTCCGTACTTTCTTTTCCTGTATTTGATGTATTACTTTTCATTGTATAGTTGTGAATATTTGAGACGTTGGTAAAACTGATACAAATAGAAAAGATTCAAATGATACAAATAGTGTATCGCTTTTCTTTACTTCGATTAAGAACAGCTAGAAATTTATTTTGTTGATTCGAACGTGGTAAACGGAAACCAGATTTCGCTGTATCATAACATTTTTTCATTAAATCAGCAAGAAAAGTAACACAATTTTGCATGAAAAAAATATTGCCAACAATAAATCCAATGAATTTCCAACATACGGCATTTAATGGCGAAACTTCTTTATTTAAGTCGTTATTCTTTTAAGGAAAAATATTATTTGATTTACCGTTCCCCGAAATTAATGATGCAGTACGTGATCCTAACGATTTTTGACAACCCTGATGTTGGTTTTGTTGAAAGAAATATTGTATTTGCTCGAGTTTTATTGCAGAAATAAAACTAAAGAGTTTGTAGCTAGGTAGCGGTTACCTGGTTTCTTTTATATGTTTATATGTATTACCAGTACCAGGTTATTCTTCATATTTATATTTTCCCTTGCCTCTATCTTGGATGTCGATAGAATGTAACTCGAGTTTCATCATCTATGTATTTGTCAACTATTGTATTTTAAGATACCCCTAGCAGTTGCAAGCATCCAAATATAACTTGCTTAAAAAACCTAAAGGTCAAATAATATTGTCCTGCATTTGAATAGTAACTCACCTATCAGTCTTAATATTTTTTGATTGAAAATAACGACTTACTACTTGCGGACCTCCTCAAGAATGAGAGTTCTGTTGTTTTCAGATACTAATAGAGCTGATTTCAATTAATTCACATATTTTCAATGAAAATATTTGAAAATTAATTTTCATCCTGTTCTATTATTCTTCACTCTCATAGGTTCAACAAAAATATCTCATTCTAACACGGATCCCTGAAATCTTCAGCGCTATACAATGACAGAAAACAATCGGTAACAAACAAAGGGAACGTTCTGGCGCATATCGAGGTTGTCTTCACTTCGCTACCATCGACACTTTTATGATAACGGAATAAGGTTCAATATCCTGGATTTTCTCGTGAGGTCTGTAATCGAGGCTGGAGGTTTGTTTATTATGTTTTATCCTCATAAATATGTAGCTGATGCTAGCCTGTGGGTTACTGTTTAGTTCACGATTTTGTTCGAGTAATGGTTCGGAAAGTTCGATTGCATATTTATATTTATATTGTAGTTAGTGTTTCTTGTACGTCTAGGTATCTTGCTGTTACTTAGGTTTGGAAGAAATATTAGAAGCTGTTTTTGATGTTGTGCAATAATTTGAGATCTTTTGGTTTATCTTTGATGAACCTTTTTATATATGTCGTGTTTTTTTTCACACACTATTTTTGTGTTTACAAATTTCCTATCAGAGACATTATATTTTAAACTAGTAATAATTACATATTAAAAAAAAATACGTGTGTGGGACAACTTTTCACACTATTAAAATATATTACACCAGTAACGATTTACTGACAAATAAACACATATTTTTCGCCCTAAAACTCGACAAAACGTATTCCAAGTAATAATGTGATTATTGAAAAGAAACTTCTGTAAAAGTAACAAAAAAAAAACAGAACGACCTCTTTTGCGCCATCGCTCAACAATTACCGAAATGAAATTCCTATCGAACCCAAATTCTCTTCTTTCAATCGTCGCGTTTTCCGGAAACGACCGAAGTTGGCCGATCTTAACCGAACCCGTCAACTGCACTTGGACGATAAAAGTTTTTACGAAAGTCTTTCCTACACGAGGAATGTTACAAATGTGATTTGAATTTGTCATACTCGAAACGATATTTTTTATTGGCAACACGCGTCTGATTCGAAATCGTGTGACGAATAGCTCGCGAGCGTCTGATCGAAGAGTTTCATATTTGTGTTAGTGATGTTCCATTGCTGTCGATAATATTGGATTTGCACATCATTTCTGCTTGCTAGTTGTTAGTTCTACGTTGTGGGGCGTTTTATGTACAAAGGATGGGTAACTATCGATGTTTGTGTTTAAGTTCTAAGTTAGTTTGTTGGTTTGTGCATTACAGTAGGCGCATTTACTTTCCACTTTTCATTCTATTTAAATTTTTACGAAGGATTTTATATAAAATTAAAAGGCCTACTTAGTTATGTATATTACTAAAGCGTTCTTTATTTTGTATATACACATATAATCTAATGAGTTCTTTTTAAATTTAAATTCTTAAAAGATCACATTAACATTACACATAAAAATAGCAACACAACCAAAGTTCGATTCAAAATGGTTGAAATCACATTATTGCGTCTGGCAACAATATTATGTTCCTTCGAATCGCAAATAAATTATAAAATCACCCTGTACCCACCGCAGCAATCCACTCACACGCAAAAGCCGTAACATAAAAATTGATTTAACATAATAAGGTTACGTTTCCACAATATAAAAGGTACACTGACATTTAAAGCCCGGTTAAAACGCCTGGAAATTTGTCCGGGCGTAACCAGTCACAACCGGTAATCCGGGTGAAGCGGTTGAATTAAAAAGTTGGAGAAATAACCGGGTATAACACGAGCCGTTCTGCTGAAGGCTTAATGAGAATCGGTTTTTTGGACATTTTATTAAGGAAGGATGAGGTGAAAGGTTTCTGCTGCGAGCATAACCGGCTTTGCTCATGCTTTGTTGCACATCCTTTCCGAGAACTGCCATTAATTTTGACACACAATTCACATGGAATTATTTCTTCTTTTTTATTAACAGTTTTAAAAATGGAACTGTTCTTTGGTTTTTATTGATGAAAAAAAAGGTTTTTCACTCAGTAGATTGATGAAAATGGCGCGTTAAAACTGAAGACTCCTTTGCAGTTAAGCGAACAAAAATTGCACTCAAGACTCTAATGAGAAATAAACGTCATACAAATGTAAAAATAAGTACAACAGTGTCAGATAAGCTCATTTAATTCACTTATACCCAAACAACAGCAGCTAATTAAGAATAAAGGCTGAGAGATCCTTCTGATGACGATTTAATGGCTTAGATAGGATTAAGGGACATGAAAACTTCATACAACATTTTTTTTAAATAAATTATGAAAAATGTTTTTGTTTTGACCGAGTTTCCTAATTATGGTGGTCGTTATACCTTTTAAGAGCCGCGGTGCCATTAAGAGGTGGGTTGGGAGACAAGGTATTCCCATCACCGATTTTGTCCGCAGATTTTAATGTAATTTATCATTTTTATAATGCTTAGGTGTGGTTGTGGTTGGGATAAGATGTAATTAAAAAATTTAGAGAAAATATCAAGCGCTCTTTTGGGTTGACAATCAAATTTGGTCCTTAACAACCAAGATTTTTAAGGAAGTGAATGGTAAAACTACAAAGGTATTCTCAGTATAAGAGTTGAAAAAAGATACAGGAAAACTTAAATCAAAATATTTACGTAAAATACCAAATATAATAGAACGATGAGAATGGCGCCATAAAACACACCCTGGGGAACGATTGCGTGAACAATACCATTCGTTCTTTCATTCATTCATTCATTCAATTTGTAGTGTGCTTTAGTGTTTTTTTGTTTTGCTAAGATTTAAGACCTATGTTGTAGCGTTTATAATAGCTTTCTTTTTTAGTCCGTGGAAAATCATCAAATGACTTCTCCCGCCCAAGATAAGGCGAGAGAAAGTGTCAGACTCTCTGGGCCGAGGCCATGGTGAGTCATTGCGCTTAACCTGTAAACCTGGCTGAGCGTTTTTATTAGTCTAAATTATAAATTTATCCAATTTACACACATTTCATTTTTATAAAAGAAAAGAGTAAAATTTAAATAGGATTTTACGCTTTTCTACGCTTCTATATGATAAAATTAAAACAATAGCACTGGACTATGTGTATGTGTGTGTGATTAAAATTAATATATATTCTGTGAGGCCTATTTGTATTTTTTTAATGAAAATTATTTTTTAGCAAATTAACAAAATATAGTTTTCAATCAGATGCGCTAGGAATGGAATTCTTTGCCGGAGTCGGTGATCCCCAAAGGAAGTCCTAAAATCTAAGAGAATAGGATGCTTCATCGTTGGTCGCATCATCACCAACCACCAGATAAAGGCCAAAAATAGGTTTAAACCCACGTCACAATCCTCCATTTATTTTCTTTACACGCTTCAACACCTAAACTGGCTCAGATGAGGCTCAGAGGCTATTAAACGCTTCTGCCAGTAGCTTGGGGGTGCGAAAACGTATCGTGTCCCAGTCTTGTTAGCTCGGGACGCTATAGTTTGCGTCACGGTAGCTTGCGTGTCCCGCCATTTGATTAGTTGTACCATAATTGTGTCTGACGCTTAGCCAACGTTTGTTTTTGCTATTTTAACTTAAATAAGTGGTGTATATTGATGAAAGGCGTTTTGTAATGTAGCTGTGTTAGATTTCTATGGGTGTGTGTCGAAAAAGTAATGGTTCTTGATTTATATGAGGCTTGGATTTTAATAGAACATTAGGTTGCGTTTTATGCCATAAATCTATGGGAAAGTTGACACCTGTATAAGAAATAATATTAGTAAAAAATAACTGTGCTTGAGTAGTTCATTTAATTTTGTTTGATAACTTTCGTCCAACGCATATGCAGCAATTCATGTGTCTATGTAGAGATTCCCTAGTGTAGCTTGAAAGAAGTCGAGTTATTTCGTCAAGTACTTCCATAAATTTATGGAATTATTCATAAATTTAAACATAACTAATTAATGTAACACATATTATTATTCATTTTGACATTTAATATGCACGAGTTAATATCAACCAATAGTAAAATAATTAAAACCACAGAACCATTAGCTAATTGTTCGCTAGAAAAATCCAGACATCTTCAATAAAATACTGTCACCTTTAGTCTCTTGGCAGTCATTAGTTCATTACTCTAATTGAACAAACTAATAAGGAGATTCAATCGAATTAATGTAAGAAAAAACGTTTTACGTCTCATTACCTGATGTCTTCTCAAAGTATTACGGACTGTCAGTATTTTGAGATCCAATTACGTTCATGTTATTGTAATTTACATAATTAGTTTTTTGTTTTTCGACTTTTTGCTGATTAAATGTCCCTGTTTCGGGTGTTTTTGTTTTTTTTATTGTAATTGAGTTAGGGCTGTGCAGTAGTAGGTGGACAAAAAAAGGTTGGTAAAGAAATATTGTTATTATTGTTGTAATCGTGATCTCTAGTAATGAGAAAGTTTTTTGAAAAAAAACGTGATGTCGATACAGCACAACAATGTTTATAACATCCGATTTATAGTTATTAATTATTAATTGTTTGTACAAATATATTAATAAGGATCTCAAACAGGATGAAACTTACTATCAAAGTTTGCGGCGAACCTCACTCTTATATCAAATTACTCGTGAAACTATAATTAAATTATAATTATCAACTAATCATTGTAGGAACCACATCACATGATAAAGTCACAAGTTTTAATGAAACATCGCATTTACCCTGGCTGCGTTTACCCTAACAAAACCCAATTTGGAAATTGCTTACGACCGACCAAATCATCCCCCATACGTACGATTCTCAGCGCGCAACCAAAACGTTACTTTATACGGTAGGGTGTATGATTCAATTTGCGTTAGCACCGCTAACGTCCTTCATACCTGACTTAGTGAGCCTATTCTGGAAAGCCATAAAGATGATAATGGTCATAATTTCAAGATGTAGGCCTTCGATAGTAAAAGAATTTTGGTTTTGTGTGAAAGGAAATTATCTAATTTAGGGACCACGTCGTAGTAATTACTAAGGGCCCATTAGTTGCGGTAATTTTAAGTGGTTAATTACATGATGTTTAATTTGGTCCTAAGGCCTTTGGGTACGGAATATACCTACGTTTTATTTAAAGTTATTTCTACTGAAAATTGCTATAAATAATAAGGGCGAAAATGACTAAAAATAAATGCGAAAATGAAAAAATAAAAAATAAGGTAATGACTCAGCAAAATATCTGCTTAGCTTAATAAAAATGAATCTTACGAATATCCATATAAGAATTACAATAAAAATTAATCATCCGTTTTCGCTTACGCGTTCGATATTCAGAATATGACCGTTTAAGGTCAGCGAATCCAAAATTGCGCCGACTGTGACCTCGGCGATATTAGCTAGAGTATTGAGATACAATGTGTCGATATTAAGAAGGTTTAATGTATTATTGTACTCTTATTAACTGTAAGAATAAATGGAACATGTAAGATTCGTATCTTTTTCAGATATTAGATGTTATAAGAGGATAGTACTACTATAAATATATATGTTTTATTTTTGGTCATGCTGTTTTTCTCTCCTAATCTTATTTCACAAGATTTTGATGCAAAGAGAATTTCTCTTCTGTTTCTAGGATTTAACCTTACTAAAGCAATCTCATTCTTTCACACTGATACGTAGTACTTACTTAAGTTATACCAGACTCTTTTGTGATAAAGACTAAGTATCGGTTCTATTGCCTTAAGAAGTTCATACAATACCTGAATAGCTGTAAAACACAAAATGACAAAAGCATTAAAAAATTAAATCCGAAATCCGTCTCCTTAAAATTACTTACCCAATTGATTTCCGAAAACGACCCCGATAGACAACTTTTGGACCTTAAAAGTTTGATTAATTGTTATGTAAGCGTACCGGCTAATTAGGGTCCACCTCGACTTCTGCTTACACCCTAACTTTTTAACAACCTCTGCCTAGAGTTTTTACGGTCTATTGAACAGTTGGGAACTTTTTGGGATAAGGAAATTTATCAGCATGAGTGATAAATGTGCACGTGTTGATAAACAAATTATTTCAGAACGGGTTTCGATGATTAAAATTGGAATTAAAATTTCAAATTTCGAAAAAAGGCCGTTTTCCATGTTTAGGGTGCGAACTCGAAAGCTGGCAAGTACCTATGGGACTTTTCCTAGTAATTTGTTCATACGTTCTACAGCTATTTAGATACCACTAAGATCTGGGATTACGATTTTAGTTATAAGTTTTCAATTTCTTCTTCGAGTAGGCAAATTACTTAAAGCAACAACGTCGAGTAATGCTAAAACCTTCTCCGCGCGAGAGGCCTTTTCTCGGCATTGGGAATTTAGAGTTTGGTGATGTTAACAAGTGTTAATATAGAATTCACATAGAATTCGGAGGAAGAGTCAGTCTGCTAAATACGTGTACTATTCTGTTCGTATATTCTATATCATGTTGATCCGATTTTCGATAAATGAGACACTTTATCTCAGATACGAAGCGTTTATTGAAATTATCTCAAAACTGACATTAGCTTCCATAACTCGTTAGATCAGATTGGAACTTCTCAAAGGTCTAGAGGGCAACACCGATTCTAATTAACCGTCAGTTCACTCACCTAACAATTATAGAAGTTCTGATGTCTGGAACTTAATCTGAACACCCGTCTGTTCAATCCGTTTATAGAATCTGAACTTTCGTAAAGCGGGTTTCAGATTTCTACATCTATACTTTATGGTTAGGCAGGCATTGTTTAGAGTTACAAACGATTTTTGTAATTTATAGCACGGAATGATATTGGCTTTCCTTTTGCTGACTTTTGTCGTCAAATAAAACAGTCTTCTAGTTTAAGTTTCATGAGTACTTCTATTGATCTATTTGAAATTAATGGTTGACTTTTGCTTTGGCTGATAAACGTGAACTTTTAAATGTAAAATTTCAAGTAGAATTATTTACTAACGAAAGTAGAATTTGCTATCGGATACGCAACACAACAACTTTCCAGCACTGCACTAAAAACAAACCACATATTCAATAGCCCCGCTAGTGCAGCTCTCAGAAATCCCAAGCCTAACAAATCCCAGTCCAGTTCTTCAATCTCAAAACTGTTTTCCAAAAACGAAGCAAAACTCAGCCGATTTATCGCATCGAACAAAAAATTGGGAAAAATATTGACACATCTCGTACGATAACGGGAGAAAAACCGGTCGCAGTACCGGTATTCTATCACGGTGATATCCAATACGTCTTTTGTCATTACACATCCGTCTCTCCCATCCCCGCTGACATAATTATGGACTCCGGGATCCCTAAGGAATAACCGAATATACCATTATATACGTATTTTTGGGTACAAAGTTAGCTAACAACACAGTTCATTCTAATAGGCCGCGTCAGGTTTTGGCTCTTCGTTTTGATAGACTGATTCATTGGTCGATGTTCGTTAAGATTGTTTAGACGGGATTGTTGGAAAGGAGGGTAGCAGAGAAAATACATTTTACGCTGTAATGAATGGCTTGCAATTTAAATACGGCTAAGGAAAATAATTTTAGGGAAAGTAGAATTTATTTTTGTTATAAATATGGAAGAAAAGGACCGTGTGTCGCCATTTATTGTGTTGGCAGTATGTGTGAACTATTCAAGTGGACACGGGCGCTGAGCACGCGACACTTAACTAGAGTGATGGTCGAGCGTCAAGCATTACAATATGTAGTCAATTAAGCCATTTCATACAGGTAGCCGCTATCTACCACAATATAGTAACGAGTACTATCCATGTTGTTCTTCGTTATAAAACAGGCATACAATGTTTATCTGTCTAATAAAATTCTCATATTCGTGCTATCATTCAATTTATAAATGCTAAACCACATTGAAACCCAAGAAGTATAAAACGGACGTCCATTTTATTTGCACGACTCGCTTTTTGTTCCCGCTCCATATTTTCAAAACTTTTCACAAGTAAAATAAGTGGTTATAAAACAATCGTAACTCAAGTCGCACATGATACCGACTGAAACGGAATCCAAACTCGTTTTTGTAATTATACAGCGGGTTTCGTGGACGTGACACGATTTTGAGCTAAATGAGTGGTAGGGGTCGGGCGTGACGTAACATGGCAGCTAAACAGGAGGGGGGGGGGATTGGTCGTCCAGTGATTTGTTACCTGATCCGCGTCGAGGCGTTGTCAATTGAGCGGATTTCGCGGGAAATGTATTGTTCGGTCTTTTTGACACCTAAGCGGCAGCGATAGGGTTAGGGTTTATCGGTTAGGTTTAAAGGATTGGATCGGCTGTTCTCGGATAAATTGAATGGCTTAGTGACGTTAACACTTAGTGTTAATTGGCATGTACTTGTGTGAGAATTGACATGACTAATGGGGTATAGGATATTCGGTAATTTGGTCTAAGTGAATTTATGCTTAGATATACATAGATACCTACACATGTGTGGGTCTTTCCAAATAAAATAAACATTAAACCATACAGTTGGAAACTCTTCAAAAACATTTAAAACACTTTGAAAATCTTCAATTAAAATCTTCATTTACATACATTTACCTACACCGACCATAAAATTAAATGTACTTTAAATCAGATCCGAATAAAATTTAATCATAGAAATTAAGTTACAATTTTGTTGGGACATGTTAAAATAATTAAAGTGAGACGTGTGTACGGGGCGTAACCACGAGGGATGGCAACTAGGCGTAGGTTGTTCAGGAACGGGACGTTTTCATGCCCCGGTTATCTTTACGTTAAGTATTCTATTAACATTTTAGGAAGCTAATTGTTATGTGAGTAAATGTACTAAAGGTTCCTTTTTTATATTCTCGTTCATGTGTTTACCTGTTGGTAAACGTGTCACAAGACCAGCGGTGTTGCAAGTGCTTTGTCAATCTTTTGGGGGTTAGGGATTTGAAAATAGAAAGATTTGAGGATTGGGAATGAAAAGGGTTGGGTTGAGCTTCAGGTAACCATACGGTGATGAACTAATAAAATATTATTTTACGCCGGTCGTTATTCCGATGATAACCGGCTCTATCTCCATCCCTGCCAAAGCATGGCTCTCCCACATTTTTGCGCCAAATGTAGCTGATTTGAAGCTATTCTTTAGAAAACATTTTTCCGGTACATAGTTGCTACTAAGATGTAAATAAAGCATATTATAAGCATATATGTATTATGCAATAATAGTAATTAGTAAATACATCACTGAAATAAATATAAAACGCCATGTCACGTCAACAATTTCAAAAAAGTTTCTATGTTGAAACCGTACACTAGTGTCCGCCATTTTAGTGACGTCAGCCGTCACTTGACAGCGCACTCCGTTCAGAAATCGAGTTACGATGTCCAATATTGATACAATTGTGCCAACAAAACGAACTCGACATAACTACAGGATGGACGGTAATTCGATTTATATGAATACTTCTTGGTTCGGTGGAAACAGAAACAGATTTTAGAACTTACACGTACGTTATTACATGGTCTCCCACTGGTATCATGTAACGAATAATAGACGATAATAATATATTCATTAATATTGCTAATAATATTTTAATCAACGTTGAGTGAAAAGTAGGTTTTAAAATATCAACAGCCAAGTAATCCACTTCGAAGAAATAAGTACTCAGGAAAAAATAATATCACAAACCATCAAATTACTTTCGCAATAAGTGGCGACATTTCTTTAAACATTCCTTACACAATATTTCATCAAGAAATGAAGAACGAGGGTATTATTCGAAATATCATTCTGCCCTCAAAATCACGCTAAGATTTTCATTTTTATCCACAACACGGCTCCGCCAACAATTCTTTTAGAATAATCTCCGTTTGGAGGGCGCGTCAAAATGTATAAGATATTGCTCGGGACGCGAGAATCCGGAAAAGATCTGTTGCTCCCATCACCGGAATTGTTCCAAGTGCATTGTGTTTCGTGGATTTAAATTCTTTTCGTCTTGTTGATTTGAGTGTGAATGAAGGGAGAGCATATCAGGTGTGTTGACGTGAGATAATGAAACAACAAAGAAATTGTGTTATTTAAAGAAAAAGCTAACTTATTAAAATATAAACATGTGATGTGATATACATCTATATTAGTAATTTTGCATTACTTGCGTACTTGAGCAGAAAGCGACTATTCAAACTAACGCTTAAAACAAAATGCCTACTACAAATCAAAGTACAAATGGTCGAATTAACGATGTAGAACACTGGTGACATCCATGTTAACATTTATTCATAACAACAATACTTAAATTTGTAATCAACTATCTCATTGTGAAATAACAATATGTCCACTTAATTATTGGACAAACTGCAACAGATTAGCATTTCATGTGCTAAAATTTTGCATATTCAGCTCACGTAGACGTCCAACAGCATCATGACACCGAATTATGTACGTATTAGATTAGTAATTGCCGCGTAAACGCAAAACCTCATCTGTATTCAGAGCTGACGGCTGAAAATGTAGGATTTTGCAGTTACCCCCACATTTTATATTCTAGTGTGTTGCACTCAGCTTAATGCAATTTTGGTTTGATACGGACGTTCGTTTTAATTAGGAAAAATTAATGTGTTTTCTTTGCGTAGAGTTCGCTGAATAATTAATACTGAAAATTGGTTAGTTCAACTCGCAAATGATTGCTGACAGCTAGTGTTCTACTACACTCAGATTGGAAGTTTAGAATGAAGTCTTACAGAATCACACTGCAGAAATTTGCATATTGTAATATTGATTTAAACGAACACCGTTTTTTGAAATCTTAAATCTTTCGAATTGTAATTAATCAGGTCACAATCTGCCCCATTTCAGATTTATTAACTCGACGGTAGTATAACAAATTATAGGGTGAACTAACAAATAACGATCTACTGCGTCTCCATTTGTTACTCAATTTATGTTCAAGCGTTCATTCCGCGCTACAATTAACTTCTTCGAACGCAATTAATTTTAATCAGAAACACTTGGGGGAAGAAAAAAGAGAAAAAACAACGTTACGGAAATATGTACGCGTGTTGTTAAATTCGCTGAAACAACGTGAAGGAAATTAGTTTTGTGATACAATGTTCAGCTCTTGTGACCATTTTTAGACGTTATAGATTCGCCTTTGTAAATATGTTTAATTTAAGGCTAAAGCATAACTAAATATAAATATGCTTCTATAACATCGAGCTTGAAAATTGACTATTAAGTCCCATGTTGGGCGCCAACTAGATTAATTTAACCATTTACAAAATAACCTATAGGTCCCTCAATTCCTTTATATCACAATACTAAGGTGCTATAAATACATCTTAGCACAAATCATAATGCCAACAATGCAATGAAACACAGATAAGGTCCCACGGTGAGCGCCAACACCACCGCTCTAAATCACTTCCGGTGTCCTGCAATAATGGCCGCCGTACTTCCGATCTGACCCACTCTCTGGCCTGCGAATTATACCTCTATTAATAGAGTTTCAACCACCATTGACCAGACTAATATGACATCAATAATATAAAGGCCCTTAAGATATGGTGAGGAAACGATAGCAGCCGAGTAAAATATTTTTTCCTGGGCACATACATAGGTATGTACTTTTCAAAAGTTATTTTCAAACATCAATTGCATTTATGACTTACAAGCCTACTGTCATCAATTTGTGTAATTATAATAGGAAAAATCTTGTCTGAAATGCACTAGGTAGCTTTTACACTGTGATTCAATGTCAAAGTTTTTGAGTATGTGTTTTTTTTTTTGTTAGAAATGAATATCTTTTTCCAAAATCATAGCTCGCTTTTAGTTAGGTATTTCCTTTGTAGATTCTCGGATACAGCAAAAAACAGAAAAATTGAAAAGGCGTTCATCAATCCTACATCCCTATTTTTTGTTTTGTTTCAAAAATGGAAATATGCACAAAGCCTTTGCAGTCAAAAATATCGGTTGGTACTTAAAAAAAATCAACGATGTTACTTGTATCTGGAAAGTACTAGAATAAATTGGAATAGAACTGATCTCGACTTGTACAGTAACAAATTGTTTATACAGTTACAAAATTCAAGTTTATCATAGAGCAAAAGATTTAGATAAAGAAGAGTGTAACGTCATATATACAGTTCAGTTCTTATTACAAAATATTATAATAATGATACTGAAATAACCTATTTATTATATCACATTGCTTTGTCCAATTAATTAATACTTAACAAGAAAAACAATACAAGAACAATAATGAATAGAACCATCCAATGAAAACTTATGATATCAGATAATGAAAGGAAACCAAGCGATTCCGTCATTATAAAGCGTCTTCTAACAAAACAGACGTAGAAATAAGTGGAATCAAAATGGCTGAAACATAATTAATAATTTAATTATATGGATTCTTCTGAGTGATTCGAAGAATTGATATCGCCCTAATCCCCGGGTTTTGTTGAGGTAGGAATAAGGTACATTATTATAATTAATCTCGTTTAGTTGGAAATGCCTACTAATGCGCCTCCGTGGAATTGTCATGTTTGGTTTGTATGTTATGTGATTTTGAGTTTTATTTTGTACTTTGTGGAAGTGCTTTTCTTTTGTATTGTAACTTAAACTAAACCGCGATAGCGAAGTACGCCTGTGATATATTTGATGAAGCCTTTAAGACAGAAACTATACAAATAGGTAACGGTTCCAGATCGATACGGTGGAACTACTTGAGTCGTTTTATAGAAAATTGCTTTGACATTTGTGAAAATGAAATACACTTCTTGTATTCTAGACAAACATCGTATGATTTCATGATGCATTCACTTCAATTTTATACTGCATAAAACAACTTCGCAATTATGAGACCTACTATTTAATCATAGCTTCACGGACTACCTTAATTTCATACTAGTGTAGCACGCGAATAATTCGATTTTCCGCGTCTACAGATCTTTTATTAAACTCGAAACGAGTATTCATGATATCTAGTGCAGTTCCCAAGTTAGTTTGGCTTGCTTGTTGATGCATACGCTTGTTGTTGAGCAAAACTTTCAGAAATACGAGTGTATCGCTACAATGCGTAACGAGATGTTGTTAAGAGTTCAAAAGTGCAGCTTAGACGATATTTCATACGTGTCTTTTCCTACTTTGTTGGTTACGAGTGAACTGTTTATGTGTTTATTGTTGGTATGTTTTTGAAATTTATTTTTGTTGTCTTTTTATCAAGAAGTGGTTTGGTGCAAAGTAGGGAGATTTTAAGATTTGTTTTAGTATCACCCCGGTCGAGTAGGCCCTGTACAAAAGCATGACTCTATCTCACTTAAACCATAAGATAAAGTAGATGAATAAAAAAAAAACAAATAATATAAAATCCAAATTTAATAAAATTTAATTCTAAAGCACCGCTCAGAAAGCAACTGAACTTGATCAAACAACGTAATGAAATCATATTTCAATATTACCCCGAAGTTTAAACATCCACAGTTAATGCTCTTTACTTTGCAAACGATAGAAAATTAGAAAAATGTTTTCATAACACAATTTCAAATTCAGGCTGTAATCTACTTACTTGGGGCCGCAATATTTGTGGAACAAACTTGCTTCCCTCACTCCCTTATAGTATCGTAAAAGCTAATGGTAGCGTTCCCTGTATCATTGTTTAAGTCCCTTTATATTGCTACAGCCCGTTATGTATGATAGCGTACTTATTCTGATGTTGTTTTTCCCTCAACTGCTCGTGAAGAATTTTAAAGTCTCTGAAGCCAGTCCCATTTTGGACAGATTGAAAGAACTACATATTAGTTAACCCAAATCCAGTGGCAACCCTGTAACCGTGTATAAATTTTTCCACGTACCTTTTGTCTGAACTTCAGCCGCGAAAAACGAGTTAATTACAATAACAATGGGTGTATCCGCAATGAATGGGCGAAAAAACCATCCCCTGTACAGGCCCATTGTATAATTTATTTTGTGGCAATGTCACCGGCGGTAATTATTTATTTTTGTGTTTGCATATTTTTTGTTGGTACGGTTTGATTTATGAGGTTCGTTTCATTCCTGGACTGTTAGAAGAAAGATGCCAGATGCTTATAAGGTTCTTTTTTAACAGCATGACCTAGCTCTGTCAGTGCCTATTCTTTCTCTTCAATTAATTTGTTCTTTTATTTTGTTCTAGTTAGCAGTTGACGTTTGGTAAATGGTTATGTCTAGTAAATAAATAACCCTTGGTTGCTTATAATAAATTAGTCCCTTTCCTTTAATTCTTTGTGCTTCCTGTCTACATTTCGGTTAAAAAAATATTAAGTTTTGCCTTAGATAAAACGTTTATTATTTGATAACCAATCCTTAAATATCTAGGTGGTAAAGAGACATACGTGTATCTCTTCTAATAATTCAGATGTCCATAGTCGACGTTGAACACCAACCATCAGCTAATTTGTCAATTCGTTTGACACCTTAATAAAATGAAATCAACCATAATGCAGTTGTAATAAAGTATCTATTCACAGCATCATATTAAGCGCATGTCCTCATAACCCAACAATAATGGCACATTACATCCCTAATCTAACTTCAATAACGTCAATTCTAAAATGGGTAATCGCTTAGAGCCAGATTATTTCGCATCCCGCTTCTGGCTGAAATTTGACAAACTCTATAACAAGAGCAGATAACGTCGGAACTTGTGGAATTATTACTTGGAGCACGATAACACGCCAAGTCGAGGGGAAACACGCTCGTCAGCGTCATAGATTTTTAACGTGAATATTTTTTAGTCTTGATATTGTCTTGTAAGGATGACAGGTGGAGACTCAATCTTCTACAAATTGTTAAAATCCTATAATAAATTTTTGACTATGTATAAGCTTTATCGAATTTCATTTAAATTTATAAGTTAGGTTATGATAAAATAAATGCAATACTATTAGGATGCAATTATATACATTGATGAAACAGCACTCACGGCTGACAAAGGCTAGTTTAAATATAAAATCTATAAAACATACACAAATCCACATTCGTTAATATAAATTCATTTTAAAAGATCCATTAAACACGAATGCTATGTGTGTATGGATATTTAATAAATTAATATCTGTGTTACATCATCCATCATCATTTCCCTATTAATCTGAAAGCTGAAATGTGCACATTACTGAAATAACATTTCATTTGTTTCAGAAGCCGATTACACACTTGACGATTCGTTTTGGAATGAAGAAAGCCCAGTTGGTGAGTGCTTTTGTATTGTTTCATAATAATTAAAGCGCTTTTTGAGTCTGGGAAATATTAATTGAATTGAAATATTTTGAGAAATTATTAAAATCGAATGGTGAAATATGATGAAACGTCAGCAGATTATATTAACTTCTAAGTGCATAAAAAGTATGTATGTATATACGTTTAGCATGAAAATCTAGCCTTATTGGATGTATCTAACACAATGTGGGACATCAGTACAAATTTATAACTATGCAAGTATACCAAAACACCCAAATAGTCAAGTTTGAGATATCAAACAAACTTCAATCAGTGTAGTCTGATTGAGATTTATTCTCATAGGAGTGCAATATTTTCAAAACACTGCCATAAATTTCGTTACCTTGACAACACGAAAACACCGAATTCCATCGATGTAGACATCACAAACTTGTGCCTCCGTGTTTGTCACTAGCAGTGAGATGTAAAAACGCTCGTCAGTCGGATTTCCGGCGGCGCGTACATCACAGCAGTACCGGGGACGATCCGGGGACGACCCGGGGACGGCCCGAGGCTGGGACATAACCATTCCAGTTCCACTACAATGTTTTTGACGAATTTTTTATGACTCTTTTTGCGCATACTATATAGGTAAAGTGATTTTTTGCTTGTCAGCATTAATTTGTACACCGAAGTAATGTTTTAATTAAATGGAGTGTTCTGTTTTTGTTTTTCAGTTTTATGCTTTTAAAATTTATTGCAGTTGGTATACATATTATTCTTTTTGCTCGCAATGAAGCAATTGAGTCATACAGTTAGTCATTCAACAGACTAAAATAGAAAAATACAGTAGATACAAACAAGTCTAGATCTCAAGGTGCTTCCTAAAGCAACTATGTTTAAAAGACTACAAGCATGTCCACACTGAATGGAATTGCAGACGTATGCAACATTAACGTGGCGTCCTCTTTGACATTTAGATTTGGAATAGCGAAACAATTTTATGTTCACTAAATTCGAATTCGTATCCCGGAGTGGCGAGACCCGCAAACACAATCCCGAGCTTTTGTTTGCAAAACGGCATGTTTGATCATTTTATTATTCATCTCCCATAAACACTCCGACAAAAGCATACCAAACATACTTTAATAACTCATTCGTAACAAACTAAAATTTCTGTCACCACATCAAAGTGGATCGAAGCAGTTTAGGTTTCGCGAAACTAGTTTGAACTGGTTTGAAGCGGTAACGATTCCGGTTTTCGCCGGCTTCCCACGTGTGGTTATGTTGCGGGAGATTTTATTTCATTCAGAAGTTGTTTGTTTAGAGTTTCTCAGCGTGTTATGTAAAAGGTTTGGCTTCAGGGAGTAGTCTAGTTTCAAGAACACTGTTATTTATACTTGATATATATTCTCGATGTTTCTGTTCGACTATTGAGGGAAACCTTAGGACGTCAATTGTCGGGAGAATTGCTTCAAGTATCAATTCTTTGCCTTTGGGCCTTGGAACCAATCCAAAGGTATAAAGGTTTTCTGTTAGAAGGTTAACCTATTGCGTCATAAATAATCTCATATTCAATTTTCAAATAAAGCATCGGAATAAGTAGCCTGATAATTTCTAGTTTAGTTTTGACAGAAGCCTAATTGCAAAAAATCCAGTTTAAATAATATTTTGCATCAAAAGTATTTGTTACGAGAATAAACACATAATACGATCCTGTTTTTTTATGCAGTACATTATTTTCCTATCTCCCTATTTGCCTACTTAGATAAATGGATCTATGATCACTCAAGCAATCATAAAAGATAGGATGCATTCTGACATCTGACTTGCAAAAGCGGAAGGATTAGATAAAGTTATTTCGCTCTGTAATCGTAACGTTAAAACTCCTTTTTGAGAAATAGCCGAAGAGAAACCAATCCCTCACACCTTCCACTTGACGTAGGTACTTAGCGGACACGGTTTTGTATCCAGGAGGAACCGTCAGGGTATCGTTACTACGAGAACCACCCTGAGGATATGGTAAAACATACGGTGGCGATGTGCCCTGCTTGGTCTGAGCAGGCTCTCGCTCCGGCATTAATCCATTTATGAGAAGTCGTCTCCACCTTCAAGGCCAAGCCTGCGTTTTGAGAACAAGCAGCTGGTTTGGAGTTTTAATTCAGAGCTGAGCACATTTTCTTGATCTATTATTTCAGTAATTTTTCCAATATTCAAGATTAACAAAGTGCTAATCTGAGGGCACGGCTGTACCCCAGCCAATTCTCGACAAATTATATTTTACTTCCTTTGTTTTAAAAATTCATGAAATATCTTACATAACAGACAGGTAGACAGAAGACAAATTTTTTATTACGTTACATATATACCAATTCAAACAATAAATAAAGGTTATTATGAAGGCTTTAATTCTATAACTATTCTATTCCATCAATCAGTAAACTTAAGCGAGTATGTTTCCCTCTTTCATTCTTCCTTTTCAAGCTGTCAGTTTTCCCCCATCATTCACTCCTTTTTCGGTCATATCATTCCTCAAAGAATCCATTCGCCTTTTCTTTACTCCTTCCCCTCTATTCATGATTAAATTCATGACTCGCTTGGAAATTGTACTATTATGGTTTAGTAAAATCACTCTCTGTTTGCTTGATTATTTATCTGATGTATAAATGCTCTTGCATATTTGTTGACGAAATATTTTTAGAAAAATAATTTCATATTGAAGTGGTTATTAAAAATAATATTTGGTGATAAAATGAATGGATTGGTTACCCTGTTTGCATTTTCCCAGATTTAATGTTATTGAAAACAATTTTTTGAAAATATTTCTCCGTTAATATTCAACAACATATTACGTAACTATAAATCAAACCCCAGATTCCTTACTCAATATTTAAGTTTGCAATCTTTTATAAAGTTTAAATAATAAAAGGTATTTACGTTATAAAAATCTTTTTAAAAGATTTAAACAAAAACAAATGTTGAACAACTTCATAAGTCAAATGAGATGTTTCGATTCGATTGGAGCGCCCTGAGAGGTGAATCAAGCCGTTTGCATGCGCGCGACAGTTTCTCGATGGGACGTTCCAATACACGGCGAACGCCCCACATACATTGAGCTTGGTACAAGTAAAGAGATGGCACCGTTTTCTGTGCTGAAATATGTTTTATGTACTGTAATCTTATTAAGTAAATACCTTTACAAAGTGTATATTATTCTACGAAAATATACAAATAAAGCAATGATTTAAATTCATTTGTTGTCAAAAAGAACCGACAGAATACAATAATTGAAAATTATACAAAATCAAATTTACGTTTAACTATAATTTAAATAATTCCAATATCTCATTAAATAGCTTTAATGGATTCTCCGAATACATTTCAATGCATGTTACAGGCTACAACAGCAGATTTTCATACCAGAATATGCTTCAAATACAAAATACGTTTCATTGAATTCAATTAATATTCGAGCACGTAGCATGCCAGACGCTACGAATAATGGTAACCGTAGCGCGTAGCAAGCTTGGCTACGTCGTAGCAACAACGTTTGAACCTTGATTTTTACAGTTATTTTATTTTTTTGGTTGTATATTTGAATTGAAGATTTGTGTTTTATTATTTGCTTTGTTATAAAGTACGATATCAGCTTAAAAAGATAAGTATGTTCGTATTATTTTTCTATCGCCAACATTTTTAACTTGAACCTCAAATGGTACATGTTATGAAAACAGCACAACTTTATCGTAGCTATTTCGTAACACATTACCTACAAGATTGTCTTGAAATCGGGTCCTATCTGATCATATATATATATGCATGCAAACATAAACTCGAAATGGAAATTTTAAACTATTTAGAAAGGTTATTGATATTCCATAATTTTCAACATATCTTGCATTGTTTTTGTGCAATTTTTATTTGCGTCAAAAATTAATGTTTGAAGGTTTACTGTAAATAAAATGCAGTGAGTTTAATGTAAAATCTACCCGATTAATCTTTTATTTAGTAGTTATTAATAGAATCTACTAAGAATATTAGTTTGTTTTTGTGGCTTGGCATAGGTCAGTTTAGTTTTAGACTTTCTGGTCCTAAATCGTTTACTGTCGACATATCGTTCTCATGTGTTTTCTGTAAACAAAACAACTGTCTAGAAAAATTATCGTCTGTGACAGTGGGTTTACTTTTACCAACAAAACCTAAACTAAACATCATAAAATACAACAACAGGTACATAACATGTATAAACCTTTTTTCGTAACCACCCACATACCTATTAATATTATACTTACAATATTGTTTGACAAAAATGTCCTTATTCTGGTAACATTAAGTGAGAGATACAATACGCGCCCACTATTTCAAAGAATTCGTAACAAAATACTCTGAACCTTTAGGCGACCCGCACCATTCTAGATCAATGAAGCAACTTGTAACACAATTACAAAAAATCGCTTACACATAATACATCCTTATTCGGTTCTATCCGATTCGAAATCGATTAGGGCTCGGGTCACGTCCACCGGCGCGTGGCAGCGTGTATGAATGTTTGAATTTCCATGTAGAACGCATTGACATGTAAATTTTCGTTCAAGATGGCGAACGATGTCGCTAGGTGCTGTCGCGCGTCGTGTTATAGAATGCCGATGTTTTTTAAATATGGAAAGAATATGGTAACATTCGATTAGGTACAACGTTTTTTCTTTACAAGTATTTTGTACACAAGAAAAAATCTCTACTCGATATATTATCGTCTCTCGTGACTGTCGAGAACAGTCACAAGATTTTGAATTATATTTTGGATTGGAAAGTGAGTTGTGTTGATTGTTTTGATTTCCAAATTATTACATACAAAAGAGTGAAATCTTCTTAAGCCTAAAAAACAAAATTTTGTTTCGCCAACATTAAAACGATTATAAAGAATGTAAAAAAAATAAAAATTGGTTTCCAAAAAAATACAAATATTACCTCCTCGTTTCTTGTTCCTTATTTTCCAATAGGAGCGATGTTTTTTAATAATATTAAAGAGTCCATTCAAAAGCACAGACAGGTAACGTTAACAAAAGAATACATTCCTATTTCGGTTGGATGTATTTTTACGAAACCTCTGTTCAGTTTGATATTTCAGGGAGCTCATAGCAAAATTGGTTTGTAATCCTTGTTGAAAGACCGTATTAGTATTTCTAAAAATAGTTTACATTGATAATAGAGTTTTCCTGTGAAATATGTATTTAATTTTGTTACTTTATTTTTTATTAGCAGTATTAGGTTACCCAAAATCTGAACTTTATTTTCCTTATTATAAAATCCTATTTAAACACAATCTTTATCCAATCTTATCCAGAATTAAACTGTCAACAGTCACATAGCAAGAATAAATTCGTCCTTTTGCCATATTACCTGAAAATTAGCGGCGGCAAGGCAGCTCCGAGTGGCGTAAAATCTCGTAAAGCAAGCGGCCATGCTTGGCTGCGTTTCACGCGTTTTGGTTCAGCTCTGTCTCTGTATATAGGGTGTTCGTTAAATGGGTGCTCCGTGCAAATATATGTGTGTTAAGCAGATTCTGGGAGCATGTTTGCTGTCTCCAAAGGATAGCCGTTTCTATGTATATAGGTACCTAGTTATGTCTCTCAAATCCTGGTACTTTGAGGTTGGTCGTCGTTTGTGGCGACATTCTAAACACGTCTTAGATAATAATATATTTAAGTAAATCGGTATATTGAAATAGTTCTTATCTTGTTCATCATGTGTTCATTATTTGTTTCATCAGATCATTTGTTTTTAGGTTTAAATTGCGAACTAAAGTTGATTCAATAAAAAATGAAGGTTACGTAATGAAATAACATAAAACATCGAAAACAATTTTTCTGAATAAATATAGTCTATTCCACTTTTCACAAAATAAATGCTAATTTTAATACGAAAATGATGAAATTAAGTGCTTCCATGTGATAAAAAGCGACCCTAATGTCAAATTCCGGTCAGAAATTACACTTAGTGCTATTTAGAATTTCAAATTGATTCAGGACCGGAAATTGTTTAATTATTATGCTACAAATTTTATGCGCCATCATGATCGCAATCTACCAAAGTGTATTATATAAGGTTTTTTATTTGATAAGGTCATAATTGATTGACGTTTTCTATAAATATATTAGTAAATACGGTTTTGTGGCATCTAGGTCTACAGCCACGAATTTAGTGTCATTCACAGAGTCCCTGGACCAGGCTGTAGATGAGGGCAAACAATTTGACGTGTTATATACCGACTTCAGTAAGGCATTCGATAAAATGCCACATTCTATACTGATTTATAAACTCGCAGCCTATGGTATAACAGGACCTTTATTGGGTTGGTTCAAATCCTATCTGACTGAACGCGAATTCTTTGTTGTTGTAAACGGTTTTCGATCGGCTGCACACAAAATAACATCAGGCGCCCCCCAAGGATCTCATTTAGCACCAATACTATTTAATATGTTCATTAATGATCTTCCCGAGTGTCTTTGTTTCTCCGAACCTTTTCTGTATGCCGATGACTTAAAGTTTGCGCGAGTAATAGAGTCTGAAAGAGACCGTGATCTTTTGCAACACGATCTTAACCAAGTTATAAAATGGTGCCAGAATAATAAAATGCTATTGAATCCTAAGAAATGTTACCATGTTAAATATACGCGTAAAATTAACTTTATCAATACAAAATACTTTATAGGCCAGGAGCAAGTTCAAGAAGTCGAAATAATAAGGGATCTCGGAGTATTGTAGTGTTGTGTGGAGACCTCACTATGCCACTCACATGTTGCGTCTAGAAAGGATACAGAAACGTTTTGCGTGGCATTTAGCCTTTAATGAGGGGAAGTCTAAGCGTCTGCCTTCTTACAAGGCCCGCCTGTGTCATTTCAAAATGCAATCGTTATCAGTGCGACGAGATACAATGGATGCTTTATTTATTTACAAACTGTTGCACAATGAGATCGACTGCCCCAGTTTAATAAAGCTTATTAGGTTCCGTGCGCCCTCTAGATATCCCAGGAACAAAATAACACCCCTGTGTCCACCACTTCGAAAGTCTATGCTTGGTGCGAATTCTCCAATATCTAGATTTTGCAAGATCATCAATGGCCACAGTGACTCTGTAGATGTGCATCACGATAGTGTTTATAAATTTCTACGAGCTTTTGTAAACAACCCAATGCAAATCTAAACGTGAATTAATTTTATACATGTTTTCAGGTATTTTTAATTGTAATCCCGCCTATTCTGCTCTTTGATATTTTTTATTTTTTCATAATCATTTTAATTTAATTTAATCAATCATAAATTATTATAGTATTGAATGTATTGTTAATCTATTGTTACTTTATTTTAATTTTTTTTTTATTATGTACCTATCTATATTGATATCGAATTGTTATGAATGGGTTATTTGAACCGTTTTCTTGTGCATGTAGTGTTAACCTTTAATTAATTGTTGCACTTGTAAATGTTACACCAATCATTAACTTACAATAAATGTATAAGTGTAAACAATTGTTGGTTAACCTAAATAAATAAATAAATAAATAAATAAATAAATAAATAAATAAATAGCATCTGTTAACTTATGACAGGTTTCTGTCAGCGGTTTTGTCGACAGTTTCTGTGCAAAACTTTCATTGAGATTCCTTCAGAGTATTTTTTACGCGAAAAAGTAACACACATCTACAGTTCTACACTTTGGCGATTATAGTATAAGTAGAATGTCTGATGACGGTAGAATAGAATACACTTTTTTCATCACTCCTGCACTTCTCAAGGTAGTGTAAGGGTGGACTAAGTAAATAAGCATTTGAGAGACGCAAAAAGCAACAACATCCACCGACCATTTTTAACGTCCAAAAGAGGAGTCCCAAAATGGGATGGTTGTTAGTCAGTAAAAGTCTGTCACTCCATCTCACTTCATCCAGGACGAGAGAATGAAGTAAACGATTCCCCCCCCCCCCCTCCCTCAAAATATGGAATGTTTGGGCTGTTGACATATAATGTTCCCGCTATTTGTGTTCAACGTATTTATTAACTGTAAAACTTGTTTTATAGCTTTGCACAGCAAAATTATGCCAGTAATAATTTTCACACAATCTTGCCAATTGGCAATCACATGTCCAGGATTTGAACGATGTATTTCAAATACAAAATAAACTATGAATCATGGTTTTAAGGTACAAAATCCTTTGACCTGTAAATAGTTGGCTGAAATTTGTGCTGTAACATATCAGTGCAAACACATAATGCATTGCAGGCTAGGGTTATGCCAATATCGGTCCATCTATTTACCGAATGTAGATCCAATGCGCGCAGGTTTTAGTTTAGTTTAGTTGGAGGTTACGTTGAGAGCGATGAATGGGCTTATAGCTTACACTGCAATCTAATGTAGACTCTTTTAGAGATAACGCTAATAGCATTTTATAGATACGTGCTTCACGAAATGTGCAGATTTATTCTGATTGAAATTTATTTCGTTCACGATTACCTTGTTTAAAGGTGGTCATATGTGAGAATTTCTCTGTAAGCCCACGTTCTTTTTTTCCTTCCACGGTTCCTTCCTAGCCTCATTTGTGAAAAATGTCAAATAAACGACAAAAAGTTGGATCTATAAAAAGAGAACATGAAAATCGTTGGAGTTATATTTGATTGTTAATTGAAAGCCATTATTTATGAAATAATATATATAAATTTTATATAAGTATAATAGCAGCATGGATGCTCAATGCAAAAATAAAAAGGCTGCTAAATTTGAACGTCAAAATCAGCCTTCTGTACTTTACTGGCATTATTACCACAAACTACCCACTGACTAAACTCAACGTTTGAATTTATTGATTTCGTGAACGCGTGCCCCCATTGAGATGGTAATACCACGTCATGCACACACACGATTAACGGCTTTAACTTCATTAGTACAAGGTTGGAATTGATTTACGTGCACCCCGGTTACCGAAAATCCTGGAGTTTGTTGAACATGACAGGGTCTTATTTAGGCGGTTTTATACGTCAGCATCGTTAGTGTAGGGAGGTCATTGACATGAGTACCGAAATTAAAAAAGAAATCTCGTTTGGATGAAGTCAGTTGGTACCTGTGAACTAGAGTGCTATGAATAAGAACTGTGTTGGCAGTTGGATTAGAGTCATTTTGTTGAGAGTATTAGGGTTGTTTTTCATAGTTCAAAGAGTGTTTGAGTATAGTTGAGATTTACCTAAATTTATCTATTACACTACTGTACACTCTGTCTACTATTTAGATTCCAGAAAAAAATTTTTGAGCCAACAGAACATTAGAAATTCTATTATGTGTCATTTTGATGAATCCAGAATTAAGATAAGTTAAGGGATTACCTTTCTTTTGCCTTTTTTGAATAGCAACTATCGTGACCCATACAAAATTTATTGAAAATAACGACTTACTCAAGTGTGTATGTGAAAAAAGCTCTTCTTGCTTCGAGTCAGAACGGGACTCTTGTTCATGATTAGCGTAGACGTCGCCCAGTCTCTGCTTTTCACTACAAAAGACTTCACTAATAACATACTTACTACAATAGAAATATTAATGACGTATTCCATTTAAAAATTACCACCACAAAACACCTGATTCGCCTACCTAGATCTACAATCAAAACGTCACCCAAAATTATTACACTCGCCACAAGGAGCTTAGTCGTTAAAATTTATTCGCAACATAACCGATTCCGACGTCGTAATTCGCAGAGCATCGCCTGTTTCCCGCATATAAATCGACGCTTAACGCCAACGTACGCGTTACGCAGAACGCGGCGAACTGCGTTACGTAAAGATTTTCTTTGTTAAGCTCTAATTGGTATATTTCATTGTCTTAGTATGTGTATGTAGAGGATTATTTTTGGCTTTAGTGTCAAATATTTTCTTGGTACATTGAACAATTTAGTAAAATAAATTTTAGTTACCAATTTCACGCATAACCAATCTATATATAAATTTGAGATATACTTAATTTATTGAACCCTAAAGGTAACGACGCACACAGCTCGTAAATTAATGGAGGAAAGCACTACTCATTTCAGTTACCGCGACGCGCACGCTGTGCATGAATAAAAGTCTCGTTATGACTTGAAACTGGTAGAGGTTTTCTCAATCAGTTTACGTGAGTAAGTCGTAATTTTCAATAAACATATATAGTATGATAAAATGTATCCATAACAGATAGCAGATGTTCAAAATGTTATGACTAAAGATATTAATAGTTTTTATTATAGTCGATATACATATTAAAGGTACATCTATGTTAGAAAGATCACTAACTCAATAAAATTACATTCAAATGCACTACTAGTCTGCCATAAGAACTAGAAACGCATAAATACGAAACATCAAATAAAAATATAATTTAAAATGATTTCACCAACTCATATACATATTAATAGACCACTCAATTTGTCCCACATAACTTGGCAATACAAGTGGGGGAGGCTCACAAAGGGTTGCAGAGAAAGCGAGGCCCTTGACCCATCACTTTGTTACAGCCCTGAAAGCGACTGAAACTCCTGAAGGGATCCTGGGCCGTAAGTACTTTCGCGAGCGGTCTTGATAATGTATTGTTAAATTAATTAAGGGAGTAATTTATTTGAAGAACACTCGTGTGTGTGAGATTTATTTATTTCATATAATGTTATCTGGTTACTAAGCAGGTACATTGGGAATGAGTATTATCAATTTTACCGCAGTTATTAATGTCATTTAATGATTTTTTAACCTCGTCCTCAGTTGTTTAAGTCAAAGTCAAATCGTAATAGACTACTAAACGCACTGTTGAACGTCAAAGAAAAAACATATATTGGAAAGTTCAACTTTGTGTGCCAGTCTTTCGGTCTGTTCTCTACGTAAGCTATTTGCTTGTTCTTCTAGTCATTTGTAGCCTATTAGTGCCCTCTGTTGAGCCTCTTCCCATGCTATTAACGTTTTAGCATTAACCACCACTCTAGCTCAAGGTGGATGTGAGACTTTAAACCTACAATTAGAAATTATTGGTCCAGGTTTTCTTAAGATGTTTCCCTTCACCGAAATAATCAACGCGACATCTTGTTTTCACTGTCAAAATCAAAAGAAAACAAATCATTACTTAGGAATAGTTAAAGTTATAACATTAATGTCTATGAGTAACGCAGTTAGAGTCTGAAAAAGAAAAATACATAACAAATGTAAAGTTTTTCTTTACGAGACGAAATTAAGAGACAATAGTTATAATGTAGGAACTAAAATAAGATTTTACTATTATATATTTTTCTAAATCTCTATACATATATACATATTCACGTAGCTAGTTGAGAATCCTTAGAGCATAAATATTGGAAATACAGATTTAAAAAAGTTTGTTTCGGCATTTCTTCTCAGAGTAGTCAGATAGGAAATGCCGGTTTCATCTAGTTTTTCACATATAATTTGACGTGTAAAAGTGCCGTTTTATGGCCTATTTGCAAAAATAAATTTATTGTTTCATTGTTTCAAAACATATTGTTTAATGAAAACTGTGTTATATATACTTTACATCCATGTATTATATCATCATGTTATTTCGTTGAAAACAAGAGCCGAACACATAAAGTTAACTTGAACTGGGATTAAATGTTTCGCGAGAGGTCCGTCAAGTTTGACTTTTGACTTAATCGTCCAACTTTTAACCGTCGATCCGGGATCAACATGATTTTTGGTAAATAAAACTTTCAGACCCATATTTTCGATGTGTTTTAATAACCTCGATTTATTTTTCAAAAATGTTTAATAAGCTACGAATAATGTACTTAGTTTAAAATGATGTAGATATTCCTGAAAAAAAATATAAATCTACTGACAGAGACTGAAATAACTTTTCTTCTTTTTTGAGGGACAGATTTTTTTTCTTTTGGAACAAAATTCATCACATTACTTTTCCCGCAATAATTGGGGCGAGAGAGAGTGTCAGTCACTTACTGACTAAAAATTACCCCGTTCCGCTTGCTCAACAACAACTCTTTAAAACAATATAATGATAAAAGTAAGGCTTTATTACTGTTTCATTATAACATTTAAAGTAAAAAAAAATAAAGCTATAATTTAAAAAATACTAAAAATAAACTAAAAAATACCAATTTTTTTTTGTTCTATCAATACAGATAGAAAAATAGTAATAATAAAATCGGCTGCATAAATTGGTAAAACTAACTTAAATATTCAGCTTTGATGTATAAAGCCATTAAACGTAAAGAAAAAACTGTCTACGAAAACTAAAACGTGTAAATTTTACTAATCCACTCAAGTCTAACTAAACTAATAGAGCAACAGCTCAAAGCCACCTCAAATTGTTGAAACAATCAGGGCACTAACTTCATACATTCTAACCCTAACATAATATTAATTTAATATTGACGTGCATCGGTCACGTCACTAGCACGCAACAATTTCAACTTTAAATAGAGTAGAACCAAGTTCGAGACCCATTCAATGTCTTGTACGAACTTACACGAACTTATACGAACTTCAATGAACTTCAGTTTGCTTTTTAATCTCTACGCTTGGAACAGACGTCCGCTTAGCATATTTTATAAAGTAGTACCGCAAAAGGCTTTGCTGAAAGCGGTTTCTGGTCTTGCGATTATGGGCAGTGGTTTTACCTCTTTTGAATTCCCTCCTTTAAATAGAAAAAAATAGTTTTAAATAAAAAAAATAGTTTAAAATCGAACACTAAGTATCGAAGAATACAGTCCAGGTTTTCATAAAACGTGGTTCCACCTCACTTTCACACAAAACCCACATAGTATTCTTGGCAATTTATTCAGAAATTAAGGCGCCATTCCTGCACGGAATTTCTACTTTGCCTCGCACCTTACAATGCTTGCTTCGAACGCAGCACGCTCACATGAATAACAATATAGGTACATACATATGTAGGTAGGACCACAGGCCCTATCGCTAAATGCAGCCCCATGCATAATGCACGCGTCATCTGCGCGATGCTTCGGGCGTTTCAGGGTTGAGCTTCACTTGCAGCGAGGAATCTGGAATGTGGAGACATTTTACTTTCTGTATTGCGTCAGAATAATAAAATTTAAAAAAAAAACTGAGGTAATATAAAGTTTTTTAGGTGAAACGTTGTATATGTAACAAGAAACTACCTTAATTTGTCCTTCAATCAGCGACCTGGATAACCAGCTATCTGATTGAATGAATGAATTTCTCATTTGAGCTGTTAGTTCAAGGGTGAAGGGATTTTTATGAAAACATACTTACTACCAGGATAGTATTTTAGTTTATGTTAGAAATATTACCAGCACAGAAATCGAATCACCATTACAAATACCCAATCACTGTCACAAATAAACACAAAACAGTTTGACTTCACGGTTGGCGCGATGGCTGGGCAACTGGCTGTCGCGCAACGTGTTGCGGGTTCGATTCCCGTACGGAACAAATCTTTCTGTGATCCATAGATAGTTGTTCCAGGTCTAAAATTATTGAATAAATGAAGAATGAACTGATGTGTATGTGAAATTGAATGTTTGTAAACGCACCCACGACACAGGAGAAAATCCTAGTGTGGGGCAACGTTTTTACATAATAAAAAGAAAGAAAGAGAATCAAACAGCTATTCAAACAGGCCATTGATTGAATAGCTAATTAGGATAGTTGACTGGGACATTCAAAAGCATTTCTCTTGGATTATAGATGATCTACTTAATATCAAAGCAAGCTCGTGTGTCACATATTTCATTATCTAGTTGGACAATTAATTCACCAATTACCTTAACCGAACAATAACAAATACATAATAATATAATGATTTCCACATAAAACTCTAATACATTAGATCTAGCGACTAAGGACAAACTTTGTATCTAGAATCTATTTAAACATCTCAATCTGTTTTAGAAATCTCGCATCAGCACAATTCTCACATGAACTATAAAACGTAAGTGGTTAAAGACGCGTTTGTTTTACAGTATTCAGTGGCAGCGTTCCACTATCGGCTATAAAAATGAATGCAACTTTATGCCGCTGTAACTCAGACCCGACCCCACCGATTCATGCGCTCAGCTTTTGTGCGCGGAACGTTTGGTTCAATCTAGTGGTTTTACGGCTGCCTTACTAGTTTAATACCCCACTAGATGTCGTCAAACTGTCCTGTTACTCTTAGCGATTAGGTTTACGTAAACGTGTTGCGGTTCGCTCCAAAACGTTTAGGATGTAGGTTGTGTTCAGATTTGTACGAAAATTTGTTGGTAATTTAAGTTTTTTTTTAATTGTTGCTGTTCATTTTTATCTTATAGCTAATCGCTGTTCTAACTGCCAGTTCATTATTCGATATCACTTTCTAGTATAAAACAAAGTCACTTAAACTGTTTCTATATCGCTATGTATGTCCTTAAATTTTTAAAAGTATGTAACAGATTTTGATGCGGTTTTTTAAGTAGATAGAGCGATTGAAGAGGAAGGTATAATAATATCATGCATTATGTAGTGGAGACATTTAGTATCAGTTTTTTTTTTTATAAGTCGCAAATAGTTTTTAAGCTTGGCTCACAACAAAATACGAAACTAGTTTCTAAAATACATGCTCCCCTTTTCCATTAAACGTGTTAGCTATATATTCGTACTACAACACATATATATCTATACCACTATAATGGGCACATTTGAAATCATTGGCCCATTTCACGTCGGCCACAGTCGCTTAACTCTTTGTAGCTGTCAAATATGTGCAAGAGAGGAACGATAATGGAAAACCATGAAAGTATGTCAGAAGTATGGTAATGCGTTCATTTTGAAGTTATGGAAAGTAGCTGTCGGAATACAGGAAAGTATTGTTTTAAATGGATTTTTCACGAAAGTGTTGCTGAATTTCATTTCAAATATTAAACGCATGATGTTTTCACTGAATATGTTTTTCGGTACATAAAATATTCGTCGACAATTTGAGACAAATAAATCATTCTCCTTTCGCTTATTAAACTACTATGTAAAAGAATATCCTATCAAATTGAGTCACAACGCCCCTGTCTACTGCTCAAGAAATGATATAAACTTCGAAGTGACATTTCGTTAAAAAACGTCACATTCTTCACTCCGTCCTGCTCCAACAATACACAACCAGCTCAAACATCTAACTTCAAAACAAAACTCAGCTTCATAACTTAATTGCAATTATAACAACCTCTTACAAAATCCTTTACGAACTCTACATATCAACAAACAATAAAAAGGCTGCGAAACTTGAATCTTCACAAGAGATACAGCCACATGTGACTTTACAAAGTAGGTCACACTGGCTCATTACAATTAATTAAAATTACGCCGAGTAAGCCGTATGCAACATAACATTGTGTTGCTTATCTCGTGACGTCATTCATGGCATTGGTAATGTAAGTAATTAAATTGTGACGTCATACTTTTCAAACTAGTTTTATTATGTATTACTTATTTTATAGTGTAATACAAATGTTAATAAATGCATTTATAGTTAATTGGTTTGAAAAAATAAGTACAGAGTACGAACAGACAGACTTCATTTCATGTCTATATGTATTTATAAGCAATATAGAACAAGAAAAATATTAGACAGTCTACTAAACATCGGATAAAATAACTATAAACCAATCTCTGATCGTTTCTTTAATATAAACATGAACACAATAAAAACAATATATATATGTAAGTATGCTGAGTTCTAATTCTGCGTTCAATACTAAAAAACATCACAAACAATAGAAAATTCGTATGCCATACAGAAAAAAAACCTAACCCAAAAAAGAAAGTACGAGTATTGGGGTCCTTAAAAATATGTTTCAATAGTAAGGTTCAATTTTAAAATACTCTCTTTTATAAGTTAGTTCCGTTTTCTTTTCTGATTAAAAATTTATCAAAATTTCTATAAACAAAAGTTTACAAAACTTGCGACAAAAAAGAACGTCAAAAAACTAATAAATCTAATACAGACCTTAACAAAATGTCCGTTTTACAAATTATTTATTATAACATGATATCAAAATATTAGGTTTTATATAGGTTTTACTTCAACACTGCTTTACAATGGCTACTGTGAAAATCTATGCCGTCATGCTAGCTATTCATCGGCTCATATTGTTTAACAAGTCGGCTATTGTAATTGATATACGATACCTCCGTTGATATGATTAATTATTCACATGTGTTAGATACATAATTTATGTGTTTATTTATAAAGTTTCACGAATAATAAAAATGTATTGAATAAATTAATATGCTACATTCATAGTGCAGTTACTTTTTTATGTTTGGACGATATTTTTTAGCAAGAGGCTTACTAGGTTCTTGAATCTTTCTTTGCTGTTTTCTCGGACTATTAAAGTCATGGTTTAACCTTGATTGCACAGAACATCATCAGCTTATTGAGGATAATTGATAAGTGCCACTTAAGTGATAGGTATTGTGGTAGCACGTGAGCACTTATAGGTTGATGATGATGATAAAGTGAAGAAAAGGCTATTCCTATATAAATCTAGATAAAAATTAGTGTGATAGGTTTAGACTGGGTGTCTTCAAGGCATGAGTGAATAGGTTGCTTAGATAAGCGTGCTCCACGGTATGCCACATCTTATCTTAGTCGGGATAACAGCCAAATCAGCCATTAACAAAACCAAAAAAGAACAGAAAAAGTAGTGAAGCTCATTATCATGGCTATGAAATATCCATGACGACGTATTTTTTTAAGAATTCACTAAAAGTTATGTTGAAAAAAAACACCGCTATTTGAAAGTCGCACAAGGGCTTTTATTCATAAAGACTATATTTCACACGATTAAAACGTTATCTTTAATATATTTAGTATGTCTCACGATAGGAACTATTCATAGATTTGGTGTCCTGGCGCTTGAGCAAAAAAAAATCACGCTAAAGCTACGAGTAGATACTAAACATAAACGCATCAATTCAAGCCCAACGCCGCAGTATCATTTGTTCCACCGCTTATCTTTAATTAAGCAATACATCATAGCTAAGCAACACCCGTTTTAAGTTCCCAAACACACCAACAAACCTACCAGCATAACTTGACCTTCACCTCCTCCCCTTCCAACACAAAATACCAAACAATATCTGGGGCACAGTGCGGTTGAATGGTTCTCGAAAATCTGGTCGTGGTTACATGGCAAAGATTTAGGGTAAATGTACATGTTTTCGGCTCCATCTGTTTAAAGTTAATTAAGTCGCGTAAGGGGTTTTTGTTCTACGCTGACTTGTTAGTTTTTAGACACTTTTCGTGTTACGAGGGGCTTGCCGAGATGTGGGTGAAAATTATGTTTTTCATTAACTTGTGTGTATAACATAATAACACGGCTGTTACGTAAACAGGTTGGCAAAAGTGTGCCAACATTACATTCACTTCCATAAGTTATGTTATAAATTTAAGTGTTAGAAACCTCCAATATATTCTCTGAATACAACAATTATAAGTGTGAAAGGGCTATGCTTCGACACGAATGGGTCAGCTCGACCGGTGCAATACCGCAGCCTCACAGAAAAACAACCACAGCGTTTTGTTTCGCCGTGTAAAGTTCCGTAGGCCCCATTCTTCCATCCCCGATCCTATGCTGTCGCTGGTGTCCATAGGCGGCGCTGATTGCTTACCATCAGGTGACCCGTCTGCTCGTTTGCCGACCTATTAAATATAAAAAATAAAACAAAAATGAGGATTACAAAATAATGCAATGCAATAATGTTTAAAAGCACTCATTTATTTATATGAAACGGAGTTATGTCGGATATTAAATCATACGCCTATCAAAATGCATATATTTGCAAATATAATTGCATTTCTCCGAAAATTATTTATTTCATTAATTCTGTTGCCATACAAGTGTACCTACTGGTAAAATAATTTCAATTTTGCATCACTATTATCTGTGGAAATAAATTTACAGAAAGACAAATAAAATGTAATTTGATTAAAACTGTTCTATTAAAATATAAAATAAGAAAAAAAATATTAATATTAATTCTACCCCAAAAGTTGCAAACTTTTCAATAAATTAATCACTGTTCATTTAATACTAATATCATACTTTGTAAGCGGGACTTGCCTCAGTTCGCCTCGCCTCACTTCGCTTCGCCTCGCCTTCGTTCGTCTCGCCTCACCGACGCGCCGTGCTTCTACGTACGCTGTCTTCACTAATTATTTCCATACGAAGCTAATTGTGCTCAGTTTAGTTTCAATTATGATATTACTTCTTTAGCTATGAAGGTACTGCTTCGGGAACGTTTCATTCAGTCTCTCGTCTTAATATAATCTCCGAGTAAAATTATTATTACAAAATGAAAGTGATTTTCATATGTCTTCAGTCTTTAACGATGTTGACTTTCTTTTGAGAGTGTTTTATGATGAGATACATACGTTATTGGTATTCAATTAATATTATAAAAGTGTTTTTTAAATTTAGATACTTGTGTATATGCCTAATTAAAAAGCACATGGGTTTTTTACTGACAATTTGGTGGTTAAAGCTATAGACGATATTTTTTTTGTGATGGGATGGCATATGATTAGACAGATTACCTGATGGTAAGCAATCGGCGAAGCAGGTGGACTCTCGCAACACCAGAGGCATTAGGAATGCGTTGCTGGCCGTTAGAGAATTAGGGTTTCGGTTATTTAGGAGGGCGGAAGGGATTGGGAGAGAGAAAGAAGTTGTTTCACGCCTGTTTTCTGTGAGGCCGTGGTAGATTTATAGATATTTACTTATCATCATCAGCCCATATTTATACCACTGCTCACAAAACTCTTCTAACACGACGTTAAAAGCAGATAGACTCTTCTCAGGAAGCAATTATCAAAACTAATATTATAAATGCGAAAGGAACTCTGTCGGTCTGTCTGTCTTTTCTTCTCGCCTAAAATACTAAACCTAACATATTTTGGAACTCGAGAAAGGATATAGGATAGTTTTTATATCAAAAATCTGCAAGAAGTCACTATTCCACGCGAACGGAGTCGCGGGTAAAAGCTAGTACCTAATATATCATTACACATAAGGATATTTAATTGCAAAATTCTAAGTAAAATCACTGTTTGTGAAATTGAGCCGTGTTGATTCAATAGAATGGTGTGTCCCTATAATATGATATTGTTCTATGGTAAAGCGAGTATGATATTTACCAACCCTATAAGCACTCAACACCTATATCTTCGGGGAATGGTATGGTGTTAAGATGTTTGCGAATTAAGATGTATGTATATTCACACCTAAATCCGATGAGACCCCTTGAGGTATGTACACAATACACCGATATTACGACATGCATTTTACTTTGATTTCCTTTATATTTGTCTTTCAAGTATTATGTTATCTAAACGTTATGTTCTTATAATTTTCTCTCTAACTTTCTTAAAATTTCAAATACGACATAATAGTAAAAAAACAAGCGTGTGAACGCTTCCGGCCTTCGCCTGGGGTTTGATTAATCAAAAGGCTGGTAACGCGCCTGTGACTCCTCCAGCGCCGCAGGTATTCATGGGTGGAGCAGATCACTTACCATCAGGTGATCCGTCTGCTCGTTTGCCTCCTTGTATTTTACTTGATGGTCATAAGCAGTTTCACAGTGCAAGTATGATTATTGAAATCCAATCCTTTCCTCTACTCATTTCTCTAAAAGGCAACGCACTTGCAATTCCATGTATCCATGGGTGGCACTGATTACTTACCATCACGTAATCCGTCTCTTCATTTGCCGCCATATCACATTATAATGTTAATATTTACCTCACAACAAGTCACAACTTTCAAAATATTTCAATCGTATTTATTCCACATGAAAAAAAATCTCTTTTATTCGTTCGAGACGAGAACGACACGTGTCTGAGGAGGCGACGAGGCGTCAACGCGTCCCTATCACAAAAGATTTAGCCGCTTGTTCGAGCATTCAAAGTTTAATTGAATCCTATGAGAACTTAATTGAAGGCACGCGAATATCCTTTCTTTGACATTTAAACTTAATGTTAGAACTTAACCGGGTTTTACACGTGGGAGTATGCTGATTTCACAATTAAATACCTATTTCACTTGATTAAGATTTTGTTTGTAGTTTTAATTGTGTAATTTCGAATTTCAAAGTTGAAGAATGTAGGTACGTGTTTAAGTATACATATGTACATAGTTAGGTAATTTTCTGTTAAAGTGTTAATTGTGTTTTCAAGTTTAGGATTAATGTTTTGACTTGTAAAGTGTTTATTTGCTTGTACAGTACAGTCAAATTTCAGCACTGTGTTTGTTGTTATCCTTTCAAATCTTTTATGAGATTCTTGTACGTTAATGCTAAAAAATTTGCTGTAACTAGCTCATATGTTGTGGTTGCGGGCGTGAGCCCGCAACCTCGGCATATGAGCTAGTTCTAAGGCCGTGTTCTAAGGCCCTGGCTCAGAGGAGAAAGAATGGGGAGGTTTTTAGTCAGTAAGAATCTGACACTCCGTCTGGCTCCACCCTCCGCAAGAGAAGTCAAATGAAGATATTCCCACTCAAAAACGTAAAAAAATCGAACTCATTATGTAATGCTCAACTTACAACCAGCAACATCCGACCAGAAACTATTAAAAAGTATAAATATCACATAGACATCATTAAACATGACATAGTAACAGCTATTCCAATAAATCAAGCCGTTCTAAATACAAATAGCATGATAAAAAACTTGTCCAATTTCAGCCTCCTGTGGACGCCTACATAAACCATTCGATAACACAAACACGTCACTCAGCTCTCGATCTAACCGCAGTTTGTTCCAAATTAAGTTTCGGATTACCCGACTTTACTATTAGTTCGGACTTAATGTAAAAGGGTGTTGTGTATACGAATTTCGTTTGTTTTACACCCCTTTAATCCTGGAGCTGATTACGTATTCGAGATGCCCCAAATTGCGTATCAATATGCCGGTCGTTTTTAGATCACGCACCTAAATTACTGGCTGTGGTTACGTGGAAAATTGTTTGAGAATCGTATAAAAATTGTTAGAATTTTAGAATAAAAATAAAGTTTTTCCATTAGCTAAGAAAAGTATTGCAATTTTTACTGTTAGATTTTATACTAACTTTAAATTGACGATAGAAAACTCGTTACCTCTTAATGCAAATCTAAACAAAGCTACGTGATCCACATTATTATCAAAAATCAAAACTATGAAAGCGCAATTTCTGCCAAAATTAACACTAATAGTCGCATATTCTCTCTGACTACGAAACAAGTTCATGCTCGACAATATGATACAGATAATCCGCACAATACACTCTCCCATGCTCACACGGGTGCAGCAGCCAGCGTCAATTTAATTACACATCAAAACATCAAGATGGCGTATTCTCGTACTACGCCGGGTACGCCGCGTTTGCGTACGCCCCAATTCGCATATGACAATGTCGGCGTATTCCAGTCACTACGAAATAGGGATACGAGAGACTCACGCCCTGATTATTGCGGCCGTAACACGCTTTTTGTTGTGTTCTCTGATTTCGAGGTTTCGTGTTTTTCAGTTCGACAGGGTTCAGGTATGAACGGAGACATTTTTGAAATGGAAAGTAGCATTTAGTAATCAAGACAGCAGTTATGACGAAATAATGGATGTCATATTAGATAGAAGAGGGTATCTGCCTAAATGCATTGTGTCGAACTGACATAAACATAATGACAGGCAAACCAAGAAACTACCCATCAATCGATCCCCTATTGTGAGAGCCGTACACCCTGATTCATGACAATCAGACCCCAACTCAAGTATCAACATATTATATGTATAGGCAAAGTCTCAATAGGGCCAAATGAAAGCCTGTCCCAGAACTGCCAATCATATATTAATAATTAATTATGGTATACGCCGCGACATGTTATATTAATTAGGTGAATGATAGGTTTTGTTCGCTAGTGATAGAAATATATATCTGTATGTATGATCGAGTTGCCCGCAGAGATCTAATAGAGTAGAAATCTAATTATATTGATATGAACACTAATTAGTTTGGAAGATGAAAACGTACGCAATATATCGTCTCGTATTGAGTTTTTGCTTTAGTAATGGGAATGTTCATTTGAGTTACTTTGGCATAGAATTCATATATGCTTCTCTGAAGTTGTGGTCTACTTTGAGAAATCACAGTGATATATTCTCTTTTTCTAGTTATCGTCGCATTATACATATAATTAGAGTAATTTGCCGACCAGCAAAGCAATAAAATCAAACTATATATGGTTTTTAAGCCACTTAAAAACCATACCAAAAATTCATTGAAGAGCTATTTCTTCTATTATTACGGAGCACATTATCCGCACTCTTTGAACCAAAAACGTCTTAACAAAAGTGTCTCGACGAGCATTCACTGCGGATGACAGTGAACACAAAATGATGGATGGAGTTACGTCTTCCGCGATGAAGCTGGTTGCTATGTTTTATGGATTCAAAGGTCTCAAGGTGGAGGATATTGATGTAGAGCGATTTTCGTGTAGAACTCAGTTTTATTGAAATTGGTTTAAGTACGCTACGTGTTTTACAATGTCATTGGTAGAATAATAATGTAGTAGGTTAATTTTTACACACACTTCTTACTGTTTAAAAGAGATGTTTGGCCAATGTGAGAATAAAATCTGAAATTGACAGCTCGACAGTTACGTGAATTGACAGCGAAATCATAAAATAAAAAAAATGTTGAACAATAAATGTGTATGGTTGTAAAAGTGTTGTTAGATACTCAATCCTTAATTATTTAAAATGTCGCATTATAAATATTGAATAATAATTTTAAGTGAAAAAAGATTGCTCACAAGAATAAACTCAGTTTACGAGTCCTTAGAAATTGTTTTCGCAACACAATCGTTACTTAGGAATAGTTTAAGTAATCCTCGAATGTCTAAGCGCGACAGTGAGCCTAAGTTTTGCTGCACCCCTATAACCACAAGACAAAATTCAAATTCAAAGCAAAGCAAAGCAAGGTGGAGAGCCTAGTTTCTGCTCACAATTACAACAAAGTAGTTTAATTCAATTAGGATCTTGGAGGGAAGTTGTTTTACGAGCGTGCATAAATCCGCTTTGTTTAATGTTAGGTGCAAACAAAGCAAGTTATTCTTACTTCGCAGTTGAAACAAATCCCACGTGTGTTCCATCCAGCCTGGCTTTTTTATATTTTTGCCAAGTAATCAGAAAGCTTGAGTTAGTGCGTTTATACTATGGTGGGGCCGAGAAAATAAAATATTTAAAGGTTTTTTTAAGACATTTGGATATTTAACTAATAAAATGTTATTTAGGACTTTTGTTTCGCAGAAAATAATCATTATGACAATATCGACAAAGTATGTGAGTGAAAAATAAATCTTTATCATAGATATCAAAGTGACTGCACGGTTCCCGCGGTGGCTAGGTAACAGGCTGCCCCGCAACGTGTGGCGGGTTCGATTCCCGCACGGAACAACTCCGTTCCAGGTCTGGGTGTGGTGTGTTTATAAAATTTTATGCTTGTTAACGTGCCCACGACATAGGAGAAAACCATAGTGTGGGGCAATTTTTTATTTTATTTTATTACATAATAAAAAATACAACAAAGTCTTGATATCATGACGAGTTTAATTAAAATCTCTTTGAACAAAAAGTACACAAAGAATTACATAAAAGAGTTTAAAAACGACTGATAGAATTCAAAAGAGAAACAATTCCATCAAAACACATGACCCAAAAACACTACACCGAGTTTCAACCCCAGAACAGCAACGCAGGGGCCGTAGCGACCATATAAATGTCAAGCTTCAACTTGGCAAGTAGCACTCATGAGCTAAATGAGTTCCAATCTAGCTGGCCGTTGTTGGATTTAAGGCCATCATAAAAGTGAGCCTTTGCCCGTTTATAACCCGGTGATCTTAAACTGAAAATGCAGGTGTTACGTTTTATTTTTACTAAGGAATTTAGTTGCGGTTTTAGGGTTACTTCAAGTGAAAATTGTTTGAGTTTCTTCTTTTTGTTTTGCTCGAAACATTTTAATTGAAATTTGTGGTACTGGAGTGTATACCTCTTGAAAAGCAGTTGGATTTTATTTATATAAGCTGAGATGTTCTATTGAATGGTTCGTTTTTGTTTATGATTTCTAATAATTTATTTATTTCTTAAAAATCTGAATATAAACGATGCTATGTATTTTCTACTACACGGTCCTTATAAAAAACACAAAATTAATAAGTAAGCCATGGCTATAAGTTCTGGCAATATTAGACGAATAAAACAAAAAGACAAACTGAAAAATACAACAGTCTTTAATGAAAAATATTTTACCAAGCTCTTCGAAATAGCGAACCCAGGTCACGAGTTTGTAATATATATAACCATGCAATATATTGTCCACAGGTGAAGTTGAGCGGCTGTTACGCGAGTATCGCCAGAACCAGGAGTTGGTGCGGAATATCGGCGCCCACTACTATCAGATCATTTACCCGGTACAGCTTCGACATCACGAGAAAATGGGCATCTCCACGCGCGAGGTCAACACTCCCAAGGTAAGAGTTTTGTAGATAAGTAGATGTACTCATTTCTTGGATATGTGTTAAGCTTTAGCAATTGATAAGAAATTAAAATGTAAAAAGAAGTGTTTCACTAGCTGAGAAACAAAAAAGTTATTGAAGAGCAGAAATCAATCAAGGCAAAGCATGTAGGAAGCTGAAAAACTAACTCAAGCAAGTTTGTGTAACTTGCAAGATTGATAGCCATAGTTATGGCATACTATTCAAAATATCAAAAACTTGAGCCAAAAATTAGACACAACAGAAAATGTTATTTGGTATTTCAGACGAAATCAAATATTCTCTCTATGGCATTCATATTTATTAAGATAAGAAGACAGTAATACTTAAATATATAATTACATTAAGGCCAGTTTCTTTCCTAGTAACTAATAAAGTAAAATTGAATTGTAAATTAACTACAAAACAGATTCTTTACTAAAACTGTTGAATAACTTCGGAAACAAATTACATATTTACAAAGTAAATCTTGTCATCTACAATTCTTTTTACCGTTTTCTTTTTCAATCACTTTTAAACGAACTTGAAAATAGGTCTAGTTTTTTCAGGGGCTGCCCTGGGAGTCCAGACTTAGCCCCTGAATGATTTCAACAGACTTTTAATCCACTTACCAAGTTCAGGCAGGCTATTCCAAATTCTTGCGCTGCAAACTTTGCCAGACACGAAGTTCTCTTATGTATTTAGAGTGATTCGGGATAAGAAGTAATTCTGGATAGATGTGTGTGTTTTCTTTGAAGATTATCTTTTCTTTTTGGAAAGTTAAACCAATGTTAGGGTTTAAGCAAATTATAAGCTCCAAAGAAAATGGTCATTTGGGTTTCAGAACATTATTATAAGGATTGTTTCCAACCACTTTTGGAGTTAACTTTATGTTTTAAGTTCGTTATAAAGAAGCTTGAAAATTAACTGAAAATACTACTAATTGTTATGAAGTAAAAGTTGTAGGATATGCTAAGCAGAAGCAATACTATCAGGAAGAAGCTAGGATATCAGACATAATAATATGACATTGTTATCGGAGATTTTGAATAAAAATATCATCAAAAAAAATGAGGACTTTAAGCCATAATTACCGATATTATTTTTTATCATCAGTTACATTGGGGATCCACAGAGGCACTTTGAGCATCTTGAAAGGCTGGTACACACTCACATTTAACGGCGTCCCTCGATCCTGGAACTCTAAGGCGCGAAGGCCTAAAGTATCTCGGGTTCAATTACTCGCCTTTACGACGATATAAAGATCATCCGACGAACATTCCACCCCATACGGTTGAGCACACAAAATATCCGTTCGGGAGCCAATTTAACTTCGCTTGGAAGTTGTTTGAAGTTCTGAAAGATTGTTCGATCGGTTCCTCTGCCTTTAAAAGGTCCCAAGTAATTATATAAACATTCTCTCCGCCATATTGAGATCCGAACTGGTGGGATTAATAAGGAAATTGGGAAGATTGGAAGTAATTATGCTTTGTTTACGACAGTTCCCTGATAGAATTTCGCAGCATGTGATTTAAAAAGTAAAAATTGGCAAACTTTGTTATGATTGGTCCGCTTGTAGATTCTGTTCGACTCTAAGGGTAGCAACGTGAAACTTGTTTGCCAACGGTTATATTAATTTTGAATCTATTTTTGACTTGTTGGCGGGTGTGGGCCACCAACTTTTAGGTTGTTCGGTAATTCTGATTACTTTTACATAAGTTGTGTTGCCTCGTTTTATATTTATATCATTTCGTGTATATTAATAGGATGACTAACATAACATTATCTCTTGATATATTTAACGTTACTCTTTTAATATTGGATTTGAAGAATACTATTTTAAGAACGTCTCGTGCCATTCCTCTAAAAACGTCGATAAATTTCTCGTTACAAATGATCCGTTTCTAGTGGATTCTTTAAGAACGTTCTCATATATGGAATTGCACCGCTACGTTCTTTTCGATGAATGCCATTCAAGTTAATAGTATGGGTCCAACGTGGGTAAGCAGAATAGGTAAAGGAATATCTCTAGAATTCCCTCGAGTTAAAATGCAATCTACGAAATGAGAACGGTGAAAGTGAACGTAAAACGGTTCCAGATGTCAGATTACAATTGTGGAGATAAGTTAAACTTTGGGGATCTTATGTTTGAAGAAAGATGTCAAAGGGGTAGCCAGGGGAACCCTCTATTCCCTTTGCTATATCGGGTTCGGACGATGAAATTTAATAAAAGTTAAGAAACATAATAAAAGTGCTTGAGATACCGTATTTTTGTTATTTAATAAATGTTCAGATAAAATACCTAAACATTTACTATAATTCTTGTGCTGAAACCCCTGAAAAAGTAATGGTTCAAGCAAATATTTACTACATACTTTATCACACGATAAGTGTCCATTGCTGAGGCCTGTAAGGCCTTCAAGGTAGCTCAAGGTAGAGTGGCGAATTTTAAATTTAAAGATTTTATCACGATATTTTCCACCATCATCTATTAGTGGTATCTTAATTATGTAGGAAAGTGCATATAAGCCGGTAAGAGTCACATTAGTACTTGCTAAGTTCCAAACCTCACCCTCATAAGAAGCCGCCTTAACTTCTGGACCAACACGACAATATGGTTATTAACATCGCCAAAATTCTAGCCACTAATATTTGTTGATAAAATCAAAAGATTCAACCAAACTTGTAACGATGGCCCTCAAATTATATCTATCAGAGTTCTGACAAGCTCCCATCTGCCCTACTTTGCTTCACACCCGAAGTATTTTGTGGGCTTAACGATATTAAAACTTTAATGTATACGACCAAACGGGCCGGATAATGAGCGATTTAATTTGTCTTTTTGTCGCAGCTCTGGGCAGGGATTCGACCCCAAACTTTTCGAGTATTATAAGACCTAGAAATTTATGAGCATATTGTATTAAGCTTGAGCGGATTACCTGTTATATTTGTGTTCTTAGATTTTGGGCTTTTCTGGAGGATTCATCTTTGTAAACATTTCTTCACTAATACGAAACAATTATTTGACGCTTGAAAAAGAAATGGGCAATAACATAAATCACTAATATAATCATGTCCAACATTTCAATGAAAGAACATTCTAGAAACATTTATGAGGTAAAGCTTGACTTTAATTATTATTGTTCTGCAAAACACGATGATCACTCTAAACACTCTGAAACAAACCTTCTTCCTTTCCGAATAAGGTTGGAAACAAAGTAACCAAGTCTCAATCACTGCTTATCCGAACATTTTTCCCCATACATAATGCAGTAGGGTATCTTGAGTATTATGTTAAGATGCGTATATATTAGGGGTCTAACGATCGCATGACCAACAAGAATGTAGCCATTGAAGGATAAACAGACATAAAGTATGTCAATAATATTAACACAAGTTATAGACATGTGCTGAAACTAATTCATATGGAAGAAGAGGTAGGTTAGGTTGATTAAAATGTATTTTTTATGCGATATGGCGGCAAACGAGCAGGCTCACTACCCGATGGTAAGTAATCGGCACTGCCTATGGAAGCCCGCAACGCTAGAAGAATAGCAATTTTATTGCCGGTTTTGGGGATAAGGTGTTTCGAGGAATTAAGGATTTTAAAAGGGGAAAGGGAGTAACATACGATGAAACCCAATAACCAAACTGACTAAGAATAATTATTTGAAATAAGAAACTGTGTTTGAGGTGTTACTCTAGTCTGCCTCTTCTCACGTCTATTGAAGAACGATCTGTAACAGCTTAATAATAAAAAAAGTATTTCCCAATAAAATCAGATTCTAGTAATAAGGTCAAAGTGTGTCATACCCGTTTAAGCTCTATTACAAGGTACTTAGAGGTAATATAGGTATAAATTGAATTCTCAGTGATTCTGTAGTCAAAGAATTATTAATTGTTAGTTAATTATGACTAATAAGCGTGTTAAGTACAACACATACAAAATAAAAAATCAAGGACTGCACAGCCCGATTGGTGCGGCGGCTGGGCAACTGGCTGTTTTCTTTTACTGATTGTTGTTCCGGGTTTGGGTGTCATGTGTATGTGAAATTGTATATCCGTAACCGCACCCTCGACACAGGAGAAAAAAAGAATAAGGAAAATAATATCAACTTTGTTTACTAGCGACCACATCAAAAAAGATGTCTAACCAAAAAAAAAAAGTCAAACCTATCAATATCAGAAATTCGAATAGTGAAAAAAGAATCCAATTTGTGACCGCGCACGTATTTTTCCGTACACACACAAGAACGTCGACTCCTTTGCACAAAGCATCGTTTGTGTGAACTATATTTAAAGCAAATAGCTTTTGGGTTAGAGCGTTTGAAGCGGAAACATAACTGAACATGGAAAATAGTCTCCTTTTGATGTAGGGGATAGAAACATACTAAGCATATACATAATATAAACCTTTATTCATATATGTATGTTTGCATCTAGGGAGTAAGGGATGTGACTGAGGCTTTTTTGGATATCGATTTCGATACTGATTTGTGTTGTACTACTGTTTCATAATAAATCTAGGTTTTTTTTATTATAACTTTCGTAAGACATTCTAAATTAATTATTATGTTTTCGGCTTATTTACGTTAGAATTTGACGAAATACTCGACTAGTTTCAAGCCATGCTAGAGGCCCATATTCATGAGCAGCCTTCCGCGACACGCGACTCGGCGGCTGTCGCGCTGCTACTGGCTACTCGAGTCTGCGCGTCCAACGCGCCCTCTGCCGCGACTCGCCCGCCTGCAGCTTGGTTGGTGTTGGGTTCGAATCCCGGGTAGACGCAAGAACAGTGTTACATACCGCGCTAACACCTCTAGCATGGCTTGAAACTAGTGGAGTATCTCGTCAAATTATTACGTGAGTAAGCCGAAAACATAATAATTAAAACTAGGTTTGCTTCTCGGTGAAAGAATATGCGAAAAGAATCAATCATCTGCTAACACGGAGAATGAATAGGCACTTTTATATATTATAAGTAGAGCTTGCAGTGAATTAGCGATTTTAAACTTATGTTTAGAGATTTTAAGTCCAGTTTTATTTGCGATGATTTCCTTTAACGTATCCGAGTAAAGTCTGACATAGGAAAACTTACAAATATTCAGTATATAATGGGCGGTATTATATTACAGACAACGCTTAAGAATAATTATGAAAGTATATATACGGTCTAATTGAGAAACCTTATTTGAGGTTGACTTAAAACAAAAGAATATTAATTTTCAAAACTGAACCACCTCACTCTGTAACATTTATAACATAAAAATCTTAAAGTAGCTATCACATTAGAACTCTTCCAACTGAAATATAAATCTTGACTCAAAGCATGCAAAGTAAATTCTAAATTGAACTAATTTATACGAAACAGAGTTTGACTGTACACTAGCTCACTTATTTGAAATCCTTGCATTCGAAGCAAACAAGACGGGGCTAAATAAATACATATAGATAAATGTAACTGTAAGTTTGTATATAGTATTCCATTTTCTCGTAAATCCCAGTTCAGAGGCTTCGGTAATTACAGTGGCAAGATAAACAAGGCAAGGAGGGATTCGTTTACTGTCGTCTAATTTTGTTTACTTATGTCTGAAACAGTAATGCGTCGATTTTTTCTTAAGTACCAATCTTTGAGCGGAGCGAGGATCGGTAGTAGGGTGTGGTGTTACTATAATTTCTTATTATATGTCTCCTATCACAAATCTATCTTGAGCTAGTCTGGTATTTAATTATAAAATAATTATAAAATGAAGGTTGACTGGTAGAGAATGCCACATGGCATTAAGTCCGCCTTTTGTACCAACTTCATTTCATTGTGTACAATAAAGCATAAATAAATAAATATAATGACCAAACCTTCTCCGTGTGAGAAGAGAGCTCTACTCAGCAGTCAGCAGTGGACACTTATAGACTGATATGTGTGATTTGATGTGCTGATACTTAATAGCAGATGTTATGAAACTGATCACATGACATGTAAGTCGCTGTCTGTCCGTCTATCGATTCAGGATTGAAGTACTTATATATTTCTAAAAAGAAGAATCTTATAAAAAGATATCATAAAGATTCATGATCAAAAAATTTGGTTTGAGATGTACAGGAATAATTCACCTTCATTTTAATAATAACTTATCCCCTGGGAATAAACATGATAGCATTGTTAGATCTAAATTCTGTAACAAAACATCACAAGCTTCATTCATTACCTCAGAGTCCATATTTTTCCACAAACATTTTGCAAACGACAATCATTCTAATACATTCATTCTTTACAATCTATAAATACCGCTATCACTGTTGAATTACACCACAATGTCCTCTCCAGGGAGGAATAAATTCCGTCCCAAAGACAATTTTCATGGATTTACAATCATTTCTTCTTTCAACACAAAAACGACTTGTTTGCTAATTTTTTACATAAAAAGCGTGGAAATGTGTTTTTCAAGTGTCCCTATATAAATAGATTTTGGACAAAGTTTTTGAATATTTTTTCTGTGCCGTTTAGGTACTTTTAAATCGTTCCGTTGAAAAGAATTAGGTTCTAGAAATTTCTTGAATGTCTTTTAAGTGTCATTTTGGAGATGAGTTGAGCAGTTGTTTATTAAATATGTGTGACATAAAATATGATATTCTGACTTCATTCACACATACATAAACACACACGAATTCAAACAATGGCGACGATTCACATTTTATCATGAAGCATAATTTTTATTCCTTGCATAGTACTCCTTTAAAATGAATAAATCCAATAACACAACACAGCACAAGCTCGCAGCTATAAGCCAAAAACTCAACCCACATTTAATACTTCCAAAAAACGGTCCCAACTAAAAAACGTAAATCTTGAACACCTTCATCACAGTTAACTGAAACCCTCAAAGGTAACCAGTTCCACAGATTTTGTAACAAAAAGGCAACAGTAAAATACAGAATCAATTTAAAGTTTAGAAAACACGTTAAGGCTTGCGGTGGGGACCCCTGTTTACGGCTAAAAGTTACTGACTCCATGCAAATTGCATTAGACCACCATCTTACAAGACAGCTACTACAACCACAATCTTAACTTACTTGAATATTACTTAATTTTGGTGATTTTCTTAAGTTTTTTAACGACGTAATCTCGACAGGGATGTAACCATTTTCGATGGGTACAGGGAAATGTTTAAAAGGTTTTAATATTTCAGTGGTCAGAGGGTTGAATCAGTAAAGACTTTTAATTATTTTTATTACTTTCTTCTTAACTCGATCTTTGTGTCATGAATGTTGGAAGGTGTCCTTTCGAAGTTTTGAATGAAAATTGAGGTACTGGTTTTGAAATAAAAACATGAATGAACTAGATCAAATGGTTTTTATATGTACCGCCTTGAGGGGAGTTTTCGGCAAAAGTAGTAATGAAATATTTAAGGCTAGCGTAAGAAATTTTGTTATGACTTCTTATCAATTATCAGTTAGTTAACGTCATCTAGACTAAACTATAATGTGTTCAAAGACATTCTAAGGAATCTTTCACTACGAGTATAATTAAGAATAGAAATAATAGAAAAGTCTTCGATCGAGCAAATTCTACACTCTTCCACAACAAAATTAATCAACAAATCATCCAAACTCAATCAAAATAGTTACATAACAGCTTAAACATAAGGTTGAAGATAAACAAATGTTAGATTGAAACGTAACCATAACATGGCGGTCACGTGTCGAAGTAGGCTCCGTTCTGGATTACGTGGCTTACAGGGAACAAGTTTGTGGAATACAACCTTACTGAAGTACTTTCAGAGTTCCAATTACGTGTTTACGTCTGAAGATTTCAGCTTAGAATTATAGGGATGACAATTAATTATGAAAATTAAATATCTATTTAGTGTTAGTTAGGTAATATAAAATATAACACGATATTAGGTTTAATTATATCTATACTAATATTATAAAGAGGTATAATTTGTAAGTTTGTATGTAGGGGGTAATCTTTGGAAGCGCTGATCGGATTGCAAAAATTCTTTCACTGATATGTAGTTACAATGTCCCTGAGTTTATAGCCTATAAAACATCACGCTACGATCAAATCGAGCAGAGCAGCGGGTAAAACCGCGCGAGAGAAGCTAAGATAATGCACGCCTTTGTTAGGTATAAAATGTATAAAGAAGTAGAGGCGTCAAAAGTTTGATTTCTAAAATACAAAAGTGCTTCCAACACGTTGATAGAAAAAGAACAAAGTTCAGAAGTGGGTACTTAAGAAAATTAAACTAATGTTGATGATGATACCTTAAACTGTATTTACGTTCGATATTTAATAATTCAAATATCATCGTTATCACCATCATCTCATAAGTACCTACTCCTTAGAAATGGCTAAAGGCAAGCGTGCAAGGCTTGGCTTTTAGGTAAATGGAAATGCCAAAAAAAAAGAAACTATACCACTGTTTTAAACTGTAGGTAAATAATTATAAATTGTAGGTTCAGATTTCCTCCCTTCTGATGTTTTTCTTCACCGTATGCCGTCCGTAGGGTCTAAATAATCTTTGAAAGTACATATAACTGCACGACTTTGACTGCACGGTTGGCGCGGTGGCTGGGCAACTGGCTGCCGTGCAACGTGTCCCGGGTTCGATTTCCGCACGGAACAACTCTTTGTGTTATCCTCAAATTGTTGTTCCGGGTCTGGGTGTGATGTGCATGTGGAATTGTATGTTTGTAAACGCACCCACGACACAGGAGGAAATCTCAGTGTGGGCCAATGTTTTTTTTTTTAAAAAAATCTCAAAATGGGACATTGGTACATGATAAATATCAAACTCATAAATGTGAAGCGGACACATTGACTTCCAAGCCATCAAAACTGTTAATTAAACTATTACAAAGGTATTAAAACATTTTTGGTCGACATCCCTACTCGGCTTGCTGTCTTTTAGCACTCGTTCTTCAAGATCCTGAAGTAGTATATTCGTTTGTTTATGTGAAATGTAATACTCTTGTAAGTTATACTGCTTATGTCGGTACTAATTACTTGAATTGCGAATTTGTGATCTTGAAAATGTCCTTTGACGAATTTTCTTTGGTAATTGTATATGTTTGGTGATGTGATTCTAACGTCTAAGTATTTCTGCGTTGAAGAGCTGTTTAACACACATTGTTAGGAGACTTTATATTTTGTAGCTAATTAAAAACTGTCATGAATATTACATATATTGCATAATAGCAATTTAGAATAAGAATTCAACGACGTTGCTTTGTCTTTCCAATGTTTAGTTCAATATTACAAAATGTTTGATCAACATTATTCTGAAATGGTGTTTGTTAAGATTAGACTACGATATTCAAGACATCAGTTGAGTAGTAGGATTATAGCAATCTTCCTGTTCTGTGAAGCCTTGGTATTACTCATTTGCACCAAAGTCTATCTCTGTTACAATTAAAAAACTATATTTTACTAATTGTTACTTTTTTCTTGTTTTCACAGGGCAGAGGTTACGACTACCAACAGGGCACAAGGTCGCGCGCTAGGGTAAGTGTTTAATATTAGTTTTATTATGCATTTACTCTTTTGTACTTCGCAGAAATATGATACTTATTTGAGGCGGTAACAGTTTGACGAAAACATTATAACAAGATAAAAAAATTAAACAGAAAATATTGATTTACGTATAGTAAAATTCTGATATGGGTAGGTGTATACCTACATTTTTAAATAGCCTTAAAGTCTGTATAGACTTTAAGGCTATTTCTCTTTAAACATTATTCATATTTTTCTTTATAGTTACGGTCAAAATATATTTATTATCTGCCAATCACGTCTTAAATGTTTTGGAATGAACATTGAACACAAACAGCCCAAGTTTGGGGCTACTGACAGCTTCAAGCAAACAAAAGTGAAATCATTTATTTCAATTGGACCCTTCGCAGGATTTTGTCAACAAGTCAAGCAATTTATTTGAAAATTTGTTTAACACTTATATAAGCGTAGATTTATAAGAAAAGGCATACCCATAAGAATGGAATAGTTGTTGTTTTTAAACGTTTACTTTTAAGACAGTATTTATATCATCTTCAAATGATTTCGTTGGTGAACTGTGACTTTTCGTTGTCGAATTATTAATTAGTTAACATGACGTCTAGAATTTTTCTTATTTTCGTTAGATGAAAATCATCAAATGACTTTTCCCTCCCAGAATCGGATGGGGGGCAGTGCCAGACTCTAACTGACTAAAAACCCCCCGTTCCTTCTCTTGCTATGGGCTTAGGTCGCGGTGCCTTATTGCGCTTACCCCGCAACCCCGGCTGAACATCAACCCTTTAGGGCCCCGTCTGTGGTGGTCTATTAGATCTTTGAGGCGCGCTGCGGAACGCTACGTGCCGTAGCTTATCCGTTATCTGACTACTGAAAAATAAGCCCTTAATGTTACTAAGGTTGTAATTAAATAATATTTAAAATATGTCTTCTCTATTTTTATTTTGTTTTTACATATTCTGTGTAAACTTAAATAAATAATTAGAAGTTTTAGTTAAATTATCGTAAATGATCCGAAGTTAACACAAACATATGACATGACGTCGTAGTTATCATTCTCAATAGGCATAGACTTACATATATTCATCTCTTTAAGCATTTAGAAAAACACTGTTAGTTTTGTGTCTTTTATGCGTCCCAGACGCGAATAAATACATTTTCTTTCTTTCTTTCTTTCTTTCTAGAAAATACTTCATCTAACAAATATGTACCTACTAAGTTGCAAAATTGTACATAAAACAATAAATAGTTACATAATAGGTGCGAAGCCAAATAAATAAGCCAGGAGAAGTCATTATATTCCCCAAGTATTTCCCACAGGAACTATTCAGAGTAATTACAAGGATCTGCCTGTTGTTGAAATATACTATTGTATAATTATGATAAAAAGAGATAAGGTATATAAATAGGAACTTTATCTTGTTATTTAAAAGTGGATCTTATAACTATAGGTTAATGAATCGAAATTCTGCTGTGAGAAAAGAAATAATTCAATTGTAATATATATAAAAAACCTGTTTTAAATTCAGTATGAAAAAAAAAATACTCGAACTTAGCAGTAATTTTTGATATTGCTAATCAAAAAGAATAAAATATTCAACTAAATTTCCCCTGTTATTTAACGATACCTAAATATGAGACAATACACTCCAATATTCATTCTGTGATACGATTAATTAGACAAAATAACTGAACAAGCAATAAACATCCTTCATGAAACATACAAATCAAACCAACTGCGACCGTATTGCTTACACTATGTAACTCAGTGTTCAATAAACACTTTGAACACTTGAAGACAGAAAATAAAGCCAACAAAATTTCTTAACGAAATCAAAATTTTGAAATGTGTCTTTTTGTGCGAAATGCTAAAACTACGAAAACACACGTAATTTACAAAGGCAGGCAGGAAGCCACTATTCACCGTTTTAACTTGGGGTATATTACAGTGTATATGTATGTACGTATGTTTGTTGTATATGTGGTTGTATATATGTGATAAACCTCTATTTGGTGTGCCTTTTCTTCTTCGACTACGTTTAAGTTCTCAAATTAGTGACTGTGTGTGTAAGGAAACAACCAGTTGGATTTTGGAGCTTGAATATGTGTAGCTAAGGTCTTTTTTGAAAATGATAAATTGAATGACGAAATTTTCGTGAGAAATAGGTTTTTTTAATGTTCAAAAAATTTGTTTTGTAGAACATGGTAATGTGCTTGTGGTTTTAAGGATTTTATTCACGACAATCGTATATAAATCTAAGAGAGAAATAATGACATACTACTTGAAGTGACTTGCTCAAAAAGTTGATTTTACAATTATATTTTTGTATAAATACTACGGTGCGCGCCTGTTTGCATTATTAACCAAGTATTTCTCCCAAATTTTCTTAAATTTTCTTATATATTAAGTATCCTAACAATTATAAAACATGATTAGATAGATTAACAATTAGAAATGGGTTCAGGCGCTGTTGAGTAAAGTGCTTTTGCGATTCATTATAAGGTATATACATATCATTTAAAGATTAATTGATGAAACAAACTTGACTGCACGGTTAGTGCGGTGGCTGGGCAACTGGCTGCCGTGCAACGTGTCACGGGTTCGATTCCAGCACGGAACAACCCTTAGTATGATCCAAAAATTGTTGTTCCGTGTCTGGGTGTGATGTGTATGTTTATTTGTATGTTTGTAAACGCACCCACGACACAGGAGAAAATCCTAATGTGGGGCAACGTTTAATTAAAAAGAAAAGAAAAAAATCTTTTTTCATACTTTTTGGTACAAAAAACATGTAACCGAAGCATTGACTGCACTTTACACCTGCTTATCTTTCACACAAGTACCAGATAAAATAATAATTATGTGACATTAAGTTACAAAATATAAATACACGTATACAAATATTACGGTAGAAGCCCTGACTCTGACTACATAAATATAACATAAAAGCTAAAATTAAACTGAAACTCATATATTCATAGAGGCTACAGTCTGCCAATATAAAACAGAATTAACCTCAAAAACTCGTTAATCCATTCACGTAGCCACTCAACATGGAATTATGATGGGTATTCCATATAATAACGGGTAAAGCAATAAATTACACCTGCGCCGAAACGTGTGTATCTAGTTTCAACCTCATTATGTTTCTCCTGGATTTTGACAGATTAATTTCAACTTTGTTATCAAAGCGTCAGGGTGGATAGTTGGTTAGTAGGATGCAAGTGATGGGAGTGGAAGGAGAACAATTAGTTATGAGTATACTATTAATTTATTATTGAAGTTTTAGCTCCATCTAATTTGTCCCCGCCATCAATGATATATTGCTGTTTTAATAGTTTCGCGAATGTTATTAGAATGGTTTTCGGTAATGTGTGTATTTTATTATACATCGAATTACTTAATAAAAAAATGTGCTATCGACGTTGATGAAAATGGATCGATATGGAATGGATTGATTACTAAATTGAAGAAGGATTTTTGCCTGGTATTTGACAAATGGCTCACAGTTCTGTTGCTACCAAGATGGCTGTGTTTCATGTAATTTCATAATACTTCAAATTACTTTAAACACCATAAATATAAGTAAACGATTACCTACTTTTTTAATACATGAGTAAAACAAAATATAATTAAGTACATTTATTTTCACAACAGTCTCTATACTTCATACAACAGACAACCCACCTCAAACGTGTACACATGTTGCAAAGCCAATAACACTAACACGTTTTAGAACAAAATTATTCAAAACAACAATTTTGAAAGCCACAAGAACGTTCTAGAATACAAAACTTAGACCATAGTTTTAAGGTTTAAACAGAATTAATGTGCCTAGTTCTAGGTTTCATTAGGCATGCAAGCTGGTGCTTCGGTACAGGCTTTCATTAAACACGACGTATACACAGCACATCAACCTTTACCAATTTCTCAAACACATTTTCGACTTTATCGCAAAAGGTTGAAGTACAAAATCTATTTGGCAGTTTGGTATATTTTGATATGCGTTTGTAACTAAAGATCATATAACGCGAAGCCGCTAATAAATAGAATGCTTGTACTTAATTAGTCAGAGGATTTCATTAACATTAATTTACGTGCCTGTCTTATTGATTTAGACTTTGTCACAGGGATTGTGTCTGAGGTAGAAATATATCACCAAAAAGGTTATTAAACATTTATAAAGCGACTAGACATAGACATAAACTTTTCTTTGAAGGCGGAAAAGCATAAGACGACTTTTCTGCCTAGGTTGTGTGACGAGAGGGAGTGTAAGACTCTTACCCGGTTCCGTCTCGTGTTCTAGGCCGAGGACGCGGTACTAATCCAAACTAACATTATAAATGCCAAATGGAACTCTGTTTGTCTGTCTGCCTGTCTGTCCTTTCTTCACGCCTAACCTACTGAACCGATTTCTGTGAAATTTGGTACAGACATAGTTTGGAACTCGAGAAAGAACATAAAATAGTTTTTTTACCAAAAATCTGCAGTTACTGTTCCACGCGAACGGCAAAAACTTAATAAAACCTTTAAATACGTATCACCTATTTATAACCTCACTCAGTACAATAAACTTCAGTATAACACAACATTTTGGAAATTGTTTCACTAATCTCCCTCCTCACAACTCAGTATATTGCTGTAGCTAATAACTCCACTCCGACATACAAAGCAAATTCATCTAGTTGAACACAGCACCTCCCTTTTAGCTACAGTTGGGTACAATACAATACATATATCACTTGGTCCTTAGGTGGGAGGTCTTGTGTGGTTAGGGTTGCCAGTTTATGAAAAACGTTTTATTATGGTAGGAATTATTAAGTGTCGGGTGTAAAAATATTGAAATTGAAAAAGTGAAAAATATACTAGTGTAAGTAAAATAAAGGTACATAAGTAATTTTTTTTCTGTATATTTTTATATTATGAATAGTATTTTTAACGCATTTGAAATAAAAAAAGTAGATAATGAATTAATAAAAAAATGTTTAATAAATATTACGATACATAATACATTTATTCTCAATAACGACTTACTCATTTGCATTAACTAAGGAAAGCTCTAGTAAATGTTACAACGGGACTCTTATTCTCTTCACAGCCGACTAATCAGTCGCGCTCGCGCTCCCATCCCTTTAAACAGACGGGGTTGCGGGGTAAGCGCAATGAGGCACCGCGACCTCGGCGCAGGAGAAGGAACAGGGGGGTTTTTAGTCAGTAAGAGTCTGACACTCCCTCCTGCCCAGCCCTGGGTGGGAGAAGTCATTTAATGATTTTCCCCTCACAAAAAAAAATCCCTTTAAACAGCCAATAGACTACCACAGACGAAGCCAACAGGGCCGAGAGCAGGAGAAAAAACGAGGGGTTTTAGTCAGTAACAGTCTGGCACCTCTTCTCTTCTCAAACCGGCTAAGAGAATTAATTTGATGATATTTCGCTCACAAAAGAAAACTCTCTAACTACCACATGAAAATACCTACATATGTACAAACAAATTCTACTATGTACCAACAAATACTACTATTCTATATGGCAGCCCTATATCTAGCACATTATTAGAAAGTCTTTAGGACAGTACTTATAGCTCTTAGTGAACCACACCACGTGTAACGCAAAAAAAATCCCCATTTCATTCAGAACTAGGCCCTTTCCGCGTTTCCTTACAAACTCTACGTACATATATAATATAATATATTTTCACACAAAGTATTCCTTTCCTGTTCCGTTTCTTTTTATTTATTTCTTTGACAAATAAGTCAGAGTTCTTATGTTTTGTAATTGTATGTAATACAAGGACTTTTGGTGTTGAAAACAACGTTGCTTGGAAAAAAAAAAGTTTATTTTTTTCATGTTGTATAGAATAGGACATCGGCAAACAAGCAAATGTGTCAACTATGGGTAAGCATTAAAAAAGGTTCTAATACTTCATAATATGTTTCTAATTATTATGTTTTGTTTTGAGAAAAGCCATTTGAAGAAATACTCATCCTCAAATGGCTTTTCTCGGCCAAGGTGGGGTGAAGTAGGGAGTGTGAGACTCTAACTAAAAACGTTTCTTCTCCTGCTGCAAGCCGAGGTCGCGTTACCTTGTTGGTTAAAAACTAAATACAGGTTCAAGTTTTTATAGAAACACTTAGAAATGTCTAGTTTTGCATTGCATACAGTGATGGAACTTAAGCAAAAAAATATATACATTAAGATGTTTGAATAAAATAATCACTGACTTGTTCAGATAAAGTTGTGCACCTGCTATTACAAAGAACTAAACAAATAAAAGTATTTGTTTCCCTAAAGAAATAACTAATGCTTAGACAAAGATGGATATCTTTGTCTAAGCATTAGTTATTTCACGTAAAATTGACATAAAATCTTACCCCTTTTAGTCTTAACTTACTCCCTCTTCTTAACACAAAATTCTTAGATAGTACTATATAATTCTTAACACCAATGTAACTCCACGCAGTACTGCATAATATGCTTCTATCTCCAAGCCACTGTGGAACATAGCCAGCTGAATACACAACCGTACTAAGTTTCACATGCACTGAACTTCGCGTTCCCAGTCTTAGCTCAAAATGATACAATGTGTTCATTAAAGATTATAGCTAATTGGTCTCAAGAGACATGTTGAAACAAGGCGGTAGAAACGGGATTTGATAAGCTTCATATTTAATTGGATTTAGTGAACCTGTTAGGAGATTATGGTTAGTCAGCGATTAAGCTTTTATGAGTGTATTGTGAGTTTCTTTTCGTGTCGTAGAAACGTGCGGATGATAGCTTTAAAGTGAAATTAAATAACAGTGATCAATTCTTTGGTTGCACAACATACATATGTATGAATTTTAGGTTGGCGTCGTAAAAAGTTAATACTAAAAGTAATGTAGTAAAGTAAAAGTATTAAACTCCACTAGTGTTGCCAGGGTGACGTTAATTTCCCTCACTCGTTGCGATTGCTCGTAGTCTTACCTATAGATAGAACTTTAAAGAAAACGGGAATTTAGGCTAATCTAGATATTGAAATATTATCGTTCAGCGTAAAAACGACTAATATAGAGCAAACAAATTGAAAAATAAAATAGTATTTGATTTTATATTTCCATTTTCGAACTTTACTTGAACGTAAAATATAAAAGTCTTTAATAAATGTCTTCAATATTTCTCTTTTCAAATTATTGAAGTTACAAAACCTTCTTTCACAACAAATATATCAAAAACGATGGCAGCTTTAAAACGTAAGGCTCACACAATTATAACCCAAATTAAAATTACCAAAATTCAAACATTGCCTGAGGGAATAATCCATTAATATGAGTAAACAGCAATATTAACGAAGTCTTCTGAATTGTGGCCTCGTGAGGACGTGAGGCCTTATAACGTTATGTGGCCTTACAACGTAATGTGGCCTGGAATTATGTCACATAATTAGATCTTAGGGAATTTTTGGTCTGTGATGTAATATTTGTTGGTTTTCATGAGATAAAAGTATTGAGATAGCTTGTTTTTATATGAATTAGGGTAAAATACAAATTAAAGTTCATAAATAATATTGGTTATGTGATAAGGTATCAATATATCTCACGTAGAGCATACATCACTAGATAACCATCTTGAAGGTCATTGCTTTCTGAGCTGACTTTGACATTTTCCTTATTCTAAACTTTATTTCTAAATATGAACTAAGTCCTACTAATATTATTACATTAAACGCAAAAGTTTGTAGGTAGGGACACCACAAACGCCTAGTTTGTGACAATTTCACGTAAAAACTACTGAGCGGATCTGAATGAAATTGGCCACAGAGATAGATTACATATATAGTCTGGAATAACAAGCAGGCTACTTTGTTTGTACCACTGCTATTGTAGGCAAAGCCGTCGGCAGAAGAACTCAATAACCAAATACTCAAGCCCTTAATAACCAGAGTCCTTTATTCCTATATTTTTCCATAAAATATAAATTAATTTTCTTTTTCGGTTGAAACCTTTAACTTTAACTTCCGGTACTGATATTAAGTGGAATTTAATTTTGTTACAGAAAAGCTTTTTGCCCGCTTAATGTAAAAGAGTTGTTTTCAGGGTTCCGTTATAAATTCGTTACTGTAGGGTCCTTAGACGCAAAGTATCAGTTTTTCAACAGGAAGTAGCATAAAAGCCTCTCATTGTAAAAGGAAGTGATTATTTGCATAAATTGATAGCTAATAAAATTTATGCTTGCTTTCACTTTGGCCATAAAAACCAGTATTGAAAAATTGTAATTGCATAAGTAATAAACCAGTGATCTTAATCAAAACTAAATTAGTTTAATTAAGCAACTTTTTGAGTTAATGTGCCATTAAATCCGTCTTAACAATATTCCGTCCTTTTCTGTTCTTCGGTACCTACAAAAATGTTCACATCCGAATCCAAATCGCTCGTAGCCTGTTTCGTATCCATCTTCTTATTTTGTCTTTTAAGTAGCCGTGGAAGTTTCGACTAATGTCTCGGCCGAAACTTTCTTTTTTATTACAAGAATTTTTGGAGCATTTAAACATAATAGATCGCTATAGTTATGACAGGACGGTACAGACATGATTTATTTTGCTTCCCCCAAACAAGAAAAATATAAACTTGGATTTCATCGTGTCATAAAGGAGGGAGAAGTCTTCGTGACGTTCGTTTCTTCAATCGTTATTAAGTGCAGCTCGATGATATATAGAAACACGTTGACAGTCAGTAATTGTAATAAGGTTTTTAAAAACCAATTACCGGAATTTTCACAAATAAAAATTGAAAAAAAAACGTCCATTACAGAAATGGGTTTTAGTTTTTAATAGACAATATAAAAATAGTATTTTAATTCTGTTAAATCAATCAATCTAGTTCCAAGAATGTTTACAATCCAATTATATTTATTTATCTCGTTTATATTTGGCCTTAGCACATTAATTCACACAGGACATAATCATAACGTCATTACATTTTCATTGCTTTCAGCTGCCAATACATAAATACAAATGACTGACGAGAGTAAATAAATTCCACACATAAATCTATTTTGAGTAACAGAACAAACTTCCCTCATTCATTCAGCCAAAATTCAGACATGCAAAACGTAAAGACTCAGACATTTTTGGTCTAGCATATTTTTAGCCTACACACGGTACACAAAAGCACACCTAAGAGAAAATGATCCTGCCTCCCCTCCTTAATTACGTCCCCCTCTGAGGTCAAAGCCCCTCGGCCGTAATTATTCCTACCCCCTATTTGTACCCCTTATTCTACCCCCAGTTATTTTGCTCGGAGAGGAAAAAAGACTTTCAATCATAGATGTCTTTACGGTTTGAATCATTGATGATTGTGTGTGCGAAACGTTCAAAGTAAGTATGTTCGCGCTCATTCCCTTGCGGGTTGAGTAGGGATTAATCAAGGGTGAATTCGTAACGTATGCCTGAAACTTGTATATTCGCATACCAGATAATCCAAGTCTTATGTCTTAATTTCATGCTCTGATGACGTTGATGATTAATATAATATTTTTCCTGTACGAAAAATCTTTTCCTTATTGCTATTGTATAAATTGGAATTATATTATCTATATGTAGTGTACTCGTGTAACATTTATAACGTGCAATGAATAATTAATGAATCTCCATCAGCGATTAATCTCAAAATGCTTAGTTATGTAATGTCTCACAAATATTGTCATAAAGTACCTACGACTGATTACAAAAACGCTTTCCTATTGTATGTAGTATGCCAGTTTAATTAAACATTTTCTTACCTAAGTCACAAACCTACTCTGTCTCTCTAATCTTTTTCACGATGACTTACGATTTCCTGACATTTATGCAGAGTCTAGCACAAACTCCAGTTCACACTTTTTGAGCAAAAAAAGACATAAAATAGAGTTCAACACGAAAAAGCCTTGCTGAAACAACTTTGAACTGATATAGTGCAGTGCTTCAACAATTTACTTAGAATTTCTTGGCAAGCTCGCACGTTTTACAAAGGTTTTAAAAGAAAATTTAAATTATGTCTCTCAGCGGATTCCCTAACGATGTAAAATTCTTATTCACATAAGTGCGAGTTGATAGTTTAGCGGGAAGAATGGCGGGATCGTGTACTCTGTGTGTTTAAGCTGCAAAATCTTAAACCAACCCGTGGTTTAGGTTTAAAATAAGTTACCCTTCCTTAACGGTCGTAAAAATTAAATAGCCAATTTTATATTTCGAGATTCAATTAGTCATAAATGTAGTATCCACTTTTTATTGAATAAAACTATTTACTTATTTTACAATTTGCTTATAATTTGTATTTCAATGACTTTTTTTTTCAAGAAAACATGGTGTCACATACACACAAAAATTCAGAGAAAACTTTTGATTTCTAAATTTCAAAGAACAAGTGTATTCAATTTGGTAAAGAATTTGACTAGTTGTCAAATCCGAGTAGGCAGGTTCAAGCAAAATAATGTACCATGCAGGAGATAAAACATCTGATAACTTCTCAAAAAAGTAATAAAATACTTGTCTGTCTTGGCACCCGAATTCAGATCTTTACATTTAACTCCTAACTAGGCCCACGCAATTATCTCAATTATATCTTCATAATAAAGTATAATAAAACAAAGGACAGGTTCATTGTGGAAGTCGAAATAAGGTAATTATATAAGACAGATTGCTTTAGGGATTTGTTGACTCGCTGGGATTGTAATATTATAGAGATAACAAGGAGTCGTGGTAACACTGCCTTCTAGATTGACTGCGCGCGTTTGCGCTCTCAACTGCTCAACATTTTTTTCTCGTCTAATAATATCGAGCATCTTTTTCTGTCGTGGGTGCGACGAGAGAGAGTGTCAGAGTCTTACTAAAACAAAACTATACTATTCCTTCTCCTGGTTCTAGACGGGCCGTGAAACATAATTATACTTAGACCCGCAGCCTCAGCTGGATATCAGCTGTAGTATGCCCCATCTGTAGTCGTCTGATGGCACTATGAGACAGGTGTAAAATACGATGCACCGTACGCTCGAGAACTGCTTACCATGAAGTCTTGTGTTTGATATCTATAATGTTTATGTTACGTTGTGGTGGCCTAGAGGCTTACCACTTCTCATGACTTTTCCAATTTAAATGTATCTTTTTATTTAGACACACTAACATAAGATGAAGGAATACTTAGTAATTAAATAAATAAATACATCGTGAGGAAACCTCAAATCCAGAAAACAATATTTAGGATTTTATTATCTGTCTAAGCTTTGATATTACATTGCGTATGAGAACCAAGTTTTAATAAATTCTGTTTCGTGGTTTCCATTTTTTGGATTCGATTGTTTGTGTGAAAATATGAATTAACGCTCTTTACCGCTTTTTCGCTTCGGTTTTTCATTGGATTGAAGGCAAGTTTTCAAGAGATCTATTTCCGATCAAAGCTTATATTACAGATTGTTTTCAAGTTACTTCCAATGGCTTGATAGTTCGTAGTTTTTTAAGAAAACCTTCAAGTACATGGAAACTCATGAAATACAAAGTTGTGAACTTCTGAGAAAAATTAAAGTAGAGAGTTAATAGAGTAGGGAAATATAAATTCAAACTTCTAGTAGAGTTTCTTCTACTCCTTCTTCTGCTACCTATGTTATTTACGTTATTACCTTATGTCTAAACTCAATGCCACTATCACCAATTTTTTAATCATATACCAATATTATGTAAAATATTCGATTAAAAACTAAATCTCGAAACCAATAAGGCATCATTCAGAGCCAGTTTATTTTTTATTGCATACTAAAATATTTTCCAACGGAACTTAATAAGATTACTTTTGATGAAACCCAATTCAGCCCAAATAATCAACTGACTATAAAGTAATAAAAACATTTTGGAGCTTCTTTCCGAACTTTATCCTTTTTTACGAACAAAACTTGAGCGAACAGGGCTTTCCAGATAGTGTAATATATTTTTCTCACATTTTATACGAAAATCTTATATTACTGAGGTGTAGGACATAAATAACAGGGCTGCCAAGATAATTTATAGCCAGTTGCTTCTCTTATAAATTAGTTAGTTGTTATTTTGCGTAATAATATAGTAATATCGTAGTAAGTAATAAGATCATAATAGCGCTCCATTCGACTACGTCGTAGCAATGAACGTGCTACGGCGTAGCCGGTGCCTACGATGTCTACGCGGTCATAGCGTTTTATTCTTCTCCTTTGTTCGTTGTACTTTTAATATTCTTTGTTAGGTTTATATTTTCCAGTAGATGTTTTATAAAATATCAGGGATTATGTTACATTGATAACAAAATCCTTTCTGTTATAAGATTTTAATGTAAATTTAGCATAACCAATTATCATTATTGTATTTTGAAAATCCTGATTTTAATCTCACACAAACGCACTCTGATAGAATTACAAACTAATTGGTGTTCAAACTACACGTACTCCAGTTTGAACCCGAATTCTAATTTCAATTAGTTCTAATTGAACCATCTCCCTGTTACAGCCGCGATAGGTTAACAATCTAATATCGTTATGTTGTATAATTTCTATTCGCGTTTTCACTGTAAAATAATTTCCTAACACACTGCTAGAAAGCATTATAGAAATTGCATCTGATTCAAAATTTTTTTTCAATCACTGAGTTATCTACTTACTTATATAAAAAAGTTTTATGAGAAACATAATTCATAATGTTAAAATTCTGAACAAATTAAATTTAGTGTCGACTAAAAATACATACATATCTAATCATACATAGTTCAGAAGCAAATACAAAAACTATTCGCAATCGAATCAAGGACAAGGATATTATTTAAGTCGGTTAGACTGACTATTTTCTCGTTAGGTCGTTCCCAAATGGCCTCTCTAAAAGTTATTAAAGGCCTATGTTTAGCAGTCTTATGGCCAATAAGGTGATAAAAATGATGGTGAATTCAATCAAGCTCAAACGCTAGTACATTAGATAGTGAGATAAATTTACCTACACACGTATTCTATCAAAATGATCTAATACAGTTCTCGACTATCATCCATTCGATACATCTACGCTATTGTTTTTCCTTTCCACAGAGAGCGAGATCTCTTTCGCTTGAAAGAAGCGTCTAGAAAATTCTCCAAAGTTTTCAAAACACGTACAAGTAATGCGTTGAATTTAAACATTAGCGTTGTGCAATACATTTTCACTGTTACCTCTCAGATTTTATACCGTTTTACCTTCTAAGTTTTATTTTGACAAATCTCTACAATGTTTTGTTGTTTTGAGTATACTTTTACACTGTTGGCAAACAAGTGACAAAAACATTTTTGTCACTTGTTTGCCAACTCGAGTTACTTTGACATGTGTATGTAACAAGTAATTACATATTTTGTTGTTATTAGATGTATTAAGGGCTTAATATTAAATAAAGAGAAATAAGAAGAAGTAAGAAGTAAATAATTTACAAATTAATAGAATACGAAGGGAAAAAAATATCTCAAATCAGTATTTACCTTAAAAACATCAGCCTGACTATTTTCTCGAAAATATTTAAAAAGCAAACAATAGCGAATGATATCAGTTTTCAATATCCATTGTGTCGAGGGAATGAAGTCTCGACCTTATCTCAGATATCCGATCGCTGATTGAAATCGTCTAGTTCGATGTTCACTGCGGTGTTTTTCAATATTTCCCGAGATTGAAATTTGTTGGGCAAGCATTGGAATGTAAATATTTTATTTTGATCGTGAGATATTTTTGATTAGGTGTTGTTTTTTTAATTATGTGCGCGTTCTTGTATATAATTCGTTTCCCTGTGAACTAGATTAATGGAACAGGAAGAAATAACAAATTTTTATCGGTCATAGGTACATATTAGAGTATAATTTCGAAGTCTGACATTGCTATAGGCATTTTAGAGACTGAGCAATAATTACCACGTTCATTTTACATTATATTAGAATAGTGAAGATTTTTATTGTTTCCTCTAGAGCAACCGGGTTTTTTAGTCACATCAAATATGTATCATAGCGTTCCATTAGGCTACCAAGAAACTGGCCATTAAACTCAAGAATCTAATGATTCATAAAATCACTAACAACCTTAGGACAATATATCAAATGCATCATTGTAAAGCTTAGCATACACGTCAGTCACGTCAAAGATGTCAGATCACGTCAACGTCATTTTCTGCGAGATTACACTTGAGGACACCACGAGCGGTTGCCTAATGAAGCTCGGCCGGTTCTCACTCGCTCCACTAGCCCATGTAATTGGATGTGTTAACTGCCATGTGGACTCGGCCTTAGAATTTAACGTGTAACATGCGAGGGTTTTCAAAGATTAAGATCGCATTTTTATATGCTAAAAAGCTTCATTTATAGAATAAATCTCGGCCTTAGAATTTATAGCAAAGAATTAATCCTTTATACAAATGTATATGGTTAACCCACAGAACGTTCAGTTTACTTTATATGATTAAAATACACGATGAAACTAAATGCATTAAAATATACCGAAGTTAATATATAAATAGGGGGGAATAGAATTTCTTAAATAATAAAATTATCTTTCACTAGCTATTCTCGCGCGGTTTCATTTAAGCCTTTAGCACTCAGGAAAATTGTAGCTATCTATCAGAGAAAGTATTTTGGCAATCCGACCAGCGGTTCCAAAAATTACCCCCTACATACAAACTTACAAATTTTTCCTCTTTATAATATTAGTATAGATAACAATTCACTCTAAATATCCTTACCGAGAACAATTAGTAATTACACACAAAAAAATTATATATTAATTATAGTTAAAATAAAAAGGTATAATACCTCACTACTATATAATATTCCTAGATATTATTTAGTACAGCTCAGTCTCCTACTTCAGCAAGGAGTCTGAAATCAGTGAGTGAGTGGTTCCAATTAATGTGCCTTTGTGAACAGCTTCTAAGCTCGCTATTGAGGTTGTAAGATATCTGCAATCTTCCGGAGAAGCATCGCCTTTATATTATGGAGGAATGGTATAATAAGATACTGTAACTTCGTTTTTCTGTCCTGTAGTGGTGAGAGAGAATAAAATTTAATAAAACGTTTTTATGGCAACACTTAAACTTTAAGCCTGAAAATATTCATAGAACTTTTGACCATTCACTGATTAATTTAAACTACTTTATAATATCTGATTACTTTTAATTGCTCTAGTGGGTGACAGTTTAAAACTTGTTTTTTTTTTTTCTGGAATTAGTTGTTATAAATGTTACTAAACCGAAAGGTCTCGAGAGAAACTAGATAAGGTAGGTGTCGGCGAGCCATAATTTGGCACTGCTAGGCTGGTTACATCAGAAGAACCACCATTTGTGTTAGGTTACCGAAGGACTAATCGTAAATTTACAAATCTCCAACCCCAAAAAACCAGCAATGTTTGCAACTCCCCTGATATTGCAGGTCTCCATAGACGGTTCTAATTGCTTACCATCATGGATCCTTCATTCTATTTGTCGCCCTTTTACATAGAAGAAGTATATCAATAAGTTGTCTTCTAACAACATAGGAAATTATACGCACGACTTACTTCTAGCAATCAACCGTAATATTCTGTGTAGCCCTAAATTATGTATCTAAGAACTAAAGTAGTGTGTGATATTGAATGATGGTACAACCAGTGACCTCCTCACGTCAGACCTCTACTATGATGAATGAGTGCGTGAAAAATTACCAGCGTGATTAATTATATAATATTGTATATATAGGTACTAAGGTCGATTTTGGCGTAACAATATAAACGTGTATTTTGTAAGTGAATAGGTGTGTATTTTGTTCAGAATTATTTAGATTTAGTTTTCGATTTAGATCTAGATAGTATTTTCAATACATTTTGAGCAAATATCAGGCTTTCCAAAAGATAATTCGCTGCGTATTAGATTGCATTTAATGTTTAAAGAATAATTTATTTAATACTTATGAATTAATTATTTATCATTTCTCACGGATAAAAGGTTTTGAAAACTGCTCAATAGAGTGAATTTAAAATTAAATCTATGGACTTGTCATACATTTTGTCATTAGTTATTATCTGACTGTCGAACCCTACCCCTACTTATTTTTTTATATAATAATGTAATTTTAAATATAAAACTTACCTATATGTAGACGTGTTTTAAGAAACTTTTTTTTATCTTCATAAATGAATTATATGTACATCGTATTTACTGATTGATGACTTGAAAATAGTGTAGTCGTAAAACAGTTACCAGAAGAAATAATAATTAATTTAATATTATTGACGAATATGATTCGTAAATCACTGGCAACCCACAAAAGGCCAGCAACGAACTTCTTACTAGTGTTAAGAGTATTCATTGCTTACCATCAGGTGATCCGTCACCTCGTTTACCAACCCATGGTATAAAAAATGTAAAAACTAGAATAGTAATGTCTGAAACAATAGCCGAGTATGAGTGATGAAACTACGATTGACCCACGGCGTCGACCGCGCGGTGATGAATGGGTAGCGTCGGCAAAAACGTGCCAACTATATTAATGATATGAATTTGGCTAGTAACGATAGAAAAAGTGTAAATTATAAGTTATTTGCTGTACTGAATACTCGTTTTTGTTGTATATTGTTCGTGAAAGATATTTATTTTGAGTTATGAATAAATATGTTAATAAAGATTGAGTGAGGATCCCAAGCAATTAATATTTTTTTATGGTATAAATCTGCAAACGAGCAGACGGATTACCTGATGGTAAGCAATCGGCGCCGCCCATGGACATACGCAACACCAAAGGAATTACGAGTGCGTTGCCGGCCTTTTGGGGATAGGGGTTGCGGATATAAGGATCAGGAAGGGATAGGGAAAGATGCGGGATTGGGCTTGCGGTAACCTCACTCACACGGCGAAACACAACGCTGTGGTTGTTTCACGCCAGTATTCTGTGAGGCCGTGGTATCACTCCGGTCGAGCCGATCCATTCGTGCCGAAGCTTGGCTCTCCCACACTTAATTACACACACGTTTTTTTATTATCATATAAAAATGATTTTCTGAGTATTAATTACAAAATTGTTTAGTAAACCTTCAGCTTAAATGCCCTTACCGCGTTGTAACGTTAAAAAAACAAATATCCATACTAACAAACCTTCGCGTTTAAAATGTTAGTAGGATTGACTTTGTTGTACAATAAGACCAACTAATTAAAAGATCTTTCGAGAGCACAGTACTAAATTCCTTTTTTAATCTTTATTTACGTCCGCAAAAAAGCAAAGTACGGTTGACAGCCGAAATTAAAGCAAATTGCGGCCATTACTTACGAACTGCATTCAACAGTGCACTGTGAGAGATTTATTAAAACACTTTACTGAAAATTAGCTCTTTTTGCTAACTCTACTCTTTCCGAAAAGAATTTTGGTATCATTCGTCTTAATAAATATTATTTTTATTATTTATAACTTTATAGGTGGTTACGCTATATTGATGTTCAAACTTACGCCCCTTCCATCCTTTTAGCAATTATAATTATTATTAAATAGTGAGAAATTGGAGTTATGTTTTTGTTTATAAGAAAGGTTTTACACTATGAGGTCTAATTCACATTGATATACAAAAGATAACGAAAAAAATAGAGCAAAAAAAAGCACAAAAATAATATAAACGCCTCAATTTTAATAAGCCCAAGACAAATGTTCTCTCACATCATTTTTAACAAGACAAAAGGGGACAAACAGTACCTGTAATAACTCACACAAATTTTATTATACGACGGTAAACAAATATCAAATATAAGGAGGCGACCTTTGGATACTTTACCCAAAAAACTACACTTGAATATGAACCCTGAAATTCACACATAGAGTTGATTTTTGCGGGGTGCAGGGGATAGTTCAGTCGGGCGGAGTTGTCAGCGTGATTTAGTGTTGGCAGCGCGGATGAAAAATTGTCGGTAAAACGCACAAATCATCTGCGCGCCTATACCGATAGACGGACAGACTATAATTTAGAGTTTCCCGATATTTATCCCCTGTCCGCCGTTAGATTGGGACGATAATTGGTGTTGCTACACTTTCGTTTAGTATTAGACAGATTATGGGCTCTCGACTATTTATTGGGTATTTCTTTGTTGTTTTTGCACGGAAAATATATTTTAGCTTCGTCTTGACTGTGTGATTTGGATTATTGGTGAGATAAGGCATAAGTATCAGTGGTTTAATTGTCTTGTGCTATGTTCGACTAAAAAGTACCTAAAAATGCGATTTCTTTAATAATGTGTGATATATCAACAAGCTTATTACCCATATTAAACCGACATAATCATTTGAAAACTCCCTATAAAATACTACCATTAAAAAGTTACAATTAATAACAAGACACAAATTAATATGTGCCCTATTTTCCTTAATAATAAACCGTTCTAGACCAAGATAAGGACATCTAAGCTTAGTTTGCATAGCCTTATGTGAAGTTGCCACAGACCACGTGCACCTGCCCATGTTTTTATTATAAATACAAGTGCCCGTGCCTCGTTCTCGGACGAAACATTAGCCTAAGTTTCAGCCTAGAATACCAACATGGTTTGTGCGATGAATAATACGTTGATGGTCTTATACTTATTTTTGTGCGTGAGAGAGAGAGAGAGAGAGAGAGAGAGAGAGAGAGAGAGTATAGTGCTCCCGAAATATTAAATTTACTATTTCTTAAAAAAAAAAATTGTCCACTAGGATTTTCTCCTGTATCATGGGTGCGTTTACAAACACACATTTTCAAAAACACATGACAACCAGACCCGGAACAACAATTTGTGGATCACACAAAGAGTTGTTTCGTGCGACAATCGAACCCACATCATGTTGCGCGGCAGCCACTGCGCCAAACATGCAGCAGAAGTATGGTTTTGCGAAAAATAACTTTGCTTTAAGAGGTTTTATTTAACTTTGGAAATGTTATTTGCTTATACTATTTGATTTACAGTTTAAATAATAAAAGCTACATATCAATTTCAAAAACAAAGTCAACAATCAATCTATTTCTAGAAAAAAACGAGTTTTATGGACCGAGTTTCAACTGATTGTACAATAAATCTATTTTTTTCACTGAAACAAGTAAGTAAGGTCACAATTTCAGCTGTAAGATCGTGTTTACACGGCACATAGTTTGCTCAGGACGGTAAACACTGCTCCTGCTACAGACCAAAGAGGACGATTTTAATAGACCATGTAAGATATTGAAGCGAATGAATGTTGTATCGTTACACGTACTTATGTATTATGAATGCTCTCTTTTTGCTATTCAGATACCTACTTGAAAATATGACGAATCAATAATTTGACAAATACGAAAGTTGCTTTTCGTTCGTGTGGTTTTTTGGTTGCGCTTTTTCACCCAGCCAAACAAAGATTACGCAGAATGCTATTTGTGTTATTCTGTTATTGATTGTAAAAACGAACAATTGTGAATTGACACGTAAAAACCAGTGGATTATGTTATGTATGGAATATTACTTATCAGAGTAAGTGTAATATGACCATATTATCGTATCTAGAAGACTTTTTTACTGTGTAGCTAGTACCGTAGCTTTTTATAAAACCTCGAATTATGCGATTTTATTTTATATTAGCTACTCTCGCGCTGTTTCACCCGCTGCTCCGCTCCATTTATTCATAGCGTGATATTTCATAGCCTGTAGCACTCAGGAACATTGTAGCTATCTATCACTGAAAGAATTTTGGCAATCCGACTAGCCGTTCCAAAGACTACCCCCTACATACAAACTTACAAATTTTACTTTTCTTTAGAATATTAAGTATTCATTAAAACTTGATACAGACATTATTTATTGATTTGCATTGATTTGCCCAAGACACATAGTAGAGCAACTGTTTCTTTAAAAAACCACTTGGAAACAAATAAAACGGAGCCAAGACAAAAAAATCAAAAGAAAAAGGCAAGTAAAACATAGTCGGTAACTTAGTCAAGTCGAAAGTTTATACTGAAAATGAAGTTTGCATATGAGAGAGGAACTTTTGAAATGTAAGCCTAGCCTCCTCTGTGCTCTTATTAAAACTTGATACTACCCTCTTCGGAGGTTTACCGTGGTTCCGTATTATCTCGATCATCTTTGTTGTACTTAATTTTACTTAAATAGTGAAGCCTGGCTTTGATAAATGTGTTTAGGTTCATATTTTCGTATGAATGTGGATTTAAATTTAAAAAATGGGACTATCAATAAATATAGCACCTTGTTAGTTACTGTATCAGAAGACTACTCTACAGTATGAGTCAAATAGCAGAGAAGGACTTCTCTTCTTTTCCTCTTCTCTAAGTGATAAACAATATGGCAAATTTATGTGTGGAGTCCAACTCAAAATGAGAAGGTGAATCCTAGCCTGATAGTATAGCACTATAAACTAGAAGACTTGCAAATACGTTTACGGTTTGGCGATGAAGGATGGAGATTAATTTAGATCTTCGGAAACGGCTAGCTCATACATTAAGTTTTCTTTTCGCTCAGTTTGATAAATATTTATGTACTAATTCTCCTTACACTTATTAGATAACCTTTACAAACATTTACAAATCACTTCGCACAACTATGATGCAAACTCAATGCCATCTATTTAATGACGTCACATTAAAAATGGCGCCTATCCGTGCGAACGACTGGTGTGACCGCACTAACCACTCGTAAATGAATTAAAAATTAAATACACATAAAATTGTGGTCGTTGCCTCACTACACTGCTTTAAAACATAATTACTGAACCGTTAAGTATTGTTTAACCTTTCGAATAAATATTTATTTATAATCTCTTTCTGATATGATTGTTGATATTTTAATTATACTGGACTACTGGACTAGTTATCCTCATTATGTAGATAGAAAGAACTTGACATGGAAGAACGAGAAGAAGCATTGGGCCTTCTGTAACCTGACTTACACCGCGAAATACAACGCTGTGGTTGTTTCAAGCCGATTTTCTGTGAGATCGTGGTATCGCTCCGGTCAAGTCGACCCATTCGTGCCGAAGCTTGGGTCTTCGACTCTTAAACTACGCTTATGTATTTTACAACATATAATGGCTTATCCATCTACGTATACCAACATACAATCTGTCTTTAAACACAGCCACTATAAAACCTGTAAAAGGCAACGCAATTGAAACTCCTTGGTGTCTATGAGTGTCGCCGAATGCTGTCAGGTCATCCATTTACTTTCATGCCGTATTTTTCATTTTTCATTTTTTCAATAAAAAAGTTATTAACTGTATTGAAAGATTGATAAAAATCAAATAACTTGAGAATGCAGGCAACAAAATAGCTATTAATATTATCCACCATTTTATACTGATAAACAAAAATCAATAAGCGGCCGGTTAGCGATTTAAATTAAAAAGTTTTGTGGGCCAAATAACTTGGCTCGAGATTTTGTTCGGCGTCAATCAGTTTCCATTTTATTACGTCTTTATATACTTGTATATGTAAATATCGGTATATTTATTTCGGTATAATAATGGGAACTTGGGAGAGAAATATTCTCTTTTGTATTTCTTGTTAGGAGTATTTTGTAATTCACTAGCAACAATAAAGTCCGACCTCTGAGATTCTTGAGAACTCTTGTGGCGTTGTGTTGAATCAATTTAAGTGTGCTAATGTTAAATTATCATTTGCGTTCAATGTTCAATGGAGTATATAAATTGACTATATTAACGGTGTATCCGTTCAATGTGTGATCTGTTCAAATTAAAAGGGAAAATAAAATGGCCTTTTTTGCGACCAACAAGAGTGATGCTATAATCAAATCACATTCAATACTTGAACCGCATTACTATTATTATTTGAAAAACATTTCCACCCCACTAGAAAACGAAATGCATCGATAATATAATCGCTACCGCATTCGGAAAGCACATCCCTATTTGGTAAATCGGTAACAATATTCGATCGGTACTGCGCAACCAATGAAACTGCACTGGTACTCGGCTGAATCGAAATCCCTGATTGGTATCGACGTTCCAGAAAACAGTCGTTTATTTTATTTTATGCTGATCTGGAGAGCAAGCCTGAGATTTAGAAGGGGTTATATGTACGTACTAAGGAGATTGTGCAAAAAAGTTGGGATGCAGAATTCTGGTGAGAGGGTAGTACATTGTTTAAAGTTTCTTTAGCCTTTCGTCAATTTTTATAGTTTTATTAAACACTAGCTTTTGTCCGCGACTCCTTTCGCGTGGAATAGTGACTTCCTGCAGATTTTTTGGTATAAAAACTATCCTATATCCTTTCTCGAGATCTAAATTATGTCTGTACCAAACTTCATAAAAATCGGATCAGTAGTTTAGGCGCGAAGAAAAGACAGACAGACAGAGAGTGGTACTTTCGCATTTATAACATTAGTTTGGATTTGTTAATTATAATCAATGCTGTCTTTAAAATCTAAAAATCACGTAAGCAACCACGGTACCCAAAAATAACACTTATCATAGATACATAAGGTAAAAAATCCAGCAGATCCCTCTGAAATTCCCAATAACGTTCCATTGTTTCAACTCAAACACAACCGACTATCCATTCTTGTGGCACTGGATAGCTCACTTCATTCCTAAACAATGCACCATCAGATACCGTTACTAATTAATCTTTCCTTCTCCGAACTAGACCCTCTATGGCCAAAAACCTATTGTTTCTTACTCGACAGTATTTTAACCTTTATCAAACCATTTGTTCGTGGATAATAACTTGATACCAACCGATATTTTATTACGGTAACCGTCAGAGGTAACTCCAGAGAGGCATAAACTGGTTGTTTGGACTCATTGTTTTGTATTGCGTTCCCCTGTATCTATTAATTGGGATCCTAATTTTTTTGTTACTATCTATAAACGTACAATGGAGTTATAATACTATTTAGTATATAGTATACGTATAATACTATTTAGGGAACAGAAAAAAGTTGGTTATGCAACCAAGGAGACTTATGCAACTGATTGCACGGTCGGCGCAGTAGTTGTGCTACTGGCTGCAGCTTAAGCAGTTTTAGCAGCGAGTCACGGGTTCGGTACCTGATAGTAACAATTCTTCGTTTGAACCAGGACAGGATCGTCCAACGAAAGGGAGTCACTATGTATGATTTCCTATCTGTGCTAATCTGCTTGCAAATTTTAGTTGCGTGGTGTTGAATTTCTATCGTAATAGAAGATATATAGGTGTAGCGGTATACATAAGGATACCTATAGTTTGATGCGTTCGGTAGTTATATACATATGTGTAGTATATAGTAAGTCTGCTTTGATATTAATTCAGACGTAACAGCCTTTCACTTTGGTTGAATAGTACGTACATTGATTTTTCTAGATCTTTCCTCTAGACTCTATCGTTGTTCATAAATGTATAAAATAAAAGTTTAATTTAATTACATAATATAAAAACATAAATACTTGATTCTTTTACAGACAAAAAATCGTTAATACCATAATGTATACTCAAATAAATTACAAACAAAATTCAACTCTACTACTTGAGTTTTAAAACCGAAATAGCAAATGACACAAAAATTTAATTGCACCACGCTGATAGCAAATTATTGAAACTATTTGCGGGTAGTTGCGTCGTCATAAATAAACCAACGGGGATTACATTAAACCCAGTTTATAAAGCGGATGAGTTTAATACTTTAAGTTACGATGACAGTGTTGGGTGTGTTATTTTGAAACCAGTATAGATGCATAGCTAATTTATATTCTATTTATAGCAAAGTAAAGTACATTTTACTACGACGAAAAAGTGTAATGTTTGCGCTAAGCTTCCTGATAAATTTAATTGAAAATGAACCTTAACTCTAAACCATTAGAGGTGCAAAATAAACTTCCAAAAATATTTAATCAGAAGTTCTGTGCAGCCGGGAATAAAGTGCTTACTGCTTGCCCGAAAACAGCGAAATTGGGGTCCAAAGTTGTGTGTAAAAAATAAAAACACAGTGCTCCCAAAAGATGCATTATACGGACGGTTCCAGTCCGAATTTCACCCAAGATGGTCATTCAACCCGTTTTGGGTAAAAACACGTTAACCGTTTTGGGAGGGCGTCGGTACTCTTGAGGGTAACGTTAACATTACCTACTACATAAACCTTGTATAAATTAATCGATTTGATGTTATTTTAATTAAGTACATTAGGTGAGGAAGCTTTATTATTATTATTGATAAAACTATTATTCTTCAAGAGGTAGATAGCTAATGTTGTATCTCTTTATTTTAAATATTTTATACAGGCTGTGTAAAATATTATCTGCATGTCAAACTTGGTTTTATCATGATGACCCGAAGGTTATGGATTTCCTTCATGGATTTAAAAATTGACAAATACTAATGTGATTTTTTCGGAATTTTCTATACTTTGAAAGTCTTTTTAGATACCACTAACAATGTGGAAGGGAAACATACTATATTTATTGTACCGGGAATTATAATTTCCAATAATAATTATGAGTTTGAAATCGACGATCCACCTTGATCACGATTCCGTCACATAAAAAGATACTCAATGGATTTTAATGAAAAATGGCATACAGATTTTTCTTCCGGGTAACTCAAGCTAACTAGTAATTGATAAATACTGGATATCTACTCAGTAACACTTTGCTTGAACCACAAATTGAACGCAATCTCCTTACAACACACGACTATAAATGTCTCAGACAATTTAATTCCAAGCACACAAATATCTATATGTTCAAAACTGTGCAATTTCGGGACCAATTCTAACAATTCTAAAATGGCTACCATTTCACCAATGCAACGCACCACAGCAGACGTTTATTGTTCCTGTTCTGCCACTATGATAGGTTACCCTGATGATTTATAACACCAAGATATTGCAATTTAGTTGCATTCTGAAGTTATTACCACCAGAGACAAGAACAAATTGTTTTTGCGTTATTCTTTTTAAAAAAAACACCGGTCATATGATTTGTGAGCACCCTGTCTTTTTAGGACAAAAATGAATTTACGTTTTTATCTCGTAGGGTTTCGGTTGAATTTGCTTTGGGGTAGAATGGAAAGGGATTTATTTGGCGTTGGCTGTCGTCTTAGCTAGGTTTTGTCAGCTAGGATATTAATTATATTTTTTTGGTTCTATTTAATAAATTTTGATATTATATTTGGTTTTAGAAATTTATCTTATTATTTATTTGATTTTAAATGGAGGCTTATAGCGTAATACCTTGTTTTTACAGGTATTTAAACTATGCTATGATATGCGACGTCGTCTTAACATAACCAATAGGATAAAGAGATTTTCTAAATGTTACTTGTGCCTTGTTCCAGACCAATTTAAATTGTACCTATCCAGCTATTAATATTAAGACTGATGTCTTCTTGAATTTTCTCTTAAACATAAGAATTAAAGTGTGAAAGAGTCATGCTTCGGTACGAATGCGCCAGCTAGATTAGAGTGCTACTAAGGCCTCGGATCAGTTCTGTTTTTGCCGGGTACTTGATGTTAATGAAGGCCCAAAACATACATAATAACCTGGATCCTATCCTTATTTCCTCCAGTTCTGAAAACCCTAATCCGTATAAGGCCAGCAACACACTTACAATTCCTGTGTTATTGTGCTTGTCCATCATCAGCGCTGAACGCTTACAATCAGGTGATCCACATGGTCGTTTGCTGCCCTTATCCATAAAAAATTAAAATATAAATTTTTAAAACTCATAGTCAACGTTTGGAATTATGATACGTAATAATTAAAGATCTTAGTAACTTTTATAAAAATAAGTCAAGTGTGGGAGAGCCATGCTTCGGCACGAATGGGTCGACTCGACCGGAACGATACTACGGCTTCACAGAAAACCGGCGTAAAACAACCACAGCGTTGTGTTTCGCCGTGTGAGTAAGATTAGCGGAGACCCAATTCTTCCCCTTTCCCAATCCCTCCCCAGTCCCTAAATCTCCAAATCCCTAATCCCTAAAAGTTCGACAACGCACTCGTAACTTCTTGCGGGTGTGATGATGATGGATGGGCGACGCTGATTGCTTACCATCAGGTAATCCGTCGGCTCGTTTGCCGACCTATTGCATAAAAAAATGTTTATAAAGATATTAAAAAAACACAGTACTCAGTTACTAGCCACTGAATTAGGTACCCGTCAATATTCTTTAGTAAGTTTTTTTCGGTAAATACTTTTAATACTATTTTGCTTGAGACTTGTATTCAAGTACTGTTTTTAAGCGAGAAATAGTAACTTTTGCTCATGGGTAATATTACCCTGTTTTATCGGTCAAGCTATAAAAGTGCAGCGCTTAAACCATAGATTACAATTGATAATTCGATTTTCAAAACACTTATAACACAGTAATTACATATTAATTTAATAAAATGAAATACATTTTATACATGTTTAAAAAAAACAGATTTAGTCACATTTGATTTGAGGTTGTTTTTATGCCAATAATAATGGGATAACTGCATTTTTTGGTCCACTGCAACGATATCCTTTGTTAAACGATACGGACTTCCAGATTGGTTCTTGAGTTTAGCCATAAGTTATTTAGAAGTTTCGACGCTATTCAGAACAAAAAACAGTAATCTTACGGAATATGAAACTATGTGTAGTTTGGATATATTCAAAAACTGGAGGACCTAGAAATACAATAAATAAAAAATCAATCACCTCAACACTGCCTGAGTCCTCTTGGAATAGAACACTTAATACATACTTCGCTACTCTGCGTAAAATAAGTAAATTCTCCGCAACAAAGAGAGCTACATTATCTGAACTGGCACTACACTATGCATTAGCACAAGCAATATATTATCGCTAAGTGTTTGTTACATTGCTGAGTTTACTCTCTCAGGATTTTACTATTTACCGCTACCTCGAACAACACACGCAATGTATGCTTCTCATTCGGAAATTGTTTTCGTACTTACGAAAGATTTATATACAAGTACTTTTAGTTTTGTTTCGGTGGAAAATGGTGATTAATTTTGCTTTGCTTTTGCTATTATAATCTATGTAGCTATTTTGGAGATGTTGTTAGACTAGGGGTTTGGGAAATGTTAGAATCATTTATTTATTTATTTATTTATTTATTTATCACCAACATACAACTATTATCACAGGAGTTTCCTAATACAATAGTGTAGTAACATTATAAAGAAATACATAAAATCAAAAACAATACAAAGAAACCTTACATACTAATACTAATTATAAAATAAAATTACATAAACTTTCCTATATTTAACAACTTAATCTACCATGGAAGTTATTCTATATGCAGTCCGAGTGAATTCATTCATAGTGCAGTGAAACAAATCTATATTATGTTGCGACATGGCGTTGAGCACACGCAGGGCGCGCGTAAGCGGCGCGTGCTGCAGCAAGCCCGTGCGCGCGCGCGGCTCCCACAGCAGCGGCGGCCTACGCCGGCGCCCCACGTACCCGTCCGGAACACACAACCCTACTGTGGCCAGAACTTCTGGATTGTGAATTTGTCCTCTTAATAATTTCCATAAATATACAGTGAGAGCTACTTCCCTTCTTACCTCAAGTTTATAGTAACCTGTCATACCTAATACAAAAAGAGTAGGATATAGCAGGGGATATCCCGGGTACACACCATACTGTTTTAAATATAAAAATCTAATAAATTTGTTCTGTATACGCTCTAACATTATTCTATATTTGGCTTCATGGGGCGACCAAACTATGGCATTGCATTCTAAATGGCTTTTAACTAGTGCTTCATACAGTGATCTTAGTGCATGGAAGTTAGAAAATTGATTTGCTAACCGTAGAACCATTCATAAATTACGGTACGCTTTCTTACAAACCTCAGCAACATGTTTCCTGAAAGTGACATCGGCAGCAAAGCGCACGCCGAGATCCCTGACTTCCGAGACACGCTGGAGTGGCGTTCCTCCCATGTAGTACTGATGATGACTGGGGCTATGCGCACGACTGAATGACAGCACAGAACATTTACTTACATTGAAGTACAATTTATTATCAAGACTCCACTCCAATACATTGTTTATGTCTTGCTGCAGAATGATATGATCTGTGGCCTGCTTCACTTCAACAATCAATTTCAAGTCGTCAGCAAACAACAAAGGTGTACACCTATTGACTACTTTCGGCAAGTCATTAACTGTTAAATTGAATAGAAGAGGACCCAAATTGCTACCTTGATTCACGCCTGATCTAGTAAAATAAGGTTCAGAAAGCCGTCCTCTACAGTCTACATACTGACATCGATCCCGCAAATAGCTGGCGAAAAATGACAACGCATGCGGTGTGCATCCCACGCCAGCAAACTTGGCCAGAAGGATGTCATGGTCTACTGTGTCGAACGCCTTCCTGAAATCAAAATAAATAAATAATCATACGGGTTATGTGTCATTTCTCAAGACAAATGTTTAAGATCTAGTTTTTTTTCTGGGGAAAATCATCAAATGCCTTCTCTCTCTTCAGGCGAGTAGTCTCAGACTCTTATTCACAAAAAAACACCCCATTTCTTTTCCTGGGCTCTGCGATAAATTATTGCGCTTGCAACCGTGGTTGATCTAAATATCTTAACTGTTGAAATAATTAACTAACATTTTAAATTAAATTACAAAACACCATATATAAAAAAAAATATGCAGAAAATAATTATTTATTTAACCAGTACTAAAACAAATGACGAAAACAAAGCGGCATATTTACAAATGCCCATCTCTCGGCAAGACCGCTCAATAAAACGCTGCCAAAATGTACGGATCTTAAAACAAACAACGGGAAACTTTGCGACCATACTTCACTCGTACAAAAATACCGTGAACACATTGCTGAAACAAAGGAGGACTTGATACATAGGCTCTTTGCTAATTAAAAAGATTGTACGCAGAGACCCTACTTAAATCAGCGTGCCCCCGATTGTTCTGACCCGAACCCAGATGCGTATTCGCTAATGCCACTGAAGAGCAACGTGGTTTTCTAATGGGTTGTATGTAGTTTTGCTGCAAGATTATTCAAGTTTTGAAGATTTTGTTAGTGATAAAGTACTATCGAACTGAATTGGGTGTTTTTATTGCAAATTGTATTATTTTTATTTATTTATAGCTAAGGTATCTGACTGTTATTTCTTAAATAAAACCTCATTTTAAAAGTCACATTTAATTGCACTATATCTTAATCACCTCAACGTAAATGAATGATTATGCCAAAGACTCATTCACTTTTTCTCGAGTTATTTTCACACGCAACTCCTTACTGACCGCAGTTATAAAAAGTGAAGTGGCGTTACTAAATACGCGACAAAGACCCAAAGTTTGAATAGATGCGGATATTTCATTACGCTTTGTGTTAAATGCGGTTGCAAATTTTTTCGGTCTCCGGAACCCGGTTTGGGTTGACCACCTTATTGGGCAAGGGTATAAAGAACCACGCGTGGGGTAACTAGGACACAAAATTATTAAGAAATTAAAAATATATTAGACGTTATAAATTTTGTTAGAAATTTTCAATGAATTATTATGTTTAACGATTTATTTACCTAACTGTCCGAATAGTAATTCGACTTCTTTTAATTTAAAGCGAGCTACAAACTCATATTCGTGAGCAGAACTGTGCACCGAACGACGCGATATATGAGCCAGTCATGCATATGACTCCCCAGTGTGTTTTGAATCTAGTCCAGTTTGCGTTAATACGCCAATAAATATAGTAATTGATATAATTTTTATTTTCTTCATATTAGACTTTCTTCTATAGTATACGAAGCATGGATCTTAATACTTAATAAACTTAATACTATACATATAAAACAAGCCTACCTCTCTTCTAATTTACTGTTTGCTGTGCCCATCAGGGTCCATGATTGTTACTATACATATTACCATCTTATCTTACATTGTGGATGCAATAAAGAATTATGATTATGATGATACTTAATATTTTTTATATTGCTAATAATTAGTGACGAGTATAAGGTGCTTAAAAGAATACAGAGAACATCGTTACAAAAAAAAAACACTCGATGTCCTGAACCAGTTTAAGACAAGCTACTTTATTCTCCACCATATAAAAGTAAGAAAACAAAATTTCGAAGTCGTTCGGTGTCTGACAAAAATAAAGTACAAGATATTTACATAAATAAAAGAGCTCAAAGCGAAACTCTTAACCGTATTATAGCTCATTTCTTGCCAATATAACCAGAAATTCTTTTAAATTCACAACTTTGCTTATCCTTAGTAAAAAACTTATTTATTTATACTTATTTTTGTCTGCGTTAAGCTCTATTTAAACCCCGGAAAAAGGACCCGGGTCCGAAATCAGTAAATTTATTTTCTCGATCTTTTTCTAAAGCTCCGATTGGAGCCTTCGAGCTTTATTTGCGGTTCGGAGTTCGAGCGATTTGTGATTACTGGTGCATACTTAGGGGATAAATACAATCGACAAAACAAAAAATATGTTTACAAAGTCATAAATTATTTTGGTGAGGTAAACCGGCTTCCTCAAACAATGCAATTTTAAAACTGATTAAATCTAATTAGTGTCCATTTTTCGGCGAGTCATTGAAGTTATTACTTCTATAACTCACCGAATCTCCCAATTATACTAGAAAAATAGACTAGAAATAAAATTCCGTCTACCTTTACATACTTTCAGTCAGCAACCTTCATAACTTTCTCTCTTCACTGCACCAAAGCCTATTCCCAATTCTGATGCACACACAAACATTGACCTCAGCAACCCACCCTAAAGGAACGAATCATGCGCCTAATTTCCCGCTAACAACCGGATTTCCGAAAGGATACCGTTTGCAAAGGACAGTAAAGTGCCATTTAAAGAGGGCCTAGAGGAGGTACCTTCGAAAATACTGGTTCGACGGCCCTCCGTATCAGAGGTGCCTACGGATAAACATTGATGACACAAGATCTTTGAAGCGATAGAGGTGATGTATAGTGTTATAAGCGCAAACATTTGTACGCGAACTATAATTGGGAAATTAATTAGTTTCTGTAATAACCTGGGCCTCGCAGTTTGTACTTCGTAGCTTATTTCAATCCAATTACGTGTCCCAAGCGCGTTCTGTAGCCCACGTCAGAGCACAAATCCAAAAATTAGTGCTATATATGAAATAGTTTTCATTTTAATTGAAGCTAAGGTCGGCAAACGATCAGACGGATTCCTTGATGGTAAGCAATCAGCGCCGCCAATGGATACCCGCAGAAGAAGAGATACGAGTACTAAACACAACGCTGTGGTTGTTTCACGCCGGCTTTCTGTGAGGAGTGGTATCACTCCGGTCGTGTCGACCCCGTCGTGTTGAAGCATGGCTTCCCCACATTTTAGGTATTCAACTAAGTATTCAATTAATTTCATTACTGATCTATATCAAAGACACGTTTAAGACTAAGTCAATTCTTTGTGAGTATGAGTATTTGTGAGCTGCTCTCAATAAGTCCAAGACATTGGAAAAATGATTAATTTGAACATAAAACCTTTGATAAACTAAAGCATTAAACTTCAATTTAAAAAATATCAACTTTACACGCGAATGAAATGAAAAAACCACTACTAGTTTCAAGTCACAACGAAACAATAAAACAATCAAACAATGAATTTTCCATGAGTACGTTCGCGTCAATTTTTTCAGTTACCTCGGGTGAGTAAGTCGTTATCTATACTAATATTAATATATATAATATTATAAAGAGGTAAAATTTGTAAGTTTGTATGTAGGGGGTAATCTTTGGAACCGCTGGTCGAATTTCCAAAATTATTTTACTAATTGATAGCTATAATGTTCCTGATTGCGATAGGTTGTAAAACATCACGCTACAATCACGCTGAAATCGCGCCGGGGAAAATAGCTAGTATTCAATACATTTTGTAGTCAATATTATAGTTATTACGAAAGTTTAGTAATTGTTTATTGAAAAGCAAGCCAAGAATATTATATTCAACAATTTCAACCGAGAACCGAAGTGACAGAGTGACAGAAGAACAATTTTCTATTTTATTTATGAAATAGTTGTATTCAAAATTGTGTAATAAGATACCTTACAAGTTTCAACAATATCATTTGTCATAATTCATAATAAGATCTGACATCTTGAATACGAAATTACGGCGACATTTGTATAATTAAATTAGGCTGGAACAAATTATAATTAATTTATCAGCTATATAAATGAGATGTAATGGAAAGTTTTTATGTAGATATTATGCGCATTAACTCTATTAAAGGAGGCAGGTTTATTTTTTATTTTATTATCAAAACTAATATTATAAATGCGCAAGTAACTCTGTCTGTCTGCCTTTTTTCCACGCCTACACTACTGAACCTATTCGTGTGAAATTTGGTACATTCATAGTTTGGAACTCGAGAAAGGACATAGGATAGTTTTTAAACCAAAAATCTGCAGGGAGTCACTATTCCACGCAAACAAATTCACGGGCAAAAGTTATATATTTTTGTTTGTTCGAACTGAAATTAAATAATAAAAAGGCAACATATAGATTTATATGAGGCTACAAAGACGGACAGGTCAAAAATCGACAGCAGTGCCATCTATGAAGCAGAAAATCGCCCAAACTTCCTCCTCTGTCATCAAAGAAAACAATGAACATCAAAGTCATTTATCGTTTACATAGAAATCTATTAGTACTCATCAATGGGCTGGTGACAACGTTTTCTAATTAACCCAGCCTAATTGTGTATTAAATCGAAACCCTCTTCCGAAAGGCGTGTGACATACATATTGACGGTTGGACTTGAGTGTGTAATAATGTGTCGGATTTTTGGGACCAATATTTGTTTGGGCGAATTTAAAACGGTTCTGGGTATCGTTATAGGGTTAAATTGGATGAATAAAACGGTTTTTGAAATAGCTGTCCGGTTTAATATTGAGTTGAGTTTATTTAATTTTGAAGAGGTTTCTTTTTGTTAATAATTTTGTTGGTAGCATTTTTGGAATATTTTTTGCTTAGAACATGTTTATTGTTTGATTAATTTATTCATTTTTCTATTTTTAAATCTCTAATTCGATCAATCACAATAATTAGAAATAGCCCAAACAGCCCAAACAATAATCTAAATAATTTTATTATAGATTTCATAACAAGTTTACCTATTATCATTGGCCGTAAAAATATACATACATAAAATATGTTTCCTAGAAACAACATAATGTAAATGCATGAATTCTCAAAATCTCTGAACTTTTAACAAAAGAAGCATATGAAAGTTAACATGTTAGCAATTCTGTGGAATTCTTCTTACGTTACGTGTTGTACTTGAGGAACTCAGTTATCTTCCTCCAAGTTGCAGTATCAAGTAAATAAACGTAAAGTTTGTGCAATTTGTTATACTTCAGCGTATTTTATCAAAGCGACGTCTCGTTAGGTTCGCTTTTGTGCTTATGTTAGGCTGGTTGACATGTTTTGTTATTACAAAAATTTGAACGTTATTGTTATGATGTTAAATATGCTTTTCAAATGGTTCCTTGTTAATTATTTTATATTTTAAATGAATTATTCATCAGCCAGGGTTGCGATTGCTAGTGCAATATTGCATCGTGGGCTCGGCCTTGTTTCAGTGGTTAAGGTAACCAACTGTTAGATGTACTTTCTAAAATTATTAAGACACCACTGACATGTACTAGAAATATGAAAAGAACGTTAGAAACCGCCGAAATCCACTTTGTGCAAGCTCGGTGCCTTACAATCACTGTGCAAGAAGAGGCATATGAGCTTAGTGGGCACTTAAATGCTGGCGTTGATGATGAGAAAAAATAAAGTAAAATGTGTTTATTCGTTGTCAGAGACGAAAACCAGTGACAATAAATACAAAACAAAAAAAGAAAGAAAATGAGCTTAAATAATAAAAAAACAAAAAAATTTAATAGTAATGGTGGAACAGCCTAATTATAATATTAAAACATACTACGCAGGTGTATGTGTGTATAGGTACATGATGATGAATACAATAATTATTATAACTCGGAACTAACTTAACAGGAAAATCATAATTTATAGTAAATTATAATATTATGTATATTCATTACTGGTATCAAAAATCCTACATTTCACAAGCAAAATTGTGTGAGAAATAAACCCCAACGCAATACGATTGAGCAGTAGCTCGTCACCCATCTAGTTATAGGTTTCCCCTTCTCTCAACTATCGGAACTGTACTCATTGTTCCATGGATGTCAACAATAGAGCTGAAAGTTTTTTTATATTACATTGAATAAAATACTTAAATGTACATATGTCTGTACCCCGAGTTAATCTAATTTCGTATCCCAGCCACACTAAAATCTAAAAAGCTGTCACCAATAAATATGAAAACAAAAATCCAGTGACCATTTTGGGTGTACGCTTTTTATTTTTCACGAAACTGACGCGTTCGTGCATAGCCGGGAGCGAAGGTTTATTAAATTTCTGTGATGGCTTGCAATAATCCGATGCATCGTCCTCCCCGCCGGCGGTTATCCCAACCACACGGACCTAGGGTAATAACTCGGAAAATTATATTTTTGTTACCACGCCAATAATAATATTTGCTTACTAGCAAACACAGCATGTACAGCATGTATAGCTTATTATGATATATTAAAAGCATCACGTGTTTGTGGTATCACAATATTTTGTTTATGAAATTGTTTAATTTAATTCCGAACTTTTTGGTCAACGAGATTGTAAATATGGCTGTATTTTTTGGTACATAAACACACACATTATATTATTACGTTAATTATACACATAGTTATGTGTTTATCAGCTATGAAGCAATAATATAAACAAAACTAAGCATAAGTAAAGTAATATTAAAGTATTTCATAATAACGATTGAGTATATTTGGATTAAATTAGTGTTTCATTTCATTGCGTCAACAAAGCAGTATGATTCTTTAAAGTCAACGTATTACTGAAAAAACTCGTAAGAATTAATAAATCAATGTTAATAAATACAAACAAATTAGTACAAATGGGCCACTAGAGTTCACCGACGAGAACTCGAAAATAACCATTCTAATTGTATATTTAAAATATCCTCCAAAACTCAATAGTACTTCGGCATAATTAAATTATAACAAGGAAAATCGTAAAGAGAAACTTCAACCAAAACAACAATAAATAAAATTTATAAAGAAATCAGAAAAGGTAAGAACGATTAGCCGACCGCACAGTGCTCTTAACGATATTTTCCTCAGACAAAATAAAAAATAAATATTTGATATTTTATACAGTTCAATTTAATGCTAAATAATATCCAATTTAGAGAGTATGTGTGTATTGTAGGTATACACAAAGCTCATTATTATGACCTACATATTTTATAATAAAGAGTTGTTGTCCTTTCTTTTGTAGCTTTGTGAGCGGCCATTGTTTTAACACAATAGCTCCAAAACACGTGTAAAATTCCCTCATTAGGAGACGTGTTTATAAAATTCTGTTTGTCACAGTGTTACGTGTTCGTAATTGCCGTTTGATTGTAAAAGATTTGGGTTACGAATGTATGATAAATATAATATTGTGAATATCTCTGTCGTAAAATGTATTTTATTTTTCTAGTATCTTTTGACCTTTTCTGAGAAGCTCTGTTTCTTGGTACTGTTATTTAAATTACATGACTTTTTAAGTGTGTGATTGATTTTAATTCTGACTGTTAAATAAACAATTGTTTTTTTTTGTGGAATATAACTTTACAAAATAAAATTTAGTGCTATACTTTTTTTAACACTTTAAGCGCCATGGGGGTCACCGATGACCTCCGTTAGCGGAGGATTTGCCTTCAACAGTTTTCTGTTGGCAGTCAAAGGCTTAATTTTCATCTGGCTTTATTTTTTTATTCATTATCAGCCCATAAGTTCCCACTGCTGAGCAAAGGCCCCTTCCCACACGGAGAAGATATGAGCATTAATCACCACGCTTGCTCAATGCGGGTTGGCGATTTCAAACTTATAATTAGAAATTATAAGTCCAAGTTTCCTCACGATGTTTACCTTCACCGTATGTTATTGATGTCTAAATAATCATAGAAAGTACAATCAACTCGCAAAAAGTCACATTGGTACTTGCCAGGTTTCGAACCTACACCCTTATGCATGAGAAGCGGGCTCCTTAACCTCCGGACCTTTTATTCACTTTATTACTATTCTGAAAAACCAATCACGGCTTTCTTATAATTTTCAGTCTTCATTATTCCAAAAAAAACACACTCCAAAAATGTCGTAAATATAAAAAAAAATGGAAATCACGCCAATCGGACTGGCAAATTCAATCACGAAGTCAACCTTATATAATTATGTTTGCCTCCTTGCTTTTTCTGGTGGAATGGTGACGTCACAGCCAACTGATATAGACATTCGGTTCATTGACCTGTCACAACTTATTTTTCCTAAAGAATGACCCATTTGTTTCACCTCCTCGCTTGAATTTTCTTTAAGGAAGTGTTGTATGGAACGTCTATGTAATCGGGTATGTATTTTATGGGGCGCCATTGTGTTTTGTGAAATATGGATTGGTTTAAACATTTATTTGAAGGCGTGTAAACATTTAATTCTTTATAAACGATTCGATTATTTATGAAACAGTCTTCTAATAGCAAATTGAACTTAACACTTGCAAATAGTAAATGATCTACCAGTAGTAACATAGCGAGCTACGTATTCTTATTTACCGTGTATTATAACAGCTTTAACGTGTATTTATTATTTAGCTTACTATAACTGGGACTAGCTTGATTAAAGAATAATTAAAGGTATCTAAGTGTGACAATTTTCTGTTCATTGTGACCTACTTTTTTTTTTGTCAGAGGGAAATCATCAAATGACTTCTCCAACCTAGAGTAAGAAGTGTCAGATTCTTACTGACTAAAAACCTCCCGTCCCTTCTCCTACTCTAGGCCAAGGCCGCGGTACCTAATTGCGCTTATCCCGCAACCCTGGCTAAGACCTACTTAATATTTCCATTTCACTAAAAGACACATAGGTACACAAACACCTTTGAATTCCAATAATAAAACCGAACAACTAATAATGAAAATTCAAAGTGTCCAAGTAAAATTTACTGTTCTCTCACTGAACGAAAAATACAATGATTTATCGAAGTTTATAAAACTCAAAGGAAAAGAATTGTGAAAGATTTAAAATTTATTTGATTGTTTTATCTTTAAATTCGGAGAAAAGGTTGGGCTAATATTGTGTGGCTTCTTGCCAAATCGGTTGACAATAATCGATTTGAAAAATCGTTTTGATTTCGATTGCTAAGAGATCGGAACGAACGATTTTTATGATATTAATTAATAGCAGACTATATTATGTAAAGGGTCCCAATTTGTGTAATAATGACATAAATTGAAGAAAAGGAGATATCAAAATGGCTATATTCTCTTCCTTTCCAATGACAACATAATTACATCCATTATATCAGACATATAATTTCAAAAAGAACTTTTTGGAGAACTTGACAGCCAACAAGCAGACGAATGCTTTATGTTGGTTAATAACACGGAGAAGTTACAAATGCGTTGCCAGCCTTTCGAGTGGTCAGGGATTTGAGCAATGGGGATTTGGTTACTGCGGACGGGGGAAGACTATAAGGCATTCAGTGACCTCAACGGACCAATAGTATCACTTCAGTTCATATGTGTCAAAGCATGGCTCTTCCACATTCAACCTTAAAGGAATAGTACTCAATCTATACCAATATTAAGATTGTATGTTTGTTTATAGGGGATAATCTTTGGAACCGCTAGTCGACTTGCCAAAATTCTTTCATTGATAGATAGCTACAATGTTCCTGAGTGCTATAGGCTATAAAACATCACGCTACAACCCAATGGAGCTGAGCACCGGGTGAAACCGCGCGATAGTAGCTAGTTCTGTTATAAAAATAATATAGCAATATAGAAAGTCCGTATATAATCGAAGCATACCTAAATTCGACTGTCTTTACTCCAATGAACATGGGTTTTATGAGACAACACGCCATTTCTCGATGTTAGGAAACTCCTAAAGCGTAAATAACGCGATTGGGTACAAATGACACACTGACTCGTCCAACCCTTTGGTAGCGCACCAGGGGCATTATAGCACCCATTAACAGGTTGACATTGTTTTGTCAGATTCCGTGAAACGAAATAGGCGTGTTTAATGGGATTTTAGAAGTGTTATGCTTTGGTTTTGACGGTGAGTGTACACAGTGGGTAGATTACAAATATCTGTTGGACAAAATTTGATCATGAATACTTTATTTAATGAACTATTAATTACTTTTCATTTCGTTTAAGAAACATACGTATTAGGTAGCTATATTGTATAGTATATTGTACCTAATATGTATGTACATAAGATACAAATAATACTTGATTCTTGTTTTATTTTCTACAAAAACATTTACAAAATTATTTCTATCTTAAGTCTTTCACTACTCTTAACAGAAAATACGTATAAATGTAAATAAATTCCGTTAAATATTTTGATCTCAAAGCCGGGTAGTCAATGTTTTTTTCATACGTATGTCTAAGTGCCTATCAAGCCTCAAAGATCGCACTTCGGAGAAATTTAGCCTTCATTTTTACCTTTCTTTATCTGAATATTCGTAGAATTTATTTAAAAGTAAAAAATAATATTTTCTTCATTCAGACTTTTTATTTATGTAGAAATCAAATTAAGAAGAGTTACTTCAGAGTATATTAATAGCTTGTTGTTTATTATTGGGATACAAATTAATAAGTCCCTTTTAAAATAGGAATATTTGATCTACTTCATATAAATAAATGCTTTAACTGAAATATTTTACTATAAATCCTTGAAACCAATTTAGTTCCTTTTTATTCGGTAATGAAATGGTAAAGACAAACACCAATTTAATATTAAAGTTTCTTCTAATACTTCTTATTATTTTAACTTTCATCAGTAATCACCAGTTTGAATTAGTTCGTTTCTTAATTACATAAACTGTTGCCAAAAATAACACAGACTATTTAATTTTTACTGTTTGTGATGGAAAATTGTTCTTTACGTTCCTGAAAATAATGTTGTTTTTCATTTGTTTCAGACTGGCAAACACTTTCATAGGACTTCACTTCTCATCAAAGCTTTCAACCACAAGTTCCGACTGGACCTTGAGCTTAACACGTAAGTAATAGTTGTTAGTTTTTTGTCCACAGAAAATAACAATTTAGCACACTGGGGAATTCTGTGGATAAATAGTTGCACGAATGAACTACAAAATTGTACTAGGATTCAAATCAACAACTGAAACACAAAATTCGATTTGGTAGACCAATTTTTTTTTAAACACTTTAAATGAAATTATGATTTAATAAACAAAGACGCGTAGATACATACATATAAAATGTACACGAACCATATAATGGAAAATAAAAATTCCAAGTCGCAACCGCGATTGTAAAAATTCAATACGTCGAGCCGAACTCTAGATATACAGAAACCCAACACTAAGGACCGAACAAGGAAATAAAAAACTTCCAATTTGTTGGGAATAAATACAGCAATCGGCCGACAGAACCCGAATGGTACAAAACGCTAACAAATTGTACCAACTCAGGGGAGGACTTCAAAAACAGTTTGGACCAACACCATAAATGAAATACAGGAACGGGCGTGAAGCTAAAAGCCTTAAAAGAAAGAGATAGGTATATACAAACCTTCTTTATATAAGAAAAAGATGGAGTATGAACGAAAAGTCTTTGAAAGAATCGCTATTTCGAGGGAATCGTCGGATTTCTTTCGTTTATAGATAAGCTGTTTGTAATTCTGAAAGAGTTCTGCGTATTGCAAAATTCATATTATGGTTGGGGGTAGGTAAGTGGGGCATTGGGGGCACGTGGCTGATTTGTACGTAACGGTGAGGGCTTCTATAAAGTGAAATACCTGAGAGGTTTTTAAGTTGAATAAAAAAAAAGTTAATTTAAATTAAAAATAAAATAATATTTAGTAAGAACACAAATTCAAATTCAAAAAGCCTTAATAATAGCAATCTAAAAATTTAATCTAGACTAATAGACACAGGCAACAGTAAAATAAAAACAGTTCTACTTTTAAATATATAGGGTCTAACTATAAAAAGTCATTTATTTAGATTTATAACGGACAATTTAAAATTACATCATTTATAATAACAACCTATAATCCATAATTAAGAATTTCACACTCGAAAAATTCGATAACATTTTATTAAACCCGGGAATAGCAATCTATCTTAATTCGAGAGCTGCTCGATAAACGAACAGAGATATAGTACCGACGGTCCCGAAGGGCCGGCAGTATATGTAAATATTTTACATAATATTTCCATATTGATTTCGAAAACAAATTCAATGGAATCGGAATTCTATGGTAATCAATTGACAAGGAAAAAATATTGCTACGGCTCTTTCTATAATGGGTAAAAGAGGGATGGAGGTATTTATTTTTTTGGTTTTTTTCCTGTCATTAAATTCATTAGGTGGTTTTTTTCATTGTAGTATGTCGTACTCTTTATAGGCGAACGAATAAGATAGCAATCAATTTAAAGTAAAGTATTATTTGGAGCGTGAATTCCAAAATTCTTAATTCCTTATTTTATAAGAAAAATCACATTTTTAGATATATTCCGTTATGGTGACGATACCTAACGTATTTTTTAAAGGGCAAGCCCGCCACTACTTCCAAAAACTGCTGCATCTCTTGTAAGCCAGGGTCTACAGTGGATACAACCATGAAAAGAACGACACACTGAAGTCGTTACACATCTCAGGAACATGAATAAAACTGACTTGGATTCCGTTACGAAATAAATCAGAAGATATAATTTGAGGAGCTGGAAAATACTAAATGCAGAAGAAAGAATGACTGAAGCTTTACAGGCAAAACATCTAATGTGATATGACCACCATTAATCAAAAAGAAGGTGCCTATGAAGGTTTGCTTCCAAAACCAATAAAAAAAAAGTATTACATAGCACCATAATATCTTTATCCTACGACCATAACGTTCCTGTCATTTTTCCACAATTGTTTACAGTTGCCAATGTCTCCCTTTGTCCTGTTAGATATCCAACATGTCCAGCCTGTGATTAATGCGGTGCCGCTTAAACATGTTCGTTTTCCATTTTTAAATTTACATTTTGAAATGAAAATGTTTGCGGACACTCGAGTTGGTCGTTGTTACCATGTTCATTTGTTTTTTTAGTTGTTTATTGTTGTTTTCTTTTTGTAATGGATCAATGGTTGCGTGTTATGGGGTGAGGATGATAAGCACGTTTATATGTATGTATGTGTGAATTTTATGGGGCTAGGAGCTCCTGAAGTAAGAGGATGGGTTTGCCGATTTTTTTAACGATTAGTAGATAGATAAAAACGTGTTTTTCAAAATCCTTTCTAAAATAACTATTGATGCAATAAGCAAACTAAAATGAACCGACTGATGCTTATATTTAGTGAGTTCCATTTTTAAATCAATGTCTTATTCGAAGATCCTTAAAGTTTCAATGATTGGCTGCACGACTGGAGTAGTGGCTGGGCAACTGGCTGCCGCGCAACGTGTCGCGGGTTTGATTCCTGCACGCCACAACTCTTTATGTGATCCATAAATTGTTGTTCCGCGTCAGAGTGTTTGTGAAATGGTATATTTGTAACACTAGAATCTTTGACACAGTTTTTCAAACTTAAAATTTTTACATGAAGGTATTTTTCTGTTGACCTCGCATTGTAAACACAACAAACAACAAATGACGACTACATCAGAAACACACACATCCAAGATAAGTTGCACAAAGAACACGCGATGCTTAACACACAGAAAATCAGTGCACAAGTATTTCCACATGTTATACATGGTGCTACAAAAATGTTGATTGGCACACAAAGGGTGTCGCCTATGTTGCCACCGCGTTTTGTTTGCGCTCCACTTTTAATGAAGTTGTCGAGCGGAGCGACTGGCGGACGATACATGGAACTAGCTACATTAGGAACTTGCCAGGCTTCGGGTTTTCTTGTAACTTGTCTCAGTACAATTATGAACTTTAATTCAATGCTATAATTCGTGAATTTGAAATAGAACTCCTTATAGGTATAGTCTGACGTTTTTATGCTTCTTACGCTGCGTTAGATATATGTGAAGAAAAGTTTTTTTTAGTTTAGTGTGATAGGAAATGGCTTGTGGTTTCACTGTATTAAAAAAACAAATATACAAACGCACTATTTTAAACCTCACGATTGACTAGGCAACCGTCTCCGCGCCGGTTGTGCAACATGTCGCGGGCTCGATTCCCACACCTGATTTCTTTATGTGATTTTCAAATTGTTATTTCTGATCTGGGTGTGATATACATGTGAAATTGTATGTTTATACCCAAGACACAGAAAAATATTCAAGAGATAGGTAATGTTTTCTTTTTCATTAAGAAAAAAAATACCTACATACATATATTTTTGAATTACAACCACGACAAGGTCTTAACCATGTTAAAATACTTAACGCAGTATAATTTTCAATCATCAATTTGTGTGACATGGTATAATTATTTTAATTTTGATGTTCTCACAAAGAGTGTCGCGACCATGTTGCGTTTTGTTTGCGCACCACTTTTAATTAAGTTGTCGAGCGGGGCGACGGGCGAGCGGTTATAGCGGCCCAAGTTATAAACTGAAAGACATTCTTTATTTAAGAAAAGTTTCTTTAGAATTAAAAACACTGCTCCTAAAATTCCACAAAGCAAGAATATTCCCAGTAATTCATCTTAAAAGTGATCTAATAATCGATAACTGACATTATGCTAAAGAGATCGTTATTACGTTATTTCTATAGACTATTTCAAGTGCGTTGATATAAAATAATCTTTCATAGGAATATAATAGCAAATAATTAAATTCCAAATTTAAAATACACCTTAACGTTCTATTACTGTTCCAATTTCAAAGCTTGCTTGGTGACAGTGACATTCAAGAATGTATAAAAACTTTTTTAATTAAAACCGTGTTCAATGACTTTTGTTGAAAGTATCACATAGTCAGCAAAATATAAATACTAACGAGGTCTTTATTACAAATTGTACACATGATTTAGAAGCCGAACTCACAAGAGTCTAACCTTACATTTTGTTTGCCTTTAATGAAGTTGGGAGCGGGGCAGGCCAAGTAATAAGCGTAAAGCGTATCACAATGGACGGTTTTGTTAGTTAATGAAAACAAAATAGTCATTACAGAATATTTAAAGCATACAAAACGTTGTACGATGCAGCCCGTGCAATTTATTTATAAGGCACTTTTAATGAAGTTGTCGCGAACCAGCGGGATGCTGTAATGTGTTTGGGGAACAAGTTGTTGGTGGGCGGCGAGAGTGTTTACGTTAGAGTGTTTTAAAAATATTTGTTTTTAGCTAACTCGTGGCAAAAGTAGTTAGTTAAGTACGAGTAGGTTCTAAAATAATTTCAATATACCTGACATAGAGCTTAAAATTAATATTTTACAAATGTACTGCGTTTTTTTGCTAATTACTAAATTTTAAATTTTATATATAAAATAAACCAGTTAATGCTCGTTACTTTTGCACAAAAAGAAATGAATATACATTTTACATTGTTTGAACTAAGATATAAATAAAAATAAAACCACTACACCCGCTCATCTTACAACTTGTACCACAACTCAATCTAGCCGAGTTTCGCACCGACTCTGTTGCACGAACGAAGGGCTCAGAATTTGGGACTCAAATTGGAACATACGACACAGCCAGGTTGCTGTGACACGGGAAATGCTTTTGATTAGGTCGGAGACTAGTCAGACTTACTATCTAATTACAGTTTAATTAATTTTTCTCTATTGTTTCCCTGAAATTGGACTTATTTTGTTGCTTTAAATTGGATATTGGACTGCAAGATTGCAGCGTTTGATGGGCATTTGTCGCAGGTTTAAAAAAGTATTTTTGTGTGAAGCACAACACAAAAATTTTGTACCTGTAATATTGAAAAAAAACCTATTTTAGGTAACGTTTTCAAAGAAAGTATGATTACTGTACTTATTTTACAAAAGTAAAGATCGATTTTTAAATAGTTCTTATACAGTATTTTTATAAAAATTTCGCCCTAAAATTCGCATTGAAATACTTTTACTAGGTAAAATAAGTAAATAATAGTCTACATTACCATTCAATCAATTTATTTAAATAAAGCAAGCAAAAATATTATACGCCGAAAATTAATTTCCAGTTTAAAAAAGAAAACATGCAAAAAATCGTTGCGTCATCCTTCATTTCGGGTTAATCTCCGAAATGTTACCGTGTAAGCGTAATTCTGCGAAAACATTCTCGAGCGGCCATATTGTTTACGGTGACGTCACTTCTCCCAGACAAGGGGCCGATTGAAAAACAATACAGCGGCGCTGGTGGCCATGTAAATAGCGGGAATGATGGGTTTGTATAAGATTTTATTATGTTTGTCACTGCGGCAAAATGTTTTTTTCTTTGTCGCAACCGTGTTTATGGCCATAGGAGTTTTAAAAATTTAGAACCACGTTATTGTCTAAGGAAATGCATCATATTTCGAGGATTTCCTAGCTACTTTTTGATGAGTTGTTGTATTATTGTGTTGTTATTCGAAAACCGTTTTGTATGGGTAACCGCTACAATCTTTGTCCTTGGACTTGATTTTCTTTTAAACGTTTGAAACTTACTAATTACGATTATATTAATGATTGATAACCAACTACTCAATCCAAAATATCATTAAAGAATAGAACAATAATGTTTATTTAATATTATAATTATATTAGTAGAAATCATAGACAATTAAGTAGTTTTCATCTAGTCAAATTCAATACATTAATTGAAATGTAAAAAAAAAATTCTATGATATTTGTATGAAATCGCAAATTATGACATCTTGTTTTTTAGGTCAAATAGCACTAGGAGAAGAAAGAAACGAATATCTTTACAAAGTATAAAACAAAGTCGCTTTCTCTGTCCCTATATCTAGGAATCTAAGTATTCTTCATGCTCATCTTTAAAATTACGTAACGGGTTTTGATGCGATTTTTGAATACTATGTAGAGTGATTAAGAGGAAGGTTCACATGTATAATAACACAGCTATTGAACAGTAGAGACATTTAGTACCTATTAGCTTTGTCTACGTGCAAAGCTGGGGTGGGCCGCTAATAAAGTATTTAATCAATGAACTAACTCATCATCATCATCAGCCCATAAGTGCCCACTGCTGAGCAAAGGCTCACGCAGAGAAGGATTGAGCATTAATCACCACGCTTGCTCAATGCGGGTTGGCGATTTCAAACTTATAATTAGAAATTATAAGTCCAGGTTTCCTCATGTTTACCTTCACCGTATGTCAGAGGTGTCTAAATAATTATAGAAAGTACATATAACTCGGAAAAAGTCACATTGGTACTTGCCAGGTTCGAACCCACGACCTCACGCATGGGAAGCGGGCTCCTTAACCTCCGGGCCACCACGACTTTTAACTATTAAATGAACTAACTATTTCGAAGTAAGTAACTCAATATCCGGGTACAAATATTGTTACTCATATTTCTAACATAATTCTTCAATCACTAATTTCAACATCAGACGAGTAATTTGGATAAAAATTACATTAGGTATTGCTAAATAAACAAATTTTAATAGAGTCCTTTTGACTAAAAGCTATGGACAAATTACGAAGGGTCGCAGGAAATTGAATTTGTCATCCTTTAAGATTGTCAGTTTGTCTATTTGATTTAATATGGCTCGGTCGTTATGGGTACAAGCTACCCCCCTCCCTCCACCCGAAACCCTGACCTCTGCAAATCAAGTCGATTAGTTCTGGTATTTGCTAGTGTTATGTATAGTGATGAGGATACATCTTCAGGCCTTTGATTTAGTTTGCTGAATGATTTATACACTATTTGGGTTAAAACTATAATAGTTAACTCTCGCCTTCTTACTTAGTTTGGGAGTACATACACTTTTCATACTACCCTTTAAATAATGAGTTTTTTTTCTTTTAAAAAACATTGTTTCTTGCGATTCTTTCCTGTACTGTAGATGTGTGCTGTAGATGCGTTTACAAAGATATAATTTCCCATAAACTGACCCAGAAAAAAATTTCTGGAGTACAAAAAGAATTATTCCGTGCAAGAACCGAACCCGCGTCACGTTGCATGGTAGCCGATTGCCAAGCCACCGCATGAAACGTGCAGCCATTGGAGGTTTTGTCTAGTAATCCTAAATTAAAGGTACAAAAACTCTACTGTTTTAAACAAAATAATAAATATACACACAGCTAAAAACATCCTTAAAATTCAATCTGCATTCTTTGTGAAAATTAAAACTTTTCAAAGAAAAAACATAGACAACTTCACTTCAATACATCAAAGCATTAATTATAAGGGATGGGACTATATTACACTGTCTTGTTTCACAACATCACTGATCAAAGATCCTTCCAAGTTAATGTTCTACATTTTTGTATACATTTTTTTTAATCACAAAGCCAACACCAGCATACCAATCTCATCTACACCACTTAAAAAGAAACAAAACACAAACTCACCCAGGGCACACACGAAACACTTGAACTATATTCCTCTTTTTCTCTCATACGAAAATTTCCGAAAAAAGAAAGAGATGGAAAGACGGTGAGGATAATAAACCATTTTCGCGTGTCTTTCATAATTTATTCGGAACAAGTGGTCGACGGGCACACCGTAATGAGATGAATTCAAATTAATGTGCGTCCTTATCTTTAACAAGACGAGGATTATGCTTTGCTTAGAAATGGAATTTATTCAAAGGGAAATTTTCTGCGCCATTTTGTATATTTGTTAGTTACGGTCGCGAGAACTTGGATACATTGTAGCTAGAGATATATTAGGACTCCATCGAGGTTTGCCTATCTGGAAGTCAATGGCGGAGGCCTATGTTCAGCAGTGGACGTCCTGTGGCTGATATGATGATGATGATGATGAGGTTTAAGTGGATTATCCTATGACAAGTTCTTCGCAAATTAGTTTTCATATTTTTTTTTACTTAAGATAGAAATCTTTTTTTAACTATCAGTCAGATTAAAGAAAAACAATAGTAGAACAGAACTTTTTGAAGTATGAACTAACAATTTTGAATTATTATATTAAAATGTAGTTTTTTGGAACATATTTGATTTGAAGTCGTTGTTGACATCATTGGATGAAGTAATTAAAAACTTTAAGTCTACATTAAAACGATACATAATTTATAACAACAAATACCTAACTTTTGCCAAAAATGATTTTATAACTTCTTTTTTTCATTTTGTTAATCCTTGAACTAGACTCCTTAAAATAAAAACTCCTTGGTTCTACCAAATTAATTCAGCTTACGTTAAAAAACCTTCCTCACAATTAACTAGCAACATTATTTCTCTGAAAAAAAAAAACAGTATAACAACCAGTTTCACGGTAGGTACTTTTATTTATTATTTCCGCAACTTGACAGGGTAGCTCATTCTTCGGAGGAGTAAATACCCCCCACCACTCAACAATACTCTTTTGGCTAACAAATGAATTACGGTGCATCCTTTGCTGACGAAAATGCTTAGTGTTAGTTATTCTGCGTGATATTATCATAAACGTTTTGTTTGCCTTTTCTTTCATCTGTATTTTCATTCTTATTCTACTTAATTTAGTCTTACGTGCTGCGATTTCTCAAAGGAGAAGGAGTTATAGTAATACACAAGCTTTACTTCTCCGTTTTTTCTTTTAAGCCGTGGCATCACTGTGGTCAACCTGACCTATTCGCGCCGAAGCATGGCTCTTCCAAAATTTTGTATTTTTAGATCTATTCGACACTTACTTTTAATTGTTTTCATTCATTCGAATTGCCTTCAATTTTCTAAGGTTTTCAATCAACATAAAACTCAAAACTAGTTGGAAACTAGTTTGAACTGGTTCCTAGCTAATTGATTAGTTGTTTGTGTCACTCGAGTTGTCGGGTATTTATATTGTCAAAGATTCGAGACTGAATATGAAAATTAACTTAAATTTATCAAATTTTGTGACTAATTACATTTACAGAAACTTGATTGTATAACTTTCAAGTGTGGTTGAGCTTAGCTTCGGCATGAATCGGTCGGCTCGACCGGAGTGATACTACGGCCTCTTAGAAAAACGGCGTGAAACAACTACAGCATTGTGTTTCGCCGTCTGAGGTTACCTGAGGCTTAACCCATACCCGCCTCCCATTCCTTCCCAATCCTTAAATATCCGAAACCCTTTTGGTATTGCAGGTGTTCATGGGCGGCGCCGATTGCTTACCATCAGGCAATCCATCTGCTCGCTTGCCATCAACAACATAAAACTATAACGACTTGAGTTTCAGATTAAATAAAGCATTAATAAATCACAAAATTGCAAATGTCGTTTAATGTGTCACACCCCAAGCGAACGCCGGCGTTTACGCACCTCTTACGTCTCTTACGTTTTACTATTGTGCCTCTAATTACTACGATTGAAAGGTAAAGGGTTAAAGTCTTATTCATTATATGCAGCCTCTTTCACGATATATCAGTCAGATGATAAGTCATATAGACTTTAATATTATTATCATCATCATCATCGAAATGAATCTGGAATTGTAACACTGCTTCGAAAAGGATGGTAGCGCACGGAAAAGGAATGCAAATTATTGTTGTCAAAAAACTTATAATTCGAGTCTAGAATAATGGCAATATTTTCGTTCATCGTTTGTCAGGGGTTACTGAATTGATAATCTTAGAAAATACAAATCGGTAAACGTTATACTGGTACTGAATCTGTTAAATAATAACAATGTAAACATTATCATTTTCTTTGCAAATATAAATAAAACTAAAGATTAAAATAGTATTGTTGACATTACTTAAGTGCAATTTATTCAATAATTTTATTGTAAAATTAATGTAATAATAAAAACCGAAAGCTATCTAATAATCCGAATCATCCGCATTTGTTTCCACTTTCTGCCGTGTTGTGCGCTGCGGTTTATCTGTCAATACAACATAATATACCTAATGAAGGAATAAAATATAAATATCAATTTATTTTATTTCATTTGTCGCATAATATTAAAACCTTATTGTTCATCAATCCATTCAATAAATCTGAATCCACTTCAATATACTTCGAAACCCGTAAATTACATTCAGAAACATAAAATCGCATTTAAAACCTACCGCTTTATACTCTGTATTCTGTTTTTTATTTAGTGGCAACATTTAATATTTTTTCGTTGCACTTTGTAATTGTCAGAACGATAATTGAACGAATGAGTGAGTGAATGAATTAAATGAACATATAGACAGGGGACGCTAGGGTTGCGTCTCAGTAGAAGCAAAAGTATTCTTTTTTTTTAAATTGTTTATTTAATTCTTGACTTTTTGGGAGCTGTAAATCTTTTATTGCTTCGCGTTACGTAGTGACATCATGTGTGAAATATAAGAAGGCAAATTCCTTAATATTGGTTATGACTGTCAATCTTGCTACAGAACTTATAAAATATCGTCTAAGCAATCACAAGATATAAAGTTGTGAGTATAAGTACTAATTTATCGGTTATTAAACAATCCGCGCTCGCTCCGCTTCTCACCAATATCTTCATGTTCAGCAATAAATCATTTTATTTATTACACATTAATGATTGAAACGTTATTTCCGATTCGATACGTCTGTGACGTCATTACTCAAAATGAGTAATTGTTTTTTAATTTATTACGTCATCGTCATCGGATTAAGTATTGTAAAAATATGTGACTGCAAAGTTGCAACGATCCGCCGAAGAATGCATCATCAATTTTTATAATTGATATTCTACAACAAGTCATATTCATTATTTTTACAGAAATGAGTTAATATTTATTTATTTAGGATTTTCTTTTTTTTTTTACTTCTCGACGATTTTTGGCGCTAGATAGTAAACGTTTTTCTTGAAAATATAAGTTTATCGTAAAATCGGTAACAAAAAGTCTGATACTTTTCATATTACATTGAATGGATAGTAACTGTAAACAATTTAATTTCATCCTAAACTCGTCGTAAAGTAAAGTATATAATTAAAATAATGTAATAGTTTCCAAAATCTGAGTATTGGACAGTATCTCGACCCTATACGACCTCAGAGAGCACGGAAAGTCATTGGATCTGTGTCATCTTTTAACCGAACTATCTTAATCCTGATGGTAAGCAATATCAGCCACACATGTACACACTCCAATGTACACTACAAGTGTGTTACCGGCCTTTTGGGAGTTTTTAGGGAGAATTGGGGATGGGGAAGGCGGGCAATAGGGCCGGTACTCCCTCTCACACGGTCAAAGAATACGCACGTTTTGTTTCACAATGGTTTTCTTTATAGCCGTGAAAACACTCTGGTTATCAATGTGAACCTTGACTAAGTCTAGTCTCCGTCTGGCGGCGGTCTATCCCATCATGAGACTACGAGAAAAGAAAGATAAAGACTCTATTTCTGCAAACACGTGTGCAGTACATGTTCTGCGTAATTGGCTATCCATTGTTGATGATAGTTATCAGCAAAGAGACCATTACAAAAAGAGGTATTTAAAGTTTTGTTGTGTTCTTCAAAAAAGTTGTTCGAATTTCGGATTTTCAATTTTGCATTTTACAAAAGACGTCAGTTTTACGTCGAACGTTGAGGGCGAGTGATTGTGAATTCATTCGAAATTCGAACTCATGCGAAATTCGAGTTCATTTGTAATTCACATTCTTGTAGGATTACAATTCGTTGGAAATATTTAAGTTATATGTATTATTTTTTGTATAACTTCACTCATTTATTATATATTCTGCTAGCGACCCATCCCGGCTTCGTACAGCCATAATGCTGATACTATATTTCTCCATTATTTCATGTTTTATTATACACTATCTTTTGTTCGCGACTTCGTTCGCGTGGAATAGTGACTTCCTGCAGATTTTTGGTTTAAAAAATATCCTATGTCCTTTCTTGAGTTCCATCTCTGTACCTAATTTTACACAAGTCGGTTCAGTAATGTAGGCGTGAAGAAAAGACAAACAGACAGACAGAGTTACTTTTGCATTTATAATATTAGTTTGGATATGAAAATGCTTTTTCAATCCCTCTATATCTATTGAAAAATCGTATTGAAATCCGTTGATTAATTTTAATGACTTAATATATATTCGCAGACGAAACACGGGGACAGAGCAACTGACTTTGTTTTATAGTGTGTAGTAATATTGCTCTTATTGTACACCCATTTGAGAACTGAAAATAATGTAAAACTAATTTTGTATATAAATTTTAAATAAAACGTTATTTTAAACACTAAACCTTCTCATAACTCTTTTTTATTACCACCAACATAACGCAAATGTATGTGACATAATTAAATATCGAAAACCAATAACACAAGCTCAGAATACGTATTCCACACCCACAGACAATAAATACATTATACTCAAAATTAAATTCAAAGCCCATAAAAAATGATTGCATACTCATTACATTTAATCGATACATCGACATCGGTGCGATACGAATCGTAATAAGAATCGATTAACATAAATATCGGGTCGGATCCCGTATTTGAGAGCGACGTATTTCACGTTGCAGTAATTAAGTTACAAAATGTAATACAGGGTGGTATTAAAATGGCTCATTAGCTGGTTGCGAGATATTCCAGCGATGGAGGCAGATATTTCGTGAATTTTATGTTAATTGCTGGAATATCTATTTGTTAATCATTAAGATAATGAGGTGGTTTTTCAATTGGATATTGAGGTATTTACTTTACTGATATTTTTTTGATCTTACTCTCAAGATTTAAGTATGTAAGGCATAGGCCTCTCGATCGGATTGATACCACGGCTTCACTATTTGTGAAGCCGTGGTGTCAATACGATCAAGAGCTTGAAACAACCACAGCGTTGTTTCGCCGTTTGAATGAGATTATGGGAGTCCCAATCATTCGCTTCCTAAAAATTTGAAACCCACATACTTAAAAGACCGGTAACGCACTCGTCACTACTCTGGCGCAAAGCACCGCTAGGTACTGCTTCTCGGGTCTGCTCGTTTGCGGTAATATCACATAAAAACGGTAGTTTTGACAGAATGTGGGTTGTGTTTTTATAATATTTCACGTATAAAACGCCAGTATCTCACCCCGTACGAAAATAAGCTTGACCTTAAGTGCACTAACACAACAGACAGAACGAGTAACAAAGAATTTCCTTATAAACTCTAAATCGCCAACAATTCATTCTATTCAATGGGTTCCTTAACTCACCCACCATGGGGATTAGCATAAAAACAATTTATAAAACGTCGAAAACCGGAACAACTATTGATCAACCGAAAATACCGACCACGATCTCATAAAACACTGGAAACAACCCCTCCAAACTACCCCTTAAATGTAAATGTGTCCATTAATATCATTTTGCGCTTTTACGACAATAAAATCGCGCGATCCGATCGCACGACACCGATACTATCTATTTTTCCCGGTGGATATTTGCATAATTGCCGTAATGGTCTATATTTTTTTTTCATATGACATTTTAAAATGTCTCCGTGACGTATGAGGTGGAAAAAAGTTTTTATTGCAGTTTACTAAGTGGTAATAGATGAAGCACCCAGTTAATGGAGTAGTCTTTTTTAGAACCAATGGAGGAGACCGTTTTAAATGTGAGAGAGCCATTTCGGCACGAATCGGAGTGATACCACGGCCTTACAGAAAACGGGCATGAAACAACAGCAAAAACGATTATAAAGCTTTTTGTTCCACAGACGCTGCTGCTTGCTTACCATCAGTACATCTGTCTGCTCGTTTGGTGTCCTATCACATAAAAAACGAACGAGATGTATGAGCACTATAACAATTCGTTCCACTATTTTGACTCTATCAAGATTTTGGCTTTAGACTATTGGTGACTACGTCAGCGATTCGATTTTTGAATTAAACAGATTTGAATGATCGAGGCGAGGTATAAAATATTATTGATAATTATAATATTATAACAAAAGAACATTCAAAATATCTTCGTAGCTAAAAAGTTTACAAGCAAAGCTTATCAAAATTATTTTATAATAAATGATTTCTTTTTTTCTGGTAATTCAAGTTGAAAACCATTTGTTAATTTATTTATAACACGTGTAACTACCGTTGATGTTTAACGCTAAATATTTGTCTAACCAAAACTTGTTTCGCTGTTGTTCAAATTCAGTTATTTTTGCGTACGAATAAATTGCGCGATTCATAACAAACTCGGCGTAAATAACAATAACATTACAACAACCACTCGTACCACATTTATAACCGTTAAACAATGTTATATAGGATTTCAAATAAAATTTGAATAGCCAATTATAACTTTTCATCAACTTCATCCGTCCTCGTTGGAGTGAGATGGCGCTAATTTGTGCTTTCATACGAGTGAGGGAGAAAGGTGTATGTGGTTCGGTATGCCGCTCAGGTCAATGTGTTGAACTTCTAATGGCAATTAGGTTGAAAATTGAATTAATAAGTTGTATTATAGCTAAGGTGTGGTGTGTTCGCAGTCAGTGCTAAGATGTCGGCGAGTCATTTTCATATTTTAATGTGCTAATTTACTGTCTATAGAAAAAACAACCAAGAATACAGTTGATAAGTTAGTTTTTATTGATAATAACGACTTACTCATATGAATTAACTGAAAAAAGGCTCAAGGACTTTTTATTCACAAAGGAACTGTTCTTCATGATCACTGTTCGCTATGCGTTGAAGTTTATTAAAACAACAAAGAAGCAGAAAAAATAAACACACCACCTTTTGAATTGTTCTTCCATCAAAATATTGTTGCTCTCTCGCTCCCACAAAGAACTCATAAACATGAAAAAACAAGGTGTAAAGTAGCTAATCAATGTTGTAGCGATTGAAACTGTGAACAGAGATCGATACGCGACGAATCGTGTCAAAAGCACGATTCAGGACATTGTGGTCCAAGCGACGAGCGTTGATGTAGCATAGCGTGCTAATGGCATCGTTTATGACCATGAGTTTTGAACTTGCCAATTATACATTGTTATTGGAAAGATATTTCTAGATAAGATTTTTTATAACGAAGATGGTTTTTTTTTCATAATCATTAATGATAAATGAATATGTATTATCATAGGTCCTGTCGGTAACGATGTTTGGCAAACCTGATAATCAGAATAATATTACAAAAACAGCTTCTGAAATAGAATTGAAACATTAATGTCACCACAAATATAATGAGCGTAATGGTTTTCTAAATATCTCCTACTAATATTGAACCAAACAAATCAACAAATGACGACACTACATACTACTAACCCGCTACCTCTTATGTCTCACGCCACTAACCATTACAAAATTTAATCCCGTGGCCTGATCCGATTTTGTGGGCCATCGGGACGCACCTGGTACACTTCACATCGGCCGGTAGAGGGCGCTGTGGTCACGCTCTTTTGATGGTGACAAAGGGCCTGAAAGCAATCGCCGTTAACCACACGTCACAATTAAGTTTTAAGGCCAACATTATGTTGGATCCAATGTACGTTTTATGGGAATGTCTGTGTTTTAAGATAATGTGATTATGTGTGAGTGCAACAAGAATGTTACTTGTACTTTTTTGTTTAGTATTGAAAGAAATTAGTGAGTCGATTTTCATTTTATGAAAATCTATTGATGTATTAGGACGTACGAGTATATAATATATTCTACATATAATTGTCTGCAATATATATGTAATTAGGTATGTAACAATAATTTAAAACTATCATTCTACCATTTTCCTAAAAGGTCCCATTACCTTTAGGACTTACGAATTTTTACGGTAATTTACTCTTATTTTTTTACATAATAACATCTTTCAAAATAATAATTGGGTCAGTACGCTTTTTACACGAAATACTAAAACAGATAAGCTTGAACGAACTTTAGCATATTCCCTGAATATTTTCCAGCAGCACAGAGGGCTGAACAGAAAAATCATAGGAAAAAAGCGTACATAAACAGTAGCATATCTAAATTTAGATTTTCATTAAAGCGCGCACATTGGGACGCACGGCGCGGATAAGCCACACGAATTAGATTCGATCCCGCGGTTCAACACAAACGGAACACTGTGCAAATGTTATTGCGCACGATTATTACTCTAATACTGGGCTTTTTTATATTAAACCTCGTGGATTGTGGTTGGTACTGTGTAGTTTCTCCGTGTTTTTTGAAAAAGAAAATAAAATTTATCCAGATTTGACAACTATTTTCCCAAATTTTCCGTAAACGTTTGATAAGAATAGGTGAAAAGTTTCTAAATTCTAAAAAAATCTTTGGAACCGCTGGTTGTCTAAATTCTTTCACTGATGGATAGCTACAATGTTCCTGTGTGCTATAGACTATAAAACATCACGCTACGATCAAATGGAGCCGAGCAGCGGGTGAAACCGCGCGAGAGTAGCTAGTTACTAATAAAATAAAACGAGCGTGATGACCAACCATTATTATAAATAGGACAATAGGACTCACCAGGATCGATGTCCGGCCGAGGTTTGCGGATGCAATCGTAATGATGTACTGAGACTCGAATTGGAGCAGGAGAAGCATTGGGGTAAACTATCTAGGATAGAAATTATTCGATGACATTCTAGCCCAAAAAATAAAATAGCTATATTCCACATAAAGGCTGGTTTTTTTTGTGAGTGTAAAATCATCAAATGACTTCTCCCGCCCAGGTCCGGGCGATAGGGAGTGTCAGACTCTTACTGACTAAAAACCCCCCTGTTCTTTCTCCTGCTCTGGGCCGAGGTCGCGGTGCCTCACAGCGCTTACCCCGCAACCCCGGCTGAACATCAGCCTTATAGGGCCCCGTCTGTGGTGGTCTATTGGCTACATCAAGGGTGGTACGAGTTGTTTCTGTCTCTTTTATAAGATCACCTTTGCTCACTTTCATCAATTTAAAACGGAACATAAAACTTTCAATGTTATTTTTTATTGCACTCTCACAGAACCATAAGAAAATACTGTAATACATTTTCCTATTAAAAAAAAACAATGCAAATCCGTAAAAAAACTGCTCCAACATGAACTAGCACAAAAAGGATAACGTTGTTCTAGATAATAATCTTCATAGTTAATCTGATTAAGTTGAGTTGGTAAACAGCTTTCAGTATCATTATCTTTTTGTTTTCTACGCTAAGGAGATGAAAATAAAGTATTATTTTGAATAACTTACTATTGTAGTCTAACTATGATAGCTGCATTTACTTTTTAGCTTACATCTTTCAACTCAACTATGTTAGTAATTCAGTAAATTGAATTTTGGTTATCAGGTTGTTAAGATGTAGTCATATAAGACAGAAGGTTTCAAAAATCGAATGAGGCCATATTTCAAATAATACCAGAAAAAGTAGTTCAGAAAAAAAATACGTTCGAATTGAGAACCTCCTCCTTTTTTTGAAGTCGGTTAATAAAATAAATAACACTAGCTTTAGTCAAACACCTCACACCTGTACTTCGACGATGATATTTTATGCATACTTAATTCTTATTATTAAAATGTTTGAAGTTTTTATTATTATAATGTTGTTTACCAAAAATCTCGTCACAAAATGCTAAACAAAATAAGTAGTGTAACGAATTCACGTGCTCACGAACGACACCATTTTTCAATGTAAAACTTTTCGATTGCGTTAGGCAAAACTAAGTTTGCATCAAATTGATGTTACATCAACTTTGACCCAATTTTTTTTCGCAAGTATATTGTATTTCATAATATTATACCACGTTTCTTAAATAATATCAAATATGGGACGGATGAATGCAACTAGTGAATGTTTTTTTTCTGTAATATGTGGCATAGTGTATCTATTTAGGCACGCGAAGAGGTTGTGCACACACATGACAATAATTATGACTTTTACCATATTTTCTATAATTATGTGACATACATAAGTGAATGTTGTAGTATAGGTATGCCACTATGTACATTTTATGTGGAACTAATTAATAAGAATAGTAAATAACTGCTGCTGTTTACGGCATTTTGTTGTTTTTAATGTTCAATTTGTGATTGAACTTCTGCTATATTTTCTACATACTGAGGTTCTTTTTATGTTTTTAACTTATAGGGATATCATATTCCTATCAGTCACTTGTGTATCTCAAGCAAGCCCAAATACCAATATAGGAATCCATTTTGCTTCTTAAATGGGCCACTGAATGTGCTATTCTCATCAATTTTCTTTGCAAAGCGAAACAGAAGGATATATTGGAGCCTATATAATAGCTTACAGATGTGATAGATATACGCAAATCATAAACGTACCTACTACAAAATTTCAGAATATTTCCATATATTCTGGAGACAAATAACAAAATCTTTGCCAAAACCTCACAGGCTCTGAGGTATTTCAAACCAAGTGCGTACATTGAATAAAGGCCTGATTGATACCGTTCATAATTTATATTCGTTGTCGACTTACCCTCCGGCGCCATTTTTTCGATCTTACACCACGTGGGTTTATCGGCTTTTGAAATAAGCTACGATTAGAGGGTCCCTTTTTATATTTTTTTGCATTATATTTGAAGATAAACATCCTATGTATGTACTGTTGGCTTTTTTGATGTTACCGTGGTTTTGAAATGGAAATGTAAGGCAGTGGGATTGGATACTTACTATGCTATATATGTACCTCCTAAAATTTTTATGGCTCGCATACTTTAGGGGTCTAAATTATCAGTGCTTAAGGCAGACCATTATAACTTTTCCAGAGTTATATGTACTGTACTCACCGGTCTACCAAGGAGATCAACATTTTCATTCTCTTTTTTCTACTCTATATGAGAATAAAGGCGTCTTTTCACAGCATTTGTGTGTGAAACTGGCACTTATGTGACGTTGATGATTATTAGGTTGATAATTCAATCTATTTTATGTTCTGTTTTTATTGTTTTTGTTATTTTTTTATGAATGGACACCTTGTACTGCAAGCTATTACAAACATTATAGACACACTTCGCTATTATCAGATAAAAAGACTACATTCTTGATTTTTTAATACGGAAATAAATGCAATATCTCTTTACACGTTATTTTTAAAAGCCTTTCCCGAACATTGTATTCAGGTCGAGAGCATTGAGTACCAAATATCTGCAAGATAAGTCGATTCAATTTGTCTCAAAGGGTTTTACCTGTGTTCGCCCCTATCTCATGGGGTAGGGGATGTCAGATTGCGTTTTAGCAGTAACGTTATTCGTATAATAAGGATACAGTACCATTGGTGAAATGAAAATCAATCCTTAAATGCATGTAACTGAGAAAATTGCAAAATAGGAGAAAAAAAAATCTTAGTTACGGAAAGAAATCAATAGAGAAATGACAGCTATTTGATCTTCACTGTCACCTAAGGAGATATCTTTAGAGAAGTCAGGGCTAGATTTACAAATGGTGTGCATCTTTAATAGTTAGTAGCGTTCGATGACCTTGAGAGCATGAGGTTTAGACACAAGCCCGTAATACTTGCGTAAGCTGTTCTTATCCTTTACTGTGACGCTGACCTGACAGCAGCTCAATAAGCTCAACTAGTACTGCATGAATCCATGCCAGTTTCTCGTCTGCTAGGCTTCACCCATCATGTTCAATATTCACGCCAGTAGCTTAAGCTGACTGACCACGATATCAATCACCTTTAAAAATCCGGTCTGGTTAGATATTGTTTTTTTTTTTCTTAAAGATCAACGAGGTTTTTAAAAAGTTTAATAATGTTTACACTTATTTGATAGACTCACACCCGGTTTCTGAAAGGCTTGTCAACGCTAAAATTAACGAATGTCCTGTTAAATCTCTTATCAAGTCATCTGATTGGTTGTTGATGATTCAGTCAACCAATCAAATGACTTGACAAGAGATTAAATTGATTTTAACATTGATCGGCCTTTCGGAAACCGGGTGTAAGCCATAAGTGCGATATGAGTATAGTTTTAACGCATACCATAAATGTGGTATCTACCATGTAGGCTCTAACCATCTTCGTGTGAGAAGAGGCCTTTGCTCAGCAGTGGGCACTAATAGGCTGACGATGATAAATGTGGTGTTAATAAGTTTTAAATTTGATATTTTATGCATAAAATTGCGGTGGCCTGGACCAGGAAAAGACACATTGGACCTTAAGCAAGCCAAATAAATTAGCAAACCAAAAAAAAAAAACAATCCAGAAAGTCATACCAATATGACTTTCTTATATTATGTTTTTTTTGTTCGGGTAATATCATTGAATGTCTTGTCCTGCCCCTGGGTGAGGCAAGAGGGCGTGCCCAGCTTGCTCTGCACTTGCGGTACATTATTTCCCTTACACTCGCTACTTCGGCTGATGAACATAGACTTATAATGTCGAATTAAAAGTTTCAAATCTCCAATGCGATTTGAATACGCGTGGTAGCCTTTGCTTAGCAGTGGACACTTATAGGTTTTTTTTTGTATCGTCTATTATGTGCGATATATAAAGTAAAAGTAAAAACAACCTCAACCTCCTTAGAGGAAAAAAGGTATGATGCTATTCTTACTTAATATAGTTATTTAGCAACATACAAACTCACTTACGATGTGAAACTTGTGCTTAGTTTCAGAATGATCGATGTAAATGTTGGTAAAGTTACAAGCAAACTCGAGACTTGATATCTAAGATCATTTATTTCTTAGAAACAAGTCTCGGCTCCCGACTGGTGAAGTTCAAATGTACTCTGAACTTATGTTGTTGTTTAAATATGATGTCTTGTGGTAATTATAATATTAACATGGTGTCATGTCTCACTCTTGAATACATGACCGTCAGTCCAACAGCCTAGTAGGTGCCTTAACTGTCAAAGTCAGGTTTAGGTCAAAAAATGCTTTAACGTGTACTTTTGAAAATTTAAATTGTCCGTCATTCTGTCAAGCCGTCAGTACAGCTAAGTGTACTTTGTAAAAGTAATTTAATTGGAGAAGCTGTAATAACCTTCATCATCAGCCTATAAGTGCCCACTGCTGAGCAAAGGCCTCTTCTCATACGGAGAAGGTTAGAGCAATAACCACGCTTGCTCAATGCGGGTTGGCGATTTTAAACTTATAATTAGAAATTGTAAGTCCAGGTTTCCTCACGATGTTTACCTTCAACGTATGTCAGTGGTGTCTATATAATCATAGAAAGTACATATAACTTGGAAAAAGTCACATTGGTACTTGCCAGGTTTCGAACCCACACCCTCATGTATGAGAAGCGGGCTCCTTAACCTCCGGGCCACCACGACTTTTTTAAGTTTGTAATAAGCTTATTGTTTATTATGTATACAATATAACAAATTACCTCCGTATACATAATACCTTTCACTAACAGACAAGAAATTATATCTAACAACTTGGTTCACAAGAAATCGCTACTCCTGCGCTTGAAAGCTGATCACGGAGCAAAGTTTCAGGAGCCAAATTTCACCATAAACAATTTTAAAGTAAAGACGTGTTTAGACGCGATTAGTAAGCGCAGGTAAATGAGTTTGTTAGTTGCGCCAGTAACTGTACGATGAACGTTGGCAGGGACTTTATATGTAGATCTAAATTTATAAGGGATTTTAGAAGTCTCATATTGTTGAGACTTACCTAGTAAAGTGATTAAAGAGGAGTGGGAATTTTAGGAGGTGATAACTTCCTATAATTTCGTCGTTGACGCGAGCCTTTGGTTTATAGTGATTTTATTATTTTGAAAAAACATCAAATATGTTACACATAATCATCAATTCTGAACAGATTTTTTAGGTTTTAACTCTTAACAAGGTTTCCTCCCGAAAGCATTATTAGCACGTGTAGTTTGCGATTTTAAATATAGTCGCAATGCTTAAAGAATAGCAAACGGGGCTGCGGGAGCCAATACAAAATGATGTGCTGCAGAGTCAGTAAAAATCTGTCGCCCACTCAGTGTAAAAGAAGAAGTTATTGCGCTTTATAAAAAATAACATCTTAAGAATTTAACTGCGCAAAATTATAAATTCAGCGCAGTTAAAACCAGCACTTTTCCAGCAACAATAACCTTTAGCCGGTAATCCGGACTTCGCGTTCCAAATATCAAACAGCTATCCTAAAACAACGAGCCACTGACAAAGCTAGCACCTGAACCACCAACTAAAATAATTAGGCAAGTTGACAACTTGGTGTCACGCGGTATAGTAACAAGTTAATTTACGTTGGAACAGTACAAACGAGGCACCTTGTTTGAACAAGCATTTATTATGGAGGGAACATGTTGAGCAACTGTTTGGTAACATGTTCAGAATGTTTTAATAATGTAATCTGTCGATGATTCTCCGAATGAGTATGTTTTTAGTTATTTCGGTTCATTGTGTTACGTTTCTGTGTTCGTATTCTACCCTCGGGGTGAACTCTGTAACACAATGTTTGACGTGTCTGAACTCGGTGTATTTTTGTTTATGATTTCTGTACTTTCAGGAAATGTTTATTCAAATGTGTGGCTTACAATTTTAGGGAGTCAATAATATTTTTTGCTCTATGTTTTTATATTGCTTTAAGGTAACGATTAGGCATATTCTATATAATACGTTGAGCACCATTGCTACGGCGTAGCTCAATTACTACGCCGTAGCACACGGCATATTATGCATATTAATCAAGAAGTTCTCTTATTAGGTATGCGAGTAAAATAGGCGGGTAAATCCAATATTAGAAAAAAGTAAATATTACTGGGAATTTTAATGACTTTACGTCTAATTAATGGGTTTTCAGTCAAATAATTACATGGAAACCGCAAACCTCAATCAGAGATTGCTCTAAATCTGAAATGTTCTAGATACAGTATATGTGTTGTCTGTATTGAGGCTTAATTAACCGGGACTGTTTAGTTCTGCACTCGACCGAGTCAGACGGAGATTAATCTCTTAACTGGACATTGGATATACGCCCTTAGCGTATATAGAAATACATTTGTAAATCGTTTGAAATTGAAATTGTCAGATAAAGTGACATTTCAAATATGTTACCGCTAAAGAGGTCGGTTACTTATGATACTAAAGATTAATCGTTACTACTGAGCCCTACCTCGCTATTGACCATAATTAAGGTCTCGTGGTCCATCTCTTAGTAGTGGTAGCGGGCCTGTGGATTTGATCAATGATAGTTTACTGCTTGACCAGGACCAGACCCGAGCGTACAGAGCATTGCATTCCGTGCAGAGTCTCATACTCCCTCATACTTATAAAGTGTGGGAGAGCCAAGCTTTGGCACGAATGGATAGACTCGACCGGAGTGATACCACCTTAAAAGAAAACCGGCGTGAAATAACCACGCTGTTGCCGTACTTCGCTCCTCCTTCCCCCATCTCTTCCCAATCCTTTAATATCCAAGACTCTTATCCCTAAAAGGCCGGCAACGCACTCGTAGCTCATTTGGTGTTGCGGTAGTCCATGGGCGGCGCTGATTGCTTGCGACAGGTAATCCGTTTGCTCGTTTGCCGACCTATAACATAAAACAAGTTTACTTAGAGTGATAGAAGTCATTGGATGATGTCGCCCTTGAAAAAAGGGGTCAATCCTTAGGGCATTTTAGTAACAAAATTCTCAATATAGATATGTATACTGTGACTGTAACCTAAGTAAAAATATATCACCCTCCTACATACAGAAATAAACCTTATTTGATAGTCTTTGTATTTAATAGAATTAGCTTATGTTTATAAGACAAAATAGCTTTGTTTTTTCCTTGAATTAATATTCATTACTTGATTAAGTTTTCATCTTAAATAATCCCAATTTCAAGGCTTTTTATTCGATTCACAATATCAGTTAAATATAATAAATTGTAATTGTTTTTTCTTTCGACCCATTTAAAACTAGGCCGAGGACAAACAGATTCAACTTAAATTGAAAACGACTGATAATCTTTCTTCCATGACACAATTTCACGTTTTCAGATAATACAAATTAATATATATCTTGTAATATATGAAAAATATATCACGACCCCTAAACAATGCAAAATAGCACTCGAGGTTATTCTTTAATAGAATACGCGATTAGAATAGCGATCAATGCTGTCATTAAACAATGCCAGAGGAATCAAAACCGTGTGTCACCGACAACATAAGACATCATTTTATATGTCATGGTCCAAGAAAAGCGCGCAGTTCACTTTAAAACTTTAATGCTAAAATATTTAATCAAGATAAAATTACACAGAGCGTACATTTCACATAACATCAAATAGCAATTACATTAATCTCTTCCACTGCATGCACTCTAGAGAAATAAGTTGGACTGCGCTAACTGCAGTTATTCCTCTACAAGGGAGCATAGTTTTTGTGAAAACACAAACAGGAATACTTTTAAACATTCGTTTGAGGAACAAATTAAAAATTGATTAAACACGCTAACAGAGTCAGCGTAGCTGTTACTCTCACTTAGGTATTTGCAACTTCTAAATCCATGCGATTTTTCTGTTTTATACCTTACTCTTGTTTGTTTCATAACTAGGGCTGGTACTAACTTTTAGAGAGAACATAAATTGCTCCTAATAGATTTTTTGTTGATAATAATTTATAAGTCGTTTTTAAAAGTATGTTTCTGTTTCTATTCTGTTTAACAGTTCCATTTTTAAATTAAACATTGTCTTTAACAACTCATTCAATTATTAACTGATAGTAAACATTTTTGGTGTAATTATTTTACTAAATAATAATATCTAAAAAAATATTATAAAGTCATAATTACACTTCGATTGCCAACCATTATATTGTAACAAACTTAAACCACAATTCATCTCATGATCGTTATTTAAAAGGGTTGGCACTAAAAGCCCGGTTCATACTACTATCAAAATTATATTAAGGTCGTTATTGGAATCGCGTTGCCATAAATACAACGAATTCGCAATTTACCACTTGCCAACCCTACGAACCACTTGTTAGTTTCGCCTCGGTGTGTCACAAAGTAAAAATATGTACAGAATGTCAACTGACCTCACTTGGAACCGAACGAAACCAACATACAACTACATCTTATATCTTATTGCATAAGAAATGAAGAAATTATTAAAATATAAGATTATGAATTTGAGCTCATATTATATAAGAAACCCATGTAGAACAACCTCAATCATAGTTTGAAATCATCCGTAACTTGAAATAGGCACGAATGGGCGGGCTCGACCGGACCGTGGTCTCATAGAAAACTGGCGTGAAGCGACGTCATCCTTGTATTACAGCGGGTAAGTGAGGTAACTGGAGGCCCAAACCTACCGTCTCTCATCATAGATCCCTGAACCCTCGAATCCCTAACAAACCTTGAGGCCGACAATGCCTTTGATTTTGCAGCCGGGGGTAATTTCTTAGCGTCGTGTGATTCTTAGAAAGTAGCTAAAACATCATACTCCCTTAAACAATACCGTTAATATGATGTACTCATAAGTTAATCTAACCCACATTCCCTTTACAATTATTAGACACATAAGTAGAAATAGACTGGACCTTCTATCATACATCTGCCCTTGCAGTAAACATTATTAAAAACGGACTGCGGTATTCTCGCGTTGTTACTGTGCTGAGTACTGCACGTACCGGTATTACTGAGCCGTATTATGTATGAGCCGGCATTATGACGTACCCGGCTACCGTTGCGATTCCAAATGTTAAACCTTATGTTTTGGAAACTTTTGAATATTCAATTTTTATACTTTTTATTCGATAAACGAAAGGTAAAGGTTGAGGTGAAGTTTGAAGAAAGTTTTCAGGCTGTAAGAACGATTATGTTATAACGCTATGGCTTACCAGATCGTATTTTTTAAACACTATTATTTTCAACTGTCTTATAAGGGCGATGAAAAACACAATTTTACATACGGGTCCGGAATAACAATTTGTGAATCACACAAAGAGTGGTTGGTACCTTGAAAATGCCTGATTTGGTCTTCCAGTTATAAACACATTACAGTTTATTTAGGATAACTCCAAACTCTTGTATACTTAGCCTAATTACAAGCAAGTACTTAATAACATTTAAATTCATCACACTAAGGTATAGTGGAGTAGGGTTACTTTCCATGCAGTATAAAAACCTTGAGCAATTAATCCATAATTTGAATTCTTAACCGTAGCTTTTTAGCAATCGCGTCTGCAAACCAGCTCAGTCGCATAACACATGGTTTTATTCAAACCAATTTAAAATCATCCAGTAAATAAATATAACCAATTTTAATTATAAATCGCTGACGTAACTAGCAAGGGGAACGTTATTAAAACAGTCGACAGTATTTCGCAATCAATTAAAGGCGTCACTCAAACAATGATGGAAACAAGTAATGCGCGAGTGTGGCTCGTTATTGGCGTGCATTCGCATTCGATGTACTCGTGCGGTGTGACGTCATACAGCCGCGATGACGTAGCTGAAAACCGCACCGCACTTCACTCTAGTGACACAAGTCATAAGCGACAGCGAACCGTGGTAGGTGTTTTCTAATTTCTATGTTTAAAACCTTCGACATTTCATATAATTGTGGGGAACGAAAATTAAAAACGATCTTTAATTTTTTTTTAAACTAGTATTCGTCATCATTATTGTTATAAGCCTATAAATGTTCGCTGCTAAACAAAGGCCCCTTCTCAACGGAGCAGGAATGATCTTTGATCACCACGCTTGCTCAGACTTTCTGGAGTTGGTAAGGGTTGGAGTAAGGGTTTCTGGAGATTTAAATTTTTGACCACATCGTCACTTGCCATCAAGCGAGTAGTTGGAAAAACTCATTATTAAAAAGAAAAAAAGAGTAGTTCTGTCCAAACTATCAGAATACGTTTTGTTGCGTCATAAGTAATATTGTTGTGAATAAAATAAAATATAAAATTAAAACAGACTCAACACCTGTTCACTGAAATGTATAAATTCCATTGCACATTGGTTTAATATTGCAACGTTTCCAAAAACATTTATATTTACAATAAACAAAAGGAATTTGGAATTTAATTAATTTTTTCCGATATTTAAGTGGTTGTAACAGCATTTAATAAGCGATTCCGGTAAATGGGATTGTGATTTTGTAAATCGAAATAACTCAACAAAACTGAATATTACTGAGTAGCATGGAATTTAAAAATGTGACAATTATTCGAATACTTTCCAGGAATTGAAGCTCTTTCTTTACTGCACCTATTGAAAATTAAAAGTATTTTATGTATTATTCTCCATTTTTTTATCTGTTTACCCATTAAAACTATGTATAAAACACAATCAAATATTACCCTTATATGTATATAAAAAATAATGTATGTTATTTTATCTCATTTAAACTTGAGAACAACTGAACCGATTTGAATAATTGTATTTCAAAATATTTGCTGTATTCCAGACAAGGTAAAACAAACAAAACATGAAGCAAGAAAATGAGTAAAATATTATTTTTTTCCCATGCATACTGCTCTATGAGTGATATTAGATAGGTACAAGCTGCACTGTAAACGATTTTCGTTAAAAATGTTAAGGTTGAACACTCCTTATCACTTATGGGTATGAAAACAAGCCACTAGCCGATTGTCAGATGTAATGAATTTAAATAAAATAAAATTTGGTAAAAATTTGGAGTAAAATATGGTAAAAATTTGGAGTAAAATATGGGAAAAATCAGTAACGCCGAAAGACGGAGGGGTAAGGAGGGCAAGTAACATTGTGTCACGAGATTTTTTATATGATTTTGATTCATTTGATTTTAGTTATATTGTACACAATGAAATGGAGTTGGTACAAAAGGCGGACTTAATGCCATATGGCATTATCTACCAGTCAACCTTTATTATAAGATTTCACAGACAACGAAACGTTAAATTTTTAGGCTGCACGGAGTTTACCGTGACCCCTTGTTTCTTGATCATGCTAGTACATACTCATAAATACATTGCAAGAAATTATATTTATGTGACATAACGTCAAACCTGATGATGGAGACCCCACAACCACACGCGATCTCAGTAAGCCTTGCTGTTATATTACGCTGTAGGTGTATTGAAAAGATAGAAAAAAAACTTTTATTATAAACAGCCTTACACATCACATAGAATAGATAATATTTTTGGACAGAAATATCGTGATTATTACAAAATTAAAAAAAACAACTAACTCACATGAATTGACTAAGAAAAACTATTCTAATTTCAAGTCACAACGGAACTGTTTAAGTTGTTTAAACTGAAAGATTTTCGGCCACCCTAAGCGCGGGTCTGCGGACGGCGAGTAAGGGTTGCTCGCCGCCTGACCAGATCCAGGCCCGAGCGCACGGTGCGTAGCGTTCCGCGCGTGCCTCAAAGAGCCCATAGACCACCACAGACGGGGCCCTATAGGGCTGATGTTCAGCTGGGATTAGCTCCGGCCCAGAGCAGGAGAAGGAACGGGGGTGTTTTAGTCAGTAAGAGTCTGACACTCTCTCTCACCTTACCCTGGGCGGGAAGAGGTCATTGGATGATTTTCACCTGACAAAAAAAAAACTTGTGCTCTTACCCCAGATATTTTAAAAGCCGAACGAGGAATATCATATTTACCGAAGACCCAATATAAGCGTTCCATGGTAAACATGAACAAAAAAATTAGTAATTCCATTTTCAAATTAACACTAAGTATACACGCTACACAAGTTATACAAATCCGGTATATCATGGTCTCCCGTTGTACGACCTTGCCGTACAATCCACAGTCATTTTATATTGGTCATTATAGCTTCATGTGCAGCCTTGTATACATACATTGTGCAAATTATCGAAACAAGTGTACGTTTTTAAACCTTTACAACATAATTAATTGGCAAGAGGATATCATGCATACAAATGTTTGCGCGCAGTTCAAATAAACCACTGTTAATGTAGGTTATTTTATTTCGCGAAATAGGCCACGGGAAACTCAACCTTATTTACGATGTATGGTGCCTGTTTTTCTTTATAGCTAAAAGCGAAATAACTATTGTGAATTTCCATTGTGTTTCGTAATTAAAATGAGAAATTTATTTTACTGTATCCATAAAATATGAATTTATGTGAAAACCTTATAAGTAGATACAGCAGTGTGATTCTGTAAGACTTCATTCTAAACTTCGAATCTGAATCTGCTGTGAGTAGTAATACACCAGCGAGCTACACTTGCGAGTCGAAATTGACTACAACATTGTGATAGATAAAGTATGAGACGACGTTTAAAGTGGCATTCTATAATGTAATTTCCCCGTCACTTCGACGCTCACTTTACACTGGAACAAGATTCAAAATCAAACAAATTTTGCAGACGTGCAGTAATCAATACTATCAATAGTTTAATAATTTTTCGCCATTCTATAAATACAAAGCTCTGAATTACTATCATCAATGGCAGTCTTCTTGAGTACGTCTATTAAACACATTTAATAAAAAAAACCGTCCGACTTCTTTGAGCTAATTGAGAAAAGCTCTAATAGTTTTAAGTAACATCGGGACTCTTCTTCATGAGAAGCGTGCGCGATGCAGCTACGTTGCTCAGTACCTACGCTGACAAAGAAACTAAACAAATTAGTTAGTATAAATAAAACCTTCTTACGTTAACGTTACATTAATTAAAATAAAATGGTTCAAAATTTTTACCTACCTCTTTTTCTACCACACTAGGATTTTTTGCAACTTATAAACACACAACAACTGATAATTTACCCAAAGAGAAAACAATAATTTGAGGATCACACAAAAAATGTGACATGCGGGTATGAAACCCATGGCACGTTGCTAGGCAGCTGGTTGTCTAGCAACTGTAACCATACAGTCAAGTCTGCTGTAACTATATTCCTTATTATTCCTATGAACCAATTAAATACGCTAGTAAAACTTGGTAATTCAACTTTAGTACAATTTCTATGATCATTCGAAAACAATAAATATATTATCTTGAAGCTGGGAGATGGTACAGGCCGCCCTAACCTCGACACACGTTACCTCCGGTCCGTTGGGCTCGAAAGTGGACCGTTGCCATGACAACCGACTTTGATATCAAACCATGTGAGAGGAAGAACACTATTGAATTAGATGTAAAAGTGTATTGAATTCAGTCAAGCAATCGGACTGTTGTATAATGCTTGCTATGCTACGCGAAGACGTGCTATATTTTTAATAGTTTCGTGCCTGTTTTTAAGAATGTTGATATTATTAATTGCAATAATAATCAGTAGTTTTTAAGTACTTATAATAGTAAGTACAAAAGGTAAAATACTAACGTGATACAAAAATTCAGTTGTTCAAGTGACATCCACCGCTGCGTGGTTGCTTGCGTGGCTTGAAATTAGTCTAGTTATCTCGTTAAATCGTTACGTGATCCGTTGATTTAAGAAAATGAATGAAATCAACATATGTTGTCTTATATACGACCATTGTTCAATATTAGATATATTTTTATCGGTAACACTAGAGAAACTACTAAGAACTAGTCATAAGATACAATTTAACAAAGTTACTAGTTTGAAGTTTCTATCATTGCCCCTGTTTGCTATTTTTATTATCTTTATTTTTAATTGATTTTTCAACCAATATTGCTGTCAATATAGGCCTTTTTAATAACACACCTCCATTAAAATCGGCATCCCTATCCTAATTAGTATTGTTGTTGTATTATCCCGGTGTTTAAGCAAAGAAACGTATTCTATTTTATATCTCCAACTAGATATCAAACCTTATTTTTCAGAAATAGAAATAAACATTTTGTAGGTGCTCCAAAAACTATTTACGCTCGACAGCCCTCAGGATTTTTAAGCCAAGCAAGCATTTTGTCAATGATCGTGTACGTGCCAATACGTTTTCTACCAAAGGGTTTTAGGTAAAGCGTGACTGATGCGATTTGAACGATCCCATCGAAAGGTTATTTTGACGTGGGGAAGGCGAAGGGTCAATTTTGAATTGTATCGTTATATTTTTTCGTTTATGTGAAAATCCTATTTACCTATGTAGTATTTTGTTAGGTTGACCGATCTGTTTACATATATTTACTGCCTATATTAAGAAATACACAAAAGCTTTCACGAATTTTCTATCTCCATACCAGTACGATCTTTAATCGTATAAAAAACAAGTTAACTCCTCCTTAAAATACCGGCAACGCCCTGTGTCTATAAGCGGTACTAATCACTTACCGCCAGGTGGCTCATCTGTATATTCTATTCCATAAAAAAACAAATATGATCGGTACGAAGTAACACCGTTTCTCAAGATGACTACAAATTAATACCTAGTCATCTGTGGTGACCATTGACAGTATGAAATCTAGGTACAATGAAACTCAAGTCGTAACAATTTATACTAAATACATATTACAAAATTTGAAAAAATATCAAACGTTTTAGAGAAATTGTTTGTCAATTAACGATTTTTTCTTTACACAAAATACAAAAGAATTATTTGTAAAATTCTACATTTAATTATGATATTGGTGCTTATTAGTTAAAAATAGAAGGAAACAACCTCTTCCAATTATTTTATACAAATCAAGGATATTAAAGTTCTAACAATAGTAGCATTGTAAAAAACAATACGATCAACATTAGGTACCAAAATAAACTCATCAGGAAAACTCGTTAATGAAATAAAGTTAAAAATAAACGACAAATACCATCGCAGGTAACTAAAAAACTTTTAGTCGGTTGAAAATTTCCCGGCAATCGTCACCTAACTGAGTATTTACTTAACTGATTACCTCGCCAAGTCGGGCGAGTAGCGCCAAGTCGCGAAACTTCCCCATACACATTTAAAGGTGTTTTCAACTGAGTTTTTTTTTTGTAAGAAAAAAGTCCTCCGTTTTCCTACTTCCGAGGTGCCTTAGAAAAAGTTTCCTGTTCATCTGATTGGGACACCACTTGGGAATTTTCGGCTGTGATTTTTTCACGGCGTCATCTTTTAATAAAAGTTGGTTAAGGAATAAGTATTTTTTTTTTGTTTTCCTTTTTTTCCTTTGATTTGTTTCTTTGGGTAATTCTTGCTTTGTGTGCGGAGGGGCGTGCGAGACAGGTACCTTTGAATATGAGTACTTCCATAGTCTTTTGTCAAAGAAAGTTTCGATTTTACTGTGACGTAAAAGACGTTGTGAGGTAAAATAAAAGACAGAGCATATTGAGTCTTAATCACATTTAGGTATATACTGCTTTGTTATTTCTTTTCTCGTTTTGTAATCTGTTGATTAAAAAAATATCTTTACAATTATAACGTATAACGTCATAACTTTTACAATACAAACTATCACACACCTCAAAATTGCCTTGTTTCGATTTAAATTTAAGAAATTTTATAAAAATTTTGGGACTTTTTATGACATAGGTCGATAAACGAGAACTTGAACGATACGCAATAAAAGCGCCACCTATGAACACTCGCAACACCAATGGAGTGACAAGTGAAATGGGGATTAAAAATATGTCATTTTTAACCGAAGCATAACTCTCCTACACTTTAGTAGTATTAAGAAGTTTCAAACTACGTAAAATATTAACTTCAAAAGTATAATCCTATATCTATCTATATCTATATAAATGTATATATCTAACAAAAGACGCACACATACGTTCGGTCCGTCCTATCATTATTCAAAAGGAGTCTGCTGACGTCCGCAAAAACCCCCCGCTGCAAGCCGCAGACGTTAGGTACATCTCATCAACACTACATCTATGCTTACATCCTCATATGCTGACATAGAAACCACAAGATAGATGAACATTGAATTTGATCCTTTTGCGCTTCAGTATTAAGTTTTAATTCCTAGTTGCGGTTCACATTTCATTCATGTTATTATTTGTTTTAATATTGCTTGCTTTATTTTATGAGAGATGTTAAAGAAAGTTTATCCAAATTAACAGTATAAATGTGAAAATAACTCTGTCTGCCTGTATGTCTTTTGTTCACGCCTAATCTTCAGAATCGATTACTGTAAAATTTGGTACTTACAGGTAATAGTATTGTTTTTATACCAAAAATCTGCAGGAAGTCACTATTCTACGCGAACGGAGTCGCGGACAAAAGCTATAAATTAAAAGAATATTACCAAAATCAATGACTCATTACAGTCAATTACGTCGACATAATACTAAATTCTAATTTGTTAAAAGCATAATCGTAACCAATTAGTAGAAATAACACTACAAATTTAATTTAACGTCTCTTCATTATCTTATTTTACCTCCGTTTACCAATCTCTAGAGTCGTAAGTCACGTTGCCGTCGCCGTTCCGACACGGTTCCGACACGGCTCCGCGCTTTCTCATTACAAGCAGTATATTAGAAGTGCTAATGTCTTGATTATCATATTAAGTGGCGACCTCTACAGAATTACCATGGAACCTTAAACAGGTAACGTCTTCCGTCTTGTAGGCACTTTAGATTGTCTTTGTAAAAGTATTTTCTGCGTAAATCAGCGCTGGTTTATCGAGCTCGAGAAATGAGTGCTTTTTAACAAAAAAAAAACATTGTACTTTGTTATACGTTTGACACCAATCAAGTATGGTCATTCTTATTTAATTGCTTCATCATTCAAGTTTGTACTAAGACCCTTACGGCGTATTTAGTAGGTACAAAAACTGACGAAAAATATCTCAGTAAAGTCTAAAAACATCAACTAATAAGAACGTATATATAAGTAGCTTGTAACACACAACATTCGAAGCATAAAAAAATATTACTCAGCGAAAAAAATGTCACGGAAAATCGAATTACAAACCCTACTATCACTTAACTTGTTCACAAACAAAACCATTTAACATGGCCGCCACGGACTAACCTCCAAAACTGAGATTTATACTTAAACAAGAGCATAACTTTTCCTTATGAACCACTCTACGGGCTATTCTTTATAACCAAAAGTGAGAAATGAAATGCATCGTTTTTCATAGCACGACACCAAATGGAATTTAAAAAAGGCAATCCATTTTCAAAGTCTTTGCCATGTTTAAAAAAAGTTTTTGGAGCGAAATTTAAATTGACTTACTTTCCTAATGAAATTGTTTTTATATATTTTTTATTTTCATTCTTAATCTCTGTATATTTAATACACGAACGATATGTACCTAAAATATTTTAAAAAAAATACGATTTTATCTCAAGAGGAAAACTGTCATTGACGTAATTTGTCAATCCAGACTTCATTATTAAATTCACCATTGACAAAGAATAAAAATATATGCAAAGTCACGCCTGTTATTTAACCGACTATCAGCAAAAATTCAACCAAGAAAGCTAACTACACGTGCCGTCATTCGTCAACCAATAAAACCAATTTCACGACAGCCAATGAAATCTATCATAACTAACTGCGTTACCAAGAAAATGGCGTCGTTCCCCGAACACAAATCGAAGACTAACATACGGATATGACGTCATAACTTTAAAAAAATCGCCTCAAACCATTTACATTCGGCATCAATTTAGCGATTTCCGTACCTTATGCAGCCCTCCGGCGGCCTCCGACGAGAGCGGAATACGTGAAATATGTATGACAGCCTGAATGGTACAAGCATAAGAGGTAGCAGGTACATAATATATATTATTTTATGCAATTTTTACTTTAAAAGCCCTGATTCACACTTTTTAAAGAATCTGATTGCTCCATAAAGACGGAGTTACCGGCGTTTTAAGAAGGAGTATGCTCGTTTCTCGAAGATTTCAAGGTCGGTTTGCACATATTGCCGCCGAAAGATAATTCCAAATATTTGCTATGCATGACAGGAAAGTCGGATATTTGTTGATTGCCAACGATCTATATGACGCGCATGAAAGGGTCTTCTGGTAATTCTATGGCGAAAAAATGCGGCGAAGGTCATGCCGAGCAGTTCCTTGAAGCACTTCTCGTGGTATAGGTGATAGAGAAGACATAGCGATGCTAGATCCCTAAGCAACTGCCAAAGGGCTGGGACCGGGTCTGAGTTATCAGGGCAGACAACCATAAATTAAATTATTATTCAAAAATAACATTTTGAAATAAAGTATCTTATTAGTAGGATGCTAGAAGTTACTTGGTAAAGTAGTGGAGAAATAAGTACATATATTAAAAGCCGCAATTTTAAACGCAACTTTCTTTGCATAAGTAACTCAGATTATTTATAATTCATCATTAAACTTAAATTATGTATTACAATTCACACTTTTAAACCGCTATTCTTCTCTAACTTGCGCCAAATCATCTGAAGCACCTACATTTTGCTATACACGAAAAATATGTTGTCGAAAATTGTTTACCGCGTCGCTTCGGTCGCGTCGTTCGCATGTGTCGTAAAATGCGTGCTTTATAACTTTCTTGTTTTTGCAGTGATTTGTGTGTAAGTTGCTTCGCGCCAGTTTAATGGGGTTACATTATGGGATGTTAAAATGATGGTGTAATAAGCTGAGAAGGGTATAACAAAGTACCAAGGAATTGTGCTCTGAAAATGGAGTGATGGATTATGAGTTGAGAAGAAGTTGCATAATATATTAGGTGTTGTTTTCAAGCGCCTGTCATAGCGTCGGGAACGCTTGTAAAGAGTAAATAGCTGTTGTTTTGCGCTTTAAAGTTTGATGTAATGATGAGGACAAAGATGACAGGGTTGAAAATGCAGGATAAAAATGTAGTATGATAAAGTTTAACAACACATTCATTTTTTAGTGTGGGACAGCCAAGCTTGAGCATGAATAGGTCGGCTCGACTGGCGTGATACCACGGCCTTACAGAAAACTGGCGTGAAACAACCACAGCGTTGTGTTTCACCGTTTCAGTGAGGGTACCGGAGGCCCAATCCTTCTCGTCTCCCCATCCCATCCCAATTCTTATCCACAAATAGGGTGTATGGCGCCGATTGCTTACCATCAGGTAATCCGTCTGCCCGTTTGCCGACCTAATCCTATAAAAAACACATTGATTGTTTTCAAATCCAATTTTAGACTGCCGCATTAAATGGACTCTTCAAGCTTAACATTTTGTGTTAGGCATTCAGTTCATGGTTTTTCCTGAGTAATACGGTGATGGCTTCTCAGTACTATCCTTTTCAGATAAACGTACATAAAACATGAAACTAGCTGTATTCGCAATTCCGAGAGTATTTCACAGGCACACAGCTCGTTTGCAAGTACACAGCACCTCGCAACAGACTAACGCACGACGGTTCAGTGCACATCGCACGGCTCGTACGGTTGCATGCGCCGTGCCTTACATGTGGTTACACTGTGGTGCAATATGACATTGATGTGACGTCAGCAACCTGGAATAGTGTGTTAGAGTATAAAAAGATTTTTCGAAAGGCAGAAAAAATAAGCGTCTTATTTAGCTCGTGTTTCCTTGTTTGAACATATGAGATGAAGCGTATTATAATAATTATTGAAGTGTTTTAAGCCAGTCGCTATATTTGGGCAAGCAATAGAAAATAAACTGCTTGGCTGTAAACTTAGTTTACAGACGGTAGTTTGAGATGACAACAAACATTACAGTAGTACCAACCGAAATGAGCCGATCGCTCAAGTCGATCATATCTCTCTCTCTTTCTTATCGCGCTCTCACTTGCCGAACGCCACAATGAGCGTAAATGGACAATGAAATAATATTTTTCGTGTATGTAGCCAGTAGTATCGAGTAATTCCACGTTGTCACTAAAAAAATAATAACACTTCTTAGTATAATGCGCAAATCATGTCTGTTCCCTTATAGTAACTTGAATTCTGACTCTTTATGATTTATATCCTTATCACGCATGTATTTCTGTAGTCAGTAGAAATGGCGCTTTTGATGATGTAGTGTCGATGTTGGTTAGGGGACACGTACAACGGCCGCGACACACAGCTCACGGCGCGCGATCTATTGACAATCATCCCAGTTCCGACCAAATGGCTTAGTTTGTTTTGCAGAATACGTTAGTGTATTGTTAGTAGCTAAGTTTTGAATTAAAATATATTAGGGATTACATCTAACAGAAAATTTTAACTTACATTTTTTTTTTAATTATAAGCTTTTAACAGCTGTGCTAGTCGGTGTTGGAAATTTAGAAACTTGACATGAAGATTAAAATCGGACAGGATAGCTAGGTACCAGTCCTGCACACTAAGCTTGTATACAAAAAATTGAGCTCGATTAAAAAAAACATTTATTTGGCACAAGGCAACGGGTTGTCTTCTTTAAATTGTGTTGTCTTAAACATGCATAAATACTTATATAGGTAGATTGAAAGTGAAGATATTTTTTTATATAAAAATAAAAAAATAATTTCAAATTCACGAAAACCAATTGCATTAGCAGACAGTGAAAATAAAAACTAACATTACAACATAAAGGAATTAGTCTGTAACCGAACTCAAAACGCCACATCATTTTAGCTTATTAAAAAAAAGTAGAGACAAGAAATATGAAAAATTCGCTAACACGTGACTCTCATAAATATTTTAATGTGAAAAACCTATATTTTTAATATCTCACGACGCCGTGTTCTACTTAGGTAAGCAGGTTTCATAAATATGAAGTTTCCACTGAAACCTGTTTACATGTATAAAGTTTTTATGTATGTTTTTAAAGGTTAAATTAAATCATACAATGAGTTTGTTCTTCATAAGATTCTGTTTGTATAGCTTTGTCGCGTGTTGAGATTTTATTATTAAAGGCGCCTGCTTTTAAGCGGAAATTACGATTTTCAATTATGTTTTCTTTAAGACAAACGATTTCGTCTTGAGCTCCGTTCGGTTAACTTGTGTTGTGGGAATTTTGGGAGTTACGTGTTGGCCTTGTTTGTCTTGGTACTTGGTGTTGCAATGACTTGCGTAAATTATTAATTTCGAGATAATTCACTAACATTTAATGATTAGTATGAAATCAAAATAATTTATTCCAACTAAACCATAAATAGGTACTTTTGAAACGTCAATATAGAATAGTTGTCTGTGAGTCTGTTCGTCAGTGAAGCTAGGTAATCGTTCCAAATTGTAGTTTCGAATGGAGAAGAACGAGCAAGGAACTCCATCATTATATTGGAAATGTCTAGATATTATGTTGAGTCAAGTGATCAATTGATTTCACTTTTTTTCGATTATCAGAACGAAAGCATCATCAAATGACTTCTCCCGCAATGAGTGTGAGAATGAAAGTGATTGGAAGTGTGTGAGACTCTTACTGACTAAAAACCACCCAGTTCCTTCTCCTGCTCTAGGCCGGGGCTGCGATAAAAATTGCACTAGCACTCGCAACCCTAAACATCTACATTACTATTTATATCAATGTCCATAGAGATCTATTTTTGCAAATACCAATAAACATTTTATGCGTTTTGTTTATCTCTTTTCATACTTGTTCGGTTACAAATCGAGATTTCCCAGAAAATTGAGATTGTCTATAAACATTAAATTACTTTAGGTACTTGACTGTGAATTTCAATTCAAGGTTTTTTCCTAAATCGTTGCACATACAATCATTCGGCCAACAAATCATACCTAAACAACTACTAGATTTAACAATATAACTGGCAAAATATATCTATAAACCCCTACACAAACACTTCATAACAATTCAGAACACATTCACACCCACTCCACTTTATAAATACCTTTAATTAACCCCGTCCTGTTAATTACCGACACAATTTTCGTTAATTTACATCATTACGTCACTGTCAGATCGTTCAATAAGAATTTACACATTGCCCCGAACATCGCACTTAATGAGATCGAAAAAGGAGTTTATTAAATCAATTTTATACTTAAAATGTATTATTACATTTAAGTAGCTTATAAAAACGTTACCGGTTACAATTTTGTTTTAAATTTATTCAAATATAACCATTACTTTTATATTCAAAAACTAATTGTACTTAACAAGGATAGAAATACAGTTGTTTCTCATCTATTTCGCCTCAACACAACAAAAATGGAAAGGCAGTAACAAAAACCAACTTAGAGGTTCATATAAACTTCGTATTATAACGTCCACAATAATCCTTCAATTATAACCAGACTAATCCGGCATTCATAGCAGATTTTCGCACAATAATCTATCAGTAAAGAGATCACTGAACCCCATCGCGTCACGTTTGGCTATTGACAATCTAAAATACACAACGTCACAAATACAGTAGCAAAACAGCGCCATCTACACAAAACGTCTAAATCCAACATGGCCGCTCAATCACAGCTGATCGCAGAACGGAGGGAAAACAAAGGCGCACAATAATCACATTTAAACTCAAACGCTTCGGACTTCATTAATACCGCTTTGAAATAGTATTTGACAAGCTATAGCTTAGTTTAGTTTTAGGGCTACAATTTGTAATGTTCGATTAAGTGAATCCATTCGGCTAAAATTTCGGTCAACGGTTTTCAATTTGTTTGTAAAATTGACTTTGGATTTCGTTGTAAATGTTTGATTAATTTTGTGTGATGTTGAATAGGTTTTGGAATTTGTACCAGCATAATAGATCTTTGTATAATGCTTTATATTCCCACAAGAAACGTGTTAACAAACCTTTCTTGTATTGCTTTTATAATTCCCATCTACAACTATGCCTACTTTAAATCAGGCTTATCTTAAACAGTATCGTTCGAGGCATTTTCAAGGATTTAATAAGATATCTTACATAACATTTTATAACACGGATAAAACCAAATTTTATCGAAAAAATTCATATCAAAAAGATTTTATCGAAGTCATGCCTAATACTTATTTCATCCACCTCAAAAACAAAAAGACTGCACTTTATTAAAACATGCACGAGCGATATAAACAATATTATAAACCTTAGGACAAAGGCCATTAACATGGTGCCATATGCAAATCCTCTAATGGGCTATAAATTAGCTCGTTATTTTACAGTGTACAGGCAAGGGCCATAATCACTTGGTCTACCAAAACCCTGTACCGTACATAAAGATCCATACTTAACCAAAATCGAAACAGGCCACCCAACGGTTAGGGACCGTCGTAAACTGGCGCCAAAAACCAAAAACTTTTGCGTCGACCAACAAATTATAACAAAAAGTGCTGCCCTACAAATTAAAGTAATCAGCTAACCGACTGTGTGGAGCTAGTATTATGTTGTTCGGTTCTTGGTTTTTGTTGCTTTTGTGATATCGTTAACGTAGGAAGGTGAATGGTTTTAAAGTATTGTGTTGTTTAGGTAGCTTCTGGTTCGAATAGAGGGTTCAATTTTATAATTAGGTTGGTTTTGAAACTGAAGCCGTATTCTTCTGAAGTCAGGTCAATTAATTCACCAACTTTTACTATAATTGATTTAGAACAATAAAATGTGAATGCAATGTCATTGTGTTCCCAAAAATTAACTGCGAAATTAGTGCTTACCGTACAGGTATAAATAACAATTATTTTTGATGTGTATACACCTAGGCCATAAACTAACCAACCGAAAACCCAATAGTACGCAATGGGCACCATGAACACTGCAATACCAAAGGAGCTACAAGTGCATTTCTGGCCTTTTTGGGGGTTAGGGATTTAAGGATGAGGAGGTAGAGGTTAGGTGATGAAGGGGATAATTGGGTGGCCAATAACCACACTCAAACGACGGAACACAAAGCTGTCACTGTAATACTTTTAATAATGATTCTTCATAGGAAGATTCTTACGAAGTGAAATGGTTTTAAGATTTGTACATTTTAAAATATGTATTTTAATGTATTATTTAATAATGTTGTTTTTTTCTTTGTCCACAGGCAACTGCTAGCGCCCAATCTGAAACAAACACAGTATTTAGCAAATGGTGCCGAGAGCGACATCAGAACTGTAAGTATTTTATTAAGATAATAATTATGTTCTTTCTTATCTATACTTATATTATAAAGAGGTAAAATTAGTAAGTTTGTATGTATGGGGTAATCTTTCGAACCGCTGCTCGGATTGCCACAATGATCAGATAGATAGCTACAATGTACCTGAATGCTATCCAAACTAATATTATAAATGCGAAAGTAACTCTGTCTGTCTTTTCCTCACGCTTAAAATACTGAGCCTATTTGTGACAAATTTGGTACAGACATAATTTGGAACTCGAGAAAGTAGGACATAGGATAGTTTTTATACCAAAAATCTGCAGAAAGGTGCTATTCCATGCGATGCAAAGTCGCGAGAAAAAGCTAGTAGGCTATAAAACATCACGCTACGATCAAATGGAGCTGAGCGAGAGTAGCTAGTAAAACATATTTTGTATCATAATCTATTAGACCAAGTAATTAATCAATTAAGAAAGCTCTTTACGCACAAAAAATGTTCCAACGAATCGATCAATGCAATAGTTTTAATTTCTGTTAAATCTTAATAATACTTAAATTTATTATATAGAGACGTCATTGATACTTTTTTGTGATATGATGGCAAACGAGCGGACGTATTACCTGATGGTAGACAATTAGCGCCGCCCATGGACACCCGCAACAACTGAAGAGTTACTAGTGCTCTTCCAATCTTTTGGGAGATTAGGAATTTGGAGATTTGGATATTGGTGAAGGATTAGGGCAGGGATAGAATTGGCCCAATTCTTTCCCTCCCTCAATCCTTCAGTAACCTTGCCAAAACGGCAAAACACAATGCTTTTGTTGTTTCACGCCAGTTTTGTGTAAGGCCGTGGTATCACTCTGATCGGGCAAACCCATTCGTCCCAAACATTGGGTCTTCCATACTTACTTAGAAAGAAAATCACAATTATAAAGAAAGGCCGTATACATACAAAATATAAATTTAATTACACAAATAACTCTATCAACTAAAAATACATATAAACCCTACACCAGTACTCGGGAAAGGAATATTAACTGGAATGTTTGAAACGGCTATAGTATTCACTGAAACCAAAGCAATATCAAAGTTTCAGTGGAAATAGTTGAATTTCAATGAAAATTGTTACGTATCTACGTTTTCATGGGAACACAGGTTATTTTTGACGGCAAATATTTGCCTTGATTCCAATTTCAGTTCAGTTCAATTCAAATGAAAATGAAAAACAATATGGATACGCAAACATACCTAATATAGTTAGTGAGTTAGGAACAAAGAGAGGAAAATAATTTAAATGAACAAAACCTACCGTCACTTTACACCCGCTAATGTCTAAAGAGATAAGCCGACATGTCTTTTGCTTCTGTCCATAGGAATCTTCTTAACTGAAAGAAAGAAAGAAAGAAAGAAAAATTATTTATTTACACCGCAAAAATTAAAAAAGAAAGACACATTAGGTACAACTTATAACGAAAATATGCACGGCGCAAAAAGGCCAAGTGCTTAGCTAAAAAGCCGTGACCCGAGAGTATAACTCGCGTCGCGGCGCTGATTTTCAGCACTAGCCCGACACTATAATATAAAAATTAGATCACATTTTATGAGAGTACATACATAATTGTTATTCTTTGATATTACAAAATTAATATAATAATAGTATATATATATATAAAAAAAACTGATGACGGACAGACTAACAAAAAGTTATATTTTCCTTAAAAAGTCTCTATATGGGTTTTGGCCTTTGCACGTGAGAGAGTCAGATGGGTCGGCTCGACTGAAATGATACCACGGCCTCACAGGAAAATCCGGCGTGAAGCAAATACAGCTTTGTGTTTCGACGTGTGTAGGAGGTCACCGAAGGCCCAATCCTTCTCCTCCCCCCATCCCTCTTTAATCCTTAAATCCTCATAACTCCTAACCCAACACACTTGCCACTCCTCTGGTGTTGCGGATGACCATGGATGGCGCTGATTGCTTACCATCAGGTAGTCCGTCTGCTCGTTTGTCGGTGTAACACATAAAAAAACCATAAGTTCGTGTCTCGCGGAGCTAATTTTATTATAAAAAAAATAAATCCTAAAACCCAATTTGAATTGAGAACATGAACCAGAAATGAAGTAAAAAATTCTAAAATTCAGTTTCCTATAACAGCATGGAAGTCAAAATATATTTTACCACAAAAGAAACAATACACAGGTATCGCACGCCATTTTTAACCACCCCTTCCTTTTGTGGCACGTGTCAAAATGACAGCTGATACACTTTTTGTCATTCCCGTTTCGAATTCAACACCAAAAAACGAGTCAGTTCAATGCGCAGTAGAAACTAAAAACATTTTTTTAAATGAATAGAAGTGCTAAAGTGAAAAATTCCAGGATTTCAATGCGGGGTGTCGACACAGTGAACGGTGCCAATCTCACTCCGCCTGGCGACATTGAAGCACGTCTATTTTTGTCCGAGCAAGCCTTTTTGGCCACTGCTTTGTTGGGGAAAAGTTACATTTGAATATCAGCAGTAGTCGATAAGCTTTGAATTTCACTGTTTGTTACTGATTAAATTATATGAGCAGATATCCATCGAGAGTTTTCTCAAATAACATTAGTGTCATAAATGCTGACCTCTTTCGTCACACCGCTGCGATACGCCGCGGACCTATGCGGCGCCGCATCGCGAATTTATATCAAAACTTCTTAAACAGTGTCGGCGATTCGCAGACAGTTTCAACTCTGAGATTAAGTGGGCAGCGAATGAATTGTTTCCCCCAGTAAACTTGCAAGAAAACTGCACTTAAGATAAAATAGTGCAGTTTTCTGTAATTGCAAACTTAGTACGTTGCAACCGAGTCGGATACAAAGTTGTAAGTGGACGCTCAATCAAATGATTCTTGAACATCCTGTGTTTTAACTCTGTGTAGTATGGTTATGCGATTTGAATGCTTACTGTTAACTTAATAAGGGCTGATTTCAAGCTACCAGTTTCCACCTAACATATGATTTATTCCAATATTCTATGCTCTTTTGTTGCTCGAGCTCCGTGTTCATTTAAAACTATGACAGCCAAACGCAGTCACTTTATAACGACTTTACCCAGTCCTTAGCCCAGGGTTGCGTGTCAACAATAATAGTCGCCTCGGCCTGGAACAGAGTGGTTTTACTCAGTAAGAATCTGACAATCTGTCGTCAAAGTCAAAGTCATCTAATAATTTTTTCTTACCAATTAAAATTAAAAAATAACTCAATCCTTACCAATTAATTTCGGAACAAAATTGTTGGTTAAAAACAGTTCAAGTACTAAATTATTAAATCCCTTAATCTCCAAATCCCTAATCCCTAAAAGGTCGGCAACGCACTCGTAACTCCTCCGTTGCGAGTGTCCATGGGCAGCGCTGATTGCTTACCATCAGGAAATCCGTAAATCCATCTGCTCGTTTGCCGACCTATTAAATAAAAAAAAAACTTCAAGTACTAAATTATTAAATGTATCTGAAGATGCGTGCAATATTTTAAAGAAAAATGTAAAGGAGTTAACATGATGTTCATACAGCCGTAATTTAAAATCCAGCATAGAAACCACGAGGCAAAGAAAATACATTTCCCGTGGAACAAAAGAAAGATCCGAGTCGCAGCACAGTACACATCACTCGCGTACAATGTACCTACACGCTGTGATTCCTGCGGCAATCTCGCCAGGTTATTTGCCTTTTTACAACCAACACAAGTAAATACAAAAGACGAAATTCCAAATACATTACAGCACAATGTACAACACACAAACGAAATAAAGATGTGAGCGAAAATTATACTATTTATTTTACAGCGAAATAAAAACACCGTCTCGCACAAAAGATAGGAATATCGGAGGAATTCAACAAGATTTGTGCCACAGAAATGCTTGGCTGAATATTTTGTTCTTTCTACCAACAAAATGTACGCGAATACGAATCGAGAAGTTTGGTGAACGATAACAAAATCGCTGGGAATTTGTCGCGCACTTGCTGTTCGCCCGCGACTTTGTCTGAATAAAAGAGCTTCAGTTATCTTTCTGCTTGATTTCTCCTTTATGTTGTATTAGACAAAAAAAATATCATTTTTGTCATATCGTCTACTGTATAACTGTAAATAATCCAACATAAAAAAATAACTCATGTAATAAAAATATTAGGCTGACATAAGCATCTGAACTTTCGTTTACCCTGCGAATAAAATACAACCTCTATAAAAATGTAAGTATATTTTATTTCTGATCGCTATCACAATAAATCATGGCCCACAGCAAACTTCTAAATCATAAACAAACTATTTAAACAATCTTGTTTGCCTACAATATAACATTTTCTTGCGAAGAGACCGTGACCTTTTTCTGCTCACAAATCTAATCCCTGTATCACATGTACTGGCACGTACAAAAAGAGAACATTTACTATCATCTAGGCCCCGAACCGCTACTCCGACAAACGAATATTGATATATACTTCGAAAATAGAACAAAAACTTCGCGCCGTTTTTTAAATCAGATTTAAAAAGAATGTTCTACAACCAAAGAGCAAATCTGTCTGTAGGAACTCCTTGGTCGCACGAACAGTATTTTTCTTATAATATCAAACGTAAATCCGCCTATTGAGGTGGACCAAGCTGACAAATCCTTGCATCCTATTCAGAGGACCCGGAAAAATATTACAGAATCTTTCCCCCTACTTTATACAACTTTCTTATTGTGGGATCAAACCCCCACTCCGAAGGAAATGCGTGAAATTAGAATTCCCGATATATTTGCTAAGGAAGGAATATTTTTGGAATGAATTTTCCTTTTTTACAGTAGAAGGTACATCTAATATTAGAATATTGGTTCTGTTAAAGGTTGTTTGTCTATCTTTGTTTTAGTAAGAACGAAGGAGGTTCCTTAATATATATTATGTTCGCGAAACTTTTCAAAGCAACTATTACTCGGAGCGCATATTTTAAAGTAGTTCGAGGGGTCGTCCTTGAAAACAAGCGCTCATGAAAATAACATAAAATTATTGTTGGAAATAAAATCACGTCTAAAATTGTACGAAGTTTAAAACTTTGTTGTCTTTACCATATTTTCACTTCGTATTTAAACTTCTGGCTTTCTTCTTTCATCCATAAATACGTTGTTCTTTGTTACACGCATATGTTATTCCTGCATATAATTTAAAGAAAATATTAAAATTTAAGCTTTCGATGTGAATGCCATAGATTGACACATCGTTTTGCCTACGCAAAAATAACCAATTTCTACGTGTTATTGGTAAATGATATTTTACAAATTAAGCTATGTAGTAGTATGTACATTTACAATAGTCGCTCATCTTTAGACTGAGCTTGACAAGCAATTTACTAAATAACCCTTTACAAGTAAAAATAAATCAAAAATGCTTAACCACACCACAGGCGCTCTTAAAAAATTAAAATCACTTTCATCTTAAAAGTGTCGCTTTTATAAAAATCTTCACTAAAATAAATTGTCGCTAACAATTATCAAGGACCATCAAATCGTAACGGATTTTAGCTTAAATAGCACTAGCTATCGTCTCAAGTCGGGGTCAACGTCCGGGAAAGCGAAACGACAGCAAAATAATAAGAAGAACATTATTATTGTCGAGAAATTGAATTTCATTTGACTAATGAACGCTTTATTGGTGCGTTTCGGCTGAGCCGACACGAAAGACTACGGTATTAGGAAGCCAACATTTTGTGGGTATAGCGAAAAATAACGTTGTATATAATACTGTGCTTGTTTTTCTCAAGAAACTGTGATCATAAGTAAAATAGCCTTTTTGTTTGTTATAAAGAGAACATTTGGGCTCGGAGAGACGCACGTGTATTACCTTATTGAATTAACGCAAAACTTGACAGGTGATGGTTTAAGATTAGGTCGAGCTAGTCCTAAGGCCAAAACCTTACATTTAGCGATGTGATTTCTTCTAAGTTTTCAACATTTTAAACTCTATTTAGATTCCGTGTAGACTGAAAAACGGTGTAGGAAAATACAGTGAGATTAGACAGTGCGCCTTAAGCAACTGTGGTGTTTAATGCTCAAACCTTCTCTAAGTCAGAAGAGGAGGCTCAGTAATGGGAACTTTTAGGCGGAGGATGCACGATGTAGGGCTGGTGGACACGAATTTAACCACCTCCTGTTTGCACACTTTTGTAACTTCGTTTTAAAAAATAATCTGTAGTTTCTCATTAATATTATCAATTAAATCATAAATATGTTTTATGCAATAAGGCGACAAATCTAGAGGCCGTATCGCCTGATGATACAAAATCAGTGTTGCTTTTGACCACACGCGTTTTTCAAGATATGACTTCTCCCGTTCTTGTTGGGTAAATGTTGTCAGAATCTTTCTGACTAAAAACTACCCCGCTTCCTATCCTACTCCGAGCCGTGACTGCATTTCACCTTGACTAGAATGGTCAGTCATGGATAATAATATTACCAAGAAACAAAAAGCAATTCTAATAATACTCCTGATTTTAGGTCAGAGAATAATGCAAGTTAGGTTTAATTAATCCAGTTCTCAAATTGGCTTGTTAGTGTAACTACATTTTACGTTCTATGAGAACTCCGCTAATTATGGGCTAGATTTAGTGCCAACATTATGTTCCAGTCCAACTTATGTTTATTATGTAATAAACGCATTACTGGCAACTAAAATAGTTTTCGAATATATGATTAAATTCTATTTCTAAATGTTTGACTGTATGGCTCCTGCAGTTGTTGGAATCTAGGCAGACTGTTGTACCGATTCCAAATTAAAGTCAAAACAATTTAGGTATTTTAACTAAACCATAAACAGATACTTTTGAAGCGTCAAAATAGAATAATCGTCTGTCAGTCTGTTCATCAGTGATGTAGACTCGAATGGAAAATAACGAGCAAAGAAAACCCGGCAAGAAACAATTTTTGCGGGAGTGGGTATAACGTGTATCAGCAATTGTATGTTTATATATAACCAACCACGACACAAGAGAAAAGCTTACTATGATTAGCGTTTTAAATAAATAAATATATCAAATAGTTTAGTTACCTTGTATTCAAAAGAAATGTCTTATTCTATATTTTTAAATATGTTTTTGTATGTACGATTACGAGGCGTGTTTTTTCTTACAATAACAATTATTATACAACTTAAAATGCACTGTAAAAGAGATATAACAGGTCATCCTAAAACAACACTTATTCAAAGTAGCACAAGGTTAGATATACTACAGCAATACACCATTAGGAACAGGACAAGCGTCACACAGAGGGCTTTATCGTCCTTGATGTCTATTTCTGCCGCGTACCTTATATTTATTCTGAACATTTCCTTTACCCGAAGGTCTTGTTCCATCCTCCGGCCCCGAGCACAAGGCCGAAGGACTTTTTTCTAATTGGAGCAGCTTGTTTAGCGACTAGGGGTCCTATATGACGACATAGGATTATTAGATAATGTTATCTATAGGATTCATAGTTAGAGTAGACATATTATATGTACATCAATATACTTTCCTAATACTTTTTTTGTTTCAGTTGATTTTGCGATATTCTTTAAAGAATAATTCTTTGACCCCTAACTTAATATTTCTATAGAACGTTTTTTTTGAGAATTATACAGATCGAACCACATAAATATATGAAAGATAAGATTAAATATATATCTGATATATAAAATACTGGTGTTACAATGTTGGTTACTTTAATCACGGTTGTACTTTTTTATTCTTTGTTTAAATGTTTTGTGTAATAGTGTTTTCTGTACTGTGCGTGTCTATGTGCCAAATACATATTTTTTTTTCTTACTTTTATTTCATTAGGTTTGAAAATCTAGCTATTTTTGACCCGGCAACTACTACATTTGCCGGATCAATTAGTTTTTGTATAAAATAAATCTTATAGATGTTTACAAGGATGTTGTTCAAACAAATAATTCTGTTGTTGGCCCGCTGGCAGTGAGACCGTCGGCTTACCGTCGACTATTCCAGTTAAGTGCCAAGTTATATCCAAGTTGTAACAAGCTCTTTGTTTAACGATTCTAAGTTGAAACAGTCACTGTTTAATTTCAATTGCTCCACGCCTTTTAGAAGCTTAAGTGTCGATGGGAAAATTTTTAATTATGATGTCTCCATCTTGTTGTTCACGCTGAATATAATTGTTATACATTTATTTTTATTGTTGTTTTTATGATTTTGCTTTTAGTATTTTCGTTTTGTTTTAGGTCACTTTTTCTCTTTGACATTTTCGTCAAAGATTTCGGTCGTCGTCGGTACTAAAAAGATTCCTGACAATTACAGTTTTTTATATTATTTTAAATTTGACAATGAGGGCGGATCTTTGGCAATTAAGGTTTAAGCGGTAGTGTAAGTGTAATCAACCGAAATGATACACAGAAAACCATTGTGAATAAAGAAACACGTGCGTCGTGGGAGTAAAGTTGCCAATGACTCTTAGTCTTTTCCCAGTATCCAAATCCTCCATTCTTCAAATCCTTCACACCCAAAATGGCAACGCATTTGTAACCACTTTACATTGTGTGTGTCCGAGGGCAGTGCTGATTGCTTACCATCAACTGATATACCTACACTAACCGACATAGTTAGTACAAAAGTTAATACAAACACTCTTATTATTTATTCTTTAACATATTAATCTCAAATTACCTAAAATTAATAAAATTACGAAAATACTTGACTTTGAATCCCTGGTCACCCTACACACGCAGTTTTAATCAAAATCAAAGTTGATCTAACATTACAAACTCTTGAATTTAATAAAATCTCGAACGAGCGCACCCTTTCCGAAAGAGCATTCTGAAATTATCGAAAAACAATCGTTGCCCGCCCAATCTTAATCTACAGTGAGTCATGAAATTTTCGCAAAACTCAATTAAAAGTGATTCTCCAATATTTTAATTGTATAACTGATGAATGGAGCAAGTTGGAAGATCTGACAGGTAAGATCTCCCAGCGAGAATTGGTTACTAAACTTAATTGATAAGATGGATCGGTGTAGTTATTTTCGCTTCACTTTAATTGGAAAAAGTCTACAGATGTGTCTGTGGTCTTTAAGTTAGTTTAGTTTGAAATTCGAAATAGTTTACCGAACAGACTTGCAATAATTAATTAGTTGGTAGTATCAATTAAAACGAAACCTTGTGGTGAATAAGCTTAATAATAAATATCATATGAAATGGCTAATTGATTACGAAACTGTGCGAAGTCCGTCCGTTCTAGTTGTTATAACACTAACAAGCCACAGCACGCATACGCCAAAAGTAAACACGGCCACAAGCCACAAAACAAACGGCAGAAATATAAGTAAAACAAAACAGCGCACTAATATCACATAGCTTAAAAAAACAGAACGCAATCCGGTGTTGCAATTAAACGTAGGCAATGCTATCGCTTCGACTTAGTGCGGAGTTTAATTAAATCCGGGACAAGCCGTGCCCGGGTGGCCGGGTACCCGGGTAAATAGCCCGCCGTGAGGACAAATCGATTGCATAACAGGAGGAACCAGCCGGATGAACCGGGAGGATGAACCGAGATGCTCGTTTAGCAGTTTTTCAAAAGGCACATGATAATGTCCCGGATTAATCAGCGCTTTGGCAAAAAGATAATCTTGGACTTCTGAGTTTGAAGGCGAATTGGATTCGATTTTGTTTTATTTTTTTCGTTTTCTTTTTCTCTTTTGTTTTGTGCTTCAATAAGGAATTAATGAAGGAACGGATCGTTTTCTTATTAAAGATCGAGTTTGTCGGATACTTATATAAATGATTTGGATTTGTTGTTTTCCTGTTTTGGGTTTATTATGTTTCATTGTCCTCGATAATTGTAATTCTGTCTTTTTTAATTTAAGCTTTATTTTATCATAAAAAATATTTCATTACCAATAAAAAAGGAAATAAACTCAATCTCGAATATTGCCTAGATTTTGAATCCCCGACAACCAACGCTTGTCAAAAACCAACCAGTGTAGTAAACACGGTATAACATATACATGAAGGAATCTTAAAAAAATCTCTATTCACAGTTATCGATCGGGGCAACATCTGAGTAGTAACTCCTACATCTGCCGAGGGAAACGGCTCAGAAACCGGCATTTTTCTATGCAAACGTTCCGCAGATAAGGTACTCGTAAAACTGTATCGCTCGGGTCGATCGGTTGGAAGTTATCGAATGGTTGCGGTTCAGTCTCTCGTTGTGTTAATCGAGACATTTGTATGGTTTTTCGGTGCTAAACTAAAGTGCTTAAGATACTTCGTAGGCACCATATTGTCCATCATTTTTTTATCATCTTATAAAATTATTTTGATTGAAGTGCGGATTTACAAAGAACCGAGGCCATATTTCCTTAAGCCTTTATAGTCTTAGAGCCTATTCGTATAAAAGAGCAAAAATTTTCTCCTTTACAAACATTAGCTTAGCATCACGTGATATCACTACACACACATCATCAGCCTATAAGTGCACACTGCTGAGCAAAGGAGCCTACTCACATGGAGACGTTTTGAGCATTAATCACCATGCCGGCTCAAGGCGAATTGGCGATTTTTAACTATAATTAGCAATTATAAGTCCAGGTTTCCTCACGATGTTGCCTTCACCGTACGTCAATTATGTCTAAATAATCACAGAAAGCACAATAACTCGGAAAAAGTCATATTTCGAACCTGCTACTTCCGGTTGTCCTGAAGCCGTGACCTCTGGGCCACCACGATGGCTATCATATGATACGAGGTATTTAAATTACAAAAAAGAATCCTACAATTTTGGCAGTACGAATATTTTTTGGTTTATTAAGCCAATTGCAAATAAAATACGCCAGCAAAAAGGTTTCTATCACACGATACGCTTTTTCAATACCTAAAAAGAATTCCAATTTCAAAACAAAAACAATACGTACGTTGGTAAAATAGAATTCGAATTCAAATTTCAAAACCCATATACCACTAAAATGATTACGAAGACCTTTTAAAACCTATTCTAGTAAAACGATAACATTGTCGGATTAACAAAATGCTGGGTTCTAATTCATTATTTATGTTAAACTATTTGCATTCTGCGTTTTGGCCTGCGAGAAAGTCAGATTTTTATACGTGGCCTCACACATAAGGCACGTTGTAATTTTGGAATAAATCATACAATGAGTCGTATGAGAATTAAAAAATCGACACGTTGAACAGCCAGAATGCAGACATTGTAGCCATTTTTTTTAATTGTAGGTACCAGTCTTTTAGGACCTACATACATAGCGGAGGACCTATTAGAGCTGCTACTCTAATAGTAGCAGCTCTAATAGTAGTAGCAGCGCGACGGTCGCCGAGTCGCGTGTCGCAGAATGCTGCTCATGAATATGGGCCTCTAGCATGGCTTGAAACTAGTCGAGTATCTCGTCAAATTATTACGTGAGTAAGCCGAAAACATAATAAATAATTTAGAATGTCTCACGAAAGTTATAATAAAAAAAGAGGACCAAATTATTAGATGGTTGCAATCACTTCAGCAAAGAGGTAATAAAAGTAACAACAAAAATTTGCCAAAAAAGTCTCACACAAAATCTCTTTTCTAGGAAAATAGTCTCAAAGAACGCTCTAAATATACGCAAAACTAGTCTTAAAAACGTTCAGAATAAAGTCGTAAACCGTGTAATGAATAGAAATAACATTTTATATAACTGCTTAACGTCTAGACATAGGAATATAGTTCAAGGTGAATGCGATTGAGTTATCCACTTTTATTGTTTTTGGGAGCGAATGACAGTACCTATGTATATAGTTTCCTACATACTTTTTTCTATATTGTGTTAGGTATGTGAACTACGAAAACTTGAACCTCTTTGGTCTCAAACATTGCTTAAATGTGAATCGTGATATTGAGGTTTTTGGAGGGGAATATCATCGAATGTCTTTCACCAGCCCTGGGTGGGGCAAGACGGAGTATCTGACTCTTACTGACTAAAAACCATTCCGGTCCTGCTCATACTTAATAAGGTCTGGGCCGCGGTAAATAATTGCACTAGCACATCTTCAGCTTAACGTCATTTTGTGGTTCAATGTCAGAAAAACTTTTTGTGAGTTTGCCAATTGTCCTTATATCTAAACGTTTAAGTTACCTGCCATTATGGTTTTAATAGCTTTTACCCGCGACTTTGTTTGCGTGGAATGGTGACTCCCAGCAGATTTTTGGTTTAAAAACTATCCTATGTCCTTTCTCGAGTTCCAAACTATGTCTGTACCAAATTTCACACGAATAGGTTCAGTAGTTTAGGCGTGAAGAAAAGGTGTACAGACAGACAGAGTTACTTTCGCATTTATAATATTAGTTTGATATATCAGATGTATTATTATTATACAGTGCTTATTATGTACCTAAATATGTGTACGAAGTTAAAACGAAACCAGGGCTCAAAATAAGAATTTAAATTTAGAATTAGAGAGGAAAAAAAGGATTTACGTTATAAATAAAAAAACCATAAAATTAATAATCACCAAAGCCGGAAATATCTAAAATTACATTCCAAGATAAGGGGTCAATAAATAACAGAATGACAGAATTGAACTCGGTCACTCTACTGTGCGGAACCCGTAAGTTAAACACCAATATAATTTATGGCGACGTAAAAAACTGTACCTACTGATAAATCACCAGCCTTTTCCCATGAGAATTGAAAAGCCATAGTAAGCCACACCATTGACAGGGATAAGGTTTTTGTGTAACTAGATTTTACAAACTGAATCAGGATTTTCCTCAAAAATATTGGATTTTAAACTGTAATATACCTTAATATTTATACATATTATTCGTCAATTTCGTTGATGTTGATGTTTCGTCACACTTGACATTAATTCAATATTATTATTATAAAGAGGAAAGATTTGATTGTTTATTTTGATTAAGGCTATACCCGGCTGACGTTAGTATTAAGTAGTTTAAAAAAGCCTGTGAAAAACTTAATAAATGATTATTAGACAGTGAACATAAAAAATCGTAAGCACATTTTACATATTACAATTATAACAAAATAATTCGAGATGAGCAAATTATTTTCAGTTTATTTCAGACTACTTTTTCAAACTTAATGTTCGCGCGCCTGATGGTTTTTTCAGAGCAACAACTTACGCTCATGAAATGTATAAATTATGAAGAAATCTGAAAATTACCCCACTTGCTATACTTAACTCTTGAAGTTAGCACCCATTAAAGTTTAATTATTTAAAACCGTGTTCGAGTATATTTTTCCTAAGTCCATCCACATCAACCCTGGTTCCGTACATGGTCCGTATCGAGCCTGATGACCCTATAACTAAAGAGGAGATCAGCGATTTTATCTGAAGAGGAATCAAGTACTGAAATTTTCCACCGTGACGTGGAGATTTGCCGGTGGATTGGATTGAGTTCGAACAAATGGTTTTAGCGGTGTACAGTATTTATGTAACTAATATCATCACCCAACACTCAGGTAGTATATAAGTAAATTATATTTAAGGTCAGTAATATTTATTTTACTACTTATTGTATTTGTTTGATCATTAGAATCATTAGATATTCTGTTTAATTGTGATTAGTATTTTTAACAGTAAATCTTAAGTTTAAATTATACTCACTGCAGTATAGTTAGTTAATTGCTACATCATTTAAACTTAATTTAATCAAAGCTGTAACTATTTCACATAATTTTATAACTGCTTAAGTAGATATAATTATTAGCAGGTATCTTGACATAATACAAATAATTTGAGTGTTAGATATTAGTGCAAGTCATTGTAAAAAATTAACAAGTTATTAGTAATTTAGATTCATTAATGTAATAAATAGGAATTAGTATTCAATTGAATTAATTGTGCTTATTTATTTAGTTTATATAAAAGTTTACAACATTATAAATTGTGGGTAGTTTTACGAGAAATTATACAATATTTTTTAGCTTATATAATTATTAATCTTTATATAATTGTTATTAATTTGTAGGTTCTGTGTCGCTTATAAAAGCATTTCGGCAGTGTATAAAACACAGTTAGGTCTGTCTTAAAATCATTATTGTTTTCTAAGTTAATTGTATTCCTGTATCAATTCCAGGTTGACGATACTCATCTCCCAGTATGTCCGAGGAAAGGGATTTAATTAAAAAGCGCGGCAGCTTTAAGGGTCGCTTGACTGCTTTCGTCACCTTCCTGGACTCACTCAAGGACAAATTATTAAGTAGTTGTGATGTGTCCGAGTTGCAGTTGCGCATGGGTAAGATGGAGTCATTGTACGAACAATATGATGAGGTGCAGTTGCGTCTGGAATGTATCGCCGACGATCTTAAGGTACAGAATTCCGAGCGTACCGAGTTCGAATCACTTTATTACAAAGCGTTGTCCAGAGCGCAAACCATTCTCAACGACAATAACAAAGATGATAAGTCGATGGAAAGCTGTAAAAGTACACTTGCTAGCATACACAAACCGGTAAAATTACCAACGATACAATTACCAAAGTTTGGCGGTTCATATTGCAATTGGTTGGAATTTCGTGATACCTTCACTAGTCTAATTCACAGTAACGACGAAATTGATGAGGTTAACAAATTCCACTACCTAAGAGCCTCTCTTGAGGGACCTGCTGCCGTCATCATCAAGTCAATTGAGTTTTCTTCGAGCAATTACTCTGTGGCATGGAGTTTGTTACTTGATCGATTTGACAACAAACGATTATTAGCACAAAATCATGTGTCTACCTTATATCACATTGATGCGGTTACAAAGGAATCGTCTGTTGCTCTCAAAGGTTTAATCGATCAATTAAATAAGGACTTGCGAGCATTAGAGTCGTTAGGTGAGCCTGTAAAGCACTGGGGCACTTTTTTGATATACCACGTCACTCAAAAAATTGATCATAGGACCTATCGTGAATGGGAGGAGTTTAAGGGTAGGATTGACAAAGAAAGTTCGATTACGTTCGATATGTTCATGCAATTCCTACGCACTCGAGCCGATTTGATCGAGAACTTAGAACGCCTTCAAACTAATAATAATAAATCGCAAACGGCAGGTAGATCAAACCCTAGGATCAAGTCGATGTTGGTTAATCAACCTCATAATAGTTCCAGCATCAAAACAGCTCCCAAAGTATGTCCTAAATGTAACAGTAACGATCACCAATTAAATAACTGTCCACAGTTTCTCGCATTAAGCGTTGATGCTCGTATTAAACTTCTACCTACTTATAAGATTTGTTTTAATTGTTTTCGGTCAGGTCACTTCGCTAACAAATGTAAAAAAGCCGGTTGTAAAGTATGTAAACGTAGGCACAATACACTGATTCACGTAGATTCTAAAGATAACATTATTGCGAATACACATAGTGCTAATTCGTCTAACAATAACTTGTCTTCATCATCCGTACCGTCTGCTACCACAGACGCGAATAACGTTACGTTGTCAGCACACATTGCATCCTCTCAAGGTCATACGCAGCGTGATGTTTTGCTATCGACCGCATTGATCAAACTACGGGATCATACTGGCTGTGTGCATGTCGTCCGCTCGGTCCTAGACAGCGGTAGCACGTCGTCATTTATAACGGAACGGTTATGTAAAAAACTAAACTTATTCACGAGCCAGGTAAACAAATCTATACTTGGCATAAATAATGTTACTTCGCACGTAGGTAAAACATGTCGAGTTGATATGACGTCACTGGATGATCGTTTTAATTACAACCTTCATTGTTTGGTTTTGCCATTTATCACGAGTGAGGTACCGTGCCGTGAAATAAATATTAATAATTTCGATATACCTTCGAATATCACTTTAGCTGATCCTAAGTTTTATGAACCTGCTGATGTTGATTTATTAATCGGCGCCGACTTGTTTTGGAAACTATTAGAATCACAAAAATTAGAATTAGGTAACGGAAAGCCAATATTATATAAAACCCATTTAGGATGGATAGTTTCCGGTCCAATTCTAACTAATGATTTAAAATGTAATTTTTGTAAAGATGTTTCCCATGATCATAAATATGTTAGTTCATTTGATTTGCCAGAACAAAGATTATGTGAGAAAGAACCTTCAATTATGGGAGATTCTTTCAAGAAAGCAACACACTGTTGCCAATCATTAGTCTCGCGGGACTTGCCTGCTTCGGTTGACTTAGGTATTACACCTCACGAGCCCGACAAGTTACTTGGTCTGGGTCGGTATGTCTCTTCCGATGGTTTAGGGTTTCCTAACAATCTGAGCAGGTCCTCGGCTAGGCACACTGAATGCGATTTGTTATCATTGATACAAAAAGGGATTTCATTAGTGCTTTCATTTATTTTAGTCGCCATTATAATTTATTTACATTAAGTTTTATAAACCACATAGGAAACAATACATTTTTTTTGTCGCATGTTAATAAAAACACCCCATATTATTACAGTCCACACATCACTTTACAAAATAATTATTTAATTTCGAGCATAGACGTTTAATGCACACTGGCCCACATTTGCTATTAGCTCCCATAAGGGAATCATACTGGCCAAGGAGGTCGCAACTTGGCGAAGGCTTGTTCTCATAAGTGTGTTTCATGTCACCGTATGAAGGGACAGGTAGTTAGTCCTATACTGGGCAACTTACCACGAGAGCGACTTCGTCCAGGTTATCCCTTTGAGAGCGCTGGCGTTGTTTGTGCCGGGCCTATTATTGTATGCTAGTCGTCGGGGTCGCGTGTGCAGGCTAGTGAAGGTGTATGTAACCATTTATTTGGATTTCGTTGGCGATTTAACTAGTGAGGGTAACTTACTAGCGTTGCATCGACTGATTATTGCTTGAGGAGGTACATAAGCCCGTTGATGTTTATTCCGACAACGGTATCTCATTTGTTGGTGCGTGCAATGACCCTTCTCATTTGTAAAGGAAAATACTTTGGCCTTGGGTGAAAGTGCCGCGATGATGGAATTAAATTTCATTTTATCCCTGCGTACATCCCGCACTTCGGTACCTTCTGGGAGACGAGTGTAGTCAACAAGGTACATCGTCAAGCGAGTGTTGGGATATTGTAATTAAACTTTTAATAAACTGTACACCACACTAACTAAAATAGAAGCCATTTCGAACTTTCATCCACTAACGCCTTATCTTCAGATCCTGCAGATTGCACACCGCTGACGCGTAACCTTGCTGCAACCTGATTATCCTGTTCCTGCAAGGATGGATTGAAGCTGGACTCCTTAGTGGCGATTAAGGAGGATAATCTCCCTCCGTTGAAGTGGAGACTAGGCCGTGTGGTGGCGGTTCACCCAGAAACAGACGACATCGCTTGTGTTGCTGACAGCCAGACGGCCACTGGCATCGTACGATGGGCATTCAATCGAGTCGGCCCACTACCTGTGACTTCGGAGTTTGGTTGAAACCGTTGCTTTCAACGCCCGGGGGCATGTTCGCGCGCCTGATGGTTTTTTCAGAGCAACAACTTACGCTCATGAAATGTATAAATTATGAAGAAATCTGAAAATTACCCCACTTGCAATACTTAACTCTTGTAGTTAGCACCCATTAAAGTTAATTAATTTAAAACCGTGTTCGAGTATTTTTCCTGAGTCCATCCACATCAACCCTGGTTCCGTACACTTAATGTAACTTAGTAATTTATATAGTCATGTTAAAAGATAACTTTGTATTTATTAATATACATAGTTTGTATATAAATTAATTTAAATACAAGACAAGCCATCCACCGAATTACATTTTAAGCTAAAAATAAACACAAAATCTGAATAATAACACTGAATTATTACTTCACATAAATATTATATTATAAAATATTAAAACATGAATAATTATCGAGTACTTTTCTAGTAGGTACTCCCCATATCCCTGGAAAGCGGTTTATTATGAAAATATAACACAAAACGGGTTCCTTTGAATAGTACCAACGCTATGTACAGAGGAGCGCAGAACATCGATGTTTACACGCAAATGACATCCCTACGGAATCTCAGTGAACTGGAAACCTGTATATATGTATATGTATTTGAATCCAGTAAATATCTACCACATTTATTATTTGTATAGTGGAACGTATTTAATATTCAACATTAAGTTCTTATTAGAAATTGTGAGTGAGATTTCAAAAATGTTATTGAAACATGAAATGAAAGTACTTGAAACGACAGTTTGCCGGCTGCAGTCTTTCCGTCCGAATACAATTTAGGTGTCTTCAAGGCTACAGTGAATAGGCTCTTAATAAACTAGTGCGCCTTACCATTAACGATTGCATCACTGCTTAACATCAGGTGGGATCGCAGTCAAGCACTAGTTTATTGCAAGTAAAAAAAACGAAACGAGAGAGCTACTTTTATACTAAATAATATTAGAATAATATTAGAATCTTTGCATTAACTATTAAATCCACTGTGGTTGTGGTGTTGGTTTTCTCTCAGATGAAATTATTAGCTTAAAGATTCTAAGTGCATTTTTTTTTATTTGCAATGGGCGGCGTTTTGTTGCTGTCTTGCCCGTGGTTAGCAATGCAGTTGTGACCTACCATAACACACGCCTTCCCATAAACAACCAATTCACTCAGGCCATGAAGACACAAAGATGGTACGCCGCGTACCTACATTTAGAGCTAATAAAATTCTGATTCGCGCCGGTATGACAACGTTAAGGACTAGGGAAAAATCAAGTTTCACAAATCCCCCACATACTCTCCGCAATTTATCTAGTAAAATACTGTGTTCTGTTATCGAGTCTTTGAGACGGGCCTCAGCAAACACATCTTTGTTGATGAAAATTTATATAAAATAAACTTTCACCAACAGCCAGTTTCTGGACAGTGTCAGTTACAATTATCGATATCTTTAGCTCATTACTGACCCCTGACAAACTGTCAAAGTGCATTCTGAATTTACGGGCACTCCGTCCGAATTCACGTCCAACTGAATTTATCTCAAGCCGAACGCGTTGCGCAATCTGAGTACCTTCTTTAATCCTATTTTGTTACGCAACCGTCCTGAATTCATGTGCATACAACAAACGAAATTACTCTCCATGTCTAACTTAATAAAGTTTGAAATGGCATGGAATCTTGTTTGTACATGACAGCACGAACCTTTACAAAATGTGGCATCCATTGCGCAGTTGGTTAGAGGACAATGGGTATTGACAACTTTGAAAGCGTTCATGGATAGGGACGTGCGACAGTGTGGTATGAGTTCCTTGTGTTTCTACGTGATCTTAGTGTGGTGTACGTGTAATTTCAGTGCAATGTCTACATTTAATGCAGTGCATCTTAGTATACAAGACGTAGGAGTACGTGAGCTCGGATAATGCAATTTCGTATTTGCGGTGTGCATCTATGAGCGTCAAGGTAGCTCGTCTTTTGACGTTGTTATGTATCGTCAAACGGAGAAACTAATTAGAATACAAATGCAAGCACATGATATTATAAAGATATTGGTTGCAGATATTATACCTTCCTTTTTGAGGGTGCAATTTGCTTTACTGGTAAATAATTCTAGTTCAAATTTTGCCTGTATACCTATGGCTTGGCTGAAATAGACCCTTTAGATTTTCGAACAACTCTTTGAAAAACGAAACTTGTTCTTAGAATCGAATAAAAAAGTTCAGTAAAACTGATCGACTTTCAAGTTTTTCCACTCAAACTGATCTTATAAAACAAGCAAACTAAAAATTCAATAGAGTTCTCCACGAACTCAATCCTTTTCCATGAATCCTGCCTTTAGTTTATGCCAGTTGTTGGATGAAAAATTGAGTCTTTGATAGCATTGATGGATTACCAAGAACTGTATAACGGAGCCGACTTTATGTAGGAACTGAGCCGTGATACAAAAACCTTTTTGTGTACAATTTTCCTATTTATATGTCATTTTATTGGCTATATTACCCATAATTTCAGTATTTAAGAGCCATGCTTTGGCAAGAACAGGCAGGCTCGACCAGACTGATATCGCGTCCGCAAAGAAAATTGGTACGAGATAACCAGAGCGTTGTGTTTCACCATGTGAGTGAGGTTATTGAAGGCCCAATCCTTCCCCTCCCCAATCCCTAAATCTCCAAAAGATCGGCAACGCTGATTGCTTATCATCAGGTAATCCAAAAGCTCGTTTGCCGTCCTGTCACATAAAAAATATAACTGCGCGTCTTACTAGTTTCTTGAATAGGTCAAAAACAAATAAACTTTTTGTATTTTTATGTTTAAAAATAATAACATTTTCATTTATTGATTTTATACTTAATATTCAACTTTTATAGCAAATATTCAATTGCAGAAAGTTCTGTTTGATGCTAATAAAAATGACGTCAAAGAAACCAAGACTCTACTGTTATTACAGAAATACTTTTGACATTTTCGAGTAGATAAAAACTGGTCAATATTTTTTTAAACGTTGCCCCACTCAAGGATTATCTCCTGTGTTGTCGGTGCGTTTACAAACATACAAATTTACATATACAAACCGCCCAGACCCGAAACAACAGTTTATGGATCACTCAAAGTGTTGTTTCGTGCGGGATTTGAACTTTCGACACGTTACAAAGCAGCCAGTTGCCCAGCCACTGTGCCAACCGTGCATTTATTCATTTTATTATTATTGTTTTTATTTTCTTTTATATATGCTATTAAATTTGATGTCGGCGTGTGAATGAATAGCATAAATGTAGTTCACATAAACCAGACCAGCACAGAGAGCTAAAGAGGTCCATCCAAGTCGGGTCTGGGACGGGAAGGTGAGAAAATTCAAATTAGATTGAAGGAAGTTTTGATTAGATTGAATTTTTCTACACCCTGTCTAATTTTATATGAGCACGGTACGCTGTGTTCTTACATTTTTTCCCGTAATTGTCAGCCCAATTGATGATAAAGTTAATCATGTTAAGACGAAATTGGAGGATCTTTTTTTTGCAATTTTACTAAAGCGTATAGGGGATGTTGCTACCGTCAGTTTATGTTAAGATCAAAATACAATTATGTATTTATTTTCGTATTTTGTAATTTATAAAATCAGTGCATAAAGAAGGGATTCTGCTCCGAACTATGTAACGACGCTCACTAAATATGACTATAAAAACGTAATATTTTCGAATGCCATTGATCAAATCAAATCATTTATTCATCAAATTTTGGGAAAATAATGATCACAAGTGTGTGAGAGCCAGGCTTCGGCACGAATGGGTAGGCTCGACTGGAGTGATACCACAGCGTTGTGTTTCGCCGTGTGAGTGAGGTTACCGGAGGCCCAATCCTTCCCCTCCCCCAATCCAGCCTAAATCCCTAAATCTCCAAATCCTTAAAAGGTCGGCAACGCACTCGTAACTCCTCCGTTGCGGGTGTCCATGGGCGGCGCTGATTGCTTACCATCAGGTCATCCGTACGCACGTTTGCCGACGTTTAACTTAAAAAAAAACAATATTAAGTTAGTACTACCCAAAAATTTACTTGCATAGACTGCTATAACTGGATATTTAGAACACAATTTAATTCTTCAAAGTTCATTAAGTCATGGAAACTACTGAACCGATTTTAATGAAACTTGGACCTCGAAAATTTTATGTTTCTATAGAAACGTAATATCACGTACACTTAGTTAGATATTTCTTTTAGAACAGCAGCTCGCTTTTATATACAGCTAAAATAAACTACATATGAGTGAGTGTGACACACTAGAATTACTAAACGAAATCCCCCTCCAGCGTGGTGGGCTAGGGGTGGGGGTGATAATTACACGACAGTACTTAGGGGATGAAAAATGGTGGTCGCGACGCAAAATATTTTCTCAGACCGCTGAAACTGTGACAAAATGAAATATTTTTTGGATGGCTTGATAGAGAATGTTTGCAAAAATGTAACATAAAACCTGTTTTGTCGGAGGTAAGCAGAGGTGAATTTATCGCATACGGTTTTTTCTATTCCTTTTAGATAAGAATGGGTTCTAATACAATGAATATATGTTTTTTTTCTGCCTATGTTTTAAATAAAGCGTGTTAGAAAATAGAGGAAAATGAAAATAACACGACAAAATTTTCTTTTTAAATAATTTTGCAAATCCATCAACCCAACTAACTACCAAATATAAAGCTTGATTAAACAGATACAAAAACACAGACCTCAATTGACAACAATGACTCGTACCGTGACCCAAGAAAAATCCTTTTCACCTATTTTTCTAGCACAAGACTAAAACTAATAAAAAACTAAACATATCATTCCATGCCTCTTAGACTTTTATGAAATGACTGGCCACTTTAGCAATTGTTCGCGAAGAATATTTTTATGTCTCCCAAGCGATATTGTTAAAAGAAAAACAAGGACCAGAGTACTTTTGAAAATGATTGATGATACTCTCAAGGAGCCAGGAGAAAGAATTCTGTTATAACTAGCTCCCCAAGTGAGAAATGTCTCATTACTGTTATTACCTATAGCGGGATATTTTTAGTAATATAATTTTGTTATAAAATTATGTAAGGAATGAGCAAGAAAAAAGTAAGGGAGTGTTGAACGTCACACAAAAATACAATCTTACAACAAAATATTAAATTTATTCCTTGGCATAAACACATTTCCATTCTATTTTAGCATGATCTTTAGAAATACTTAATGTACCTATTTACAAAAATACTTTAAAATGTAACTCAAAGATAATTAATCTCAGGTTACACTAATAAAATGTTCTTAAAAAGAGAATGTCAAAACAACGTCTCACGAAGTGTACTATTCATATTGAATAAATGAATGAATGAAAACCTTTTCGATTTCTTGTGAGCGTGCGGTTCGGTCTTTCATTCGTTCCATTCGGTGCAGAGTGAAAAAAAGAACGCGGTCTAATTGCGAGTGAGGCTTTTACGTGGTGGCCATGAAATTAGCGATGCATGCACGTCCCATAGGATAGGTCAGATTCAGTACCTTTTTCATACGTTGATAAAAAAGTTCCTTTACTCTGGATTATTTTGTTGTTGGGGACTATCTAAGTCGAGTATAGTGTAATTAGATATCAACTGAATTTTTTTAAAAGTACTTGATTGAAGTATTTATAGCGTCATAGCAATTTGAGTAAATTGCATCATAATATATTTCAGTGATCCGTAAAAACAATTCTAAAATTGCAAATTTTTAGTTTTTTGTCATCACTTCTCTCTTGACTTAAGAAGCCTCACAATATGTCAGCTAAAGTCGCTGTTACTATGGCTCTCGCACTTACATAGCATCTTTTTCCCTTCTGTTAAAGGACGATACTCGTGAATGACAAATTAGGAGATCTCGCAGCGCACGAAATTGCCCCACAAGAATATTTTATTGAATTCCTACACTTTTATATTGCGACCATACTCCACGCTATATTTAGAAGGCTTTTTATCAAAACACGGCCTTTTATACCTCGTATCGCGATTATATTTTGTAAATATGGTTTCTCTAATTTAATAAAGTGAAGATTTATAAAGTTGTCCGATAAGGAGACAAGTTTTTTACGCAATTTGTTTGATAATAACGATGGGAAAAGTTAGTTTAAACAGTTTTTGTCGCAATGCGTAAAGCGGACATTTTTGGTGTAGTGCGAGTTTTGACAGTTTGAATTTTGTTCGTTTTTTTTAAAGGAGTTAGTTCCAATTTCGAACGTGTTATGTTAGTTGTTGAAATTTTATTGAAGGAACGATTACGTATGTTAAGGTCAAAAACTTTTGTTATTTCTTTTTGTGACCTGTTCGAAGCGTTTTCTATCCTATAGGAAATATGCGTGGAATACATGAGCTTTTTTTTTAGATTTTAAATCATCTATTCAATGATTATATTAAGTAAGATAATAAGATTATTAATAACACTACCCAACCCATCCGGAGCGCTATGAATCTTCATATATCACTAGCCACTGACCTCTTTATCACTAAATATCGTCTTGTCCCCAGGAAATTGAGCACTGCTACTACCACGGCACGGTGAAGGACTACCCAGGGGCGTCAGCAGCATTCCACACGTGCAACGGAGTGTCAGGGGTCATTCACATCGGCAACGAGACGTTTGTTATCCACCCCTTCTACGGGGGTGATTTATCGGTCAGTACCGCTTGCTTTTTTACTCTAGATAATAGATACTAAAGGAGTTTTTATACAAAAACGTTTGAATGACTATAAACATCTTCATTTTTAAGTACACAATAAAGTTATGTGTTCGAAAAATAACGTTCTTTATTCAAATTGATCTGATACTGGCTGTCCAGACATTGTTAAAAATATTTTTATAAAGAATATTAATCTTTTCAAATTTCGAATACGATACAAAAGATTAGATAGAATTTATATAAATCTTAAAGTTTCAAAACGTCTAATAATAAAAAATACAAGTTTTTTTGACATGGACTAGTATTTATTTTACGATGTTTAGAGTCATTTATTTCTTTAAAATTTTCCTCGACTTTCTGTACCTTGCGTGTTTTTTTTTTCAATAACAACTATGAATATTTGAAATAAGTAGACACGTCACTTATAAAATCTAATAAATAAATATCATAAGTATCATAAAGAAAAATAACACCTTATTCTACTAACACAGGGTGCATAATAATGATGCTATCATATTAGGACTTTTTCTTATAAACTGTAACTAAACTACTATCTATTTTGTGATTCATAAGAACTATTTGCCATTTAGTCTTTATAAAAAATAAAAATAACCTCTATTTTTCTGTTAAATACTTATGATATGACTTAATACTTATTTCTTTAAATTTAAAATATATTGACTGCACGGTATGCGCGGTGGCTGGGCAACTGGCTGGCGCGCAATGTGTCGCGGTTTCGATTCCCGCACGGAACAACTCTTTGTGTGATGCACAGATTGTGGTTCCGGGTCTGGGTGTAATGTGCATGTGAAATTGTATGTTTCTAAACGCACCCACGACACAGGAGAAAATCCTAGTGTGGGGCAAAGTTTTTTTGTAACCTATTTCATTATTGTGGAAGTTATGTTATTAAATAATTATAAATCAATACTACCCTTTTCAAAAATGCTGCTACTAACCTCAATCTCCGTCTCATTGTATCCAACTACTCCTAATCATCTTCACACTTGTTTGAAGGACGATTTCAATAAACTTATAATTACAATAGCTTCCGCCGACGGTTTCACTCACGTGTTATGTTGATAAAAAGTACCCAATGTGTTAATACAGGGTACCATCAATCTACATACCAAAATTCCAACCAAATCGGTCCAGCCGTTTTTGCGTGACGGAATTATAAAAATACATCCTACATAAATTCTCGCCGACTTTCAGATTCATAAAGTTAGTGGGATTATTACCACAGATTATAAAAAAAATATAATTATTTTTTCTTCATCCCAAAATTCAATTTTAAATACCACTCGGTGACCTCACCCATGAAGCAGTTTTGTAACTTAATCAACTCGTTGTTTAAAAAAAAAACAACTTTTATTTAAAAAGTTCTTTTATTTTAACTGTAACAAAGTTTGTAAACATAAAATATTTTACGGCTAAACACGTTAAAATTTTCTTATGAACGAAGTAACTTTTATTATGAACAGAATAAAAATATTACGTTATAAGGGTTATTTCTAATGTTTATAAAAGGCAAAAAATATATATATGTCATTATGTACTGTAACTTAAAACACCAAGAATATACATATATATACCTACTACATCACATCCGAAGTTATGCATGTTTTTTTTAACGTTAAACACACACGCATCACGCCCAGGCCTGGAACGATTCTTAGATCACACAAGGAGTTGTTTGGTGTGGGAATCGAACCCACGACACGGTACGCGCCATCCGTTCAGTCAAAGTTACTAGGCTTACATGCTTAGATTTTCTCCTTTGTTAGAGGCCTGAACATATAAACCTCACACCACAAGCCGAAACAATTTGTTTGGATCACATAAAGAGTTGTTCCGTGCAAAACTCGAATTTGCGACATGTTATATGGCAAACATTTACCCCACCACGTTTAACACGCAGTGCAGTTTTGTAAAGGTAATTTCTGCCATCTATATTACAGTCTTAATTTCAGTCACTACCAACATGAAAAAAAATCATATGGTCGAATTTCAAATTATGTTAAAACTTCGATCAACGATCTCAAAAGGATTTGATGTTGATCAAAGTTAATGAACATAAAAAAACACCCACGTAAGTACTAAGAAAGAAACCATTTTCATTTCTCTAGTAATTACGCATCCAACAGCAGTATTCAGGTTGACAAACAGAAATAAACTACAACAAACATTCAATAGCAGTTCTAAACATCAAATCTATCAAAAAAACTAGAAAAATCTGTGTAGAAACTGGCTAACTTTGAACTTTTCAATTAAGGCTAACTGGAAAGCTAATCCATTACACTTTAAGTGGACTATTACAGGAGATTACAAATAAAAAAGTATTTTTTAATTTAGCTCTCCTAAGTGGGCATAATTGGCCTTATTTGTGGCTAACCTGAGGCCAGGCCAAGTTAAAGTAAGATTTTAATCATACCGCTAAATAAAATAATAACTTAATCGCAACTATTACGGTTGAAGAAAAATAACATTAATTTTCTTAGATGATAAGCCGAAAATTGTTTGCGTTTAAATAGTTTGGACAGATTAATTATTTTTGAGGCACCATTTTCTTTTCACTTGTTTTTTGGCCTATCTAAAATACAGGCTTGTAGGCTAATAGTTAGTTATAGTAGGTTCGTATGCTAGTTACTGGCCTATTAGCTAAATATGAGATCCCAAGTAGATTTCTAGAGTTTGGCTATTTGATTTACTAAATTATTCTATTCGTACTCTTACCACAAAAGGCATCATCCAGGCACAAAAGGTTAATGCTAATGCTGGGAACCTATAAAAGAAAAACAATATTATTCATCACCTTGTCGCCTTCGAAATATGCTAGAATCATCATCATCATGATCAGCATCAGCATCAGCAGATCATATAGGTACCCACTGCTGAGCAAACCCTCTTCTTACACGGAGAAGGTTACTTAAGGTGGATTACTGGTGTTGGTGGTACTTTATACAAGACCAGGTTTTGGTCACGATGATATCCTTCACCGTTTATCAGTATTTAACTACAACTAGGAAACTTATAAAAGCAGACACTCTGAGACCTGGGAAGCAGGCCTTAACCTCTGGGCCATCACAACAGACAACCACCAGACAGATGCTACATTATTGGTGTACATCCATCAAAAAAGTGTTCTCTAAATCCTAAGTACGCCTGGTTTACAGTAATCAATCTTATCTCAAATACTTTGTTTAGCCTTAAAACAGATATTTCAAAAATGTTCTCTCCTTTTTTATGCGGTTTCAGTCAAAGCTTATTCTTAGGGTAAATGTTAACCTTTTAATTTAAATTTACCATGTTCCGGTTCAGGTTGTGAAATATTGGTAGAGGTGGAGTAGTTTCTAGTTATGTTTTAAAAATGGTTTGTAGACTCAGAAAGTTTTTTTAAGCAATTTCCAATAACTAATTCTTTTCATAATAAAACAGAAGAGGAAATAAAATAAGTTGTTCAATCATTTTAGAATAAATTTACGTGAATAAATTATTGTGTGTGTAGACCGTAAATAATATTAATCAATACTATTTAATGTAGTTTAATAAATCCGAAATAATCGTTAATAAATTATATAATTTCAATTCGTTTTGCAACTTTAACAAACATATTTAGAAAATACATTTCAAAAAAACATTTTATTCCAACCATTCCTAGACATGACAATCATACTTTTCCTTAAGATTATAAAAATATAAAAGAATTAAAGAAAGATAGATGACAAATCTCATTCTTTTGAAAGCAGGTTAAACACAGCGAATATATTTAGGTAAGTATGTACATTCAAGTACTCACACGAGTAAGTAAAACGCGTCAAAAAGAGCTATTTATGTTATTTACGAGCATTTTCTTTAACGACTCAAATTCTCTTCATGTGCCTACTTTCGATAAAAAAATGGTTTACATTTGTAAGCTTCCAAGATTGTTTGGCGTAATTTACTAGAGGAGGCGACAGCGTCTTAACTTCACGGGGATTTTAATAGTCTTTTTTGTAATTTTAATGATAATACCATGAAAGTCAAAAATATTTATTCAAAGAAAATCATTTAAAGATGATGAAAGAATCGAAAGAGAAGATGTTTGAAACAGCCAAGAAGAATATCCGTCTGTAAGTCTGTTCGTCAGCGAAATAAATGCTCTTTAACTATGATTTCTAACGTGAAAATAATACCAACTATTAGAATTCTTAACCACCACTAAGTCTAAAATGGTGGCTGCTGTATATAGGAAGGGGATTTCGTCAATTACGTGAGATCCATATTCAAAAACATTAAGAAGCTAATATTGGAAAGCTCAGCAGAAACCCACACTTACCTAAACACTGATAGTTTTCCAAAACTCCTTGCTCTTACAACTTAAACCAAAGTGAAATTTATTAAGGGCGCGCGCAAATTTGTCGGTGACAAGTATAACACATTCACGGTTCACAGCGCCCTGATTGCGGAGTAACACGTAAACACCTCTAGGCTACGTTGGGGCGCCAGGCAACAGGATGAAGGAAACATCGCCTTGCCTTACCGTATTATTGTAATACTTCTTTATGGATAAACATGGCGTTATTTTACGAAAAGCGTTTAGATACAAGGATGTCAGTGTTTAGCAGTAAATGTATTGTGGTTGATAGGATTATACTTGACTATGACTCATAATTAATTAAATGAAATATTATGTAGTCTACTGTAATTCTGTAGTTTTACAATTTAATAAAAACTAACTTTATTTTTTAAAGCCTTTGGATTCGAACGCGATGACTTCAAAGTATTTGGCAATAAAATAAAATGTTTTATTTTATTCATTAATAAAATGTATTTTCGGTTACTGACTGAGCCATGAAAAGTTTGTCAAGAACGTGACAGCGTCAGCGGCTGCGTGACAATACGTTTGCAATAAAACTTTTTTGATAAGCTTACCTAAAAATTTCAAACAAATGGCTGTCTAAAGATTTTTACAAGTACACTGAATTTAAAAAATTGTCTCTAAATTTACACAGACTTTTACACTAATACTTTATAGATATCGTTGAAGAGACATTGCCGTGAAGCAAAATTTATGCGGCTAAGAGAAATGAGCTTCTTAATATGCAAGCTTAACACTTCGCCTTCGTTAGGCCTCGCTACCAATACTAAACAGGAGATCTACATAGCCTGTAAATCTAGACTTCGGGAATAAATCTTCTTTTCGGGCTTAGTGATTTTTGCCTTTCTTTAAAATACTCTTTTGTATTGTTCTTTGGTGGCAGTACTTTATTTGTTGGCTGTTTTGCATCGACTGCTATTTAGATCCTCTATTCTCGATTTAAGAGTATTGCAAAATGTGTTACAAACTACATGTTACATAAAATGTGTGTATCATAAAACTATTGTAATCAATATCTAAATATGTACACGTTTTCTCTGCCGAAATTCGTATTTTTAAAAGGTCAGGTTAGGTCCTGGGTGTCATCAAGGCCCGAGTAAATATGCAAGTAGCTTATAGGTAGGCGTGTTCCTTAGTAGGTCGCATCATCGCTTATCCATACGCGAGAGAGTGGCCAAACACGGGCCCATTACAAATAAAAATAAGGAACTCCAGTGTGGTCTCAATAATTTTGATTTTGATGATTGCACGGTTGGTACGGTGGCTGGGCAACTGGCTGCCGTGCAACGTGTCGCGGGTTTGATTCCCGCACGGGACAACTCTTTGTGTGATCCACAAATTGTTGTTCCGGGTCTGGTTGTCATGTGTATGTGAAATTGTATGTTTGTAACCGCACCCACGACACAAAAAATTATAATGTAGGTAAAACCATAGTTACGATATTTTTTTGTGATGGTTGATGATGAATTAGGCTCTTACTGACCATAAACCAGCCCTTTAATTCTCCTGTTCCAAGCTGGGGCCTCGGCACAATAAAGATATCTTAAATAATTATAATAAATCACAAAAGATTTAACTGAGTAAATTTATATTTTATTTGATAAAATATGACAGTTCTAGCGTACTACATGAGTAGATACAATTAAATCTAATTGATACTTAATTACGCAAGCGGCCTGCTGTTGTATATAATTTTATTGTAATTAAATTAGAGGCTTGTTCTTAATTGTCCCTTAACTACATACTGAGTTTTCACTTTGATTTTGACTTTGCTTTTAAATATTATAATATCACGGCTTTGTGTTAGAAAGGGGATGGCAGTAATGCGTTACGCAATATAACGCCCACCTTTGGATAGCTGTTGTGAGCTCCATCATTATTAAATTTGCTGAATTATTCTTGAACTTTTAATAAATAAACATATGCAGATTCAAAAATAAAAAAACTTACGCGCCACTGGACCTATAGAACGGAACAGAAATTTCTCAATTTAAATTAAACAAAATCAATCAAGATTACAATCGGCAATAAACGTCGTCGAAGTGAACTTTCTCAACAAAAAGGCCTAATAATGATATTTGATAAAGATAATTCTTAATCAGATTTTGACGTCAAACAAAACACCCCATAAAACTAAATCCAACCAAATTCAATAGATGAATGATCCATCGTACCCACACAGCGAAGCTCGATACACACATTGACAGCTATAGATATAAGGCTTGGTGCAGACAATAGCACCCTTATCTCCCATGACCCGCTAAACAAAAGCGCCAGAGGGGTAAGATTAATAGATCGCCGTTATTGTGCCCCCGGCCTTATGATCACCTGCCCGAATAAGGATGCTTTGATGTTCGAAATTAGTACAAAGTTTGCATCAGCTTATGATCAGCTGTGGTTCTGTCACTACTCATAATTGTGACGAATTTATCCTTAGATCCTTTTCTTATAGCAAGTAAATGAAATGCAAAAAATCTATCCATACTTAGGGTAGTTATTATCAAACAGCATCAGCTCATAGAACTATCCCCATTTTATGATGAAAGGTTTTTTATTTCATGGAAAAATAATAATGTGACCCTTATACCAAACTCTATATTGTATGATCACTACCACCTACCTAAACCTTAACTAAATTACCAAACATAAATACCATCATTTAAATAATACAGATATTTTCTTCTTCTAAATTAGGTATACTGGCAGACTTTTAGAACGTGAGTTAATTCGAGATGAAAACCCACAGACTATCTATGATAAATATTGGACCACGTTAGCTCAAGAGAATCCACTGATTTATACCGTCATTTGGACAAAGGCGTTTACTCTGCGTCGCTTTAGCCCGTAATAAGTACACATCAAATAAGTAGGTACTAAGTTTGTCTGTCCATCCCTCCCGTGTCACGCGGGACGTGATAATCCGAACCCTTATCGTGCCCGTGCCATAAATTTGGCACGTTCGGGACGCTCGCAGACGGTGACATTTGGGTCTGGAAGCGTAGTATTTTTTTTAATAAGTACTGTAATAACTGTATGTGTGTGTGTGTGTATGTGTAATAAGACTTTTTTGAAGTATTTCGTTTTATTCTAAATGTTGTAGTAGATGTAATTGAGGATAGTTTTATATATGTGTTTTATTGTATTTATTTACAGTTTTATACTTAAATTTGTAGATCTATAGGTCTTTGTCTATAGAATTTGATTTGAATGTTTGCCTAAAAAAGTAAATGCATCAAGAACATTAAGATTATTTTAATAAATATCGTAATAATACAATCCTTAACGAAACTCCAACTATCTTCCTTTTAAAAGTATTTAAACATAAAAATATACAGACCTCATTTCCTTCGTCTGTTAGGTTCTAAGAAAAACCGTTGCGATGGAAACCGCTGTATATAACAGCAATAACAGTAGCTTATGAGGGAAAATGACGTTATAATGTTAACTAAAAGGGAACAACTGCAAAACAGTAGTGCATATACAGACAAAAGTGTATTCATAAAGATTTTTTACGATCATAGGAAGACAAGAATGTACTTAGATGTTATTTATCGTATCACGCTTGTAACACGCGTACGGGAAACGCTGTTATTTTTACATAGATTTTGTGATAATAGTACAAAAATATTTTTTGAAACAATAACGTGTTTTTTTAGAGAAAATGTATTATGTCACGCTCTCTGTTATTGTCACGTCAATTACACAATTTTAATATTTTTAATAATTTCAATTTGAACTGTTACATGTGTTTTATTGTGTACACAACTAAACTAAAAAATGTTTACTGGCATTTTCAATAATAGTACCTATTCGTTTCTAACTGTATGACATGCTTAACAAAAATACTATCACCGACATAAAAAATATATATAAAAATATAACGTTAATATTTAAATAGTCATTTGAGAGCAGCATGTCGCTTAAGGTAATCAACGCGAAAAAAAATTATTTTTTTTACATTTTTCGCTTCTTTAGCTGTGCTATATATTTTGATGCTTCGCAGGTTATAAACACGCTGTTCACGTCATCGGTTATCGCCAATAAACTGTGTAAAAGCAAATATTTGACGAGTACAGCAATAATTTTAGATTGCCACATGACGTCATCAGCACTTGACCCGTCCTCCAGTCACGACGTTTGTCACGCTGGCTATAATCCGCGATGTAATTGCCGTCACGCTCTCGTCCGCTTGCCGTAATATTCTAACAAATTGTTGGGATGAACCGTTTATTATTTATGACTCAGTGCCAACCCTAACTTGGGAATTGCGATTATTGTGAGAGGACTTCTTACTTCCTTAGGTGTACTAATAATGATTCATTATCATTTACTGGTTAGAGGGGCCTTTGTCATCGTCATCTTCATATAAAAATAGAATCCAAAATAACAAATAGTAAGGTCATACATGTTTTATGCAAAGTTCGAATCTTGTTTCTTTAAACTTTTAACCTACAATACGAATTTGGTATTTTTACCAAGAAATCTCATTTAAGAAATTAAGTATACTAATACAATAATTGCGACAATTTTTTAAATACGGAATTTTGTTACTCTTTCGCGTTAAATGGACTTTGATGAACATTGACATAGAGATAGATTTTAGTCTCGCAACCTTGTTGGAATATAAATGTGCTTCTTTTTGTCCGGGTAATGTGAAATATAAACTGTTCACAAATTCAATATTCACTTGAGTAATTACGAAATTGGCCCAGATTACTGAGTATTTAATAAAGATTGATAAACGCATGTTAGTGAAGTCGTGTGTCTCTTTAATATTGCCATTAAGCGCGTTATGAAAACATAATCTTTGGGCGCCATTACTTTACACTCACCCGCAGGCTCGTTATTGCCTATTTATTTAGCAGTTTAAAACTCGTAAATTACAGTTAAGCCCCCAAACGAATTACAGTTAATTACAGAATGTGCCCAATTGTAATTTAGTCTGTGTCGGGATTTTTGTAATTTTTCTTTATTGCTGTTTTTGGATTTCGTTGATGAGACGACGATTAGATATTGTGTTATTTATTTAGATTTCACAAACCTGGCGTAGTTTTGTAAAAAGCAATTTGTTTTAACATTTTATTTTACTGAGACTATAGAAACTCGTTCGACCCCAATAATAAAAAGACTTCTTTGAAAACAATCCGCTACTAAACTTACCTAATGAAAAATCAAGTAAGTACACCAAACGAGGATTTCACATTCTATTATCTTTACCTACCCCCATGGGAGATAGGGACACAGGCATACACACATACATATGTATTAAAATATAAATTCCATTTTCAAAACAAAGCCTTCTATTACACAAGAAAACAAAAGCTTCAGTTAAAACAAAAATTAGAGTGATAATCACCCTTGGAGTGAAATCAAGGGTCCTATCCGCATCACGGTTTCCTTCGAGGCGTACGTGCCAGCATAATTGTGGAGATTACTTCTCATTAGGATGGAGTACCAAATATTTAAGTGTCAGCCTCTTTTGTGAAGGTATTTATCTTCGTGTGCGCTAGTTGTAGAGGTGCTTATCACTGTAATAAGGGGGAGATTTGGTAATACATTGTTTATGAATGTAAATTACACGTGTATGTGTAATTTGGGTCTGTTGTTGTATTTGGGAGAGAAGAATTAATAAAATAAATGAGCGTTGTTTTTCCACCTGTTGTTTAGTATTTATTTAGAACGCTTATAGTAACTTTGTAAATTTTCGTTATTTTTTAATGAAATGTTCCCTACTACCTATAACATTTAATTCTCTCAATCTTAAATTCTTATAACAAAAAGCTAAAGCATTAAAACATTTATTGAACACAAACTAAAAAAATATCTAAATATGTGGCTTTCAATAAAAAAAGTTACTAGCCACAGTATGGATATTTCATTAAAATAATTTTCACGTCATGTGGACATCACTTGAAAGTGAAATAATTCCAATATTTGTTTCATTCGGTTTGGTCGGCCCTGTGATTAGCTTGGCATACAAAAAAGTAATTAATGTTAACCCAAAATCGGTTCCATTGATGTATATTTCAACAGAAAGTTTCGCATTCAAATGTTTTCACCATTTAACGTTAAAAGGAATACAAAATTTCCATTTTTGTCGCTAATTCAAGCCGTGGGTTACTGAAAGTGTTACGAAAATGTGTTCAAGATAATTTGCTTTCAGTTTAAAATTCTTTATTATTGTTGTTTTTATCTAAAATTATTCAAGTTTCATGCCAGCCAGAATCATGGATATTTTCAATAATCAGTTTAGAGTGACAGAACAGTAATTTGAAGTTATTTCAAAAATAAACAAAATGATTTTTTAAACCTTGATATAATGAAACAATGAAACAATGAAACAATGAAACAATGAATTTATTTTTGCAAATAGGCCTTAAAACGGCACTTTTACACGTCAAATTATATGTGAAAAACTAGATGAAGCCGGCATTTCCTATCTGACTACTCTGAGAAGAAATGCCGAAACAAACTCAGAGGTCAGTCTCTTTTCAAGTCCAGACAATATAAAATAACATAATGTGAGAGAACCGTGCAAGTTCATTCTGTAGTGGTCTTTTGAGGAAAGAACCACACCAGTTTAAGTGGACCCGTTCTGAAGACAGGCACGCAAGTGTCAGTTTGCAACCATATAGCTAGTGCTGTTGAGTTGTCCGACGAACAATACCGATCAAAAGAACATTTGGGTGGGTCGCGCAAGTACTCAAACTGTCAGAACGCAGATGACTGGTGATAAAAAAGCACGACAAGTCTCACACGGTCCTTACACTAACAATAATATAAAATAATAAAAATGTCAACAAATAAATAAAAAAAAATGTCAAATAAAAAATAAAAATGTCACACTATGTGATCATGTCATTGTATAAAAAAAAAATAAACGTAATGTCAAATTGTATATAAAAGTGTAACTTATGTTACAAACATGTCAACATGACCTGTGCAGACATTACAGCGGCTCATTCCCAAGCCTGACTATCCTCTAAGTAGTCTTTTATTTTATAAAATGCTTTACAGCAAAGTTTAGCCTTTATTACACTTTTAAATTTATTGAGGCTCAAATTTTGAATATCGCTAGGAATTTTATTGTAAAAGCGTATACATTGACACCTAAACGAACTACTTATTTTCTGAAGCCTGGAGGCAGGCACAACATATTTGTTTTTCCCCCTCGTGTTGATATTATGTATATCACTATATTTCTTAAATAAGCTTTTGTTTTTATGAGCGTGAATTACATTTTCATAAATATATTGAGAGGCAACTGTCATTATTTTAGATTCCTTAAATAATTCTCTGAGCGAATGCCTCGGACTAAGATTATAGATTGATCGAATAGCCCTTTTCTGCAGAACAAAAATAGACTGGATGTCAGCAGCATTCCCCCACAACAAAATACCGTATGACATGATGCTGTGGAAATAACCAAAATAAACTAACCGCGCTGTATCTATATCTGTTAAATTTCTAATTTTTTTAACGGCATATGCTGCAGAACTGAGCTTCTTCGACAAGCCATCTATATGTGGGCCCCACTGGAGCTTAGCGTCCAGGGTTATACCTAAAAAGACAGTTGTATCTACAGGACTCAACTCCTCGCCCTTGACAAGCACACTGGTTTTTATCTGTTTAACATTTGGTGTTGTGAATTTAATACATTTAGTTTTAGTTTCGTTTAGTAATAAGTTATTCACACCAAACCAGTGAACTATTTCTGAGAGAGCACTGTTTACATTGTCAATTAATGATTGTCGTCGTCTGAGTTTGAATAATAGTGAGGTATCATCAGCAAACAGCACTATCTCGTGTTTATTCCTTACAAGGTAAGGCAAGTCATTAATATAGATAAGAAATAAAAACGGGCCGAGAATAGAACCCTGCGGAACACCCATCTTCACAACAGATCCGGCAGAAACCATTCCGTTTACTTCGACTCTCTGAACCCTATTACTCAGGTATGAGGTAAGAAGGTCCAGAGATGCACCTCTAATTCCGTAATGGGAAAGCTTCCTGATCAGTGTATCATGAAGCACGCAATCGAACGCCTTGGATAAATCACAAAATATTCCCAAAGCGTCGCTTGAGTCCTCCCATGCGTCGTAAATATGATTAAGAAGTTCAACACCGGCATCAGTTGTTGAACGACCCCTTGTAAATCCGAACTGCTTCGCATGTAATAATTTATTTCTATTAAAAAATCTTTGCATTTGATCTAAAATGATTTTTTCAAAAATTTTACTGAACGTAGGTAGTACTGAAATAGGTCTAAAGTTAGTGGGGTCAGAAGTACTACCTGATTTAAATAATGGAATTATTTTACTACATTTCATAAGATCAGGAAACACACCACAGTCAATACAGTTATTAAAGATTTGAGCCAATACAGGTGCTACAATAGTTATTACAGAGCTTGTAATGTACACAGAATTACCCCATAGATCTGCAGTCTTTTTGTTATTCAAAGTATTAAAGATTTTAACAATGTCTTTGTTATCTATGTGTTTGAAGGAAAACCCTGAATCGCAAGCTACAACATGTTCTTTGAGTAAAGACTCTGCAACAGTGGGAGATGAATTCAGTGACTTTGTAGTGGATACAGGAATGTCGGAAAAGAAATGTTCAAAAGCAGTTGCAATTTCTACATCCGCTTTTATTAACTTATTATCAATTACTAGACTATGTTGACTAATTCTTTTTTTAGACCTTCCTGCCTCACTGTTGATAATGTTCCAAGTGTCTTTGATAACATTGGTACTGTTCTTTATCTTAGAGCTTAAGAATAGAGATTTTGCAACAGAGCAAACTTTTTTAAATAATTTAGAATAGTTTTTTACATATTCACTGAATTCAACAGTATTAATATATGTCCGCTCATTATAGAGCTCATAGAGGCGATTTCTACTCTTATAGATACCAGTGGTTGCCCAATCACCAAAAGACACATTGCTATTAGCTGGAATAGTTTTATCTGTAAAAGTAGACTTAAACTCTGTTAGGTACATTTTAAAAAACTTATCATATAAAGTGTTAGAATTCTTATAATTCAACAACAAAGGCAATTTGTTGCTGAGTTTAGCTTTGAAAAATTCAATGCGTCTTTTAGTCTTCGGATTAACTGTGATAAATTGTTTTGACACTATATTTATTTCATTTGTTAAAGAAATTAACTGACCACAATGATCGGAATCAAGTACTGAAATTATTTCTTTGTTAACTGGCACAATGTCGGTATAAATATTGTCCAGGCAAGTGGCACTAGTGGGTGTTATCCTAGTTGGCTCCAGAAACAAATTCGCAAGGTTGTATGAAGAAAATAAACTTACAATTTTTGTGCTTAAACTACATTTTTCTAATAAATTTATATTAAAATCACCACATGTAATGATGGATTTCTTTGAATTTGTAAGTTTACTTAATACTTCATCCATTACTGTTTCAAAACAGTCATACAAACCTGAAGGTGGTCTATACACGCTTAATACAATAAACCGCTCCAATTCCACACAGGCTATTTCAACAGTACGCTCAACAGAGTAACTAACTATATCTTTGCGATCTTTGAATTTAAGCTGATTACTTATCAGTATAAGTGAGCCACCATGTATAGCGTTTACTCTGCTGAACGAGCTACCAATCTGGTGCTTACCAAAATTGAACATGAGCTGATGAGGTTTTAGCCAATGTTCAGTTATACACAAAATATCCACATTATTACAATTTAAAAATAACTCAATTTCTAATTCTTTGCTCATAAAGCCTTGAATATTTTGGTGAACCAGATTAATAACCTTATTACTGTTTAATTTGCAAGAGGTTGTCTCTATTGTCTTATTTAATAATTTAAATTATTATGAATGTCAGTATTAGGTGAATTATTATGAATGTCAATATTTTTTGGTTGCTCAATAGGAGTAACCTGTTTAGCCAAGTTATTGGCTGATATATTAAAAAAATATGATAGCGATATTGCTATTTGTCTTAAATAATATTTTGAAAGATAGTACCTATCTTTTGTCTTATATATATTAAGACCAACATAATTGTTGGTGTCTATAAAGTGAATATTAGAATAGTTGCTTAGGTTATACAATGTAGTGTTAATTTTATATCTAATATTGTTTTCTTCCTGTGGCAACGTTTTAATATAAGGTAAAGCAAATATAATGATCTGTTTTAAATTAAGTTTGGCAAGTGAATTGTGGAAATTAATTAAACCTTTTTTATTTAGACTACCTCTGTTACCACACATAATAATGAGGGTAGAATTTTGATGAAAACTATAATTATTAATTTTATCCAAGATATTAACAAAATTACAGCCGGGCATACAGTGATTAAATATTGACTGTCCAGGTAATTCATCTGTCAATATTGAACCCAAGTTCTTTCCAATCTCATCACTGAAAATCACAATATTATGACTACTAGAATTAGAATTACAATTACTAGGAAACAGTAAACCTCCACCATGAGGTAAGGTGGTTTCACATGCCGGCAGAGAAAGAGCAGGCAGTATAGCATCTGGAGCGCACTTCTCACACTGTTTCTCCTGAGAGCTTACCAACTCATTCATTGCCAACATGTATTCCCTCATCTGCCTTTCTGAAGCACTATATTTATTAGACATTATTTCCAACTTGGATGTTAATTGGTCTAGTTCTGACTGCAGGCTCTGGGTATCAGTTTCATATCTCCTAGCACTTTGAGTTAATTTTGAAGAGTATAAACTAAGTTGTTTCAGAAGCTGGAAACGTTCTCTATTTAATTTTACATTTTTTATAAAGAACTTTTGTCTCTTTACTAGTTTGTTTGTTTTAGTTATAAATTTACTAATTCTTATGTATTTCTTAAGCTTCTTATTACTAGAGCTAACAAATTTCACTGGGTGACATGCATCATTATTTCTAGTCTGATCTGTGGTTAATAGATTTAAATCTACATCATTATATTGTAGTTGAGAAGCATGGGCTGACACCAACTCGCTGAATAAACTATTATTCAAGCCGGCCGTGATATTAAGGTTTAGAGTTTCTAGTTCAGAAATTTGACTGTTGGCCTCATGTAGCTGTTGTTTAAGTAAGGCTTTATCATTTAATGTGGTTTCATACTCATCGCTACATTGCCTGAATTCGTCCACAACGAATTGGAGCCTATCCCGGGCCTCAATGGCTAATAAATCGTATGAGTATCAAGTTTTATCAAAATCAGTTTGTTATATTTTTCATGATTATTGAGTTAAAAGTTTATTGCCGCGTAAATGATTTTCAGTGCAGTGGTTGATAAAAAATTCAAATTAATTTTCAACACTTTTTGTAAGTGCCGTATGATAAGGTTATAACTAAAAGATCATATGACGCATATTACTTCGCGCTTAAGAAAATTGGGCTCACAACTACACAGTATAAATACTTACATAAAATATAAGAATGTGAGGCATCCCTATTAATTCTGCTACTTACCATACGCCCACCCACAGCATTAGCCGCATCCACAGCCAACTGATTATCATTATTCCTTAGCAACAGAATAGAACCGTTGGTACATTAATCACCACTCGAAGACTGACGTCTCCAGTGACTAGCATTTTACCAACTTTTAGATGAGTCCTCGCCTCCCGAGCTACTATTTGAGTACTTCGTGACTCGTCAGATCATCCCAAAGTGTCGGTACTTGTGATTTTGTAGGTTCCGCTAAAAATACATTATGAGATTCTGTTTAAGCGGAACGTGCCAAGAGTTTAGCCTTGATCTTTTTGAGATGTGCTTGCGAAGGATTTGTTTTTGCTTTCATGATTGAGTTGTAACTTTTTTTAAAACTAATAGGCCTATAAGTTAAAATAATAAGCTATCTAAAATGATTGTTAATTGCGTTAATGTACGACATATTATTCATAACAGATTCGTTCCTTTTTGTAATATGCCTCTCTATTCTTACACTACTGCATACACCTAAGGCCGTATTGCTTAGATCCATTATTCTGGTCTATTTAGTGAGAATGCACAACTAAATAGAAATCCAACTTTCCAAATCAGAAAGCAACCGAAAAATGATATTTCAAAGGCCACTTAATGGCAGCATTTCCAAGCCATTTCCCCGTTAGAATAAACCAAGACTAACTATTTTAAACTCGGACTTAACTTAGCTCATACTTACGCCACATGCTTAGAAGCGGCATTCAGATGTTCTAGATAAAGTTAGTACGTCTAGCCAAGTTCCTGCAAGTTGTATGAACAGCCACCATATTAGGCGTTAACTCGATGATGTTGGCGCTTTTGTCTGCAGCAAGCAGGGTTGAGAAGTGGTTAAGAAGTAGAGAAAGTTTGAAAGTAATGTTGCATACAGCAACGGATAGCTGGTTTAAAGATTTTAAAGATATAATAATAATATTATTTTAGTCACACGTGAGACTAAATTTTCTTCTTCACCTTTTGGTGATTATTGCTAGCAGATTTGGGTTATCGAAAGACGAAAGATTAGATTTTTTTCTCTTTCCCACAATTCTTTTGCATTTTGTTTTGATAAAACTACGATATGAAATGGATCATATTTATTTTATACCATAATTGAACTTGATAAGTTCATTACTTGGATCATAACGTTTATTACATTGTTGATCTACCTATATGGTAAATCAATAATGTATTATGTATACATATGTATGTAGGGTCAAAAATGTGACCTTTCGCAAACACACTGCCCCGAAACCGATTCCAACAACCAAAATGTTTAGGAATCTCCACTCTAACAAAAGGAAAGCAATTGACAATACGGAAACACAGAGGAAAACTAATTTCACAAATAATATTCTGGGTCCGTCGCACTGTCCTATGATCCTCTTACCGTAATCTCCTTGAGAACATTCCAATTGTGTACGGAACCATATCGTATTAGTACTTTACTCTATATGGATTTGGGGAACCCTGTTCCTCTTAATGACTGCTATTTTTTAAATCCTTTCCCAGAACCCTATTGCGTTTTTCAAAAAACAATTCTATTGTTTTGCGGTAGAGCCTGTTTCTATTTTTTCAAAGCTTTTGTTTGCAATTTGGTTGGAAAAAGCAAGCGTGGTTGAACTGTACAAATTCAGCTCTGATTTTGAATAGATTGTTGTTAATATATGGTTAAATTATTGAAAGTAAATGTACTCAAAAAATATTATTTTCTTGTAACTCTTGTAAAGTTTCTGTAATACTTGGCATGGGATTTCATGACATGTAGAGGTGTAGGTGCACGTGTATCGGTATTTCATCTATTACTCATAGACACTTGAATATGTCGACCCCACTTATCTATACTAATCGGATCGCCATAATGATCCTCATTAACCTGTCAGTCTCACGACTCAAAAAGACCGCTGCACGTGACAAGTAACACGTGTACATAAACTGTCAACTACACGCCCCTATCTATGACTCCCCGCAGGTAAGTACCACCCTGAAAAGCCCCAAGCATAAAATGAAGCGTCAATCACTCCAAAGAAAATAATAACCCAAAACTGCTACAGAATCGCACGGTGACGTTAACCCTAAAACTGCTCGCGTAATAACGGCGTGACGTATTGTATAACACGTGTTCTTGTCACGCTGGGGCCACATTTGTCACGCTGGCGATAATCTGCCCCGCACAGCCCAACGCTGTTTTGCCCAACACATGTATCACAAAATTATGTGGTCACGCTATCTATAATTTTCTCGCCTTTCGCTCTGTAGCTTTTGTGTTTGAAATGAGATTTTTATCATCGCTGAATGTCTCTCTGTATGCAAATATTTTTAGTTTTTTTGTGATAAAAATATTCGATACACGGTTTTTGTGTCGCCTATTTTTTGAAACATTTTTGTATATTGGTGGTCGTTGATAATGAATATTTATTTTTTGTGGAAATATTCGACACATCCTATATTCCCTTAGGCGTCCCAGGTCATACATATTGTAATATCACGCAAATGGTAGGATGCTTTCCGAAACCGCACGTTGACATAATTTATGTACGTACCAAAAATTAACCTGCGTGTTATTGGAACAATAAATAATGTATGCGAAAACTTGACGTTACTGTGAATGTGTAACTTAGTTAAACTGACTGTAATGAAATAAAGTTTTAAATATAAATCCTAATTAGACTCCTCCAGTTTCTTCGGAGACCAAAAATAGAAAATAAGTTTTATGTAACGAAGCAATTCCTTCATTTGTAATATAAACATTGCAATCATTTAAAAACAATAATTTTGTAGCCAATAAAATCAAGCCATGAATACAGGACACCACCAACCATCAATCATTAATCTAATTACTAATAAAAAGGAGAAACTGTTCAACTTTCAGATATAATTATAAAAGCGTGACTTGTATATATGTGTATTTACGTAGAAAAGCGCTCGTCACGCTGCTCAGTGTTCCCCTTATCCACGTGATTAATATCAACGAAGCAATTCTGTCTTTGAGTGTACCGTATTTTTCAAGGCAAAGCATTTATGGCTAGAGTGCTGGTACTCGTGTGTACCTTTATATACCGAATAAATGTAGGTAGGGAGGTACTTGATATGATTTTACTTGCTTTATTTGTACCGTTAGAAGAAATATTTTCTTGATCAAAGTGGATAAAGGAGAAATATCATTGTTTGTGGAAACCTGTAAGTGTTGTATGTGTTTATTTAACATACATAATCATATTTACCTATGTATATACACTCACGCTTTAGTCGCAGAGTAATTGATAGAACCCTACGACTCTTTCTTACTTTTTGTGTCTTTTAATTTCGATCGAACTATATCTGTCTCATGTCTCTTGTCGAAATAAATTTTGCTAGCCTAACAATAGCTTTTGATCGAATTAAACATCTTTCTTAGATTTGCATACTTGTAATAGTCACAGATTCAATTTATGCCAAATTATTTAGCGTTTGCTCCAGTTCTCTATTTACATGTTCGACAGCGTCTAGAAATTTGACTTACTATCAATTACAGACGTGGTAGCTAACAAACTCGAGCAGCTATTCAATCGACAGCCTGTTTTATAAATGATATCTTAATACATTTTTGATAGCAATTCGATTTCTGTTCTTATTGTAATTAATCTCTTACATAAACTAAACTAACAAATCTCACATCATTCGGTTTTCATAACATTTTTTTAGCTTAACATATGGATCAGAAATTTATCTACTACTCAATCAAATGGCTTGTCGTTCAAGTTGGTTGATTGGCTAACTAAGCTACTTGACTGTGATACAAACATATGTCGATCACTATATGCCATGCCTTATGAAATAATAAACACTTCCATATAGATATCAAGTGCTTACGTATTACACTAAGCATTGTACATATTATTACAATTGTGCCCACATAATCCCATCGATGGCACGTCACAGAGAATAATCCAAGATGGCGCGACCGCGTGACGTCACAGCCTGACGACAGCTTAGTGATGTGCTGAATCAGAAATACGTGTTAGATCACTGACTGTATTGCCAATTTCGTTGTAGGTCATGAAATCAACTCTTGTTTAAGAACACTGAACCCGCTATTGAGCTACTCTACAGATCAATGGGAATCTCACAAAACACCAATTTAAAACATTACCCAAAAACCAGCAATAGATACGAGCGAAATATACCATTCTACTGACAGCCTTGAATGACGTCAACACAGGCATGAATTCCAATTCTCAACAAAGAAATTGAACCTCCACTGATTCCGGAGCTCCGTCGATTGGTCTCGATAGAGGCACCCCATTCATTACGTAGAGGGTTACGACGCTACGAAAGTGCTACGCCGGGCTACGCCGCTACGCCGCTACGAATATAGATGATACCATCGGATAGATTGATTCTATCTGGATAGATGTAAAATTTATTGTACCTTTTCGTTTCTTAGGAAATATTTTTGAATATTTTTGCTCAGATTGGTTTCTTTGTTTCGTCCTCTGAATAAAAGAAAGTGATTGCTACTGTGTGAAATCAATGTTTTGTGTTGTGTGATTGTGTATTATGCTTTCATATATTTTTATATCGAGCTTTTCTTTATAAAGTACAGTAAAGATATTCCACAGCTTTATCTTTTTATTTAAGTTGATACTCCTCGTAAGATCTTTTAAAATAGGGTTTCACTGCACACAGTGCACAAGAACTATATTCAAAAACGAGACCAAATCACCACACTACGCATTTAAAAACCCTTACCCAACCTCTTCAAACGAGCTACTCCATCGAACTAAATCCAGTTGTTTGCTAAGCAAACTGCATTACCCGGCGCTGCCCGCATTCCGACGTCATTAGAGTGCTCCTGTTACGTCATCGGCCATTATTGTCTCCACGAGCTCGCATCAAGCCGTGAGACGTCGTACGATGAACATTGATTGCTTGAGACTGACGCTTAAGTACCGGTAATTTTGTGTGAGAACTGGTTCTTAGTGTATTGTGTTAGGGTTTCATAAAAGAAAAGGAAAGATAAATTAGATTCTTTAATTTCTTTGAAAGAAATGGGCTATAAGCTGACCCATGGTGTATGTGTTATAACTGTTCATAAGAAGGTCGGTGGATATGTTTTACAACTGAAACAGCTTCACTCTACCTATGCATATGCATAGGTAGAGTTTATTGTGATAAATTAATTAGTAGGCTAGTTTCCTATATCTTCGTTATATTCCCAAATTATGAAATGTAGGTATGCATCTCGTTTCTCATTCATCCACAGCAAAAAGTGTATCCTTAGATAAATAATCATGTCAATATCATGTTATGATAATGTGAGTCCACATTAAAACCAATAATATGGTTTAGTGGAACACTGTTTGTAAAAGTGTAACTTATTAGTTTGTAATAAATAAATGAAGAATTAGTGCACAGAGTTCGTTAAAATACAAACATATTAAAGTGACGACTAGAGTTGAATATGTTATTCATATAATATATTATACAGGTATTCTCTGCATATGTAGATAGCGGGTATTTATTCATATATTTTTGGCAAACCATTTCTGATTTTTTTCTGTTCGTTGTTTTTTTCATTAAAAATTATTCCAACATAACGCTGAATAGCTGTCATAATTCTGCTTTCAACACTGATCAGCAGGTAAAATATAGCGGCTAAAACATGGCTGTGATAAAATAAAATATAATATTTGTGGTCACAAATGAAATTTATTGCGGGTTTGAATATTTCGGGAACATGTTTTGAAACCACATCGGAGACAAAATTTAACAATGTAACAATTTGAATATTAAATTGATAATCATGTTTTAATTGCCTTGTTGGCCAAGTGCTCACTCGTGCAACTGTTGAAATATGAATAGCTACTTACAATACTATACATTTTTTGCATACAATTTTGTGTCCTCCTTGAGCTAACATGACTTTAATATCATAATAAGCAAAAATTCGCGGGTTACTCACGTGTAAATGTCGTCGCGCAGCCTAGTAGGCTGCGCGACGTCGCCGCGTCCGCGCACGCTGCTCATGAGGAAGAACCCCTCTGTGGTTCGAAACTAGTAGAGCTTTTCTCATCATTTACACGTGAGTAACCCGCGAATTTTAGTTAATTTAGTATGTCTCACGATAGTTATTATAAAAACATCATAATAAGCAGCTAACAAAGTTACCTCATATTTAATGTAAATCAACTAAATCACAACGATGTTTGATTAAGTTACTTTACAAAGTAATAGCAGTCATGCATCAAAAAAATTTAACATCAATCTCTATGAAAAAGCACTTTAATCCAAACCTTTTCCAATCCAACCTCAGGAGTCTCTTATCTATACATTATCTAGATTCAACGATACTACCTACCGTCCAGTTACAAAGAGCTTCACCACCGCTCCTTGCTATACTAGACACAGACGACAGAGGGGCAGACACGTGAATACAAGAGACCAAGAAAGACTGGTGATATCGTATCCTTTCTTAGCATTGCGAGATTCTTTGTGGAGATAGTCCATTGTCCTTAGTCTTTGTTTCTCTGCAGTGATTTGTGGATTCTGATAGGGCTCTCACCAGCAGTGTGTTGGCAACTGTCACTTGAAATTGATTTTAATTAGGATGATTTAAGTTTAGGCTTCATTTGGCACTCTTTGGGCTCATTGAGGACGATTTATGAGGAATGGGTACAGCTAATGAGCCGGCAACTGTTGAGCCGTCGCTTTTACAATTTATGATTGGGAGTTAGTTTAACTAAACTGTGCTAACGATTTTCTTGTTCGAGTAGTGAGTGTTCAGATATATTATAGTTATGAATATTGATGTTCCACGTTGTGGTAAAGGTTAATCCTTAGAAAATGTTATCCCTGTCCAATACCTACATGCTTTGTACAGTTTTCAAAAGAAAACACTATTATAATAACTTCTTTTTATTTTGAATAGTATCACAGAGTATAAAATAATGTCTAATGCAAAATATTTTAAGTGCATTGTGACATCTTACACTGACGACGCAAAATTGGGAGGAAAGAAAACATGCCTTATATATTTTTACTAGCTAATCCGTTTTTGGCTACTAACGGGTTTAAAGAGTGAAAATTGAGGATTGTGTGTATTTTTGTATGTTGTAATATAAAAAAATAGAAATTAAAAATGTTGTCAAAAAAATAAATAAAAATTTAGGGGTGGACTACCCCTAACATTTAGGGTGATGAAAAATAGACGTTGGCCGATTCTTATAGATACCGGATAAGCACAAAGAATTTCATAAAAATTGGTCAAGCCGTTTCGGAGGAGTATGGCAACGAAAACTGTGACACGAGAATTTTATATACTCGTATTAAATGAAGAAATAAAAGAAAATTTGAAGTATTAATATTACAATATTGGTGTTACTACATATATTAGTCAGGCAACAAAACGGTCTACAAGCAAGACTAATACGCAACCAATTCTTAATGTTACAGCACATCCTTATCCTCGTTAAAGACATAAGACCTCCATACAACATAAATACAATATCAGTATTAGGAAAGAATAATTTTGGTACACAGAAATCCTTATAAATATCAGGGATCGTTTGCTACTCCTACACTTTGACCCCTGACCTCTATACCTTGATTTATCTGTCTGATTACTTTCTATTAATAGGCTCCTTTGAAATGGACTTAGATAAATCGATATCTGCGGTTCAAATGTAGCTAATGTTGTATAAATGTGTCTTATCCCTTAGTGGTCGATTGAAGATTTTGGTCTTAGGATCCCTAAGCCTGATACAGCATTACTTAATGAAGAGATAAACAAAGATGTTCTTAATCCATCATCTATGTACTAGATCAGGGTTCTACCTATTAAGAAGAGAAATTGAACGGTTTAGTCGACGATGTTTTATATGTTATACCTATATTTCCAAATCCATAAAGGAGAAGTTCGGTCTGAAAGCATGTTTATAAGTAGACTTGTTAAACTCTATCAAGCCATGTGGAGTCAAATATCCCACAGTCCAACAGTGTTTATCCGATCCACAAATCTAATCCAGGTCAACAATAACGTTAGCGTCAAACCATCGGCTGGCCATATCAAAGCAATTTTCAATCTTGACGTAATCAAAGCAAAATCACGTGGCTAAATAACATGAAACCTCTATTTTTAGGCCACCTTGCCCAGAAATGTCCATTAACCATCGAAACGCTTTCCCCAATAAATTGGAAATGTAATGCGATTCCCCGAAATAATTCAATTTTTCCCCAAAGTCACCGTTGGCTGAAGTAATGAGCGATACGCCTGGCATCTTCAGAAAAAACGAGGATTATCAACGGCCCACTGAAGACGTAATTGTTTCAAACGGATAATCTTTCCCACGAATTGAAATTCTTATTTTCCGTCCCCATTTTGTGTTTGAGATTAAATGGAGATTGTATTTATGATTGTTTTAGGATCGCAAATTGGGATAGTCAGCTAAACTTACAACTGTGCTGCAATTTTCACAAAGATTATTTTTTTGTAATACAATTTATGATTTTCCCTATAAATGGAATCTGTTTTGGGAAAGTGTATGTAGCACCTGAAACTTTAATACGTACCCCATCCGAAATTCCGCGTATGTTGTTACATTCGTCTCCCACGGTCCCGCACCAATTTTTGCAAATTCACTCAGTTGACTTTTCATTTTCGAAGTTGCCATTTTTTCGTGATATTTTTTTTCTCGCGAAGCACGAGTATTCCGAAGGGGCTTCGCTTAACGAACGACGTGATGGCCTGATGGGTTTTTTATTTCGTGTTCGCCGTGCGAATTAATTTGACAATATTGTTGGTTGGTTGCGGGAGTTCTCGCGGCAAATTTTTCGCTGCGAATTTTTGAGTACATGCGAATAATTATAATATTTAGTTTATATATGATATGGTTTTGTTTTTTTCGGTGAAGTATAGAATTAGCTTAATTAGGACTTAATTAAGAACCGCACCTAGCTTTTTCAAATAGGATTGAATTTCTAATTAGAACGTGTTCATATTAATAATTACTTACCTTCATAAAAAATGTGGAGTGAAAATTCTCCTCCAAAAACGACTGAAGAGTTTCATAACCTTATAAAATTGACTACAAATCTAATCATAATCTACCTGAGCTAACAAAAGAAGACGTCCTAAGCTGAGGTATATAAGCCTGTAAGTAGAAAGCCACGTAGAAACCAGTCTTCAGGACTGAACAGAAATCTAATTAAACACAAATCGGCTTGATCAAAAGGACCAATTACAATCCATATCGGATCTGGCTATAATCCCGAAGCCAGACATCTAGTTCGGCACTACCATTGGAAGCATTAAACAAATTGATTTGGAACCAAAAAATGGTGAGTCGTAAGGCAGCACTTAGACTAATGAAACGTTGACAGAGGTCTCTACTGGTACCCGTTACGTTTTACATCGCTTTAGAATGTACTGTTTTATACGTAAAGTGATTTTTTAATTATCTCGCATTGAAAATTGAATCGGGTTGAGAATTAATCTCTCGATTGTGTGTAGTGGCAACAATCGGAAAATGAAAATGGATTGTTTTATAGCTTAGTGCTGACGTTGTTATATAAATACATAAATATTGTTTAATCTTTTTATGACTATACACTACATTTTAACATTAGTAATACTGGAATGAACTGAAAAAATATAAGTTTTATTTGACCATCATTTTACCAATTTCGATCATAAAACTTTCCAAAGCCTTTGACCAGCCAACAAAACTTGAAGTTTAATTAAGCTAGTTTAGCACACTTATTGATAATTCAGGCATCCTTGGTTTTTGCGTTCAGCGACCAGCTACGAGCCTTGCTATTTACATAGCAGGGTAACCACACCAAATGTTTGCCATAACGGTAATCCGATCCAGCGAATCGCGACGCTATTTAATTCGAGTAGGAAATTAGATTCGGATCCATGCGGCATGTTTGATTTGAATTACTTGCGCGAGACGTGAACGACACGACTCCAATTTGTGGTGTCGGTACGGTTTGATGTTGTTTGTTTGCTCGTGTGTTTGTGTGTGTGCAGGACATGGACTGATGTTTGGAGCTACAGCAGTCATTTGGAAATAAATCGAGTTTAATTATGTAAAACTGAGCGCGGTTCCGTCCCGTTGAGAATTATCACCGCCCATAAAGTTATTGGATCTTTTGACTACTGACCATTAAGTATAATTCAGTTATACGTTGTAAGTGAGGTCTACAGATACGCTAATTCTATAGTATAGTCACTTTTACAATTATAATAAAAGATAACTTTCGATTTGAAAAGCGATTGAATCGACAACTTTGACCAACTAATGTATCTTTCAAACAAATTCGATCATGGAAACTATCTGGATGTATGACATTAGAATCCATAATCGTTTGCACATTTACATAATGTATATGTATAAAAGAGAGTCGAGCAATTAATTTAAAGCTTAAAACAATATTGCGGAGCGGTTGAAGTAAAAATTTTTTACCACTCGTTACCCACTCACGTTCGTGTGGCGAACTTTTGGGTGGGCAACGTTCAACTGGTACTAATCACGGTTTTGTGGGGCGCAGACCAACTTTCAGACAATGTTAAGACGTGATCACAGGCAGGTGGTAAATTAACATTTGATTTAAATAATTTTAAACTTCGTTTTGTTTGATTTACAATTTTGATTTCGTAATTACGTTGGGGAATTGGTTGGCCTCTTTCATATTATGTTCGCATTATTAAAATTTTGATAGAATTTTAACGTGAATTGAGGCTTGGGTCTTATACTACATTAGTATTATTTCCATAGTATTAAAATTTAGTAATGTTAGGTATTCTATAAAAACACAAGACACTAGTATTTTTTGAAAGTGTATACAAATTTTCGCAGTCAATCGTATTCATTCATTGGGACAATAAATAATATCATTAAACCATTTTCTTCATACATTTATCCAAAAAACGATACGAAACCGATATCTAAAACTTATTTTCAGTTATAAAATCTGAGATACGGGGACATTAGGCCCCAATCCCGTCTGCCGCTGGGGCCCATTAAGTCCCATCCTACAGCCATACCACTGATCATTGGGCCCCACTTTATCCCATTTGAGCAATAAGTTAGGGATATCGAGTAATTGCTCAATGGTATTCGGTTATTTTCCAATTTTCAGGCAGTTAAGAGATACGCTGGGGTTATGTGGAGCGTTATAGTGACGAAGGGATAAAAAATATAGGTCGTAAAATTTAAATTAATTTGCGTTAATGATATTACATACATCCTCACATTGTTTTAGACCACAGCAGTGACTAATTGTTTTCGGTATTAGTAATAGTTATACGGCATTGTTAGGTTGTTGATACCAATTTAAATTACGTAGGTACGCTATTCAATGTTATGAAATTGAAATGGCCAAAGTTGAATCTATATACACCTATACCTATATACATATATACCTACAAATTTACGAATTTCGCTTCACTATCTTTCAACCAATGAATTTATTCACTACATTGTATAGAACAAAGTCGCTTTCTCTATCTCTATATCACTATTTTCGCTTATTTAAATCATTAAAACTACGCAACGGATTTTGATGCAGATTTTTAATCGATTGAAGAGAAAAGTTTTTATGTATAATAATATCCATTTAATAGTGGAGAAATTTAGTATCAGCTTTGCACCCGTGCCGGGGCGAGTTCGATGAGAGGAAATTAATGCTTCAAGTCGCTTTCTTTTAGTATTATGTTAAACCAATGGTGATTGGTGGTAGTTAAATTTAACGAGGAAAAGCATCATCAGCGCTAAGTAAGCCACTTCACCCAGATTCCCAGTTTTAAGCTCGTTTCATCGTCACTCCGGTAACTAGCGACTATTTTTGAACTTGTCATAAAAATTTAGATCACATTTACTTGATGGGGTGATTATGAAGATTGTTTGAATATTAAAATAAAAATGCTTATGAAATTTAAGTGACAAATTTCAGTAAAGAAGCATCAGGTATAGTTTAACGATTGCAAAGTTTTCTATGACAAAAATTAGATAGTAATTACGTGTTAACTTTATTCGTCACTAGCTATTCTCGCGCGGTTTCACCCGCTGCTCGGCTCCATTTAATCGTAGCGTGATATTTTATAGCCTATAGGCACTAAAGAACATTGTAGCTATCTATCAGTGAAAGAATTTTGGAAATCCGACCAGCGGTTCCAAAGATTACCCCTACATACGAACTTACAAATTTTACCTCTTTATAATATTAGTATAGATAAAATCAGACCTAAGCAAGTAACAGTAAAACATTTGGAAATCCCGTTTCCATTACGTCGTCAATAATCCGTTGATACGTATCTTGTAAATATTCATTTCATTCACAGCTTCACTAGAGGACAGACGGACAGACTGACACGCTTAATTTTAAAGCTCTTGTTATATACTTTTTTCCTTTTTTTGCTTGCTTGACGTTCAAAAGTGCCTTCTGTGGTCTAATTGAAATAAATGATTTTTGACTTTGACTTTGACTTCATTTCAATATTTTTTCCATTGCACGTAACATAAGCGTGATTAAACGATCAGCCATCTAACTTTTAGCAGTGAGTCGCGGGTGCAAGCTCTATCGTGTACCGCCGCCCCGACTTGAAGCAGGAGAAGAAATGAGTTTTTAGTCAGGAAGAGACCTCTCGCACCACCCAGAGCGCGTCATTTTTATTTTCTTAATAAATAACGTTACTCCACACTAGGATTTTCTCTTGTGGGTGGGTTTACAAACATTCAATTTCACATGCACATAACACTCACACCTTTTTTTTGTCAGGGGAAAATAATCCAATGACTTCTCCTGCCCAGGGTAAGGCGAGAGAGAGTGTCAGACTCTTACTGACCAAAAACCCCCCCGTTCCTTCCCCTGCTCTGGGCCGAGGTCGCGGTGCCTCATTGCGCTTACCCCGCAACCCCGGCTATAACACTCAGACCTGGAAAAACAATTTGTCATAATCATATAAAGAGTTTTTCCATGAGTGAATAGGACACGCGCGACGTTGCGCGGCAGCCTGTATTTTAATGATTTTCCTCCCTTACAAAAAAAGACTTAACTCTATTATTCTTATCAATAATTAAAACAATATCAGACCTTAACTTTATACTTTTTCATATAAATACCCAAAAAAACGATATCGAAATCAATCTATCACAATCCCTGTTTACCGAAAGAGTATCGGCGACACGACCGTTCCGTTTCACACGTCGTCGGCAACAAACAATAATAAATGGGCCGAGCGTGTTGTTCGATTGAAAAAGTTTAAGGGATAAGTGTTGGAAGTGTGATAGTTAATGATGAAAGTTGATAGCTACGAGTATGACCCACATACGGACAAGGAAATACTTTTTTCTAATGTCTTCGTTTGTTCTCGAGTTGTTCTGTAATTATTCGGGAGTTTTTGTGTCAAGGAGGTCACGTGTCGAATTATAGTAGTTTTTGTTTGAGTATGAATTATGGATAATTTTCTGATGAGGATGAAGCGCGTGATTACTTGACGTTGGTCTTTAATGTTGATGATGATGATGATAATCATGTTGATGATGACGAATTTTCAATATTTTCATGTGTGTTGATAAAATACAATGTTCAAGGCAGATTGGCGATATAAAAATATAATACAATACATATATATGAGTCAGTGCACATGTAACTCGGAAAAAGTTGTATTGGTACTTGCCAGGGTTCGCAACCTTCTTGCTTTAGCAGTGAGAACTGAAACCTGGTTACCACGACGTTTAATTTACATTTATTACAATCATATTGTTATGTGTCAAAAGGTAGATTAGCTTACTAAAACAACTAGATACAATTATACTCGTAGAACATTCCCAAACTGTAAAACTAAACGTGTCAAAACTAATCCGTAAAATATTAATATTTGACAAAACATCCTTGCATTACAAACACTGCCGCTGCATATAAAACTGTTCAGATAAACTGCAGCGAACTCTCAACATACCATTATTCCGTGTACAAGAATAGTTAACAACTGCTGGCCGAACAAAACTAATTTGCATTAACTCTGGCCTGGGCTCGCTTTGGCCAGTCAGTGTGAACTTGTTATATATTATAGAAACCGACTTAATTGGTGTTGATGTACAGTTCTAGTTAGAACTGAGTTCTGTTAACGATCTGTGTCGTTAAGATAAAGTTCCTGCCAATAAAATTAACTCAGTCGCGATTTAAGAGAGTTCTTAGTTTTGATGACGAAGGGGGAAATGTAATCAATCGGAGCTGCTGTTTCGTTGGCAACATTTACTTGCTTAAACCATTTCCAAAATCTACATTGTTCTCACCAAATATATGACTAATTAGTGTTAATATTCGTTGTGTGTTTTCGACTGGAATGCTATAACTTAATACATATCTCTTAAAAGAAATTCTTTCTTTCTTTTCATTTCTTTTTTAAAAAATACGTTGCCCTACATTAGGATTTTTTCACTTACACTTGACACCCAGACCCGGAACAACAATTTGTAGATCACACAAAGAGTTGTTCCGTGCGGGAATCGAACCGGCGACACGTTGCACGGCAGCCTGTTGCCCAGCCACCGCACCAACCGTGCAGTCAAATTCAAACATTTTTACAAATTTAATGAAACAAATCTGTCCACTGCTGGCCTCTTCTCACATGGAGAAGTTGTAAACGTTTATCACTACACTCGCTTAAGTACGATTGGGAATTTTAACCTTATAATAAGGAGTTATAAGTCGATATTTACTCACTATGCTTTCCTTTGCCGTATTATTATTAGGCACCACTAATGTGGTGCCTAATAATAAAATGTATACTTTATTTCATCAATAACCTATCAAATATTTAAAGTAGGTTGTAAAAGAATCGTTTGCCAAAACTATTGTTTTAACAAAGTCGTTTAAAAGTGGGATCGGTTCTCAAACAGCCCTCTAGATCCAACCCCATTACATGAGGGGATAATAAACCAAACTGAATCTCAGCCAAACTCCCCAAAAACTTTCCACTGTAGTCTTAAAAAGAAAGTTACGCAGTAAAATTTTATTCGGACCTAGTTCCGTAGCGACTATGTTATCTATATGGAAGCACCATAAATAGAAAATTTTGAATTTTCCTCTGTAAAAAAATATTATCATAGCTCATTTTTTCCCTGGATGATATACTTTATTTATTCTAGTTAATTTTTAAGAAATAAAAATGCTTCGTAGGTAACGTCAATGTGAGAAACTTCACATAAGCTAAAAACATTAGTATTTTAGTCACTTTATTTGAGAAGAAAAATCGTCAAGAGTTCTCCTGTTGCGGGTAGAGCAAGCAAGAGTATGTAACTTTGTCTAACTAAAACCACACTAATCTTCTCCTGCTATGGCTGTATAATTTGTTCGCTTGGTGTATTGATAGGTTTTTGTTTTTTATTGCTTGATTTTATTTTATTTTTAATTATACATTACCGAAGACATGTCATTGTAGTACAAAACCAATTGATTAGTACTGTATAATCTACGTTTATGAGTAAAGTATATTCGCCCCCGTGTTAGTTGTACTTAGATATAATATATTCGTAATAACATTCTTTTTACTTAGATGTAATATATTCGTATCACTACTTACAATCTCCATTATTTATTAAAGTACACTGTACATAGGAATAACTAACAAAGTTTATCAGTCCTTTTGGCTTACCTTTGTTATTTCTTACTTTTAGTCCAAAAACTTGGAAAAATTATAAAAAAACACTTGTGAAATAAAACCTAACATACTGTACAATGTCACAATAAAAGTTTCACTAAAATAAATAAATACATAATGTTCCAAATACAAAGATACAACTGCACAACCTCCAACATTTCTAATCGCATGCAATTAATCAAAAGTGTACCATGTAACAATACTACATAGAGTCTATTTTGTCCATAAATAAAGAAGTCTAAAGTAATTAAAAGCGGCCGGTAGAGGGCGCTATCGGTACAGCCGATCACATATTTTTTGTTCCAGCCTAGATAACACTGGTCGTCCTTTATTCTTGTGTTTATTTCCAACAGTCGGTCTGACTTATCTTTTAGTAAATTATTGTCTTTTTTTCCTACTTTAGTATCTAAATTACTTAGCCTAACCCACTTGGGATATTACGTCACTGTAGTATTTTAAATAACTAATTTGATACCTCTAGTCTTTATAAATGATATCTAATTCTTGTTAATTCTTAACACAAGATAATGATGATCTTAAGATCAATGATGTGCCACAGCCCCGGCGCAGGAGAAGGAACTGGCTACTTTTTAGTGAGAAAGAGTGTGACACTCCTTCTCCTCTCACCCAGGGTCGGAGAAGACATTTGACTATTTCCCCTCTCTCAAAAAAAACACATAGCTAGTCAAATCATCATTTTTATAAGTCCCAAAATTATAAAAAATAACAATTATTTAGATACCCCAAATACCAAATATTAACAATTTACACGACGCGCCACAAAAAACAACCCACCCGTAAATAAATTTGGAAATTATCATCACAATTTTATCGATACATACGGTAAAGTTGACGATACGTCGATGTATCATTTGACCTAAAAATGATCTTTAGCGAGGGCCCTACATTAATTTAACCCGTTCACTGCTCCGCCGGGAATTTATTGAGGAAATGAGTTCCGCGAGCTTCCCGTTCCAGACGTTATACGTACGAAAATATGAACTTGTGTTGTAAATAAATAACCAAGTATTTTTTGGAAAAAAAATACGCTGAGGTGAAATTTATGGTGGTTGGACCTTGTTTGTGATTTGTATTGCGCGGCATGAAAAACTTGTTAGCCCTTTTTTTGCTATTCTTACGTTTTTCTGAGTGAAGAAATATATTGTAGTTAGTATTTTCGAAATGAGATATTAATCTTCTCATATTTTAGACGCTAGTGAAAAACATGCCAAGTGAATTGCGAATGCAATGTTTCTCCTCCGTTGTTAAACATTTTATTAGATGCTACTCAACTGTTACGTTTCGTTTTGCCTATTTATCAAAAGCTGAATTAGAATAATTCCGAATTTAGAATAAAATTTTGAACAAAAAACACATGTAACAAAAGATACAACACATGGGTAAAAACGAAAATATCAAAAATATTTATTCAAACGTAAAAATTCGTGGCTATAAACCTCCAAAAGTTAACTTGTTACCATTAACCAATCTAAACAGTGAGCAAGTGGACCGCAATCACAAAGATATATAAAACAAAAGGCAATGCGGCGAGAAAAATAAACGAAACTCAATTTGGAGTGGGACATTAACTCCGAAATATAATAGGGGCATAATGTAACATGAAACATAAAGTAAATATAAAATGTAACAAGGCCATCCAATCATAGCTCGATAAATAACTAGATGGCGCCACGTGTGACTTACGGCTTACCCGGTGCGGTCCGTGGCCGAACGCCCCGATTTTTACCAGCCATCCGGCTAAATATTGTCGCGTTTGCGCCTTTTATGAAGAGGGCTGTTGGTCGAGTATCGATAGCATTTTTGGGTTGCTGAAGTGAAGGGGATGTTTCTATTTGTATCAAAGTGTTCTAAGAAACCAAATATCTTTAGGTATACTGTGTATTTACGATACAATTTTATTCAAGTAGATAGTATGTTATACTAACTTGTATACACATTTATAAAAATTCAAAGTTTTTTCTTTAACCTGTTTCATTCAATTCACATAAATGTTCATAAACTTCCCTAAAATACGTCAAAAACAAAATCAATATAGTCTCATTAGGCGTTGCAAAGTGTGTCACAAAAGACCATTACGGGTACGATATAATCACCCGGACGATTGCAATAATTGCATCGCAGCCGGATTGCCAATAAAGAGAATTAATTCAAAATGGCATTAGTTTGATTGGCCGCCAGTGTAATGAAGGTCTGTAACAAATAGAGCTTCGGTGGAGTTGCTTTCAATGGTTTGCATTGTAATAGATTTATATAGAAAATCCTTTGTTATTAAAATTTGGTATTATGCATTGTACAGTTATTTTGTTTCGAAATAATTTTGACGGGAATATTTCTAACATCTTTTTGTTATAGTTAGCAAACAGTATAACCAATATCCGGAGGTTAAAGCGTCCTTATCGAAAGTGAGGCTTCTCATGCATAAGGGCGCGGGTTTGAAACCTGGCAAGTACCAATGCGACTTTTTCCGAGTTATATCTACTTTCTTGGATTATTTAGATACCACAAATATACGGTAAAGGAAAACATCGTAAAGAAACCTGGACTCATAATTTCTAATTATAAGTTTAAAATTGCTATTCCACCTTGAGCAAGCCTTATGATTAATGCTCAAATCTCCAAGCTTTGTCATCATGTTAAATAATTCCCAGCATGTTTTTACGGATAGTCAAAAAATATTCCACAATGAATTCTAAAGATGTGAACACATCGCAACTGCAAAAGTTGTAACACATTATAAATAGAATAAACAATTGGAGCTCTCTAGCCACTAAGGGCGCCGCTAAGAGCCCCATTCACTTGAAGTATGCGCCAATAAATAGTGGATGTCCCGCGCCGGCGGTCCGCATTTTTCAAGCAGCTAGTGAACCCCCAGCCTTATATTTTAGCTCCAGTCGAGATAAAGATGCTCATGAGATGAACAGCACGTGTTACTTGCAATATATTCGTTTTTACTGCGTGTTGTGTTGATACGAACTCGGTTTGTGCGAGAACTATAGCAATCTAGTCGTGTTCTTAGGTAGCTATAAAACTAATAGCTCTACGGCAAAAATAGTCGACTATCTCAAGGGAATTAAACTACAAATAGGTTCCAGATTTGCTTCAAATACGTGCCACGCTTTTATCAGATCTGTAATTTGACGTATTCTCTAGACGCGTCACGTGTCATAGCTATCAACTTAATATTCCGAACGCTGCTGCAAGAGCAATCATAATCGTTGTCTATCGAGTCGCATTATTCGATTATATCCAACCACCGAATACGAATTCGATTGAGCATTGAATCGTTAAGCCGTATCCAAACCGCATCCGACATTGGAACGCTATCGGCCGCTCGACGAGACGACGGCCTGACAGCCAAGTGACGGCCCCGTGACAATGACAATATTTCAAACTGTCTGCATTCGCTGCATACGACCACAGATGAAATATCTTAAACTGACATTGTTTAATTTCGGAACGTGTTTCAAATCTGTCATGCACATGTGCATTCCTTACGTCTAGGGAATATTAAAACGAGCTGCCGCGGAGATGTAGGTTTAATAGGTGTTATTTAAATGTGTCTAGTCTCTAGGTTGTCGGGAGAATGTGGCGTTATTTCATTCTCCTCAACAGCTTGCTCAGGTTCTAGACGTAAATGCTTCAACTGAGATAAATACCCCGATTTATTTAAAAAAGCTCCTCCGCTCCGCAAGTCTAAAATAAAAACTGTAGTCTTATTATCTTCCCTGATAACCTCCTCTACACTTGAACTATATTCTTCAAGAAAACTCATCTATTATACCTACCATATCTCACTATACTGCTTGTACATAAGTGACACCCTCACTCCAATCAGTAGTCACTCAAATTAACGCGTACTTAGATCTCCAATCACTTCGGCCACCATCCATCTTGCGTCTCCCGTCATGTCGGCCCGATCCTATAATTCTCTGAAGTCACTTCACTTGACTTTGACGACGTGTTTGAGCCACTTGTGCACTTGAAGATTCTATAGACAATCTGATTTGACATGCTAAGGTAGATTGGCTTGTCAATCAACTTTTGTAAAGAAAGTTAGAACAACAATAAACACTTTTGAAATTGCAAAAACTTGTGTGAAAGAATTTTTTTAGGTTAAAAGTATCATTTAAGCAAAGGATACCTACAAAATATTTAAAAACTATCATACAGATTAAGTTAATTTTTATTCGTCAGCAAACTGCTTACATAGATTTTTTTTTAATGTAAAAAGTCGGAAAACGAGCGGACGGATTACCTGATGGTAAGCAATCAACGCCGCCCATGGACACCCGCAACGGAGGAGTTACGAGTGCGTTGCCGACCTTTTAGGAATTAGGGATTTGGAGATTTAGGGATTAGGGAAGGGTCCGGGTAGGGGAAGGATTGGGCCTCCGGTAACCTCAACGCTGTGGTTGTTTCAAGCCGGTTTTTTGTGAGGCCGTGGTATCACTCCGGTCGAGCCGACCCATTCGTGCCGAAGCATGGCTCTCCCACACTTAAAAGATAAATAAAGATTATACTGCAAAGTAGACGTTATGGCTGGGCAACTGCCTGCCGTGAAATGTGTCGTGCTTTCGAATCCCGCACGGGACAATAATTCTTTGTGTGATTCACATATTGGTGTTCCTAGTCGACCTTTTTATTGACATTATCATTTTATTTGTTCTATGTTTTTTTATTTCTTTAAGTACAATTTACGACGAATAATATATCAGACATGGTTATACAGTATAAGTATCAAAAGTTTTATGCGTGTAATCAAATTCTACTCTATAAAATAAAACGTTTTCAAAAACAGACCAAATCAATATTTGTAACAAAAACAGTAAAACGTTAAGGTCTGATGTATCTCACTGTATCCGTACTTAGGCTTAGTACAAAGGTATCGCGCAGAGATGAAACTTTTGGCAAATGTTTGTGTAAATTTTCATCGGGATTAGGAGTCGCATCGTTTGCCATAACTTCACCCAACTCTGGGTAAGACCTAGCTCCAACTATATTTTAGACTTTACTTGGCTCCATGCGATTTATGTCCGACAAATTGTTGTGTAAAATTATTACTGAGTTTGCAGTTACGTGTAAAAGTTTTCCTGTATATTTTATTGTTGGTCAATAAATATTTACCTGGGTACTGTGGAAGTTGCTTGTGATTTACAGCTTTTAGAACAGTCCTGTGAATAAAAATAGTGATATTATCAAAAATCACGCATTTCTTAGTTCCTACGCCTCCTTCCTAATCATCATTATTATCAGCCTGATTTCATCCACTACTGGGCATAGCCTCTTCAATTGCACCTTACTGAGCTCGATATTCAGCTATTTTCATCCAACCACTCCCAACCACCTATCTTACGGACATCGTCCAGCTATAGAGCGCTACTACGGTACGTTTGCTTAGGCGTGGTCTCTAAGTGAGACCTACTCGTGAAAAGGCCTAAAAAATATTCACTATACTTTTTTTTTAAATGACTTAATACATACAAAAACGTTCTATAACCCTTAAATGGCATTGGAAAACCGATCCGTGTAAAGCCATTGGAGCAACTTTGTACCCGTCAATCGGGCGACGAAGGGTTAATCCCCTGGCACAAGAGACATATTAAGACGCATTCATACGTCCGACACAAATCTTCGACTATAAATCAAGTGTTATACAAATGTGTACATAGATTAAATATTTAGACGTTGTTGTAATTTATTTTGAGATAGTTTGGTGTATGTAGGTAATGTCATGGGATTTTGTGCGTGTACAAATAATCTCCTTTTTTGTAATATTTTTTATCTTTATAGGCCAAATATGAAGAAATTAAAGTGATTAGTAAGGTCATATGAATTCATAAATTATTTCAATTTTTTGTCACTTTAAAAATAGAGTAACAAATGACTACGAAATAATTATCTTATCATTCGCAGTCCTTTATTATTAATTTCTCAAAAACAAAAGTTTACCTCCTACAACATTTTGTTATTCATAAATTAAAAAAGAGAAAAAATAACACGAAAAGGCGGCCATATTTTATCACAAAACCTTTTTCACCTCGGCCATTATCAATCACGTTGTCAGCACTCTATCAACTGCGTGACACCCACCGTGTGTCCGCCATGACACTACGGCGATGCATATAAACGAAACACGCTAATTTTGCACTGGAATAAATTTAGATGTCACTGGATCGCATTGCAGACATTTTAATCAAAGTTATGCGATGGTCAGAATTTCCCACAGAGGCGTTTTGGGGTTTAATTTTATAGATTATAATTTAAATTATTTTTATTTAAGAGACATTAGCCTAGCAAGTAAAAACCTTTTAGATCGTTTACTTGGCTGTAGCAGAGTCTATAGAGTACAAGTGTGGACTCCGTTTATGGTTCCATCATCTTCCCAAAGAAAATCACCAGAAAATACATATAGTGGTCAAACTTCCATAAATTTAAAAAGGTAGGTACTTCTATATAATACTAGTATTGTGAATTAAAAATATCTGATAATTATATTGGTTTGCTTACTTAAAACGAAGACCAAAGGAAATACACCTTTCCACAAATTATTTTGAATTTGAAAAACTTATCCTTAGGAGCTAAGATACTTGACATAGTATTTTCTGACCTGGTAACAGAATAGAGATCTACAGAAAAAAAATCTTTTGAATTCCACGCAAAAATTACCATATGTAGGAATCCGCTCATACAATTATAACAATATTATAATAATTATTTCAATTACAATGAATTACAAAGGCTTGTCAAATAAATGAGCTTTCGGAATGAATATAATAATAGCAGAGTATCCCGCTAATAATTCCACTCTATAGAAATTAGATCGGACATCAAATAAGTGCAGTTAGTCGAATTAATAGTTTGGTAATATATAATTATTTTGTGACGTCCAATTACTAATAATTTATCGACAAAATTTATTAATAATTAGTTATTGTTATTCAATGTTACTTTGTTATTTTTGTTATTTGCTTTGAAATTTTGTTTAATATTTTGTGATTGTGTTACTACGATACTCGTAACTTATATAGTTATATCTTCAACGGCATACAATTTTGTAAGTAATAGTAAAGTAAGTTTTTTTAATGTAATAAGTCGGCAAACGTGCAGACGGATTACCTGATAGTAAGCAATCAACGCCGGCCATGGACACCCGCAACGGAGGAGTTACGAGTGCGTTGCCGACCTTTTAGAGATAAGGGATTTGGAGATTTAGGGATTGGGGAATGGTCCGGGAAGGGGAAGGATTGGGCCTCCAGTAACCTCACTCACACGGCGAAACACAACGCTGTGGTTGTTTCACGCCGGTTTTCTGTGTTCTTCCGTGGTATCACTCCGGTCGAGCCAACCCATTCGTGCCGAAGCATGGCTCTCCCACACTTAGTAAGTAAGTATCTAAAGTACGTCGTCATAATTTATTCTTATAGGTAAAGACAATAAAATAATATTACATAGCCATTTTACAGTAAAATAAAGCATTATCATCCGTAATACCACTGTTTAAGAAACTTTTTGCTCTGCAATGCACGCGATATCTACTAAAAAGTTTAAAACTTTATAATTCATGAATAAAACGTTTACGAAAAATACAACTGAAGTGAACAAATCCATTTTACCGATTGAATTGAACGAACATTTTCATTCGTTCACGAATGAACATCTCTACAACATTCATTCATTCCTTTTGTCGAGTATCACGTGCCTCTAACAAAATCGAACTCGGAACTATTCAGCTGTTGGAATAGTTTGTGCTGGAAGTGCCGAGTTCATGGTGTTCTTGTCACAATTTTTAAATATCTTCATCTTTTTTTTGTGACCTCTGGTAGCGTATTGGTTATGTTTCGCTGAGTATTTTATTCACTCAGTAGTGTACTCTATTACGTTTAACGAAATTTTTGCTTCTACTTTTTTGACTCCTTACATATTATGTACAATAAGTTGAAATTCCGCAACAAGTCTAACAGATCACATTGGCTATATGAAAAAAGAGACTTCTAAGAATAAACTTTTATGGACTGGGAATGTAACTCAGAAACCCTTCCGAAATACACTACGCTAACTAACAAGACACTTAAACAAATATTAAGCTACAAAAATAACCAAATGCTGTTTTAATTTACCGAAAAAATTTAAAACAGTTTGCATTCTAAATTGAATGAAAAATGGGTTCGTCTTTTTGCGAGAAAAGTTGGAATTTGCAGCGTCTCACGTCCGGCTAACAAAATGGTGGGCGAATGTTGGCCAAATACTTCTTGCATGCAATGCGGATTAGTCGTTCTCACTTAGTAAGGACATAGAATAGAAGGGAGCAGTGAAACAAGTGCATTTTTGTTATTGAATTGCGTTCGTGATTTTGGTGTTTAGAGTTTTATGTTAAAACTAATTTTTGTGCCTTAAGTTAAATAACTTAATCTTAAAGGCTAGGCTTAATACGTTACTAAAATTCAATTCAGTAGCAGTAGTCTAATTTAATAATGGTAAAAACCCGATCCATGTCCCTTAAAAACGACCTTAAAATAAAATTAATTAATTAAAAATGTGAAATATTTCTTCTTCGTTAATCAAGAATAATTTCTTTATTCACTAAGCACCTATTTCACATACAAACTATACTCAAGACAGAACTTATTTCTTCAGCGTCGCATCTACTCTGTGGCTAGTGCAGCGCTGGCGACTGGCGTTGATTACCGCGGCGGTTCACCCGACGAACTAAACTAATTTACGTGAACCGCGGCGGACACTGGCGGAATAAGTTCTGGATTCTGGACTAACGCTTATTCAGCTCACAATTGAATGCCGCGGTTAAACCCGGTGCAATGCTGAACAGCTGGAGGTTTTGCGTTCCACACTTAGCTAGTTTAAGATTTGTTTTCAGATGCAAGAGATGAATTGTTGGGTGCTTTGTTTGGGTAAAATTGTTTTTGGTTTATTTATAAATGTGGGAGAGTTATGCTTCGGCATATAAATGGGTCGGTTCGACTGGAGAGATGCTACGGCCTCTCAGAAAATGTAACACAACCACAGCCTTGTTTAGCGCCATGTGAGTGAAGTTGCCGGAGGCCCAACCTTTTTTCTTTCCCTTCATCCCTTCTCGACCCTTAAAATGTCTGAAATCCAAATCGCAAAAGGCCGAAAATGCTCCTCCTCTGGTGTTTTGATTATTTACCATCAGGTACCTAATGCTTAAGCTCTTTTGCCATTCGGACACATAAAAACACTTTTATATATTTTACTTATTAGACTGTTCAAAATGTCATCAGTAACAAGTACGGAATCCGAAATTGAGTTTGCTCGACCCATTGCCAACTTCGATCAACTCGATGGTCGACCAAATTGCAAATGATCATAATATCAACCACATACTTACAACGACTCAATATTAATTCCTTCTTACTGGAACATAATAGATACTGTGTCATTATTTCTTATATTATTGATATACTTATCTATGATTACAATCAATGGAAAGATAAACCAAGCTAATTTTCTATGAAAATAAACATAATCGCTTAATCGCATATAGAAGAATAATATGATGTAATGAGCCATAACTGTATCGATCATCACACCAATTATTGTGTCCAATCCTTACTACTTATTGTATTTATCCAATTACCTCATTCACTAGGGATTCGTGGACTGAAGAAGCAGCAGCTTATCCATAAATTCGCATATATTAACGTATCTTACTCGTGTATTTAAATATCAATCCTTATTAATAAGAGTCAGTATTTAATCAGCAGTCAAGTGTTTTACTCAATACAATCCTTACACTATGGTTCAATATCGGTCTGATATAATTGAAAACAATGTAGTCGCTTCTTCGCCTGGTGCTAGACGAAAATATGACCTTCTACGGCGAACGCCTTCTAGTAAACATCCTTTTCATTTGGGCTTTGAAAACCCGTTTTATACCCCAGTCGCCGCAGAAGACACTCCGGGCGTCAGAGAACACGGACCAGGCCACCATAAACGTGGGTTAGCTTGCCATCCAACCAGAAATCCTCAAAGAACCTTTAGACAGATAGCCTGAAGGTTCTTTGAGGCAGACAGCCTAAAGGGCTTAGTCGGGCCACATCGTGTACCGCGACCCCAGCTCGGTGCAGAAGAAAAAACGGGATGTGGTTTAGTCAATAAGGGCCTGGTACGGTCTCCTAAAGAAAGGGGGTCCTTTCATTCGACCCAAAGGTAGGAGAAGTGACTTAGGCCTGAAAGACATCCAGGTTTACGAACCCTTAAGGAAACAGTCTTCTTCACAGTTCAAGTAGGTACAGAAATAATAATACCAGGTTTATTTATTTTTCTCCTATTATTTACTTTCGAATACTTATTTATTCGAAACTTGTACTACATCTAAACTCATCGTTTATACTCAGTTGAAGTCAAAAGTTATCCGAGAGCCAAGTATTGGTCATGGCTAAAATTTATAGTACAGGACTGGCTGTAACTTTATTCTGCAATACTTGTAAACTAGGTATGATTTATCGATTGGTTGCTTTTGAATTTTATTCGTATTTTATATCGATAAACAGTTTTGTTTACTTCTTCATTTGAGGTTTATAGAAGTTACAATGGTTTTTTGGTCATAACTTAGTTAACTAAAAATCACGTGTACATATTGAGCAAAACTGTACTAGCTTCGAACCACAGAGGAGTTCTTCTTTGAGCAGCGTGCGCGGACGAGGCTATGTCGCGCAGCCTACTGGTTAGCGTAAACCAGTAGCGTCTTCTCAATCTATACACGTGAGTAACCCGCGATTTTTAGTTAATTTAGTATGTCTCACGATACTTATTATAAAAATATAACTTAGTGGATCATCCATCATCACCAGCCTATAAGTGCCCACTGCTGAGCAAAGGCCTCTTCTCATACGGAAAAGGTTAGAGCATTAATCACCACGCTTGCTCAATGCGGGTTGGCGATTTCAAACTTATAATTAGAAATTATAACTCCAAGTTTCCTCACGATGTTTGCCTTCACCGTATGTCAGTGGTGTCTAAATAATCATAGAAAGTACATATAACTCGGAAAAAGTCACATTGGTACTTGCCAGGTTTCGAACACACACCCTCATGCATGAGAAGCTGGCTCCTTAACCTTCGGGCTACCACGACACTTAGTGGATATTGAACTGCAATATCAAACGTTGGCAACGGTAATCCAAATAGTTCTCGCAAGTTAGATGATTGGTTTCAGCTAGGGTTGCAGGGCAAGCTCTATAATGTATCTTGGATTCTTTTTGGAGCAGGGGACAGCACGATGTGGTTTTTAGTCAGTAAGGCTCTGACACTTCCTCGCCCCAATCAGAGCGATAGAAGTCATTAAATCCCACCTGAAAAGCAAGATGATTCACACCATCCACAGCAAGGAGCGAGCTTATGGCCCAAACACCAGATACGTAATACATTTCATTCTATTACTTATTTTCTTTCAATAAATACTATAACAAATCAGGAGTAACAAAATCTAAGCCTCAATCGTACTAGATTTCCCCAAAACAAAAAGACCAACAGCCTAAAGTCACTAACAAGATTTTAAATAACTAGCTTGATGGACCAGTTATAAGTGCCGCATACGAAATCCCAATGGAGTCGTGGTTCCGTCCACGACTAGAGCACCGCTTTATCACCGAAGATAGCCGAGTCTAACCGAAGATTTACGAGAGTTTTATCGCAAGTTTAAAGGGCTTAATAATTTAAGCGATGCTTAACTTGTCCAGATTTTATCATTCCCTATAATAAAATTTATTGCGAGAGCAACCAGAAAATTTTCTAAAAAGAGAATGTTTATTGTGCATGGCAACCCTTTTTGGGGGAGTTAAAGATGTTTTTTTTTTACTTTTATTGTTCAGCTAGCGACCCGCACCTGTTAGACGGTTGGTTAATAATACAAATAAAATAAACGCAACATAATCAATGACGTCTCATAACATATTAATATTGTATTACGTACTAATGGGTACCTACTAACTTAATTTACGTCAAATATTTAATTAAAAAAATCTTAAGTCCTCAAATCCGTACAATCCATCATCCTTCCATCCTAGATTTTTTTTTGTGAGAGGAAAATCATCAAATGACTTCTCCGGCCCAGGGCCGGGTGGGTGTCAGTGTCAGACTCTTACTGACTAAAAACCCCCTGTTCCTTCTCCTGCTCTGTGCCGAGGTCGCGGTGCCTCATTGCGCTTACCCCGCAACCCCGGCTGACTTTCATCCTGGGTAGTTCGTCAGATAGTGTCAGAATCTTACTAGCTAAAATCACTGTATTCCTTCCTCTGCTTCAGATTAGAGCCTTGGGAGAAGGGGGGGGAATGGCTAACACCAGCAAAAGAACCTCCTAACAATAACAGACACAACAAGAAAGAACCGGCGAAACTGCTCTATTTTCTTGATGCGATGGTCGAGTTAGATTTTTATATAGAAGACATTAGATATACTTTCTAATATACCTGGGGAACTGAAAATTGCAAAAGTTATTCTCTACAGTTAAGCAAGATAGCACTGCAAGTAACGCTTTGGATTCTAAACTAACTAACGGCGGTAACTTAACCACCAACTATTGGTTAAGGTTAACTTACAACTGTTTTAACAAGTTAAGGTCGCAGTTATCAGTTGAACGCGTCGATACTTTTGTATCGCGTTAACTTTTGCTGTAACCCAAGTGTTTGTTCAAACGAGAAAAATCAGGATTTAAACTGTCTTTGGCAATTTACAAAAATGTCGTAGTTTAGTAAAAAGAGTTTCTTCTCTAGTGTAATCATCAGAACCGCTAAGCCCTGCAATCCTTTGTCAGCTGTTTGTGTTCCTCGAAGGTATGATCTGGGCTGGATAGGTGTGCTCAATTGATCGCATCACTGCCTACCACCAGGTGATATAACGACCAAACTAATAATAAAATAAAACTGTTCTTATATTGAGAATGCAATTCCAAACTTAAACAGTTATTTTTATTAGCAACGCATTTAAAAGCAACCGTACTTAAAATCATTTAAGTAAATAAATAGTTGACTGTACACAATAGTTACTAAAAAAAAGTTATAGTAATCTTTGAATGTGTCCGAGTTCAGCAATTAGATATTTTACGAATACGGTCATACTAAATACGGAGGTTGTAACAAAAAAGGTTTTGGTCAATCAACGTATAATTTAAAAAAAATATTTTTTACCCTTGCCCCAGTCTCCAGAACGAAAAGCACTCAATACCATCCTCCCAATAAAAAACGTTCAACAATCACGTCTAACATAGACGTAACGCCATCTAGGTTTCATACCCCTACACTAATCCCCGTATCAAACTCAAATGACATTGACACCAAACTTGAAATCAGTTCCTAAGCGCGATCACGACGTCTCTGTCCTACGCTTCCCATAATTACATATCCCAATTTACATGACAACTAACAGCGCTCGGCTGTGTTCGGGATCATTCGGCAAAGTTCGGAAGCAAAGCGAGCTAATTTGCATTTCCACATTGTCTATTGTTGACCCGGGATTTTGCCCCACTTGCCTGTAGTAAAATGCTGATTTTTGTTCTATTCATTTCATTTAAGTATGTTTAAACGTTGCTGCTTTATGGCTTACGTTATGCTTCATCCGCTATCCAGGGCATCAGCTATCTACATACCAAGTTTCAACCAAATCGGTCCAGTAGTTTTTGTTTAAAAAAATAACAAACATACATCTATCCATACATTCTCACAAACTTTTACATTTGTAATATTAGTAGGATAACAACTATCCTATTGCTAGGCAAATACCTATTTTCTCCTACGACAAAGATGTAATTATGGATCAACACGCTTACTCAAAGTTAGTAATGTCATATTTAGATTTTAGCCAGATTCTAACAACTACATTCACGAATCAGTCTTCTCGAAAAAGGAACTCCTTAGGCTACTTAGGCTACTACGATATACAATACGCTAACAACAACTCATTCTATAATTCTCCAAAATAAATTGACCCTTAATTACATCAACTGTACTGATCTTGAGAGCCCTATTAATATCAGATGTATAGCTCAATTTCCCGTATAAAGGTGCTTAGTTTATTTGATTTCTCCTTAAAAGTATCCGTAGTCGATGCATTTCGCTCTTGACTTTAATTTTCTTCTTTTAATTAAGAAACGTTTCTTGCAATCGTACCGTTTTGTTTACCTACTGAGAATTTTTCCATTATTGTTGTCAAGACCTTTCTGTTAGGTCAATATTAGTAGAGCGTTCTAGAACAATTATTGCTACTAAGATTGGTATATGTACTTCATTTTCTGTTTATAAGTTACGTAATAGTTGCACTGGTTCTCTGTTTGTATCTGATGTATGGCCAGAGATTTAAATATCTGTTAACACAGTCTTATAACACAGTTTTATGTAGGAGAGCCATGCTTCGGCAAGAATGGATCAGCTCGACCGGAGTGATACCACGGCCTCACAGACAACCGGCGTGAAACAACCACAGCGTTGTGTTTCGCTGAGTGAGTGAGGTTACCGGAGGCCCTATACTCCCCTTTCCCCTAATCCCCTTTATCCCTAAAATGCCGGCAACGGACTCGTAACTCCTCCGTTGCGTGTGTCCATGGGCGGCGCTGATTGCTTACCATCAGGTAATCCGTCTGCTCGTTTGCCGACCTATTACATAAGTAAGAGAGAGCCATTAAGAAAATTAACAAGGTTAAAATACAATTTTGTTTATGTCGACGACAACTTACTTTGATTCTTATTAAAGTTGTCAGTTTCGATATGTCGGGTAAAAGAAATTCTCATAAGTCTTTATAGTAGTATCTGGAGCTATGGCCAATAGCATTGACAAACAAATAAAACTATGTTCTTCAAGAAATAGCTGCAGGCTTACTCCACCATTATCGGCCCTTTACCATGCCCTGGTCGGCACAAACAACACATCACCGTGAGGTATGAATAACCTTGTAACAATCAATTCTTGCATCCATTCTTATGGAATTCTTTGCCGAAGTCTGTGTCCCCGAAGGGGTGACTGTCTTCAAGTCCTGGGTTATTAGGTTGGCGTGCTCCATTGTTGGTCGCATTATCGTAACCACCATGCGAGGTAAGAGAAAAACACCTGCCCATTGCCAAAAAAAAATGTTCATAGGATCTTGGAAACTGCTCTAACAATTTCGTACGTAAAGTTTTCGACTACAAACATTTTCGGGTTGTTCATCTGTTGCCAGAATGTGACAAATTTCAGTCTGTTACAGAAGATTTTTATGCTAAGCGCCAGTTAAATAAATTTGATGTAGATATTTTAATAATGTATTGTCTAAACCTAATTCTATAACCGTTCTTGATTTATTTAGAATAGTTAAATTACGTTTTTATAAGTCAATTTAATAGGTTTAGGTAGATTACAAGGTAAGATGGGACTGACATGTACTTGGAATAAGAATCCGAGAAAACATATTCAGAAAAAAATCTGTTTAATTCTCCGCCGGTGGTCCAAGTACTAGCAATTATTGATCTTCAAATACATGTCATAACACACAAAATTCGCTAAAGCATCTCCTTACCTACAGAAGTCGTTGTCATCGCTACAACAAAGTAAAATATAATTTTCTTTAAGCATCTTATTTTGTATTAAATAAAATTAAGTCGGTTTTGAAGGCTGTTCTGAACTGAAGGTTGGAGGCTCCCTTTGATGTGAGACGTGATCTGACTACCCTGTCAAAAATTCCTATTAACATTGCTAATATATACTAACTATATAATAGATTATATTCTTTTTATATTATTGGGTAACAGGTGGATCGGTAATCGGGTTAAGATTTTATTCAAATTGGTCTAATAGCCTTTAAAAATTTTATGGTTGTTCTATCAATGTTTTTAAACATGTATTTGGTGTTCAATTAATCCAAATGCAAAATCTTAGCATATAGTCACAAAAGTTACCTTATTAATTCAGTTATTTTAAGTGTAGGAAATTCATTTTTCGATCGCCTAGACCAGAGTGATGCCACAGGAACACTAACGTTATGATACGCCATGTGATAAGTTTACTAGAGAACCAGAGCCCTATCCCCAGTTTCCACAATTCTCAAATCCCTAATCCCCCCCCCCCTCCCAAAGGCGGGCAACGCTCTTGCAACTTCTCTGGGGTCACAAGCATCTATCGGTCTAAATCGGTGACGACTGTTTACCACGACGTCATCGATTCGCACTATCCCTTAAAAAATGTGAAAATTACCTAAATTTACATTCGTCATTTTAATGTCAGTTGAAAATTTGTAACGTATAATTATTTTCCCTAAAACAATGCTGAAAACTCATAATAAACCTTCCATACAAATCAATGAATCCCAAAACGACACCACCTGACGTCATAAACCATTAGACCACAAAAAATATCAATGGATAATGGGCTTTATTCACATCATACATCATTTTCACAACAGACAAACCTAAACTCTATTCTAAATGACCTACAGTCCATATCCCTTTACCAAACACCGTTAGCGAGGTGACAATAACGAGTAAAATTCGGTTCCTAAGACGATAAATCGAGTGAATATCTCAAACTATTCAGAATCAGTTCTCATCCCCTTAGAAATGGGTTGCAATAAATCGTCGAGAATCGTATAGAAATTATTGGCTTCTACACTTGGTTTGGTTCGAACAATTTAATGGCGATATTTCTAGTGAAAACCTAGAAAAAAAACAATTCAAATGTTTTTTTAATCGTATGACCCCACGGGTTTATAAAAAGTTGACTCTTATACAGTCACGCCCATTTTATACATGTTTTGAGATCCATTGTTGTACGACCCTACCTTCAGTCATTGGCCCTGACACTCTACGTACCTACATTTAAAATGCATCCAATAGAATTGAAAGGCCATAATCTACATATTACTTATTCGATTTTATGACTAAACTACAATATCCTAAAATTAAATTACAATTACTCTAAAATTAAATACAGGGTTTATAAAAAAAAAAAATATCGTTTCTTTAAACTAAATTCTCTAGAAAATAATAACCAACTTCTTTAAAATAAATTACAATTTTAATTTAAGAAAACTCTTATTACAATATCTTCGACGCACACCCATTAAACCATTACACTTTTTTGCAATACATTAGAAAACCAGTCACTGGAATACCTACAAAATACCTCCGACCTGCCTACAAACGTATAGTACCTTAAAATCTAGGCGGCGGCTGTCCTAACAAATGAGTCTAATTCATCATTCCGACAATGATAAAAACGGGACGCTGGATCGAAGGTCCCTCATTGGCCCACACATGCACACACATACGCTACATCACACGTATGTGGTCGTGTGTATTTATTAGGGTTGTTGTTGAAAGAGTAGTGGTGGCATGATAAGTTTGTGTGTAAAAAGTTTAGTAAATTCGATCACTAATCTATACCTACTAATGTTATTAAGTTAAAGTTTGTTTGTTTAAATGCGCTAATCACAGAAACTACAGTGCCGATTTCAAAGATTTTCAAAACTTTAAATATAAGTATACAAAAAAGCACTTTATCAGTTTTAATCATTAAAACTGATATTGACGAAGATGTCACGCGAAATCGAAAGATAATTGCGACAACCATGCGAACGAAGTCGCGGGCAAATCTAGTCCATTTATGAAAATCTATACTTTATTACATACCTACATTATAAAAATTCGTAAAGAACAAGCTAACACAATATATACAATGACCACCTTTAGATACAAAATAAAAATAAAACTTTATTAAATTAAAAAAATTATCGAAGTCCACATAACGATGGAAATATAGTGTGTGTTCTTAAGGTTTATGATTTCTCGATTGCGTTAAGAAGTTTCGTCCTTTTTGTATTGGAAAGGAATGTTCCTCTAACATAGCACTAATTTATTAATACCTGTATACCCGTTTTCTAGTATTTTTCTCTCAAACATTTGTAGCACAAGTAACGTAACTTGTGTTCACCCATTTTAGTGTAACCTTAATTTTCCAGAAAATGTATTTTTCAATTAAATTTTTAGCGTGTTTTTTTCTTTACGTAACTAAAACACCAATTTGGCCGAAAATGTTAAATGCTTGTTAAGAATTTAACGTAAAAATAATTAAGGATAATAAGATTTTAACTAAACGGCTTAAAACAAAAACGATTTGGCTTAACTAGTTTAAAATTTTCTAATTTACATGAAAGAGGGATTAACATTTTTTTGACGACAAAGTATTATTTGAAATGTTTAATTAAAAGAAGGGCCGTTATTACTCGAAAAGTTATGACTGGTAAAATATTACTTAAACTATTATTTTCAACAGTTTCCTTTGTACATTAAAATTTTGATAACATTTTGACACGAAAAACCAACATTTACCTTAAAATAAATTAAATATTACTAGCGAAGTGTTTTTGTTTTCTCAATATAACATTTATTTTTCAATTCATTCAGAAAATCACTTTCTTTTGAGACAAGAATTTTCTGCGTACCTAATAGTCATAAATGTAGAGTGAGTACGAGAATTCAAACAGTATTTTCAAATGATTAAATCACTCACGGATCCGGCAACTTTTTTAAAAATCGTTTGCAAAACTGACCTTCAAATCAATCTTGCAGTAATCGCAACTCGTGGGATATTTTAACACATCTTTACCTTGCTCATATTAGGTAGATTTAAATGTCCGGCCCGGAGGTTAAGGAACCCGCTTCTCATGCATGAGGTGCCCACCTGGCAAGTACCTATGTGACTTTTTCCAAGTTACATGTACTTTCTATAATTATTTAGACACTACTGACATACGGTGAAGGTAAACATCGTAAGGAAACCTGGACTTATAATTTCTAATTATAAGTTTCAAATCGCCAACCCGCATTGAGCAAGCGTGGTGATTAATGCTCTAACCTTCTTCGTATGAGAAGAGGCCTTTGCTCAGCAATGGGCACTTATAGGCTGATGATGAAATGATTCCTTGAAAGAATATGTTTCTCGCATTTAACTTTGAACCGTATCGCAAACGCAATACTTGTCACTCGAACTTACAGTTGACGAAAACGAAGCGAGATTATCAAGAACTCATATTTTTTATCTTTGTAATCTAACAAGATAGTAGCATTGCTAGTTTCAGATTTAAACTTAATGCGTGCATGAGGCTCGGTAAATAGATGCCTTTGTCTCAGTATTGGTAGGGCAAGCACTTTGCATAATTGTCTGTCGAGGTCGCTGCCTGGATAACGTGGCCTTTAACGTGTGCCGCAAGGAAAACTTTACCAATGATATTTTCTTTGTCTACCTTACAAGGGAAAATGATCCCTTTTTACATAGAAACCAAGTGTACATAAGACCCTTTTTTGTGTAAAGGTTAGTCGTGGTAAGACGTTGGATGATTCTACTGAGTTAAATCGTCGGTGTTTCAATAATTGACTTTGTTAGAATGAAAAACTCATTGATTGCATATTTTTCATTAAATTACCTAAATATTATATTTATTCCTGTTTCCAGTAACTACCCATTCTATTCAGTATTTCTTGGCTTAATTCTTATAAGACTGCAATCAATAAATCTCACAGCGCTTAAATAAAAATAAATAAACAAATACTGCATAGAAGAGAACCATTCAATGAATGTAATAGAAACACAAATCTCGCCAAAAGTACTTGACCTAGGAACAGCAAGTCGATTTATGTACACTCAATATGTTACGTTTAAAAACTACAAGCAATACCCAGAGAATCAGGTCCATACAACAGGGCCGCACTAGAATGGTAAAGAAATTTGGGCCCCTCGACAAAGGTATGTTGCTCAGCGAGTTCAAAGGCCTTCTAACTATTTTAAATCACAATTTAATAATGCAACGTCGAATAACTTAAATTAAATTTAAATTAATTCTCCTAAATAGGATCGTTTATTAAAATATGCTGAATATGTTGAAACCAATTTACATTCTTCATAAAATAAACATTGTAAGATTAATGGCTTCAACTAAACTAAAATACAAATTTATCTATATTTACTGGCAATTAATATTCTGTGCTCCTGAATAATTTGAAAAAGCAGTGAATTTTAATTAACTACATATTTTATGTTACAATAAAAAAATAGTGATGTTATCTAAATTGCTTTTTGTGTTTGCCTTGGGCATATCCAATTTTAAACATGATTTAAAATTTATTTTTAATTCGCTTTTATTAAAACTCTTACATTATTGCCTTCATTATTCACAAGTCTTCTAAATCTGAACATTTCGAGCATCTTTGCTGTAAAATGTTTTTAACACAATACATGGGTACCCCCTTGCACCCTTCTTGCCACCCTAGTCCGTCCCTGGCTACACTAGCAGATGTAATTTAAAAAGGAACAGTGCATTTAAGTGGTGCATTTGCTTCCGAACCACCTGTGTCTTATTTATAGTCTTAGATACGGGCTGTTGGCTTGAAAAATGCGATCCTTTGCAAATATTGCCATCTCTTTAGATTTAAGGACGCTAAATAAATATCGGTTTGAAACTAGTGTGAAAAAAAGGGGTCTTTAAGTCTCCCTAAACGTGAATCTTGACTGACCTCTGAGGTTTGTTCATTCACACCAGAAGAACAACTTACAAAAATACACTTATAATAATATATAGTAAATCATATTCTTCTATCATATTCTTTGCTTCTCTGAAGGCAATGGCAATCTGAAAATCCCTAATCCCCTAAAGGTCGGTAACGTATACCTTCTCCGTTGTTATGGGTGGCTATTGGCGGCGTTTATTGCGTACCATCAGGGAAATCCATCTGCCCATATGCCTACATTTAAATATGTAACGTTATTTTACGTGTAAACAATTCCCCTACACATATTCTAAATTAAAAATATGTACATTGACTTGTATACCCCTCAACAAACTTAATATAACCAAGAGCTCATATTTTGAGACCGTCAACTTACAACCGCGAGGTATGCAAATCACATTAGTGAACAACCCTGGCGAATTTTAAGACCCCAACATACGCGGCCTAATCACCTAATGCCACTATATGGCACTTTTAGTGGCACATCTATAAAATTAGCATAGTTAAGCAAAAGTTTCGGTGAAATTAAGTTTCTATTGTTCAAGTGTAGTTAGCTTGGAAGTGCGATTTGATTCGACGCCATTTTGGATTAGTTGTGACGTCATAGCTTTGAAGTTTGGAAATGCAGTTTGTAATTTATTGTCATACATCTTACTATGGATAACGGATCTTGTAAAATTGACCTTTTTACTTCGAATTACATTACTTTCAGATTAACACGACACAGCTTTGATTTGTATTTTTAACCGCTAAAGGAAACGGTATAGTTGTAGATAATTACATTCTAATATATTATACTATGATAAACAATCTTATTTCAATTTATTTTTTATATCCATAAACATGATCAACCAAACTCAAAGCTCTCAAAACTCAGTTTTGCATTAAACAGAGGGCGCTTCCATCGACTTTGGAGCACCACTTCAGCAAAGGTCAAAACATATTAGGGTTGTACGTATTCTAGAGCCCTTTGAAATAATTTCGCAGTTCAAAGCCGAAAGGCTTTATTTTTATTTAAAACTTGTTTGCTGTTAACAGGCGAACAGAAATTCAGTAAAAAAAGGTATTCATTGAAATGGAAGCTTTTTAAATTGAATACTATTTTTTTTCAGTCCAGTTATTGGGGAAATTGCTTTGATTCTATGTTCGTTTTGTAATGGAATGTATGCTTGAGGTATTTCATTAACAAAGGAAACTTATTAATTATTTTTGAGGGGGAAAGTCAGCCAACGAGTTGTCCCCCCCTTTTAAAGCGAGCCGTTCGTTCTCCTGTCGTCATCCGGGGCGTGGTACAATATTACGCTTTACCCACATCTTAACCATATTAAAACGTAAATCTTATGTACGGCAGTATGCAATTCTTCCTTCCTGTTGAGTTAAAAAAATCATAGCCAAGGTATAATATTTTCTCATATGTTGTTGGTGCGTATACTTATATAGTAATTCGCAAACATACCCAGGCCTGAAACAACAATAACTAGGTGAATTACTAGTTATTAAAGGTTTTTTTTTGTTTAAAGTATTATACGTTTTTTAGGCGAAAAACTAACTGCATATTAATAAGTACAATACATGCCAAAAAATCAGCATACAACTGAGTTAAACTAGCGTTAGAACTGGTAAAAACAATAATTAAAAAGATAAAAAATATTTAGGTACTTAAAAAAGAAAGAAAAAAAAAACAATTACAGATTATTTTTAATGTCCCAATAACTACCCAGCACAATATCAATATCAAATGCAATCTTTGTTTCTCTTCAGAACTATCCATAGGCCGCTACAGCAAACAATTTATCAGCCGATATCGAATTCGTTTCAATATCGAGGCGATAAATCGTACAGTGTATGGTGGGCCTTAGAGCCGCATCCAATATTTTAAACCTAACGCAAAATATTTTAAAGATGCCACACAAACCCCGACACCTGGCAACGATTTATGAAGAAATATCATTCGCTTTAATATTGTATCCTCCATAAAATGCCCTGCTAACAAATATCCTGTGCGCTTTTATGAAACCTTACACCCTTATACTTAAAGCTCAAATCTGTATGTATCACGTGAAAATGCTATTGGCAATGTTACCTCGCAATACAAATTTGACATGCGGTTGCGTTAGATCTTGTGGCGTTGATATAAGTTCGGTTTTAGCTTGTTATGTATGAATATTGCAGGTCATATTTCGCAGGGTTGGTAGAAATTTGCGAGTTGTGCAGGGGTGTGATTTATTCCAATCCATATTGCTAAGATTTGATTGAAGTGCTATATGCCATATGCCGTTTAATATTAAATGGTTGCCATATATTATGTACATACACCGTCTTAATATACACGACCTTTATTTGACGAACGGGCATTATCATTAAGGAGAAGATTTGAGAAAAAAATTACAACATTTTTAAACGATTAAAAATAATAAACAATATTTCAACTCGTTCAACAGTCACACTGATTTATTTCAAATGCTAGAACAACATTGAACGCAGTACTCCCAAACATCATCGTGTAAGTCCCGGAGGCAGTTCATAAAAAGACGCCAAACAAAACGTAATAACCGAACTTTTTTTTGCTTCGTCACTCTCAAAAGAGCCAAAATAACATTTTACCAATACCACGTCATTCAAACTCCGAAAAGGTTCCTATCCTCGAAACCTTTTTGGAACATAACATTTTAAAAGTCGAAACAACCATTAGAGAAAAAAAAAGAACTCATTAAAAATACTCTAAGTCGAACAATAATATAGAAAAAAAGAAATAATATGCTCCGCTCTGATTGGTCGAAGTTTTCTCGTTACTACAAGTTTGACGGGTATTAGGAGTTTCAGTAATTGCACGTAAGATCCAACTCTTAGTAGAGGCAATCTGGTGCAGATAAAGGAAATTAGTAAAAAGAGTAAAAAATATCACTAAATTTAGATTCCATCGGTTTACATCGCCATCACGATTAAATAAATAATTAGAAAAAAGATTTGAAAAAAAAACATTGCTTCTTCAGGTTTTCGAAAAATACGTAATTACTTTAAGACAATTCTTATTTTATAGATGTTAGAAATAGGCCTAAAGATTTGGTCATAACGTTTTTATGTAACATTGACTAAGTTTTGGCACATACATATAATAAAGAAACGGGACATATAAAAAAATATTCAAGCAAAAAATATTACAAATGACAATTAATATCCTTGCTAACCCTTATCTGTAGGTAAGGCACAAAGGTTTACTTTAGCGTCTAATAAATTACGTGCCATTTTAAGGCCAGGTCTTGTAACACAAAACCTAAACACTAGTTTTTTTTTATTTTGATGGCCTAGACACCTACGGCACAATATATCATTTCTCGAGATGAATGCTTATGATCAACTAACAACATTTTTACTGAATATATTGCCTACTTCTAAGAAAGAAAAATTGGTTTTCGCTTTTGTTTATGCTTAGAATGAGAAAGAGATTTTGTGTTCATTGTAATATAGTATTACTAAGTGTGGGAGAGCCATGCTTCGGCACGAATGGGTCAGCTCGGCCGGAGCGATACCACGGCCTCACAGAAAACCAGCTTGAAACAACCACAGCGTTGTGTTTCGCCGTGTGAGTGAGGTTACCGGAGGCCCAATCCTTCTCCACCCCCAATCCCTCCTCAATCCCTAAATCTCCAAATCCCTAATCCCTAAAAGGTCAGCAACGCACTCGTAACTTCTCCGTTGAGGGTGTCCATGGGCGGAGCTGATTACTTACCATCAGGTAATCCGTCTGCTCGTTTGCCGATCTATTACATAAAAAAGTATATAGTGCATATCCATACTTTACTTTTTGAAACATCGACTAATGTGTTACCTAACCCAAGTTTCAATGACCAACAAGACAGAGTTTCAAGAAATGTTTAGTCACTGAATACACTTGTGAGCCTCGTGAATAGTACCTATCACAGATAAAATATTTCAAATTCCCAATAACCCGCCATAATCACAACGGGCCTAAATTCCTGTATAACCTTAAATTACTTAAATAACAACAAGTATAAACCGCAAATTCCGGCAGCCAATAAACACGGTTATTGAACTATTGATATATACAGTATTCAGTTCCACGAAAACCTCAATTTTGAACAAAACCTTCTTCTCTGTCTTTTTCATTTCCTAATAATTCCACGTTACTAATAAATTCCCATCGGTTTCAAGGTAATAAATAAAACGTATAATACGACCAAATACAATAGGTAGGTAACCATAATAGCTCAGGTGTACACGAATTGGGACACTTCCATTTGACTGGGTAGGCAGGTGTGAAACGAAAGCGCCCATTCCCCATCCCTGTATTTGGTTTTAAAATTTTGAGCGAATCAAATAATCGTTTGCTTATAGTTTCATTATATTAAATTAATTTATTCTGTACGATTATAAATATAAAACTACAAAATAAATACTAAAAATCATAATATAGGTAATGTAATTCCAATTATCATCTGAATTTACCAAATTTAAGATTTTAATTTACATCGAATTTTCGTTGTTTGCTCACTATTATTATTACTCTAAAATAATATATGTATTAAATTTCATAAAAAGGATAACTCTTGCCTGTTGAATACCTACGTCCACTATTTTATAAAACATTACTATTATTATTTGTTTAATATTTTAGTAGGGGCGGCCATCTTGCACGGCGCCGCTACACAACATGGCAGTCGGTCTAAATGAAAAATGGCGTCAATTTACAGGGCAAACGCACCTAAATTGGATATTTCTCACGGCTGAACCTCCTGCTACTAAGAGTTTCTGTTTTTACTCCACTTTACGTGTTATTTGTGGGCTAAAGGGAAAACCAAAATATTTCACCAAATAACAAACTTCGAATTAATACTTAGAACTTTTTATTCTTCAAGTTACGACTTACCTACTCTCAGTTTGTGCGTGTTTGGAAAATTATTTAAGTTTTAATGCCTTCTTAACAACTTGATCCAAGGATTAAATTGAATTGACTTTCTCAAGTTGTACTTTGGTCTTAAATAACTATCATCGTCATTATCAGTTTCGTCTGTTAATTGGTTGACTAATCGAAAATTAATCATTGAAATGCCAACAAAACAGTTTTATTTTACTACAGTCAGTATATCTTTAAGTATGTTTAATAATTATATTTATATTAAAGTATTTTAATATAAAACAAACTAAAACGGCTCACGTAAAGTAATTGACGAGGAACCCGACTGATTTCAAGCCAAGCTTGCATAATAGCGAATGCCTCTTATTGCTTAAACCGGTAAACATAATTAATTAATTTTAAAGAACTTAACAAAACAGTTCGTCACCGTTAAATTAAGGATCGCGTCAAAAGTCAAAAGTCAAAAATCATTTATTCCAATGAGACCCTTACAGGCACTTTTGAACGTCAAACAAAATTTTGAAGATAATGTATCAGTCTGTCGGTCAGTCCTCTTAGTGAAGGTATTTGCTCGTTCCAAAGTGTAGATTCCGATGGAGAAGAACGAGCAAGAAACTCCATGGTTACTCTTTTTAAATCAGTTTCATATACAGATCCTTTTACAAACAGTTAGTTCAACTATCTGAGAACAGTGTAACAGTAATATTTATTCAAATATAAAAAGAAAGTAACCTGCGTGAATCGAAATACTGTTTCTTATTAGAAAACATACATAATTTTGTAGATATGCATATATTGAAAGCATAGACTTACAGAGACATCTACTTTTCAACACAGTTATTTTCTATTAGAACTTAAAAAACTTAAAGGCCGTATTATTACCTGTACACAATATTGCTATAAAAGAAATAAATATAAATTTAAAGATTAATAGTGGCTGGCAAATCGCCGCTGTACCTGGCCATCATCAATATTGGCTGGGCGGCTTCATCGATCAACGGCGGCGCTTGTTTCCAACTATAACTGCGCTACAAAGAATACAACAAATGGAAGTGGCATCTTTTAAACAAAGTTTAGTTGTACTTTCTACATTCTAACTTGCAAGACTGTATTGTTAGTTGAAAGTGCAAAATTATGTTAATAACTAGCGTACGCCCACAAGGTGGATAAAAAGTAGCGTGTGTAGTATTCGTTAATGCAGTATATCACGTACCAAATTTCAAACAATTTCATCTTTTTTAGCGAGAAAGAATAACAAATAACATATATTCTCACAATTTTTTACATTTATAATATTAGTAGGATAGTTGGATTACGAGCTGAAGTTGACAACAATTGAAGTTAACAACTAAAGTTTCTGCCATGTCAGGTATACCTATTTTTATTTTCAATAAAATGCATAGAAAACGGCCGGCCGGGGAGCTCCTCTGCCTTGTGCACGAAGTTTTCAGCGCAAACTTCACTCAGGATCACAGTGGCCGGTTCCTTAGTTTTATAATGTACTCCCTAACCTTAAGACAAGATTATTATAAATCTATAGATTAAGTTTTACTCCCATAGTTGAACTTCTTCTATTTTTTGTCAATTATTTTTTTTTGTTTGTTTTTTAGCCGACTTAATCTTAGGATGTATAACTTATAAAATAAATGAGATTATAAAAAAAAATCATAGAAAAGCTCTATTTTGAGCCTATGCCAAACCAGAAATAATAAAAATAATAAAAGTAATGGTTTGTGTGTTTTAACACATTTATCTTTTTAACATTCGAATAAACATTGTGCCCTTGATAAACCTCGAGATCATCAAAACTTACGCTTTATTGCTAACAGAACTACAAACTAAAAAACAAAAGCTACAATTATCACAAAAAAAAAACAAAATAGATAATTCCATCACATCAGCAACCTGCAACGCCATTTAAATAAGCGTGCCAAGTTCGGGGGTGTGTCAGACTGTAGCCAAGTCGTGTCTCCCTATATCCACGGTCCACTTGGCTCTCACCTCACGTCCGATGGACCAGCCGTATTTTATTAGATCATTAAGCCCCACAACGTGTCCTGGGCCACTTGGCCAGTCCATCAATGCGGCATTCAATAGTTCTGCGTAAGGTATTGATGGTGGAATTGGATTACAATTTGTGGTTAAGGCGGTGGTAAAGTGGTTGAAAAGGGTTTTAGCGGCTAAGCATGTATGTCTGGTAATTTTTCTTTATGAAAGTTTGTATTTTCTATTCTGGTTTGATGAATGGATTTGGTTGTAGGTAATGGTTTTAATTGTGTTTCATAAAATGGTCTATCATTTTATTGGTTTGAAATATTTATATTGATTTAAGAAAAATCATTCTAAAAACTACGACTTCTTCACCCAGACTCAGTATTAAATTTATCATAGAGTCCATATTTCTTCTCGGGACCAAATCTGCGGCATACACAGCAATATTTGCGCCAACCACTGAATCGCGCTACTTTTTTTTTTATTTATCTGGATCAATGTTATTTTTTTTAAACGTTGCCCCACATTAGGATTTTCTCCTGTGTCGTGGGTGCGGTTACAAACATACAATTTCACATACACATGACACCCAGACCCGGAACAACAATTTGTGGATCACACAAAGAGTTGTTCCGTGCGGGAATCGAACCCGCGACACGTTGCACGGCAGCCAGTTGCCCAGCCACCGCACCAACAATGCAGTCGAAACTACTTACTTACTTTGATTTACTTAATAACATAATAGAATCAACCATAAACATATTTCTCTATTTGGTTATATTTGCTAAGCAATATAAATTTACGATACGCTTTTTAAAAAAGCGTCATTTTATCACGTATATCATTGAAGCGAGCATCCATTCACAGTTAATTCTTGTGTCACGAGTCCTAAAATGACGCTTTTGACTCCTGCCTGATTAGTCCCGATTAGCTTGACCCCCTTTTTATCTGAGGGGACCTTTAATCAATGGAACCCGTCAGACTTACATCGTTCCTTTCAATTGTAAACGAAGTTAATCTCGCCAAAAGTTGATTGCCAAATTGTCAATAAAGGATGCCTGAGCTCGTTTCTATTCCAAGAATTTTATTACATTTTTCGTGTTCAATTTTAATTGTGGAACCATTTTCTTAGAATATAGTTTATATATTTATTTATTTATACATTTAAATTTATTTTACAAGCTAACCTCGTCATCTTTGTTTAATTATATATAATTTCATTTATCTGATAATCATGTATTGATATAAGAAAAAAAATACATCGCAGTCCCTTTTTAGCATGCAATATTAAAATAGTTGTAATTAAAAAAAAAGAAAAGGAAAATAATACGCAATAGCATAGTTGCTTTTTTTGTAGAAGTCATGTAGAAGTTATTTTGTCGTCCATTATTTGAAGTTGTCACGAAAGAAGTTGTTGTTACTGAAGTTGTTACAACTACAAAACTGTTTTGTTTACTTTTTTTTTTTGAGCGGGGAATATCATCATATTATTTCTGTCGCCCTGGGTGAGGAGGCGGTATGTTATTGTTCTTGCACCCGTAATATAATAATTTCGTGTGTAAGCAATTTTTAGCACTTTTAAAACCTATTTTCCATCTATAAGCAATGAGACCTTTTCATAAATAAAAAATGTTCCTTAAATAGACATTCTGCGTTACAAGGTTCATTAAACTTCAAATTAAATTTGAAACTCTGTCAATAAGTTGTAACACTATTTAGCCTAACAAGGAAATTCGTAATGAAAACTCTCACGATTCCGAGAATTGGAAAGTTTCCACTGTTTTTGCATGAATCAACTGTAATTCATTTTAAATTAGTGAGCGTTGAGGCGTCAGACATCTGAAATGTGATTAATGAAACTAATTTTAAGGGAAAAATGTCCCGAAATTTCGTTACGTAAGCGCTGAATGTTTCCGTGCCACTGGCCGGGAAAACGTAATGCTTATTAGCTAGATATTACTCCCACTTATCTCCTAAAAGATAGCGTTTCTTCTATTTCTTTATCACTATTCCATGGAGTTTCATAAGACCCTTTTTTCGGTCTTGTTCTTCGACCTCGATAATTAAAGAAAAAGATTAGAAATTCCCTTTCATTTACAAATTATGAAAAAATATTATTTTCTGAAATATTCAAGCTTTTCTTGAGATTTACGCTATGACGCTATGCAAGCGGAAAATATTTTCATTTAAATTATTTCCATAAGTGACGTGTCTACCAATATTTGTAGTCTAACATAACGTTAATTTCCTTATTTAATCATCTATGAATATTTATAAAAATACAATATAAAATCCCTATTGTAATATTCAACTAACCAATTTTGATAGAACTCAAGTAACAGTCTCTGATACAAAATTCGACAGTTTGCTCATTGCAGCATAATTACGATTTTCCTATCCAAATATCCATAGAACTAGACACCTAAAACATTCAAAGAGAGCACCTCTAATGAGTACCCGTTTTTTACCGATTCGTTTCAGCAGAAGCACCCACATGTCATCTTTGAGGCGCGAACGAAGGCGAACAAGGGCTGTGCCAACAAGTTGGAGTTCAGGCCCAAGAGTCGTCGCACCAAGCACGTGCCCTTCGTCGAAGAACCGCTTGCTGATGACCCTGGCAATATGTAAGTAAATACTATATTATTAATAGGCTTTGAACTTATTATATTAACTGTTATTCATACACATGCTATATTAAATTAATAATATATGTATGTCTTAATTATTTTCAAATCACTACATAGTATACAATCAAAGTCGCTTTCTATGTATATCCTATATCTACACATAAACCTTTAAAACTTCGCTACGGATTTTGTTGGGCTTTTTAAAAGATAGAAAAACATCAATTTAACAATGAAGACATTTAGTATCAGCGTTGCACCCTTTAAGACAAATAAAAACAGTTTCTCAACACAAAGGTTAAATTCGAGAGCTAAATTATCAACAAAAGGGATCTCACAAAACCCCTAACAACATTGTACTTAATACACTGGAATAAAATCTATTAGTTAACGCACTAGTGTAGGATACATAGTACACTCAACTAATTATCTCTCAATGTACAGGTTTCATAATCAACTTTACATTTTAAGTAACAAATCCAGAATGAAAAGTGAGAAGAATTAACTTGTTACAAGTGCTTACCGAATCGATTTATTGCCGGAAGCTGGAAGATTACAAGCGGCTTCCAACGTTCGCTTAATTTACCAGATTAATTATTGAACAAGTCTATGAAATCATTGAACATCTCTTCCTCATTTTGATTAAGCTAAAATTGTTACTTACTATCGTATCGCCTCACTTAAGTGATTGCTTAAACTATTTAAGTGATCCTTTTTATTGTGTGAGTAAATATCATCAAATTATATCTCCTGCTCTGTGTATGTCAGATTAAAAGAAAATAAAGAATGTATAAAAAATTATAATACATATATAAAAAAAAAACGTTTTCCCACATTAGGATTTTCTCCTGTGTCGTGGGTACAAACATACAATTTCACATGCAAATCACACGCAGACCCGGAAAAACAATCTGTGGATCTCACAAAGAGTTGTTAGTGCGGGAATCGACACGACCCGCGACACGTTGCGCTGCAGCCAGTTGCCCAGCCACCGCGCCAACCGTGCAGTCAAAATATTAATTGCTTATGCAGGTTTAACGGGTTAGATAGATGTCTCTCCGTGTAAAAATGTCACCGGTCACTCTCACCTCTGCCTTACCCAAAAGCCGACTGGTAAAGGACGCGTAGAGTTAGCTGTACATTAGCTTGATTAATACAAAACTCTTCTAGTTCCCATTCACTAATAGTTTTTCTCAGATAATTCGCGTGAGTAAGACGCAATAAAAAAATTCATCTAGACTATAGTTACTAAGTTTTTATTGTCAATAATGTACATACCACAATAGAATGCGATATAACCATAAAAAACTCCTATAAATATATCTTCAAACTCCTGTGAAAATTGGATTCTAAAGCTGTCATAATCCAATAAAAATATTTTTCAACAATTTTCCTCCTAAACCGAAACACGTGCAGGATAATATCAACCTTATTTAAAATTTTATGAGAAATATTGACACAATAATTGCCTGACAAGATATATTTGAATCACTCGAGTGTTAAGATGCTCATCTTGTACCCTCGGGGGTCAAGTCCCGGAATTATTGAAGCGACAACAGGGATGCCCTTAAGGCAATCAGTTGTTATTTGAACCATTCAAGTATTTGTGACGAGTGGGTGGCGCTGGTGATGTAAATAGGCTACGTCATACCTTGGTACGGACGCAAATTCTATTTTGAGGTAGCCCTATTTGTTCAGGAAGTCTTTGTCTTTGCTAATAATTATTATTGTTAAATCGTGACTGTTGGTTGGCATAGTGGCTGGGCAACTGGCTGCTAAATGCAAACGTGTCGCGAGTTCTATTACCGCAGTTTAGTTTCGAATCTGGGTCGTTAGTATATGAAAATAGTTATGCTTGAAGGTACCCACGACATAGGATAAAAAAATAATTATGTGGGATAGTGTCACTTTTATAACAAAACATCGTCATTGTTTAAAAACGTCACAAACGTGATTGAGATGTTCCGAAAATTAATGGCGTTTCTCAATTTGGGCAAAAACATGGACCAAGTTTGTACATATACAATAACGCTTATAAATAGTGCCCTAAAGTTGCTAGCTTCAACATATAATAATGAACAATGAATAGCAACTTAACAACCGTTGAAATGAAATAAAAAGCGTCGTTTAAATTCATTAGCGAGTAAAATTCGAACAAAGCAAACTAGACCTTACTTTAAATAAAATTTAAGTGTTGAACTAAAAACTGAATTTCCTCGAACATTAGAACAGTTCGGTAGGAAAAGTTTGTTTTAATCATAGGTATACCAAGCCAAGGCCAAGTGAGAAGTGAATAATGCAGCGTGCCAACTTGGCTCAGGAGATTTTTTCTCCGGTCGACTAAACACTGAGTTTCCTTACTGAATTCTATTTGAATCTGTTTGAGAAATAATTTAAACTTGGACGACCAAGCGAAATACTTTGTTATGCAGCTCTTCATTTTTTTGTTGAATATTATATTGGATTTGTTTAACTGTGTCTCTGGTTGTTAGGGGATCTTTGATTTAAGAGGTCTTCGTTAAACGTAGCGGAACATTCAAAATACATAGAAGTATTGTTCAAAAAATTAATATCTTTATTTAAATATAAATTTATGAGCCTTTTAGTCTTATGAATAATCTGTGATGAATAATAACTTTTAAAGAATGCTTTTAGACATTAAGTCCGCCATACAAACTGGTTTGTGTTAAGAAAAGACAAATAAAAAAATATTATGGATATTAATAAAATTGAACTAAAGAATGTTACAGTCATTCCAGTTAAACCAAAAGCAAAGAAGACACTTTTTGTTCCATACCCAGCTTCGTCGAAGTAAAAAAGTGTGTGAACCGAATAAACTACATGAGCATATGAATTACCCCTATTATTGTCTGTCAATAAACACCTGATGCCGGCCACAGACGGCCATATTTAATTTGCCGCGACCGACTGTTGACAGTCACCGTTTCAAAATGCTGGTGCCCTCACACTCGGCCCTGCTATGCTAATGGCCACCGCAACGTGATTCATTAATCCAAATTAATTATTGACACCCACGTTCCGTATTAATGACAGTACTTTTAGGTGCGTGGCACGCATAGTTCAATTGTGGGTGGAAGTATTGTATAGGCACTTAATCACTAATAAAAGTTCCCAAGAAAAGTACCTTAGTATAGTTTTTTGAAGTATTGTCGTATAAGCACTTAATCACTAATAAAAGTTCCCAAGTAAATTACCTTAGTATGGTTTTTTTATATGTGATAGGTTGGCAAACGAGTAGTAGGATTACCTGATAATAAGTAATTGGCACTGACCATAAAAACCAGCAACACCAGAATAGTTACGAGTGCGTTGCCGGCCTTTAAAGATTAGGGTTTCGGAGATTTCGGGGTTGGGGAGAGACGGGAAGGGGAAGGATTGGGCCTCCAGTATCCTCACACACACGGCGAAAACAATGCTATGACATGAAACAAATGACTGTTATCTTCAGTGATACCCACTTCTGTCGAGCCGAGTCGTTCCAAAGCTTAGTTCTAGCTTAGCTTATTAGCAACTTTTAGTACCAAAACGTTTTGGGTTTTTATAAGTAAAGTAGTGAATAAAACGTTCGCACCAATAGAAGTATTCCACAACTCTGTATAAAAAATCTTTGTGAAAAATGGTAAATTATTAGAATCTGAGCTACTACCAAAACATTTCAATCACAAAACCTAATCAGCCAATAACACTACGCTATGGTTATTATCCAACTCCTATTAAGAAACCTTTGCAGTATCCCATTCGTTTGCAGTGTCAATACAATGTAATCCATAACCTGCCACGCCATTAGGCCCTCCTTTCACCAGCCTCTGTAAATTGGGTCTTGTTGAATCATTTATTGACTGTGAGTGCTGTCTTATAGAACTTAATTGTTCCAGTCGTAAATAGAATATTTGGTTAAGGATATACATAGGTACATATATTTGTCATAGTATTGTGGTTTGTTACTTTGTCAAGTGTTATGAGGAAGCAGTGTGACAGCAATTGTTTTCACAATAAAATATAAAATACATTCATCATTGTAAAATATTTGTGTAACAATTATGACTGCACGTTGTTGGGTTGACGCGATGATGGGGCAAATAGCTGGCGTACAACGTATCGTGGCTTCGATTCCCGCACGGAAAGCTCTTTGTGTGATCTACAAATTGTTTTTCTGATTCTGTATGTAAAATTATATGTTTGCTAAAGCAACCACCACATAGAAGAAAATCATAAAGTAGGGCAACGTTTTATTAAAGAAAAAAAAATGATACGTACATGACACACAACATGTGACAATTTATGATAAGTAAACTGTCGCATTCTTGAGTGAACGCAAACGTGACTAAACTTTAACGACCAGACGCAAAGGGTTGGATTCCCGGGTCAGAAATTCTCGTTATAGTGCATAGTCTGTGGTCAGTATTTCTGACACTGACTCAACCTCTGTTACATACGGCTCTATGCTTTTAATATGGTTACAATAATATTACTTGGATCTTGTTTAGAACCTTCTATAACATTACAACTTGATAAATAGAGAATATACCATTTGGCTTTAAACCCTTTAGTAAAATAGATTTTTAAGTCTCATAATATTTTTCTTTTTTATTCATTTATTTCAAATTCTTTTACCGCCATAAAGGAGGACTTCATGCTAAAAGCCTCCTTTTTAAATTATTATTACAACACACGTTCTTTCCTGAAACCAATTGCAATGTTATAGCAAAGACTACAAACTACGAAACGTAATAACACAAAAAATCTCGAACGAAGTCGGATACCGAACACTAGTTAGTAAATAAATAAATATAGAACGAAAGCAATTTCCTCAGAGGCACTCCTCTTCACTCCTATTTATTCGTTCACTCACTTTGATGTCTCAGCAATATTTTAATGATAGCATTGACATTCAAAAAGTGTCGCTTACCGAATCATTTGATATCAAAAAGATAATGAACGAACGGAATGAGCGAACGTAATGAACGAACGTTTTGAAGTTTTAATTAATTATGTGAAGGTTTTTGTGTTCGATTTTGGAGAATTTGTCACAATGAGACGCACTTTTGGGACTGAGTTTCAATTTCAAAGGAAAAAAGTTTCTACGACGCTGATCTTTATGAAAAGAAAATTTGTAACAGATAGAATGTAAAATTTAATATTATTATCATTTAAAATTCGAATTGTGTAACTTCGAAATCCACTAGGATTAACAATATGATACTAAAGAGAATTTAATGTTTTATAAGTAGGGAGATACTTACAGTTTCAATTAAGGACAAATCTTCTAAATCAGACACTCTTGATCCAAATTAAATATGTAATAACATTCTAATATGGCTTTATGATGACCTCGTCCCCAGAGTATTTGTTAGAAATTGCGTTCTAAGGTTCCTATCTAATTATTTTGCTACAATAACTAATAAACATTATTTTTTTTTTTCAATGTTCTCAGCCAGTCCTCAGTATTACTATAAATCTATTCGAAAAGCACATAGCAATAAGATCGAAAACATTAGTTTACACCTCTCCCAATAATGAGAGCATTTCAGGAAAGCCCCTGTAAACATCCGCATCAATGTAAACACGTCATAACACCCACCTTCGTATGGCAAAGAAAACATTTCTATTTACAATACTCCAATCGAAAACCCGGAAGCAATCTACCCGGGCGGGTCTGGGAAATTTCCCTAGTTTCCAATAATAGGGGCGTGAAGGGACTGATAAACTTGATTAAGCACTCCCCTGTAGGGAGGCACTCCCTCATCCAATAGCCTTAAAACCGATTTTTAAGGTTACGCACTTTATATCATCCGTGGCACTTATATTATCTGTGGTCGATTATAGTCTGTATTTTTTAGCGGGACGGTGATTTGAATATACGTCACAAAAAGAAAGTACGACAAAATTCAAAAAGTGAATTCAATCTTAGTAATTCGAGACACAAAACGCAGGCGTTCGCTCGGAGTTTGATGAATTAAAGAAAATTGTTAATATAAAAAACACGTAAACATAATAAAATAATGATGCTTTAAATTCATTTTACAGTTTAAAGATGCTTGTTCACTAACAACTTTGGATAGTATACATATATATACATAACGTCACTATCTAGTTTAAAAATAAGGAGCTAACATATTGAGTAAATCAAATTATCTTCTTCACCAGGGACTCAACAACAAGAACAAAAGAAGAACGAGCGTGGAGATGGTGGCAGGACGCAGGGTTGCGCGCACTCAACCGACGCAGGCGTGACGTTAGAGAAACCACGAAGTACATAGAGACAGCCCTAGTGATTGACAAGGCTATGTTTGACAGAAGAAACGGCAGCACCAGGTCGGAGGTCGTCCATGATGCTATTCAAGTAGCTAATATTGCTGATCTGGTGAGTTATAATTCAAATTTAACCTTACTGCTTCCGAAATTTGGTTACTTTTTGCTTGTGATAATTTAGGTCGTCTTGATCAGGAGGTTTCTCATCCTGCTTCTCCTCCTTGGCATCAATGGGACCTTTCCTAAATAATTATGTGCATTAAAGTGTAATTAGACATCCCTGACAAACGGTGAAGGAGAACACCATGACTAAACCTGAACTTATAATTTCTAACTATAAGTTTGAAACCACCTTCTCCGCGAGGAGAGGTCTTTGCTCAGCAGTGGGTACAGTATTAGGCTGATGATGTGCATCAAGTATCGAGTACCTTTTATGGATAAGGGGTTTTGGGGATATGGGCCTCCGGTAACCTTGCTCACACGGCGAAACTCAACGCTGTGTTTGTTTCATACCATTATTCTGTGAGACATAGTCACTACTGTGGTCGAACCGACGCAATCGTTCCAAAGTATGGCTCTCCTACACCTTAATCATACGGAGCGAGGCCATGATATACTGGTTTTTTGTAGCATAATATGATGTGGACAACCAAAAATAGTACGCTTGGCGAACTTTAGAGCCTATTTCTACCCGTATATAAGATTTACGATCATTACGTCCTTAGTTTATTTTACAACTTGCTTGCTACGTAGTGTTCGCTAGTGATTATGTTACAGACAAGATAAAAACACCTAAAACCTAAACTGTTCCTCTTTTATACTTATTTTATGTACCCACTGTACATAGTAAGAAAGAAATAAAGGTACTGAACTATATTGCTTCGGTCAGCTTAGAAAAAAATTTAGTTTCATTATACTTGTATTTGTAAAAATTTCCATGTCTATGTTCACCTTAATAAATGCCTAGGTATAAAAATTTGTACAAAAAAAAACATTTTTGCAAAAATAAATACGATAGGATGTTAAGGCATCTCAAAAAAAACTACTTAATCAACAGAGAGTTTCATAAACAAATACTATTTCTGATTTTATTAAAATACACAGTTGGAATATTTTAACTTAAAATAACATAACAGGAAATCGGTAAAGCCCATGACGAGTAACTAACAAAATTTTATACATCCAAAAACCACTTCAAACTTAAAACCTCATTCTTTTTGGAACCAATTTAAAAAGTATACAATAAGAAGTCCTTAATAAATTCTACCAACATTCAAAAAATACATAGAACCAAACTCACTAATAAACATCTCCGGCCAGCAAACCTAATTAGAGGAAGCATAAAACAGTAAAATGCTCGGGTCACGTCGTGACATATGTCGTCACCGGGCTGGTGTCACGTGACACGTGTCATGAGGGTACAACAAATTATGATGAGCAACGCTCTAGTGTTTCCATATAGACCTGACAACCAACACTTCAGGCTTACACCCTTTTTATACAAAAAAAGGTACGAGACAAAGGTGACATTATTTTTGCTGAATTTATTATTTATAAGAAGGTTTTATTTGTAGTTTATAAAAATATTATGTATCTTAAAGCAATTATAATGAGAAATACTAAAATTGAAAATAACGAATTACTCACGTGTATTAACTAAAAAAGGTCTACTAGGCTATGTGACGTCACCGAAACGCCAAATCTGCTCATAAATATGAGTCCCGGTTGTGACTTGAAACAAGTAGAGCAATTCTCAGTTCATTCACGTGATTAAGTCGATATATTTTCAATAAATTTAATATCGTGATGGACCTCTTTATGGACTTTCTCTCTTTTGCATAAGTAATATATTATTATGTAAGTATGGTATTGAATACACTATCATTGGCTGAGAATCATATTTTTATTATATCTTTGTTGTAACTACGAACTAATCGAGTCCCTTAGTTTTACATCCTTCTTCTCAATGAAAATTACGCACTTAGCCTTAAAAATGATTACATGCACAGGGTGTAAAGCTACTGAAATTAATAAAGAAAATTTTGGATTGGGAGTTTCTTAAACTTCGTTTCTTAACTAATGCTCACAACATAAGTTTAAAATTTAACAATTAATACCTAAACCGCTAGAAAAGTCCTTTCGAGTAAGTATTGCGTTTAGTAATCCTCTTAATCAATCAAATCAACAGATCCCATTTATTTCCGAACATCCTGTTGAATTCTAAAATTGAATTTAAATTCGTAACGGATAAACCTCCATATTGTCTGTTTGTTAATTATTCGGCACGGTTCGGTGTTCCGTCTGTGTTTTATTTAATCATACTTTTTGTTACGTATTTTGGATTTAAATGGTGGAATGGTTCTGACGCCTATTTTATTTCATCATATATTGAACTTTATTTTTCTGTTATGGCTTTGTAATGCTCGCTTTGTAATAAGAAATAACAAACTTCTGTTTTGCTAGAGACCATGATTTGAGGTTAGAAGATGACAATAAGCGTAAATGAATAATTATTGCTTCACTTTGTACCAATCCGTAGAAGGAGAGTGCGAAACCGATTTACCCTAAATAAATAAAGGTTCAAGGTCAATATAAAAAGGTCTAAATCACGAAAACGAAGAAGATAACTTTGTTAACTCCTAAAAAAGAATTATTGTCGCACAAAGCCTATGGCTGCCACAGAAACTGCGAGGAACTCGGAAAGTTTCAATCATATTCAGTGAGTCCCGTAACTCATAAACTCATTAAAAGTTTTTTACCTCGAAAATAAGTAATGCTTGTCCAAAATTCAATTTTTGGGTTAATCAAAACGTTTTGCTAGGTTATAATGGGGTGTTCCGGGTTTAAAACAGAGCCGAACAGCCAATTTTCTGCTTAACGAAGTTTTCCCTACATGCGGGTCGCTAGTTGCGTACTCCGTGCCACTGATAGACGAAAAATGTTGCTTCAAAATATTTCGTATGCATGGTATCAGAACCTGGTTTAATACACGAAACTTGACTTTTAACTTTATCAAATGAAATGATAAATACAGTGATTATGTAGTTTCAACCACTTTTATATCACATCGTTCGGTATTGATGTCGCAAAAAAGTTGTCAGGCTAAGACACACGGACTTTAACAGTTTTTGAAAACAATTATCGACTCCAATACTACTACTAAGCCAGACATTTGAAATCTTAATTTTATTTCCAGTATTTCCGCACACTGAACACCAGGGTATCCCTGGTGTACATCGAGTCCTGGCAGAGCGCAGACCAGGCGGACATCGACCGAAAGCAGGACATCACCCGCGCCATACACAAGTTCAGCGACTACACTGCTCGGAAACTGTTCAAGATTGAGAAGGATACTACTCAGTTGCTCACGTGAGTATAATAGAAGATTTGGGGGGTCTTTTGGTAGTCTTACCATTTCGTAGTATACTAGGATTCAAGTGATATTGGAAAGTCAATTTAGTTATTGGAATCTAGGTAAGGTAAGTACGGATGTAGTATGTTTACAAGATCAAGGCGCAGTGCCAGTCTAAAGTTTAAGTTACATTCATAAAGGATTGAACTATCAATCGTATAAAGCAATCAAATTCAATTATAACAATATTTCTTTTACTTATAAACAACTTATCTAACTTAAGTAAACGTCACTAATACTTTTGTACTTACACCGAATTCCAAAATGATACACATTCTTAAATGAGTAAACCAGAGTGCTATTAAGATTCATAAGATGAACAACATTTAAAATGAAACTACATAGCAGGTTTAAGTTTAATCTTTGAAAGTAAATCTTGTTACCAAGCAGATTTTGTTTCACAATTCAGACGCAACTTTCGGATGTACGGCGAAGAGAAATAACACTCCTTACATTGCATTTTATGAAGGCGCCCCTCCTCGCCTGCATTTCGTACGAAAGTAATACAAATATTTCGCAAGAGACGTTTCACCCGGCAAGCGAGGCTCCACAAATCTGCTTACAAAACCCTTTTCACTTTGAACGAACGAAATTGCTAGATAGACAGTTGCCAGTGCGCTAAACAGCTCGAAAATTAATCTCGAAAGCGAACGAGGTCGAGAATTAATTCGAGCGATAAACGAATCTGACGAAAAGCGTTACAGCGCTCATGTTCCCTCATTTTAAACTTTAACCTCCTCGTTTTTGAGGTTACATTCGCTTGGATTTACGACCCTCGAAATATCATCGGCTATTATCGCTCTAATTTTACAAATTACTAGGAATCCGCGGTAATGTTTCCGACAGCCGGTATCCTGTCATAATTTAGGATGTCAGCTGCAGATACACGCCGATATCCTCGGGACGTTAGTGTCTCCGATGCGAGCGGAGTATTTCTGGGAGTGTCGTGTGAATGATTGATGTCTATCAAATATTTACGAGTGCTGTATCCTGAAATGGCTGCGATCCTTCGGGAAAGAATGCCGCCAACAGATTGACAGTCGAACAATGCGGTCTTGGCATTTATTGCCCGTTTTTTGGGATAACGCTGAATCTACATATTCATTTTGTGTCGATGTGAGCTTTCAGGAATCTGGCCAAGTAGATCGATGACGTGGCATGACGTAACCGAACTATGAGCTTTGTGTTTATGCCTGTGTAATACTCGTGTATACATTTGCTCAGTGAACCATCACGGACGTATATTATGTCGATATATTTCGTGGAAGCGGTCGTTCCATTGTGTTGAGGTTAGCCATCCATAAGTTAGTAAGAGTTGAATACAATATAAGATCGGTTCGATACAGAAAGTAATCTGAACCTGTCCTACATATTCTGAAACCGCTTTACGATACGTTTATCTTCGGTTATAATCCTCTATATATATAATTTCTTATAATTTTGTGTATATCCTGGGTCCTTCGTCCGGGCTCAATACAAACACAGCTAACGCAATAACACTCCGTAGTAAAATTAGTCTGTCCGCCAATCCTTGAGCGCGTACATAAACAAACAGACATTTTATTTAATTTCCAGCGTCTCTTTGTGCATGGAGTTTAGAAACTGAATGAGTTGGGCAATGAAGAAGTGAAATATTTCGTTGAATATTTATTAAAATTTAGAGCATATAACAAAGCTTGCAAGCTTCAAGTGGTGTTAGTCTTTGATGAAATTTCGAAATTCAGAACAGGTCTTCCCAATGTGAAATCAATCTCTCTCCCTTCTTCCTGACATCCAAAGTATCTGTAAATTCCACACTAAGACGCCTTCAAACTCTATAAAACGCCTCGCGCCTGGAAAGGACTAACAAATATATTATCAATACTTACCACATAAATTGGTTAAAAAAAATCCAAGTGATTGGCTTCCAATGCTCACCTGGCGACGTGCTTCGAATACTTGTTACAATTGCCAAGGTTTTATGTCTGCCACCCAGGCACGGGACCCACGGAGCTTGATTAGATGGATATAAAATACCATTTTTATGCCTATGCGGTCTATACTGGATTTATGACTATACTACAAAAGTTCCATAGCCTTGGTATAGATTTAGCAGCTTATGACTGTTTTGCTTTGTTCTGAATTCGGTTTCTAGGAGCCTAGTAACTATTCATCGATAATCAAAACTTTGTAGATGTAAAAACTATTTCATTGGTTCCCATAAAACATTAACAACATTCTTAATCTATAAAATTGGCTGAACAGAAAATGGATGCCCTTATAAATGTAATCAAAACAAAAGCTTCCAATTTCAAAATCAATCAGATCAACCCGCAAACAGTTCTTTTTTCTAATTATCTCCTAACGTCTGCTACAAAAGGATCTAAGATGGCGTCGATGACGTCAGCGCTATCGCTTGTTGGCGAAGTAATTCAACTATAATTTCCGATATCCGAGTCGAATCGGTTCTCGTGGAAGTGTGCCCGCTCTTTGAGCATCGAGTGTACCTTTGAAAGTTGTGTTCCGAAGTACTCGACGATTGGAAACATACGGGAAAGCGGGTGCGGCGTGCGTCGTGGCGTACTTCAATGAATGTTGCAAACTAGTGTTGCACTTTTTATTTTATCGTGTCGCAGTTCGTGTCTCGATTGGAGATGCCAGATTGTAGTGGCTTTGTTCGATGCTAGAAAATGTCAATGGTTTACAAAAAGTTTATTTGTTCAACTTATGTATTGCATTATATATGTATGTTGTATAGGTACACCTAATATAAGTACTCGTTGTGAACGGTTTGGTGTTTTTTCTACTAAGAATTTTATTTGCTATTTAATTCTTATTATAATGCAAAAGAAACCGAAATAGAAGCTACAATGAACATTCCTATCACAATCAACTATCTCATTCAAACAACATTAGGCTGATCTTTATCAGATACTTATGTAAACTACACACAATAAGTCAGGTACGCCATCTTGTCAGTATTCGGTATATTCCAATTCGTAATATTTCCTCAAGTTGTGACGCTATCGCTCGCGTTACCAAGTTTGTCAAATTCGTCTTCGATCACAAAAGTCGATAAGCGATCACGAATATATACTAGGTAGTAACATTTCAACCATTTTTCTAAGCAATTCCATTAAAGATATATGTTATAGATTGATGGATTCCGTTTGATTTCTTCTATCCAAACTAATATTATTAATTCGAAAGTAACTCTGTCTGTCTGCCTGTCTTCACGCCTAAACTACTGAACCGATTTCTTTGAAATTTGGTACAGACATAGACATAGTTTTTATACCAAAATCTGCAGGAAGTCACTATTACACGCGAACAGGGTTGCAAGCAAAATCTAGTATTTAATGAATAAAAATAATGAATTGTAAGGTAGTAATAAAATTATTAAAAAAACTAGTATAATTAATAAATAAAAAAAACCTTACAAAACCGTTGGCATACTCGTAAACTCAATAGATACCTGTAGTTAGGTTCTCAAGATACTTATTAGTTTTTCAATGGTATAAAACGGCAATCATACCGGTAGATCACCTGATGCATAAGCATTGCCACAGACACAGAGTCGTTATATCGACTATGTATTAAGTTATGCTTTTTAGGATTTAACGATTTGTGGATTGGAGGATGGGGAAAGATTGGGTCTTCGGTAACCTCGCTTACATGGCGGAAGACTATGCTACTTACATTATTTCATGCACTCCGGCCAAGCTAGAACAACGATTCTAAAATAAAAAATCATATTATATCTACCGAATATATTCAATTACAAAAAGCATTAATACATAAAATTACCCACGAATTAATAACATATGTGGACGTTCTCCACAGCGCGACCTCATCATTTATTTACAAAAAGGACAATATACCGCACATATGGCTTTAATTCGCCTTATGTCTGTATAATAGCCTAAAACGCTTGATTATTATAATTTTTATGGCCTAACAGACGTACCTAATTGTTTTAGAGGCCCCAGTGTGGCGATAATCCCTTTGTGAGTGAAAATACGTTTATTTTTAATGGAATGTCTTATTAAGTAAGGGCACAAATGATTGCATGCTACCTACTTTTAACAGAGACAATTAAAATGGCCGCCGTTATCATTTTCAAACGCTTTTGTTTTGTGTAGTTAATGTTTTTGCCGTTAACTTTTTTACGTTTACTTCTGAATCATCACCATATTCAAATAGTCAGACCTTTTTTAAGAATTTTATAGAATGATTTGACTACAACATCGGTAGTCGGTGGTGGTCTATTCTAGGATAAACATCTCCTTTATTTACCTAAGAAGGTCTAACATACAATGCTAGAAAACAAGTGGAACAAACAAGCTAACTCTTCCCTAAGATCTTAGTGTAGCCACTTATTACAATTTTATTTGCAAAGCAAAATATTATTTACATTTTCTATCTCGATGTACAGAACGCGTAAAAGATCATAAAATAAAAGTATATACACTAAAGGGACAATTTAGAAATGTATCTCAAAACAAATTTAAACATGGAATTAAAGAGTTTCCACGCAAAGAACTCGAGCTACAAAGACGTATGAGCAATTCATAAGATTCATGCTAGTTGAGTCGTTGCATACAGTGTGTGTACCTCACACACAAAGTTCAACTGAACAGCTATGCAAGTACTTATAGTATAATTTCGCTACAAAATGTAACAACCCTTTGAATGTGTGTATCAAATTATATAATGTTTAAATAGTGCACTTTAACAAGATAAGTTCTGTAGTGTGTACTTTGTTACTGTGCAAACTGTTAGGTACTTTGTAAATATTTTAGTCATAAAATTCCATCTAAATCCAAAAGCATATTCAAAATGACCCTACATTTTAATTTAATTTAATGACTAATCTGAATACTGAAATCTTTGTATAATTGATAAATGGTAAATTAATTTAACATATTTGTACGCCGTTGGTGGCAAGACATAGCAGATCAATGTAAAGCTTGTAACATCTTTTGTAATCTATGATCTACAAATAAAGTAATTTGAATTTGAATTTAGAAAATACGTAATAAATTAATCCCTTGATAGTACTCTAGAACAATCCTTGTGCATAAATGAGTCAAGACATGTGATCATTATTAGCAAAAGCATTCATTTTTTTTATGTCATAATGTCGGCAAACGAACAGACGGATTACCTGATGGTAAGCAATCATGGATACCCGCAACGGAGGAGTTACGAGTGCGTTGCCGACCTTTTAGGGATTAGGGTTTTGGAAATTTAGGGATCGGGGGAAGGGAAAGATTGGGCCTCCGGTAACCTCACTCACACGGCGAAACACAATGCTGTGGTTGTTTCACGCCGGTTTTCTGTGAGGCCGTGGTATCACTCTGGTCGAGCCGACCCGATGGCTCTCCCGCACTCAGAATGCAACATCTCCATAATAAAACTTCGAAATTCCTGGGTACATATTTATCAGAATTATTTAATCATGGTGATCTTTGCAGCGGGCTGACGTTCCCGGGAGGCGAGTCCGGAATATCAGTCCCAGACACGCTGTGCACGCCCAAGTCTGTGGGCATATCCGTGGACACCAACACTTACGAGCCGCACCTACTCGCTGGGACCATGGCGCACATGATTGGACACAATATAGGTGAGAAAAGAAAAAAATAAAAAAATACTTCTGTCTTATGCAAAACTAGCTTCCGCCCGCGGCTTCGCCCGCATGGTATGTTGATAAAAAGTAGCTTTTGTCCTATTCCGGAGTGTATCCTATGGCTGTGCCAAATTTCATCCAAATTCGTCCAGCCGTTTTGGCGTGATTGAGTAACAAACATCCAAACATCGTTACTTTCACATTTATAAGTAAGATAAGATGATACATCAGCTGCTGAGCTTTGTATGGGAAAATAAATTTATTTTCGAAATTTGGATAAGTATTGGTCCCATAGAAAGTGTTGTTTTTAACAGAGCACCGGAATGGGCTCCTTCGATAATACGGTAGTTTCCAACTAGTCAAAATCAATACTTTTATCCACATGTCATAACAATACTTTTCTATGACAATTGTATGAAAAACTGATTAATTACGTCATAGTATTTTTGCGTCAAATAGCTTACTTATTTCTCAATAGGTTATTAGTTAATAAACATCTAAAATTAAGTGTATCGATCGATCGATGAATAAAAGTATAGTTATTTTTCAATATTTTATTGTATTGAAACGTCGAATTAATTTATTTTTGACTTAAGGAAACTACCCAATTATGTCCCTCGTTTATCTTAACACACTGTGTAGGGACAAACATAAAACATACAAATCCCATTTCCACCTTTGGTGGTATCCTCGATAATAGTATATTCTTCCCCAGGTATGGGCCACGATGACGGTCGGGAGCAATGCTTCTGCCGTGACTGGCATGGCTGCATCATGGCGCAGTCCATTGTGGGCTCCGACAACGTGCAGCCTTACAAGTTCTCTGACTGTTCCAAGAACGACTACATCAACGAACTCAGGGTCGGACAAGGACTGTGCTTGCTCAATAAACCTAATGAGGTAGGTTAACTTAAAGCTAACTTAATTGAATGCATGCATGAAGAGTTTGAATCAAAATCAGTTAGAATTGCACTGTCAATCAAACTGTGACCTCATTATATTTAATTATACGATAGGTAACTTTTATGACCACAAAGATCCCTAGACCTAGATTACCTTAAAGTTTTTATTTCCCGAAACAATCTCTGGAACAACTGATGTAATTCACAATAGCATCAAAGGCTAAATATTTGAAACTCTGAAAAGATCTTTGTTTTATCGTCAGTTATATATAAAATTGCGTAAATAAATAATGTCTATTATTAACCGCTTTGTGTAAACACAAATAATTTATCAAGTAGGTATTCTTATACTCACCTGAAGAAATTGTTTGTTTCTCTGCTGGAATGCAGTAATCTCCGGAACTACTGATTTGAATTTGATAATTTTTGAGTTATAAATGTAGTTCATTTATTGTTATTAAACGCCCTAAAAACATCACGCTACTACTGAGCGCGATCAGCAGGGTGAAATCGCGTAGGAGTAACCAGTGTTTAATAAAATATGTAAAAGTAAAACGGTATTTTAAGTTTTTATTGCTCAGCAGCAGTCGTAATAAAATAGTTTTATAAATAGCTTTTCCAAAAACTAAATCAGACGGCATGTATCTATTAGATTAATTTAGTTCACAAACAAAACGATAAATGATAGCACACGAACAAACAGATGTCTGATTTATAATTTCGTGCTTAAATAGCTTTACTGTAACAATTCAAATGGAATAACAAAATTACGAGGGCATCTGTTGTGGTCACATAATCGGTATAAATAAGCTTTTAAATCCAAATAGTAACAAAAATCAATACTTAAATATAAGTCATTTCTTCAACTGCAGTAAATCGTATCTAAACAAACAATAATACCATTTACAATCAGATTAAAAACATTTCTTTATAGTAAATTAATAAGATTAGAAGTATAAAAACTTATCTATTTAAAATTTAATTAACTCGGAATCGTGAAATCGATTTCAATCGAGTCAATCTCTTCGAGTGAAATCAGTTTGATTCGCGATAAAAACGATGAGATCCTTTCAAAACTCGATGAGTCGGTTTAAGTTAATGACAAGAATTTAATATCTTATTTTAGTAATGTGCCATAAACTATGTAGGTTTAGCTATATTAGTTTAAAATATAAAAGTATACACGATAGGCTATGGTCACAAGGGAAGTTTATATCTGAAAAAAAGAAAGATTCTAGAACGAAAACTTATAAAATATCCGCCAGTTTAGTCGCGGGTAACACAGCTACACGTAGTATGTAAGACAGACATACATACGTTCATATAATAGACATGTATATATTATAAAGTTGGATCCAGTATTGTGTGAATAGGTCGGGAACTCATCGTCGGCACTTCCACGCAAGAGTTAATTCGAATTCAAAACAGATTTTCACGTTGAAAATTAATCAGACGCTGTCGTATTGTTTGTCGTCAACGCTCTAAGGCCCACTCCTTTAATAAAAGTTATGGTAATACCGGCTGCCCTCGCGCTCCGAATCATCTCTTCGTTTGCGAATATATAATAACAGGAACGAACGCCAGCCAAGGTTTATTGGAATAAATTTGCATAGTCAGGAATGATAATGCCGAGCCTTGGTACTCCCCTTCGATTTCTCACGTTTACATATTTATCGGGGGATGATTGTGAGCCAATGCCTTTATTTTCCTCTGGTGGTTCATGGCTGCTCATAGTAATGCGTCATTTGTTATCTGATGTTCGAACTTATTCTGTTATTGATATCTTATCACTTTGTGGAAGGTCTCACAGTGTGCAGTTTCTGCTGTCGATTTTACGATGGACTTTTGATGACTTGATGACTTTGATGCTTGTTCTTCATGTGATATCGACTTATAGACCTCTTATCTAATATTTTTTGCTGTATAAAGAATTTTTGCTGTATAGATCTTATTAAAATTATAATTCCTAAACATCAATTTCAAATTCAAAGTCCAAGATATCGTGAGCAGAACACACCAACGAAAAATTTTGTAACTTCATCGCGAGTCATTCTCATTATTCACTTGGATTTTTACATGTCAATGTATTGATATCTGTTCTACATTAGCCTACATAAGAACATCGATATGTAATGTAAACTCAATACAAATAAGTGCGCACCACACCTCGCACCCTTTGGGCATTCTAAAATGTTTCTCTTGTACAACTAATGCTTTTTTCACCGACTTGATATGCTACACGTTGCTGAATATTTTATTCTGTTTCAAGGTTTTTTAGGATATCAAATTGTTGATGTATTCTAGTGGTATATTCTTCTTGGATGCAAAATTTGTATGAAAGTGGATAGTTAGTGAGGTTTATGCTTAACATAACCTGTTTATTGAAACTCTTACAAAATTAAATAAGTCTCTTACACATGTGCAAGTGCTTTCAAATGCGCAGCTCTATTCCATCTCTAGAAATAGTTACTATACCAAAAAAGTTTTACTGAACATTCCCATAATGATAATCCTACAATTTGTACTTAATATGGCAATACTAAAGACCATTTTATCATTATGTGCAGTTGGTGATCCACCACCAATGTGGCAACGGACGGTTGGATGAGGGCGAGGAGTGTGACTGCGGTACCATAGCGGAGTGCCAGAACAGTAACCCATGCTGCGACCCCTTCACCTGCCGACTCACCAAGGAGTCGCAGTGCGCTTCTGGAGAGTGCTGCGAAAGATGTCAGGTGAGGTCATATGGTTGTTAGCGACAAAAGTGGAATTCGATCACATTCTTCTATGATATTAAAATAGAACCGAATGTCGATAGGTATTTTGAAACCAATCAAATAATATTTCATAAGCAAGAAACAATATCCAAGTAGATAGGGTACACTTCCAAGAACTTAGTTTCTATAATAATAATAATAAAATCCGTATTTCAATTGACAACAAACAGTTCTGCAACAGATTCGATGCGATTTACGTCGCAGACAAGTTTCTCGTTGTTATTTGATTCGTTGAACTGTGCATTTGAAATCTATTGTATATTGATAAGTCTCGCTTCACTGACAGCAATAAATCAGGCGTAAATTAGCTACAAGTCTTCCAAGTCTAGACCTTCGATTTTAGCGAACAGAGAATTCTAGGTCTTAAGTACAGAACAACGGCCGTCATTTAAATACGAGTCTCACAGTCGAAACATATTTGCATTTCGTTCAGGCAAATGTATTCCAACTAATTTACAACGCAATGTCTGAATTTCATCAGTTTTAAAACTGATTAATGTTTCAAGCTGTGTGTCATAATGTTGAATAATACAAAGTTAATGCCACATAAAGTTTTGGACAACTATGCAAATGCGACGCTCGGAACCGCAAAAAGAGTGATTTACTTGGAAATTAGGGAGAGAGGAGAATTCAGTGACGTGTGTACGAACATACATATTTGTGAGATGAAACATGATTTTTAATGTACATTGTTGAACAAATTTCCAATAAATTATAAACTTGTATTAAAGCAACTAATCAGGCTGCTTATTAGACTAATATTACGTCAAAAAACTGTGACTAGACTGAAAGCAATGACTTGCATTTGAATATCAATACTTTTGTATGGACAGCTGAAACCACGCGGCGTTACTTGCCGGGACGCCACCAACGAGTGTGATCTGGAAGAGACATGCACAGGGCTCTCTGGATCCTGTCCTCCTGACGCCCATCGGAAGAATGGAGAGCCTTGCGAGGACGGCAAAGGGTACTGCTTCGCGGGACAGTGTCCCACATTGTCCCTCCAATGCGAGAGGATTTGGGGCCAAGGGACGTTAGGAGCTGATAAGGAGTGTTTCGAGCAGTTCAATTCTAAAGGAGCAGTGACTGGACATTGCGGGAAGGATGGCAATGGACATTTTATCAAGTGTGAGACTGAGTGAGTATCCTAAATATTTAATAGGCTTATCAAACTAATCTTAGACTCAAGTCTGTATTGTGGAGTCTAGAAATAAAATAAAAGCCAAGCCTTACGCAATTCTTACGATACCTTGAATGTGTTCCCTTGAGGGAATAGAGAAGGACACTCATGTTTCTGATCCTTCAATGTATAATTGCAGAATAGCATACCAGAAACAATCCAAAAAATTATATGGACAAAACTTTTTCTTCACAAATCTTAGTGCTTTTTTTGCAGAAGGAACTTCTGTGGATAATGATACACCTAAATAGTTGTAATTGTACCTACTTTTATGATTCTCAGGAATGTTCGCTGTGGCTCCCTGCAGTGTCAGCAGGGTAACCGATACCCTATTGTATCTGGCATGGACGAGTACTACACTAGAACCGTCATCAGCATCAAGGGTAGCGAGTATGAATGCAAGTGAGTATACCATGTTAAAGACTGGAAAATGAATAACAATCGGAATGGACGAATGGATTTTTTTTACTATCAGTAACATCCAAGTCTTACAATCCAATTCATTTGGTGTGATGGCAAAGGACTCTTAACTTTTCTATGTATCCTTTTGCTACACAACTGTCCAAAAAAGGAGTTTTATTTTGTAATTTCAAAACAAAATAGTTAAATGAATATCTTTAGAGCGTCAAAAAGGTATTTGTCAATTCATACGCTGAGTTTAAGCATCCTTTTCTTGTTAATACCTTTACTATTTTTCTTCCAAATGACCCTTTCTATCATATCAATCTCGCTTCATCAGTGTGAATACGTTACGTTTAGACTAATGTATTTCACCATAGACCCCATCTTTCCTTACCATCAGACGAGCATGTAGTAAATATTATAAAAAGCTATGTTCTCATCTTAACACAAGTTTCTTCCCGCGTTCCAGAGCTACCACAGGTCTTCCAAAGCCTTCAGAGATTGCGCCCCTCGGGCTGGTGAGGGACGGCACTCCGTGTGGAGACAACCTGGTCTGCGTCAACCAAACCTGCACTTCTATCTTCCCGTACATCGACCACACCAAGTGTCCCACAGACCATAATAACAACGAGTGTTCTGGAAAAGGGGTAAGTTAAAGTTTTTTTTTATGTAATAGTTCGGCAAACCGTAGACCGATTACCTGATGGTAAGCAATCATCGCCGCCCATGGACACCCGCAACGGAGGGGTTATGATTGCGTTGCCGACCTTTTAGGGATTAGGGATTTGGAGACTCAGGGATTGAGGAGGGATTGGGGGAGGGGAAGGATTGGGCCTCCGGTAACCTCACTCACACGGCGAAACACAACGCTGTGGTTGTTTCACGCCGGTTTTCTGTGAGGCCGTGGTATCACTCCGGTCGAGCCGACTCATTCGTGCCGAAGCATGGCTCTTCCACAGTTCAATTTTGAAAATAAATTCTTGGGTGAACGTTGCGGATGAAATGATGAGTGGCACGTATTTTAATTTAAGTAATGCGAAATGACTGAACTCGTTTACTATAGCTGATTAATATATCCTCATCATTACCTACTCAGTAACAATTAAATTAAGTTTTAAATTAATTGTGCCTTCCTACGGTAATAAAGGATGACCATTATAGCAAGTTCCTATCGAAGAATTCACGACTCAGGGCCCACATTAACTAATTGAGGATAACTAAAAACTATACTATATTTGTAACATTCTAAGATTTCAAAAGTTTTATCAAATGATACAAACATGTTTAGAAGTTGTTTATCATCTCAATTTATTTTATTAAAATAGCAATTCAATAGTAAAATACCCAATAAAAACCTATAACATAACAAAAACCATTAAAAACAAAATCTTTCCATCTATTCGCCATTCGGTATACCAGAACGTATATATTAGCGAACCATAGTGTATTTTCTATAGTGCCTCATATACCGGCAGATAATGGGTTAAAACCCGCCTCACACACACATTGACATCAATTTTGAAGTACCTACAACGTATCATAACTAAACGTATAAACGTAACGCGTTTGATGGTAGCGGTGAAGCAAAAATTGAATAACACGCGACCCGAGCCACCACTCTAACTATTAAAAACTAACTCTACATGGCTCGCGAACATATAAAAATATACAACGTACTTACCTAATGTTACTATGTAAGTACTAGGTTTTAGTTTATATATGTAGATACTACTCGTATATAGGTACCCGTTCCGGCTTCGCACGGATGCAACGCTTTTGTTTATACTAAATTTCTCTAATATTTAATGGATGTTATTATACATATCAACATTCCGCTTTAATCACAGTATCTAAAAAAACAGTTTAAAAAAAATTGATTTGAGCATACATTGGGATATAAGGACAGAGAAAGCAATTATACGTATAGTTAGTGATATTTTAAATACCTGTTCGGATATATAGGTAGGTCATAATTGTCTCTACTCTTCACACAAGGTTGTTAGGTTGTTGAAAATAGCAGTCTCTAACATTAAGTTTGCCTAAGCTATTGATAAGTCTCATCTCAAACAGTAGCTCCTTTATTTTTACCCGACTGCCAAAGAAGGAGGGTAATGTTTTTCGAGTGTATGTAAGTATGTATGTATGTCTTTTCCTTTGTGACCTCCTGTAGCCTAAACGGCTTGATGGATTTTGATGTATGAGGTATCGTTAGATTTGTCTTGATTACGGGAGTGTCATAGGATACATTTTATCCTAAAAGTCCCACGGGATAAAGACATAATAATATTTTTTCTAAATTTCCCTTTAAAAAAATATGTATGCGGTATCATTAGATTCATTTCAATCACGGGAGTAATTAATATAGGATACGTTTTTTCTCAAAATTCCCACGGGAACATGTTAATTCTGCGTCAACGCAAAGCAACTCATGCGTTAGCAAGCAAAAAGATAGGACGTGGCCTGGCATACAGCTAAAAAGTTATAAATAAAAAAAATATTATTAAAAAAACAAAATACCCGACTGCACACTAAAAAAAGAGTAAAACAAGCCCCACAATACAAATTTACTGAATATAATTTATAAATGTTGATGGAAAGCATCGCAGGCGGGGACCAACAGAGGCTTATTTATAGTCATTTCTGTTGTGCACCATTTAGCAGAATTTTCGTTGGTGGCGGTCAAGGTGGTCCCCGCCTGCGATGCTTTCCATCAACATTTATAAATTATATTCAGTAAATTTGTATTGTGGGGCTTGTTTTACTCTTTTTTTAGTGTGCAGTCGGGTATTTTGTTTTTTTAATAATATTTTTTGTATAATAAAAAGAGACTTTAAAACAAAAAAAAACACTTCAGACATCTCTTTGACATTGGAAAAAACCATTACGTGCGTTCAATTTCAAGGTATATATACATATTTTTATATTATAGTATCCATAATACCTATCAAATGGACGACATCAAAACTATATAAACCACGTCAGAATATCGAAGCAGTGAATGATACATTTTTCAGTAATATTCGTACATTTGTTACGCTATCTAAATACATTAAATCGTTTTGAACACATGACATAAACGCCAACTGTCTCGTAACACGAACATCGGATTCACTGATACAGTGGAATCGCCACCCTGATTCAGTGGAATCGTCGTCCTGATTCAGTGGAATTGCCACCTGATACTGTATTTTATTTACAAAAGCTCGTTCTCTCGCAAATGATCCCTGATTAATATCAGTTTGCGTTGGCGTTTTTATTAATCAATAATAAGTTTTTGTGACTCTATAGGGAAACTTTATACATATTAGTAATTGCTTGCTTACTTAAACACATGGAAGGCTCAAGCAGAGAGTATTTGTAAGAGGTTGAGTACATCTGCTTTCATGTTGCACAATTTGTCCAAAAAAGTGGACCTGTCTAGCGTGTTGGTTGCCTATCACGGACTAGTTATGTCACTTTTAAGGTTCGGTGTAATATTCTGGGGCAACTGCAGCGAGAAAGAAAGTATTTTTAAAGCTCAAAAACGCTACGTCAGAGCTATTTTTGACCTAAAAGTAACTGAGAGCTGTCTACCTATATTTAAGTCTCATAAACTATTAACCTTCCCATGTCTCTATATATTTGAATTATGTATATATGTTAAAACAAACTCACACCTGTTTACGAGCTTGAAGAAAACTCGAAATAGAACAATAAGTTTAAGATCCCAATATAAAAATATTTTAAGCACGGGTGTTTTTAAAACAACACTTTTAGAAAAAGCGTTATTTGTATGGCGCCACTTGTTTATAATAAGTTGCCGAATATTGTAAAGGAACAACCACTTAGAAAATTTAAAAAGCATGTTACAGAATTAATTTTGCACAAGTGTTATTATTCAGTTCAAGAATGTTTTAATTTAATTTCTTAATTTTAATTTTTAATTTTTATTTTTAATTTCTTTTATATATATTTGCATGCCAATTATGGTAGAATGTACAAGGAACCTTAAAACTATGTAACACCAAATAATTTGTACCTACATTCTTTGCAAATAAAGAATTCTATTCTATTCTATTCTATTCTTTAAAAAAACCGGCCTATAAAGAAAAACTCCTTTCACATGTTTAACATACGTTCATTATTACATAACATTCATATAACAAGTGATGAGAAATGGTGGAATCAATTTTGAAAGCATCTCTCACCAAAATATAGTTATAGGAAACTTATTTATTTGTCATGAAACTCTATACTACTTTAGTTTCAACTAATGTAATAAACAGTAAAAAAAATATTGTAACTTTCTTGAGAGATAACAAGATTCAGCTAGACCGCGTCGTGTGTCGCATAATGTTGCCCATGAATATGAGCCCCTAGCTTTCTTGAAACGAGTCGAATTATCTTGTCAAAGAATTACGTGATTATATAAGTCGTTACCTTCAATAATCAGTAAACATACACCATGACTATAACGCCGATAAACTTAATGATTGCTTTGAGTTTCGAGAAGGTTCGTATAAAAATAAATAATAATTAATATGGCGTCTGATTTAAAAAGAAGTCATGTTATTTGATAAGGCATTAATAAGTTGTTTCATTTGCTTTTAATTCAATATTATTTAATTGGCACACGAACTACAGTTTTGGACATCGTTAATTATAACTTGGGCGGTGTGACTCCCCTTAATGATGTACTTAAGTGATAGGAATAAGCGATACTGCGCCTTGTTTAAAAATCACATACCTAATTGGCGAAAGGATCTGTTTAAAGTGAATGTATAAAAATGTCCTCTAAATGTAGCACCATAATATACAAAAAGTCTAAATTGCAATGAAACTTTTGTCAATAATGTTTTACATCTAAAATAAATGGGCAGGACACAGCTGAGCTCAACCAAATTATGATAATAACTGTATTATGTACCTACCTGTGATCTACAATTAATAAATGAATTTGAATTTGAATAAAACTCTTATTAAATGAAGATACAATAAATTTTTTACCGAAAAAACTAATAAGACGTTTTATATAATTATTCGGAGCTAAATCAGTGTGCCAGTGCCACTGCGGCATGTTTTCTTTTAACTTGTACCACAGAGAGGTACCTCTGACTCTTTAGTAATTAGGGGGGCGAGTGAATTCGTAAAATTGTAATTAGCAAGGAGAGCTGTGACTCGCCTGCTTTGTGTAACATATAGCAACTAACTTCAGTTACTATTCTCTTTAGTAAAACATTTTTAATTACGAAGTTTGGTGTGAATAGTTGTAGAATACTGCAAAGTACCTACTGACTGAAGCTCTTAAAAAATACAGGTCACAAATGCATTCACAGTCTTTCACGTCAGATAATACGTATATAGAAATAAAAATCCAGAATAAAAAAAAAACATTAATAGCTTATACCCGTGTCTTCGTAAAAATTCGATTATATCGCACAAGAACGCTTTATTCTTTGGTGATATAATTAAGGAATTGATCTGAACTGAAAAGTAGGCTACTTTTCAGTTATTATTTATCTTTATTTATGTCAAAATCGGTCCAGCCGTTCCATAGCCAGACACAGAGAGAAGAATTTTAGATAGTGTTATTTTTGTTTGTGTAAGTTATAAGGGTTTTTGCGTGCGCGCGACGAATGCTACAAACTAATAGGAAAAAGTGGACAGAAATCGCAAAGGTAGCCACCAAATGACATACCATAATCTCAGTAAAGAGTGTACGATTAAACACAAACTGTAATCAAATTCATTTAAGCAAAAAAAAATCGATTATTGCAACGAAACAGATACTAATTTTATTTATGAATAGATTGATAGATATAGATTTTAATCCAAACTGACAATAAACTAACCAAGAAGGAACTTACGACAGCATGATTCGAATTCAACATCACCAGTCGGTCCACAATAGAAGTCTTGAGTCCACCTGACTATAAGATATCGGCACACTGTTGCATATCGATATCCTTGCGAGGCCCGACAGAGGTGCTATCGGAGATTCATGTAACAATGTGCATACACCGCCAGTGCCGCCTGCCTTTGAATATATTGACTGCATCGGACTTGCATTCCATTTTGTGTATTAACCGTATTATATTACTTGCAAATTGTGAATAAGGCATATATGTACATATGTATGTATGTATTTATATATTGTTTTAATGTAATTCCGAGCAATGGATCTGGGCTCGGAAAGGTATTCTCGGGTCTGGCATAGAGTTAAGCATTCAGTTTTTTCAAATGTTAATCAGTATATAATAATTGAAAATTGGCACACTACTAAGGAGTAAATCATATTACCTAATTATTGATTATTGCTATCATAATTAAGTTTCCCATGCGTGATTGATATAGATATTTTTTATAAGCTTAGAATGTACGTACATAAATAGGATGGTAAAAAAATGCGCGTCGAATTGAGAACCTCCTCCTTTTTTGAAGTCGGTTAATTATTAGCTATTGATAGTCAATACATATTCAATAAAAACATAGACCAAATAAATTTGACCTAAAAACCACCTAACACAATCTTTGAACACTAAAACGTTCCAAAAGTCATATTCAACGAAATCGAGACGAAATTCGTCGCAAAAATGTTGTTGCCAACGGCAAGGCAACGTATGGAAATTTCACCGTGGCACCCTAACCAAATCTCGGTGCGTCACAGCGACCCCGAGAAAATCCGATTGGTCCTGCGAACCGTGCTCTGAATTTCACCACGACCCGAATAGTTGGGCCCCAGTTACGAGGTAAATAGTTTAAATAGTAACTTTATAGGGTTTCTGCCAAATATGTAGTTTGTTAAAGAGTGCCCTACTAGATTTGTTAGTGTTTACAAATGCTAATATTGAATTTAAAGGGGATTAGTATGGGGATGTTCGTTCGTTACACTTATTCATTTTGAAAACTACTCATAATGTATTCTAATCTTGATTTTAAAAATTCTTTATGTTTCTGTTTGCTTACTATCAATATTGACGCTGTACTACGTTTGGCTTCGGTTCCAGAAAAAAATTTCATTAATCATGCAAAGAGATTTTACATTAATAGTACATTGTTTTTATATTCAATTATTATCTGTACCTAATTGTAATTGAGAAGTCAATTCTTATTAACCAGTCGACATTATCTACAATTCTCTCCTTAAAAAGATTGTACTTGTAATTTCGTGAAAAGAAAAAGTTTCAAACAAATTCGCTGCCGCTACGTCGCAAAATTTCGTCTCTACAATTTTATTCAAAATCGGTTTGGAACCTACAATTATAAAGGAACAAAGTACTTAATAGGAGTTTTTGTCATGAATACATTTCGTATAAAGTTTTTAATAATTTTTGGCCAATCGTATCTCGCTGGCGATGAATTCACCGATTCTATTGGCTGACGATTTGTGCCAAACTCAATCCCGACGGAATCTAGTTACCGTCGCAACTCGCTTCAAAGTCGCTTCTAATTCGTTCATTTGCATCCTTTGGAAGTAAAGTGATTTATTTATTGGTGAAATTCGGAGGTATTTTTGGAAGTGCACAATGTAGTGGTTCGGTTGCGTTTGTGTACGACGATAGTGTTAGACTACTCAATACTCAATATAATTATTGCATTCCACAATGTTAACTTAGGTCTCAGAATATATAATAGTACTAGCGTACTTAGGTGGTAGGGTACATATAGGCTCATACATTAGCTTAGGAGCATTGTGGGCCCTGTCGGGAATAACTACTAATTAGTCAAAAATTAATCTATCATTTTTAATATTTCTGTTAATTATATATTTAAAATGCATAATATTGTGTAGGTTTTCGCGATTTTCCTTGAAATGGTACTGAAACAAATATGGCAGGTGCAATCTCAATTATATTATCTGCCTCGTTGTTTGATTGGGTCATGTATGAGTAATAATAGTAAAGAACTGCTGAAAATACGGTAGATTTTTTACAATGTTGTGTGAATTAATTGTAGGTACAACGATAACCGTTAGATTTAGGTCCCATCCTACTAATATTAGAAATGCGAAAGCTGCAATCTTTGGATGTTTGTTACTCAATCACGCCAAACGGTGGGACGGATCTGGGTGAAATTTGGCACTGGCATAAGATACACTCCAGATTAGGACATAGGCTACTTTTTATCAACATACCACGTGGGCAAAGCCGCAGGTGGAAGCTAGTTAACTATAAAATACGAGATCTAGCTACTCAATGCCGATGAACGATTAGGAATTACAATGATATTATATACATCAATGTAAGAGTTCTTCTCTCGCTATAAAGATTAATAATGAAATTACCCAGAACTCAAAGAACACAGATATTTCCCAAAATATTGGAATGTAAACATTTGTAAAGGAATCACACATGAACAAATAGGATACCAATGGTAGTAACCACGGGTCCTCAATTTGTGGCAGTTAGGTTATACGAATCGATTCCACCGCGAAATTAATTCCCTTAATATCAGGAGAAGTTGTTCTAAGTCTAGAATTGATTCGACGCCAGTAAGTTTCGAATGGTACTGACTATGTTTGTGGAAGCCAAATGGGATAACTTTAGAGACGTTTTATTTGATCGCTTTGTGAATTGATGTGTGAACGCCTTTGAATTCGGATTTCGAACGAATTTGTTGATTTGTAATTGCAATAAGTACTTAGATATGACGGTTTTACTTTTAATTAGTTTTGGATTGCAGTTAGAAGTCCTTTTGCGATTATGATTAAAGGTGAAATTAATATTTATTTACTAGACCATAAGATACTTGTGATATCCAATAGGGATTGGGTTTATTATGGCATGGGTGGGCAAACGAGCATTCGAATAACCTGATTGTAAGTAATCGGCCCCACCCATGGACACTTGGAATGCCAAACGAGTTACCTAAAAATGCGTTGCCGTAGGATTCCGATCGTGGTATCACTCCAGTCGAGCCGACCCAGTCGTGTTTAAGCATGGCCCTTCCACACATACAAGCAGCAAAGACTGATCAAATTACTGAATAGATTCGGCCCAATCACCAACGAATTATTTATACGTGACGATCTTTGACTGCTTAGCAGCATTATCAACTACAATACAAATCTACATTTTTACAGAAAACGCAAAATGCAACATATTTTGGCTGTTGACTCAAGATCTCCTTTACTAATTCCAGGTATGTTCGAACATGAACAAGTGCGTCTGCAACCGCGGCTGGACAGGTCCAGACTGCTCGCACCACGACGCACTCCCCCCTTCCCCCACTCCCTACGTTCCAGACAACAGCACAAAAGCTGCCTACAACATGACCAAGAAGGAAACACCGTATGGTGAGTCGAAACCAGTAACATAAGCTTAGAATAAGGTTATAGAAGTTACAACTATAATTGGGTAGTTTCCTAGGTCAAAAATAAATTATTTCGACGTTTCAATACAATAAAATATTGAAAAATAACTATACTTTTATTCATCAATCGATCGATATACTAATTTTTAGATTTTTTTTAGCTAATTATTAAGAAATAAGTAAGCTATTTGACGCAAAATAGTTATGACGTCATAGCTCAGTTTTTCATACAAATTTCATAGAAATGTATCGTTTTTGACGTTTGGATAAAAGTATTGAATTTGACTAGTTGGAAACTACCGTATTAAATACATTTGTCAAAATTATAATGAAAATCTGATCTTTAATGTAAAAAGTTTCAATTCAATAATTCAATGATTAATTTTCAGATTTTTTATATAATAATAACATTTAGTTCGTAAGCAAAATTCAACCTATTGTATGATTTGGCCCTCCTTCTGTTTTTTCTGCTATTATTATTTGTGTATCTATGTACCTATTTATATATACTGACTGTCTTTTTTCAGTTTTTGGGGGTTTCTCTTGTAACGTTGCCACCACGCCGAATATGGATAAAATGTTTTATGAACCGTTTTAACAATTAACAACTGCACAAATGAATAAAATAATATGAATGCACTACTCGGTTACAATCAGTGGGTGACTTTTATCCTTCTGAAAGTATCGAGTGCAAACAGTTGCTTGTAAAACAAGTTATATAACTCAATTTTATATTTTCGACATTAAAATATTACGGATAATTAGTTCCGTCAATATATTTGTAAATATAATTTTCTATTGTAGTACCTATTGTAGACTGAACCAACTGTTCCTATCAATAAAAAAAGTATTACAAGTCCACACAACCGAAAGAAAAAACAAAATCGGTGAAGATAATGGCGAATTCAGGTGGAGCTAACTTGTCTTCTATTTCCTTCTTATATTTACGTATTCCTCTAAATCTGTCTTGTCCCATCCTTTCTTCCTTTATCTCCCTAAACTGTTACTACTTCTAATACTTGTATAATTTTACTATAATCCATGTTTATGATTTCAGGTGTTTATGTACTGTTTCTATTAATATTCCCCCTACTTTAACTGTAACAATTGGCCAAACATCCGAGCACTGCTTTCAAAATTACGCTGAGAGGCGTTGCCATCGATATCGTCGAGTATTGCATTTTGGAAGTTACGAATACGAGTAAATTAAACATATAGAGATGCCCAAGTCTAATGTAAGATGATGACGTCACGTAAACCCCAGTACTTACTGTATTGTAATAAGCACCATTTGGGTGTCCCGTACCTACATTGTTCGCACACGCAATGCGCGCAGTCATCAACTTACGTGAGACGGGCGCGGCACGGGTGTCCCGCTGCACGGAGCATTGCTCGGAGGGCGCGACGCGGCGGGCGGCGCCGGCGCACTAACGCGCGGGACCCCTCTCTTGCAGGTGAGCACGAGGGGAATAAGATGAGCACCATGAACATGGTGATATTGTTGCTCGCGGTCGTGCTGTCCGTGTTCGTGGGGTTCGCCTGGATGGCGTACTGCTTCAGGTAACGACCGGTAACTCGGTGTTGTCGCACTGTGTGTGTCGCTCGTGCCTGTCGTGTCGTGTCGTGTCGTGTCGTGTCGTGTACGCCGACCGCGAGCCCGCGCGGCGCCGGCGCCGGCCGCCCGCCTCGCTGACGTCACACCCCGTGACGTCACCGATCGCGCCGGCCGTCACTCACTCCCTTCTGTTTGGGCGCAGAGAACTACCACGGCTCGAACACGGTTTTCCTCGTGGCGGTGCTCATGTCTGTGGTAGGGGGGGTATTCATAGTATTTGCCCTGAGCGCTCTCTGCTACAGGTCAGTCGTAGTACACAAAAACTTCTCCCTGTGCCTAAGGTTAGTGAGCAGAAAACAGACCAAAGGTAGTCTTTAAGAAGAAATTTAAATCGTCACCTTCGTATACTTGTATGTTTATTTTAGACGTTAGCGTTGGTGTTTCTGTTCGTTTTTACGTCGGCGATTGGTTTTCATTTACTTTATTATTTTTCCTTTTGGACATACGTTCTTTATGTCGTTTACTTTGTGGTCGTAGAGTTAGAGTTGGCGGGTGGCGCGTCGGCCTGGCTGGCGCGCCACAACTGCATTTGATCTGTGGTTCTGTGTCCGCGAGCGGCCGGGTCGCGCGGCCAGCCGCCTCGCCGTCCGACCGCCTCGCTGCATGCCGACAAGGCTTTCCTCGTTGTACTCGAGACACCTCGACTCAAACCCTTAAGATTCTGGGCTCTTGGATGTATGCATTGGCTTATGTGAACTGTGACTCGTTTTCGTTTCCTTTCTTGGTCGGAGGCCGGCCGTGGCGTCTATATCTTCCGATGTTGAATAATGTTGCGCGCGAGTTACAGATCGGAGACCGCTCCGCACGGTACGTGGTGTTGTGCCACGCCGAGGTATGTACAGTACTGTTCTATCAAACCGGAGAAGATATAGATCGCTCGACTCTAACGTCACCAATCACTTACCACTTACCACTAAATTCTATTAACTTTTGCACGAGAAGCGAATGTGCGATGCACGGATTCTTCTTTCAAGCAGCTGTCTATCTAGTTAGCAACGCCTAATGTTACATTTAAGACAAGGATCCTTCCAGCAAACCATGCTTACCTTTTGTTTCCCTAAACGGAAAGTTTATAATTTAACAAAAACGCATATACGTGTATCCTGGCTGTCCCTCGCTTTTATTTACTGGAAGGAGCCTACACACTTTAAGCTAAGATCGATCTCTTGATACTAATTTCCATTTAACATTAATTCCCATGAGGAATGAAACGAAAAGTTGATTCTAAAGTCCAATTCAAAAATTTAAAAAAGTACTTTGTTCTTGTAATATCCAAAAGCGCCAGTCTTTGCTGTCAAGTAAATTTTGAAATATTTTTGAGGAATAAAAGGTGATCTTGCAGAGTAGTAGTCTTTGTATTTCCGAACATGTCGTAACTTGACTCTATCGCTAGAACGATATTGCCATAATTTTTGACTCGTCTGAAATTGTGGGCACCATTGAAATGGTTTAATATCATCTTCTATTCCTCGTTTCGAGGCCCTCGACGACGTCAGCTTCTGTTGCCGTCGCCGTCCTCCGATTTCGTAAACTTTATCGATTGATCTGAGTGTGCGTTCCCCACGCCACGCCTGCCTCAGGAAAAAGAGTACGTCACGGAAATACGACCCGCCTTACGTCAAGAAACCGATTGCGAAGAGTTTCGCAGCCGGCTCCACCACCTCTAACAACTCGCAAGAAGACATTTCTCTGGACGGAGGAAAGATGCACTCCTTCAACAACACGTTCAGGTGAGCCTCCAGAATACAAGACGTTTGGAAATAATTTAAAGATGTCATTCGTGTCAGATCTAACTCCTCCAACAAACCAAGCAAATTAACTGCTTCGAATGGCACCTTTAAATTCAAAGCCAAACGTCTACTTCTTTAAATTAATTCCCTGCAATTCTTGGTGTCTAATAACTAAAATAATTAATCCCTTGAGGCGTACTTTGAATAAAATCCGTTTTATGTTTTTATTTCTAAAATAAAAAGCAACTAAACGTTATTTTTATAAATAAACTCTTTTCTTTACCCGTCTACGTAGCTACCCATTTCTGAAACGTTGCTGAACTTTTTAACGAAAACGAATAATGTGGTCAATACCTGGCATGTTTCTTGTTATGCAAGATAAATGGGTACCTACGCTAAATGTATCCTCAAATTAAAATTTTCTTTCCTCTTTTAAACGGAACTCATCTACTCAAAGAAATCTTTTAAGGTATGTCGAAAGCTTTGCGTGGATTGGACTGCGCACCGCTGTTTATTTCCGCTCACACGATTTTCGCTTTTATTACACTGAGCTTAAGTCCCAGTACGCTTTGGACTAGAACAGGTCTTTGAGCAAAACGCAATTTTTATTTGTGTGTTCACAACATGATAGAGCACTCACAAAAGACACGCTTTTTCTTTATACATTTTGGTTGATAGAAATAAAGAGTATAGTCCATACTTAGACCACACTTTGCACCTCAAATTCTTCCTATCGTACAAGAACAGCCAAATTTGGAGACGTTCGCAATTTAAGTAAAATAATGTAAGCTTTATATTTACAAAAGCAGAATCACATGAACAATTAACAAGTGCTTTTTGGGTAATTAAAATCATTGTTGATATTATTCGCGTTGACTTCACTAATGGATTTTTGGTTCTAATCATAAACTAAAATAAATTAGTAGGCAAATTTTAAAAGCAATTTGTATGTACAGTCGTGGAGACTCCCAGCGCGTGATCTTCAGACATGGCAACCACATGTCAGGCTCTGGCAGTACCAGTAGATATCCGTAAGTGCACTTTATATCAAAAAGGCAATATGAATTCTGTGTATAGTAACGTTAGAATTATAATTGTCTGATCTTCTCAGATTTCCAGGCAAATGCACGCTTCAGTAGACGTGTAAGTCAGTGTAATAAAAGTGAAATTGCATGGAAACCTCAGAAACACATTCGGATCATTCTTTAGCGATGTTTACTGGTTGCATCACTTCGCTAACGTGATTGCGTTGTCCTTATTGCAGAGATCACAAACAAATGAAAAGAGTGCACTCCGGCAGTGAAGACGAGCCCACACATTCGGGTAAGCAAATTTCAATTTGGATTAGTTTTTAAATTGTCAACTGTAATTTGTACAGATTCTACTAAATCCATACACATTAAAGCAATGATATTAAGTATAACGTAACCTTAAAAAATTACAGGTGAAGAAGACATAGCATTTATCGACGTAGCTCAAAATTCGATGGCAAAACTGCCAGAAAAGGGGATTCTAAAGAAACATGGATACGGCGCAGTGGATGGCAAGGACAAGTGGGGGGACGACTCGCAGTCTGAGCAGCTGGAAGCAGGTTCCCAATCTGATGGACAAGAGCCAGCTGGAGCGGTCGCTGATATGGAATATAAGTTTAAGGTGAGAAAAAATTAATGATAAGTTCAAAAAGACTGATCTTCGTGCGTCTTCTTTTTTTAAAAACGAATCCACGCTGTTCAACGAGCTTTTCTAATTATTGACTCACTATCCAACAATCCTAATTTCTTGTATGAGAATTGAGGTTTATGAATAATTATAAATCACGCTTGTCCTAAATACTTAATACTGTAACTAAATTCGATCATTACCAATTCCAGGACCTTAATGGCTACCACGAAAACATAATCGTAGCACTAAAAACTGCGGCGGCGCAACGTGCTAGCGCGGGCGCAGGGGGCGTGGCGATCGGCTCCGGTGATCTACGCGCATTGCAAGAGTATGAATATAATAAACGAGAGCGAGCGCCCTCCGCTGAAAAGATCCATGAAACTGAACTTCGCCGCCAACGTAACGATGAAGAGGAAGATGAACCTCCACAATGTGGACCAATCCGCATTCGCAACCTCGAGGATCTCATCCGACAACTTGAGCACCATTCCAGTAGACACATGAGCCCCTCAGGCTCCGAAGACATCAGAATGTCAGAGACAGAAGCCGATAGACACTATAGAATTGAACCTGGAGATATAGCAGCCGCGTAAGAAATTTCTTCAGAATAAAATATTAGTAGCGTTTTTTATGTGATACGGCGGAAACGAGCAAATGGTTTACCTGATGGTGAGCAATCGGCATCGCCTATGAATAGACCAGAGGAGTTGGAAGTGCGTTGCCGGCTTTTTGGGATAGGGCTTTTAGGGATTTAGAGGTTGGATAAAAATGGGGCTGGTTTTCTGCAAAACCCTCACTCCGGTAGATCCAGTCCATTAAAATGTGTTTTGAACTCTACTGTTCGAAACATCCATTGAGAGATTTGTGTTTTACGTACGTTTAAATCCAAGAAAGTTGGTTTATCACATTACCGGCAACTTTCCAAGCTGGATGCAATGTAGGCATAATTATTTTTCTAGACCGCGTTAAGAACCTACGTATATGGTAGTGATAGACAGAAATAAAGTCACAATTTATTTGGTTATAGTAGATGTCGCGGGCGAATCGGCGGTGGCGAAGAGGAGTCTCGGTTCGGCTACCCTCGGTTCCGCGGCAGCGGGCGGCACCACGGGCCGCTGTTCGGCGGCGCGGCGGCCGGCGCGGGCGCGGCGCTGCCCCCGCACGCCGGCCACGCGATGCCCGCACCGCACGCGCCCCACGCCCCGCACGCTCCACACGCCGCGCACGCCGCGCACTCCCCGCACGCCGCGCACGCCGGCCTGGCGGGCCACGCGCGCCCCCCGCCCGACGACGACGCGCTCTATGAGACCGCCGACGCCGAAAGACTTCGGGATGCTCCCGACAGTGAGAGGTGAGCATTACTTCTCGTTCTAATCGACTCTCGTCGATCATTCGCTCCCCATTGGCACTCAAGACTCAACACTACATATCCAAAATTATTTCAACATATTTGCATATTATGGATTTTATTTGTCGTGAAAATGGTTTTTGGAATAACATCAAAATTTTCTTCAATTTAACACAAAGGCTGTATTTTAAGGCTTGCCGCAGCAATAGCTTTCAATAGCTCACTCACGTATTGTTTCAGAATACTTATCTCTCATCTAGTATAGTTAGCAACATTGATGAGTTAGTTATTCACGTCGGTTTTGTTTGAAAAGAAACCACTAACATTATTAAAATTTTAAATAAATGAAATATTAAAATAAAACAAAAAAGATTAATGAACTCAAATATGTCATAAGCTATAGTTGTTTACAAGCAGACAATGTAACAATAAGTATTGTTGGATTGCTTTTTGCTAGACATTTAGAGTGGGGAAAAATGCAATAGGTACTTTAGATTCTGTATGTTGCTTTTGTCAAGTCCAAAAATCATTTCCATGGTTTGTTTAACTACACAAATAGGCACACAGCGGCCGCAGTGGGCCCCAAGGGTCGCGCAGAGCGCCCTCGGGGCCCGCGGGGGCCGCGGCGCCTCGACTCTCCGTTCCTCTTCTCTATCATTTTCTAGTGATGAATTTATTCAAGCTCAACAACAGTTAGCCCGGTGGGCGAGTGAGGAGACGGTGGGCCCCGCGGTGGCGGCGCGCGGCTACCTGGCGTCGCCCGCCAGCTCGGCCAGCCCGGCGCCGGCGCCGCCCGCCGCCTTCCCCGAGTACACGCACTGACACAGCCGGCGCGCGGCGCTCGACCCCACACGTCCTAGGCTACTAGATATCGATGTATCCAGCTCTGTCTGCACTGTTAGGGTAAGCACGTCGACTAGTTTAACCGTTAGTAAGAAACACGATAATTCTCTTCACGCGTAGTTAATCTAATAAAGGTATAGTGATCGGACGTAGGGCCGGCGTCGGCCGCGGCCGGCGCGCCGCCGCTTGTGAATACGTAGTTATCGTTAGCGAATCAGTGACTTGTAAATATTATTGACCTATGACGTACATATTAATTGCACATAAACGATATGACTGAACTTGTAACGTACTCTTAATAAACGATTTAGAGTAACCGTCGAATGTAAGTGTCGATTGGAAGTGTTTGCCTGCCGCGCCGCCGGAGGGTGATCTATCTGTTACGTTGTCGTGTCTCATATGATTATATTCTTTCATCCGATCAATACGCTTTATATCTATATATCCGTTTGAGTGCCGCCACCTGGCGGTGGTGCGGCAGATTGTATGTCTAAAGTAACTCTAAGTAACTCAGTGTATGAACGTAGCGTTAAGTGTAACTGTGCGGTGCCGAGGTCCCCCGACGCGCCGAGCTCGAGTTCGTTTCACTTCCGACAGACGAAGCTCAAGTAGCTTGCAAATTAGATAGGCGATTAACAAATTGAGCTAATTCTTAAGCGAAGCTTTAATGTACCACGATGTTAGCGGGAGAGGCGAAGGCAGAGCTCGGCGTCGCGCCCCGACGTCATCATTTGCCCCATCGTTTGGTTGTCACGTAGTCCGAGTCCGTCTCATCGCGTCACTGTCAGGAGGTGGGCGACACGCAACCGTCCCCGGAGAGTCAACAACTATCGCTTTCATACTCCAATCACCTCTCCGAATATACGCCCAACTTCGTGTTCTACGTTAACGATTACGATCTTGACACGATCTAGACTTGAAGGAACACCAAAGAGGTCACATCTCGTATCATATTATTGTACTAATGTGTTGTCCGTTGAGTTCGCGTCGTCATCAGTTAGTTCCCTAGACAGTTCAGCTCTCGATCTCGTCTCACCGTGCACAAATACAGAAATAATTTAATTAGCCCTTAACGTACACATATTCTAAAACTTAATTAAATGTGAATAAAAGTTATTTCGATTTATCAGAATATCTATTATTATTATTATGTATTGACTTAAACGAATTTATGCCGATACAGATAGAGAATGTATGTTAATATGTTATAGTTTTCAAGTTTATTTTATTGTGACAATTTAGGAAGTTATCGTTTGATTCGCGTTTACGCTAGGCTAGGTGGCCCGGCCACGGAATATAAACACATTATGTAGTTAACTTACAGTTAAATTATTGAATAATTGAGTGGAGCGGCCGCGTATGGTTGCGTCACACTGGTACGATGTTCACTGGCGCTGTGAGGCTGCGCGCCCTGTTTTCGTAATTATTCTCCTAGATAATCGTTAAACCTTAAGTAAGTCTAAATAGGAACTATGAACACGTACAGGGTAGATGTTTTTGCAATACTCTGTGACTGGGTGTGGTACCGGGCGGCTGCAGTGCGGCCCGCGGGCGGAGCACTGCAGGGCGGGGCCCGCGCACCGCACCCAGTAGGCGTCGCGACTGCTGCGGCGGCCGGGGGCGCCATGCCTCGGCCTAACTCGTCAATTGCGACCGGCGACCGACGCCGCCATTGCTCACGGTAGTGCTCTGTTCTCGGTACGAATTCTCGTAACTAATGTATGGGACGTGGCGAGCGCGCTGTGCTGTGACGTCGCACCTCCGGAGCTGCGCAATGTCAACTGTGGGACACTTGACGTTCCGCAGCGCTGTGTCGTGCGAGCTAGTGCTGGGTACCTACTGTTCGTCTGTTCTACCGACGAGTAGCGACCAGTCGGCGCAGCACAGCGACGCGAGGCCAGCAGTAAGCATTGTATGTATTGAACAGTTATATTTATCGTGTCACTGGATGTTGAATGTTTTGTACTTAATAAAGTGGATGCGCACAAGCAAAGAGGCTCAATAGAAGTGTCGTGTCCTCTATCGCGAAGTTGCGACGATTCGTAGCAACCGTTCACCACTACCGAACTACTGATTTAGAAATGTTAAAGTTAAGTGATATTATATAATATAAAAATACGAATTTTAAACGAAAAAAAAAAACGTTAAGACGTTGTAATTTTTCCGTTTGATTTTGTCCTTGTAAATATATTTGCTATATGATTTACTAAATGAATGTAACATATTATTAATGAAAAAATAGATGAACACAAATTTTAAACGTTGTTTTATTTATTTTAGTTTTTATATTTTTTAAGTCTCCCGAATAATATACAGGTGTTATCTACTTGTGATACTACCACAATTATTTAATATTAAAAAGAAAATACCACATAGCTTTCAGACAAACAGAGGTTCGTATAACATAAATACCTACTAATAGTATTTGTACTTCAGAAGGGTAGATACTAAGATCAGATTTTGAAAAAAAAATGTGAGCAATGGAGAATTAATACATTTCCTTTAATATGGAAATGAAACTAACCAGATTTATCACGAATAAAGGTGGAATCTTCCAATACAATACTTAATTTTTTGAAAGAAGAATATCATCATATTACTTCTGTCCTGTTACTTGATACCTACAACCAACCTCTCCATTTTAGCTCGAAGACCACGAGGTCTTCATGCATGTAGTTAATCCTGTCGGTGTTGCGGGTTCGTACCCGCAACACCGACAGGATTAACTACATGCTGCCTATATTGTTAATTCATTAATCACTAGTTCAAAAGTCAAGCCACAAAATCCTGGATTCAAATTCTGGGTCTTGGGCTGGCAAAACAAACTAATTGTTGCATAATGGAGCAATAAGTTACAGTCCTTTGAACAGATGCAGATATACCATTACATTTAAATAAAACATCAATACTTTTTACTTATATATTTAATTGTAAAACTATATATTTATTACTCAAAAATATAAATTAAAGATAGGATATGGAAGAATTAGGACCAATTAAAAACAAATAACTAGAAAGAAATATTAGTATCAGTACTCTCACTTCTACGCCTGATCAGAAACCTTGCAAAATCATCTTTCTGAGCATCGAAACTGGCGATCTTCTCACACTGAGCGGCTGTGGCGGCTTGATGGATCTGATCACCAAACGCCTTTACATCATCCCTCTTCTGTTCCACCAAAAACTTTCGCGACTCCATGAGAACGACTGCATCATCACGTGCCATTGACCACACGCTGGGCTTCACGCGAGGTAACATGTTATGACCCACAAATACACCGTGAAACAGGCCCTGAAACTGCGGTTTATGAGGATAATGTTCCAACGCAGACAGAGACAAGAAGTGAACCTTCCCGTAATCCACATTGATGTAAGTATCACGATCCTCACGCAAGAGCAGAGGTGCCTCGGGACCACACTCAGATATCTTTGCATCCACCTGAGCTAGCACTACCATCCCCAAGTTTTTTTCCGTCTCTAAGTTCAGTGCAGCAGCGTCAAACTCTTGACGATTTTCTATCTCGTAAAGCATTCTCATTACATTTCTCTCTGCAATGTCCGTCGCACGTTTAAAATTGACGCCATGGGAAGACTTCAACATATCAGCGTCTTCGCAGTTCAGTCCATACCCTATGTAGGGTGACGTCACTATGTCACCTAAGTAACCTCTGTGAAGATATCTGTCACCGCACTTATAGACACCAGCTGCGAGGCTAACGTTCGGCCTACATACCTCTGTTTCCAGCCATGTAAAGGCCACGCCGTGCTCACGAAAATGTTTGTATTCCGGATAACAAATCTGACTTCCGATTTCCTTCATCCTCATGTGATAATCCCAGTCGTAAACACCCATTCTAGTGTCGTACCTCACACCGAGACTATGTCTCAAGCGGTGTTCCCAGAGCTCGCAAGCATTGAACTGATTAGTGTTCCCCGTAGTCCAGAAGTTCATTAAATTTTCCATATAATCACGTTCACGATACTTCATCTGCTCAATGGAGACACAGGGCAGAAGACAGTTCATGTACTCAGGGTTAGTAACCATGCCGACTAGTTGACGAGCTTTCGCGATCAGATATCTCGATGTGGAGGGTCGCAGCAGCAAGTTGCCGTAAACTTCTAGGTAACGACGTGTCTTCTCCAATAGGCCACATCGTGTTGTCTTCTCCAGTGCCAGAGACGTGAGGAGGAGTTGTCTCGCCACCAGCTCCGGACACCCGTCGACCACGAACAAGTTCATGTAGCGCCTGGTATGTCGGTAAGCTTGAGTCAACGTTTTGAGAAGATGCCTTCCATCGCAGCCTCCGATAACAAGAAAGTTGAGTTCGTAGGCATTCTTGTCACCATATTTTAGGTACTCTTCTTGCAAATCAATAGCAGGACTGATGCCCCAGAACATTTTGTGCTATCGCCTCGGCTGACAGTTACGGAATGAAAGTCATTGTCATGGCGACGTTCAATGAAGCGTGTTTATTTAGCGAACGGGGCGTTACCATGGTTACGATCTATTTATGCACTCATAGCCTCCGTGTTGGTAGGCGCTTGAGCGAGCCGCCGCCACCACACACAAAGGATGCATGTAATAGATTATATCGCTAATTAATAATATCGTGAAGGTTCTCGATAGCCGCTCGAGTGGCAATAAGTTGAAATATCGATTCATACGGAATGGGTGACATACCCGTGTAAGGAGACTATTTTTGTATTTTAAATACGAGTATAAATATACTTACCCTGTTAAAGCAAGCAAGAAAATAATAATGAACTAGTCAGTTCCAAGGAGGCAACACATTAATTCTTAAACAAATATATCTTGTACCTCTGAAACAAATTTTTATAAATAATTTAGTTTTCAAGAGCCCCATGGTCTGCACCGATAATGGCCAGCCAAACGGCGTCAGCTATTTTGTATGACACATAAAGAGCCAATTTGTGTCTAACTCAATTTCGAGGTATCCCACGATTAACAAGCGGACTGGGACAAGTCCAGCTCTACACTTTCCTATCACAGTGATTTGTGGTCAAATTTTATTAGACCTGAAACCGGCGACGAATTAAATCCATAAATATTATTATCTAAATAAGACGGTGCCCCATGCTGAGTAATAGATAAATAAATAAATAAGGAAATCATTTGTTTTTCTTTAGAGTTGAATACAATAAAAATAAAACTCGAAATATTAATCTTAAAATAATTTATTAAATAACTTCATGGTTTATAATAAATGCCTCTCTGAAAATATTAACTACAAAAATAGTACATTAAGCCGAAACAGATTAGGTAAGCGCTGTATTCGAGCTTTCAAAATCTGCAAGAAAATTGTGCAAGCTATATATCGTTGATTTACGCGTTATTTTTAACTCATAAGGTTCAAAATAAAGTCTTGTGATCGTATTTTCTTAACTACTTTGTTCTTTTTTTTATATACAATTTATTATTAATATTTACAGATATTTCGTAGCACTGACTGAAGAGCTTCCTACTGAACTGTAATTGTTATACAAATATTTTTAATATAAATGTGAAACTGAAACTCGAAGACGCCTTTGCCCGATATATTATCTTTTTTGTGCAAAGGTTAGCAAACGAGCAGACGGATTACCTGATGGCAAGCAATCGGCGCCGCCCATGGACATTCATAATACCGTAAAACGGGGTGAATAGACACGGAAGAGGGGTGAATACTGATTAGGTACTAGGAAAATTCACCAATATCTATTTCGTGTATTTATAATATATTTCCGAATATAATTTAGGTGTCTTCAAGGCCAGAGTGAATAGGCTCTTAATAAACTAGTGCGCCTTACCATCAACGATTGCATCGCTGCTGACCATCAGGTGGGATCGCAGTCAAGCACTAGTTTATAGCAAGTAAAAAAAAAAATTGACAGAGAAATTACCTACTGCGGGAGCTTTGCCAGCCCATTGTGGGTTGCTAGGGATTTAGCAATAGGGGATTTGAGGATGGAGGATGGTGGAAGGATTGGGTCCTGATAACCTCACTCACGCGACAAAACCCAACGTAAGTACCTACGCTTCATGCTGGTTTTCTGTGAGCCCGTATTAGTTATTAGTTAAATCAAAAATAAAATATGTTCCTTTATTATAGATAAAGGCAACTTTATCTTTGACTAAAACAAAACTCCAAAATTATCTTTTGGCTACTAAGCCATTACTTATATAATTCTGCGAATATTTTAGGATTTTCTTCGAGTTTAGTTTCACAAACAGCCAGCAGGGGCGCTCTAGTCAGTTTTTGCCACCCATAACTTGTGTGTATAATATTTAATGTCTTAAGTTCTATATTACAATACATCTACTAGAAATATCAAACTAGCAAATTATTATTAAATATTTGGTAACTATCTTTGATGCTTACCTTTGCGTCCGATAAACTAAATTCTCTACAACATACAAGGAATCTTTTTTAGGAATATAAAAATAGTGAAAGAACGTATTTTAGACACAGACTAGAAAGTGATACATGAACACTGCCACACACTGTAATACTGACATCGTCGGATTTTGGAATAAATAAGTTATATTCTAAGTTCTTCTTCATCTTAAGATTAACCTGACGATACATAGTCCCGTGTCTAGCAGGCTCATGCTTGTGAAGTTTACTAATACAATTTAATAATACACTTTGGCTAAGATTTCCTTAATGATTCTTAATGAAACGACTACGATAAATGAATCCATGATAATTGTAACAGTCTAAAATAAATAGTTTTTACAATTACAATTTAAGTAATTTCTATAAAAGAACTTACAAACTTACAAATAAATATCTACTAATTAAACTGCTCGTATTTACTATATAATTATTTAAATACAATTAAATAACAGGAGAATATCATCTACTACAATTAAATCGTACAAAATAATTAGTAGATAGTAACAGTTGTGGCAAAGTCTTGGCAAATAATAACAGAAACTCACGTATACTGCATAACTCTCTTGAATCTCGCCTCCAAATCTTCTCCAATAGTTTAAATACTAGGCAACTCCATGCTACATAGTTCAAACCATCCAATTACTGCCCTGTAATGCTATATTAACAACCCATGCAAGAGGAACTCTGATCAAAGTTTAAAGACAAGCAAAACTCCTGGAATGTAAATGCATATTCCCAAAAGTTAAAGAAGGATATCGCCAAACCCATCCGAGTGGGTCCTAAAAATCATTACTTATTATTCTGGGAAGAATGTAACCAGACCTTTTTCTCGAGCGGCCCGTTTGGAAGGACCTGACTTGCTTTCGTCAAGAAAATCTGGAGTCGTCTGAACTCGCTAAAGACTTGGGCTTGGAAACTTTCGCCTCAACAGATGTTTGAGGGGCACCTCGTGCACCAGGAGCCGTGCTCCTGTTCGTATACGTAGACGAGGTAACCGGGATCTTGCGAGTCTGCTTGATCCTCAACTTGTTAAACCAAAGATCGCGCGTCTTTTTGTTTCCGACAACAAAGAACATGAACAACACGAACCCTTGGAAAGTAGCTGTTAAAGCAAATAAGTAAGCTAATACTAAATTGTATGCAAACAAACCAAACACCCAGGGCAGTCCGAACATAAACACGAGTAAACAACTAACCGAGGCACAGCGCAAGGCTTCATTAGAGTCGCCGTGCCTCTGGATCCTTCTAGAAGCAAACACGGAGCGAACTATCAGTATGAATAGTGTCCAGTTCGCGAGCAGCATGACCGCGATGGGAGCATACACGGCCAACCAGAGACTGAGGCCAGAAGGATAGCAGAAAGCTCCTGTCGGGGTTTTCTCTACGAAGCGTCCCGCGTAAGAGCGCGGGTCGACTGAAAGAAGGATGCCGACAATAGCACAAGGAGCTCCCCACGAGAAGGCAGAGGCTCGCAGCAACTTGTGGGAGGCGTCGCGAGTGAACACCATCACTAGTCTCCTGTACGATATGATGGCCGCCACTAACATCCAGCAGAAGGATGATAATAAAGAATAGTGCATCAGCACTCCCACCAGCACGCAAGCGAAGCCGTAGTTATCGAATTTTACAAACACTGCGATTAAGAAACAGGTGATCAAAAGTAGTATGGCAATGCAGAGCTGCAGCCATATCTTATTGTTGAAGTCTCGTCGCCAAGACCTGAAGAGAACTGCAGTGATACCAACGAGAATGACACCTAGCATGGACAGACAGCAGCCTACGACAGAAATGATTTCGAGGGCTTGTTCGTGAGCCTCGGAGAAGACCTCCCTCGGTATGAGTACTTCGGCGAAATGGGTGAGATGAGTGCAGCGACACGTATCCAGCATCCCACGTCGCGAGGCGCGGATGAAGGTGCAGCCCTTCTGTGACCAGTACCCCTTGCCATTTTCTGCAAACACCCAGTATGCACACGAACGACTTGCATTCCTCTCGGGGCTGCCAGTCAGGGAACTGAAGTGCAGATCCACAGTCTGAAAAATTCATAAAGTTGGTTATTAAACAATTTTGGGTGTAATAACTGTCTTTTATTTTTATTTAAATAGTGAAGACTCGGTAAGTGTCCTACTATATTTACGTTAGAATATAATGGAAAATATACTTTACACTGGAATTTCCCTCACATGTTATATAAATCAGATTGAGTCCGATGTCAGTTCATAATTTGTTTTAATCTGCATTATTAATTATTTACTATTACATGCATTATTATTTGTTTTATATTACAAAAGAATTGATACAAAAATCTGTAAAAAAGCCTGTTTTTTACAAATTATTTTGGTTTTTTATTTTCGAAAGATTAAGGTTTTTATAAAATATTTTAAAATTTCGTAAAATATTTTAATATGACATCGAAGACCATTGGATTGGTGAAACACTTTTACTGTTCATAAAGAGCAAATCTTTAACTTATTTTTATTTAAGATAAGGAAAATACTGTAAACACTTACCTCTCCACGCTCAAACTCGGTGACATTCTCAACATTGATGCTGAGCACTCTGCTGTTAACGCGGTACTCGTTGGTGGGCGCCGCGTGGAAGGCGCGGTCATTGCGGAACACCACGAAGCTAATACGACGAGATGTCGCGCTGACTGAGTCTGGCAGCTTCACAACCACCTCACTGTTGTCCGCTTGAAGATTCGACGAGTCAACTCGATCTGTAAATTTTATATTTATAAAGTATTTTGTCATGTTGTTTGTTCCAGTATTGTCATAAAGAAGTCAATTTCTGAAAGTCAGTTTGACTTCTGAATGGAATATAATTGATAATGTAATAAAAAATATAAACATGAAAGTTTTTCAGTATAATCGCATGATCATCATCATCATCATCATCAGCCGGAAGACGTCCACTGCTGGACAAAGGCCTCCCCCTTAGCTCTCCACTTCGAACGACAAGTTGCCACCTGCATCCATTGGCTCCCCGCGACTCTGACCATGTCGTCGGTCCATCTAGCGGGAGGCCTGCCCACACTACGTTTTCCGGTCCTTGATCGCCACTCTAGGACTTTTTGGGCTCATCGACCGTCCGTCTTTCGAGCGACGACGTGGCCTGCCCATGATCAGTAGTACAAAATTAGCAGGAGTTCTTTCATCTAAAAACTAGATCATGGACGGATTTTGATTAAAATTGCGATAGAGTGGTTACAATCTGGAATAACATGGGCTAATACGACCAGAGCGGTTCCAAAGATTACCCCCTACATACAAACTTACAAACATACAAGCTTGCAAATTTTACCTCTTTATAATATTAGTATAGATATCACACCAGAGGAGTCCACATGCGCGTTGATGGCGCTTAAAGAAGGACTACGCTCCTTTCTTTACGGTTAATAGGTCATATTAGGAATACCGCTAGTCAAAGTTGGCATTAGAACATAACTAGGACCCTCGAACTATGAAATAAAAACTAATCTACAAAGTACCGATTTCTTATTCCCTTGCTACTTATCATTCCCACGTCCATTATATGAAAGAACCAATTATCGCGCACATGTCACTGCTGATTCTGATTAGTTCGGCGTTGCGTTCAATGTCGTGCGTCATCACGTACCTATCAAATCGAGTGTTAAAGTTTTAGGTACAGAAAATAAAAAAAAAACTGCTTCTGTGTTATTTATTTGGTTCTATAAAATATTCTCCGTTAGCTTCTAGTAGATGAAAAGGTAACCTATTCTAGATTATAATCTATCTATATGTAAATTATCATCAAAATCCATTCAATGCTTTTACGTAAAATGATACTTCCGTATTTCTACGGTTACAAACTTTTTTCGAATACTACTCTCAAATCTACTTAACTATGATTTATGACACGAAATAATCAAAATATCTTTTGGGGGGGATAATAATCGGAACGACTTTTCTAGCTCTGGGAGTGGTGACAGAAGTCTAACTTCTTACATACTAAAAACCCCCCCGTTCCTTATCCTGCTCCAGGCCGAGGCCGTGGCACATAATTGCGCTTGACCCGCAACCCGCAATCAAAAGGCCTTGCCTTGACATTTTGGTTTGCATAAAAAGGTCTGTTCCACGCAAGTTAACCTACTTTTGTAAAACTGTGTCATTTATCCATCAATTAATTATGTTTTCGTAAGACGAGCAGACAACTAAAATCTAGTTCATACAAGGTGTTCTATTATTATACACTGCATACAACCTCAGACCGGCCTACCCACACTAGCTACAGAAAATTTTTAATACTGAAAAAAAATTAGCATTTCTATTCCCGATCCAGCAATCAAACATGAAACCTCTTGTTCAGCAGTCGTGCAGATGACCATATTACAGCAGCAGTAACAATGATAATCAAATGAAATAGTGTCAATTCATAAATAAGAAGGCAAAATTATTTTCTTGATAGACTCACGGATAACTTATGGTGTTATACTGTAACTTATAATCATATGGCTTTTAAACCTACCAAAGAAAATTCATACATACCTCGGATAATCTCAAAAGTATCGCTAGTGAAGTTATCGGTTTCTCTTGCAGCAATCCTAAGACCCTTAACTGGTTGTTCAGAATCAGCTTGAGCCACCACCAAGGCTATATTGTCCCTGATAGTGGTCGCGTTCACTGATCCAGCCAAGTCCAGCCTGGTTCCAATCCCATCCAGAAGATGCAGCAGTTCTCCTGGTATGTTCAGTTCTAGATTCTCTGCTAGCAGTTCATCGACCTGAAAATTTCGTGAATTTTGCTTAGGTAAGTGTTTCTAGTTATTTTTGCTTTAGTGAAGAATGTTTTATTTCATTTGAATGATGCAGTGGTGCGCGCTATCTGTCTTGCTTTCCAGTTACCTTAAAAATCTTTTTAATTCAGGGACGAATTTATAGTGTTTTTTTATACATCTTCGAAACTTGGCAAATACCAGTGTGCTTTTTCAGTGTCATATGAAACCTGTACTTATTTGGAAATTATAAGTTTGAGTAAACATAGTGAACCTCTTATGTGTTTGTATAAAAGAAATTAGAAAATACATTGTGTCTCGCTTATATATACGTTCCATTGGTATGATTGGACCTATATTGAAGCATTGAACCCACCATGGGTCTCCGTATCAGAAGAAGCCTTTTTCAGCAGTGGCCTCTTCTGGGCTGATGATTAATGGGAGACGAGCATGATACGATAGATTAGTACAACAATTCTAAGCTAAATGCCGATGCTCAGAAGCCAAATCCTGAATAATGTAGGTAAGCCTATCCTAAGAATGAAACTGCAATATTGTTTATTATTAATTAGATTTGCTAAAATAATAATATGATGAAAAGCAATATTGAAAGGATTAGATCATTACAATGAAAATCAAATATGAAATTAGGTAAGCGCATTGAAAGCTACTAGGATTCGATCGGCTTATTGAATTAGAAAATAATTATATTTCCTAAATAATGCAGCATGTCATCATTCATACTATTGGATGACTTCATAAACAAATAAAATAAACATTGTACACAAAACAGTGTAGTACTGCAATATAATTGATTAAACAGGCTAGGTCCTAATAATTGAATAAATTACAAAGCAGTTTTGACAATATCAAAATCCAAAGTTTGCTATAAACCCTACACATGTAGGTATATGGTTGTTATTTCGATGGCACTGACAAAGAGATATATCTATAAAAGAAACTGTAAGTAATAATGTATGTGTGGGAGAGCCATGCTTCAGCACGAATGGGTCGGCTCGACCGGAGTGATACCACGGCCTCACAGCAAACCGGCGTGAAACAACCACAGCGTTGTGTTTCGCCGTGTGAGTGAGGTTACCGGAGGCCCAATCCTTCCCCTTCCCGGACCCTTCCCCAATCCCTAAATCTCCAAATCCCTAATCCTTAAAAGGTCGGCAACGCACTCGTAACTCCTCCGTTGCGGGTGTCCATGGGCGGCGTTGATTGCTTACCATCAGGTAATCCGTCTGCTCGTTTGCCGACTTATTACATTATTAAAAAAATGTATTTACCTGATCGAATGCTGTACTAATTTCTTCGACTGAAACAGGCACCGACGATTCACTATTGATTAGATTATCCAAATCATTTATCACTTGTTGTAGTTGATCTTCAGGCTGGAATATAGATAAAAGTATTGTAATAACGAATATTGTTTTGTTAAAATATATTGTTATTGTTAGAAACATTTATGCACATACATATAGGTATAGTTAGACAGATTTAATGTAAGTTTCATGACAATGGCGCATGCAGTGTTACATACAATTAAACCTATATACCACTTTATCTTCTTTTCTTCCTTCATTAAGTTTTTCTAATCCATACTCAGAGTTAATGGGTTACTAAACCCATACTAAGCAAAACTTTCGAAACCAAATTGTTACGTAGGGGTAGTTTTAGCAATAAAAATACAATAACAAATTTGTCTAATGACCTTTCGTGTAGAAAGAGCGATTTTGAAGACTTTATGTCTCCAAAGAAATTTCACATTTTAATTTTTTACTTTCAAACAAAGAGTCGCCGTTACAATTTGTTTCAAATTTTACAAATAAGTGCCGATAAAAAAGCAAGGTAAATATCTTTTCTCTACTTGTATATTAATTCTACAACTTTCAACGACGATTAGAGAAGGAATTGACACGTGGATTATTGATACTAAATAATTAATTTATTGAACATTAATTGGTTAAAAATATCTAGGTATAAGTATGCAATCACACAACTAAACTAAATTCTGAACATTAGTTGGTAAAAATCAACGCAATATAGAATAAGAAAAAAGTTCGAAACATTACTATATAAACATTCAACGCGATATAAGAAATAAAATGCTCGTTATAGGTCACACTGTCCTTAACAAAAACAACTTTTCCTACAACGTGGATGCCAAACTATGATTCTTATATACAGCTACAAGAAGACAGGACATCCACAATCAAGCGAGACTTACTGCCAGCGTTGTTGGTAGAGTGGTCGTTGGAGGAGGTGGAGGCGGTGGTGGAGTCGTCACAGTAGTCGTGGTGGGTGCCATTGTTGTAATAATTGGCGTCTCCGTTCTTATCGTCTCAAACGGCATGGTCACAAACGTCACGTGGCCGGGAGTAGTAACGGGTATAAATTCCGTTGTGGTTGTAGAGTTATCAGGGACAGGCGTAGATGATAATAAAGGTGTATTTTCTTCTGAACTGCTTGTTTCCTCGTCCACATGTTTTGAGGTACACTAAAATGTTAGTCAATTAGCTTGTGCTGAGCAAATGTTAAGTGTTATTAGTTTACAGTAATTTGTGTTAGATACACATAACTTAAAGTATTAGCAGTAGCAGCGCGACAGTCGCCGAGTCGCGTGTCGCGGAATACTGCTCATGAATATGGGCCTCTAGCATGGCTTGAAACTAGTCGAGTATATCGTCAAATCATTACGTGAGTAAGCCGAAAACATAATAATTAATTTAGAATGTCTCACGGAAGTTATAATAAAAATTTCTTCAATAATAATCTTTTATTTTCTTTTGTTCAACTATTTTGATTGCTTCTCATTTATGGTATATTATGAAATGTAATTAGATCTTTTTTTAGCAAACAATATTAACAAAGTAATTGTTTTTGCTAACAGAAGAAACTGATAGCCCTCGACAAGGGAACAGTTTTAATCAGAATTGATGTTGTATAATGCCATTTTACACACATGTAGGTAACTAAATGCTTATAATCAAATTCTGTAAAAAAAATCAAAGCTATTTTCACCCTTAATGGCTCTGTCGATTAAGAGCATTGTACCATGGACTGTTAAAAATATTGCATCTCTGTTCAAAGAGTATTACGGGTATTTAGTAAAAGCAGTTTTGGCGCCCAGAACAATACTGAGCTGATGAAGAACATGCAATGAGTTATACCTGTAATGTACAGTCAGCTGGCCTATTTGGTATGCAGGTGCGAAAATCAGAATTGATTCAATACTAAGACAGTAGCTAATGTTTGGATGTGTGAGTAGGGCTACTTAGGACCTTCCCCTTACCCCTCAGTAGACGTTTCCTAATCCCCAAATCCCTTATCCTCAAAGGCCTGCAAAGCTTTTGCTACTAATCAGGTGTTGTAGATGTCCATGGCCACGTTTACCATCAGTGATTAGCAATGGTCTTTAAAAGAGACTGCGCTTTGAGTTTCTTTCGGCATTTCTTCTCAGAGCTACTATTTACTCTGAATTGAAATGGTGGCTTCATCTAGTTCCTAATTTATCTAATTATGTCGTGCAAAAAATTAATGGCTTATTTATAAAAATAAATTCGTTGTTTCATTGTTGATGTGCATAAAGGCTCGTTATCGCCCTATCCCTTGAAAAATCAACGGTTAGATACTGAACCGACCAATTAATACAAGATACACGACGAACAATAGCTACTGTCTCTGTAATAAGTTAATCTTTATTTTCTTAAAAGCATACCAAATAATTTAATTACTAACAAATGTACTTACATTTACACTGCATTCGGCTGTAGTGTTGTGTACGTCGACAGGGGTGGTGACATTCTGTTGAGGTTCTTGGCTTCGGTACAACGTCGGCAGCTTGGTAGACATTATGCATTCATCATCCATCGTGGTCACCACTTGCACGCCATCATTGAAGTTACCAATACAAGTGTGGATCCGACATTGAACTGTTATTGATTCCACTGAAATATAATTTTCGTTATAAATCACAGTTTGTTCTTTACTCTTAAAGGTTACGCTACACTCTTAAAGGTTAAGTTACCTTCGTCAAAAAAGGAAACATTTTTACAAAAAGAAACTTCTTCAGTCTTATAGTCAGTACTTGCGTTGAAATTTAAAAAGAACCGTTTTTCTGGTATTAGTCGGCAAACGAGCAGGCGGATTACCTGATGGTAAGTAATCGGCGCCGCCCATGGACACCCGCAACATCAAAGGAGTTACGAATGCGTTGCCCAACTTTTAGGGATAAGGGTTTCTTTTTATCGGATATTTAAGGATTGGGAAAGGATAGGAGAGGGACAGGAATTTGGCTTCCGGTAACCTCACTCACACGGGCAAACAACAACGCTGTGATTGTTTCAAGCCGATTTTCTGTGTGGTATCACTCCGTTTGAGCCGACCCGTTCCTGCCGAAGCTTGGCTCACCCACACTTATAATGACCAACCTATAATAGCTTAGGTAGTCTTTTATCAATAATACATTTTTTTTTTTGCTTGTAGCAAGTTGCCCTTAACAAACCTTCATAGTCCCTAGTCTTATACTTATCACTATACAAGTGAAATAATTGCCCTCAACCTGACCTTTTAATTACATTGAAGTCCAATCTTCTGCCTACTTAAACATGACAATGTGGACATAAAAGAATTTTAATTTACAAGTATTACCGTCAACAATGAATGATATTATCTTTAATTGATGAGTTAATTACCTAACTGTTGTGACATTGCAACAGGTCGGATACTACAGGTAACTAGGGTAAAAAGTGAAAAAATAAAACAATCGGTCAAATGTACCGAATCTCTACTAGGGAACTTTGCAACGCATTGATTGAACTAAGCCATTATTTTCGACACGTAACTTATTTACTGTAGGTATGTAGGTTAAAAATCTAAAATTTAAAGAAAGTAATAAAGTATTTTATTGGTTTTACTTGTGTAGGCTTGAATTAGCGATTTGATCATACTAAAATTTTTTATAAACATCTTTTTATTAGTCTGTAAAGCCTTCTATAAATAAAATAATCTTTTGGATTTGAGTGATCAGAAAGTACAAAAAAAATGTTAATAATATTTTCGTATTAAAAGAAATTAAAAAGTCACCTTTTTTGTAACAATTATTGGCATTCGTGTTATAAAACTACTGCCATAGACATACAAAACTGTAGATGTATTATTACAAGTAGTGACCGTCTGTCTGGATGTTTAACCTCTGCACTTGGATATAAATGAGACTAATTAGGTGACCGGGATACATTCAAGTGCAGACTAATCAGATAATTATGATAGCGTTTGCTGTAATAGGATACCGACTGTTTCATTATATAACTGCACGGTTGGTGCGGTGACTGGGCAACTGCCTGCCGTGCAACGTGTCGCGGGTTCGTTCCCACCACGGAACAACTCTTTGGGTGACTCACAAATTGTTGTTTCGGATCTGGGTGTCATGTGCATTTGAAATTGTATGTTTATAACCGCACCCACGACACAGGAGAAAATCCCAGTGAGGGAGAACGTTTTCAAAAAAAATAGGGGAGATGACGGTTGAGGGTAAATAGCTACTAATTTTGTCAGTGGTTATGCCAAACTTTATGAGCGAGATAAATTCTAGCTTATTTTTGTTTAATTTTTCATGCACGTTAGAAGGACCTAATGCCTTATACATTCTCTACCAGCCGTGGAGAAGCAGAGATAAGCGACTTGTTGGTGCAAAAAGCAAGAAAACAGATTCAATTACTGAATTACACTATACAATTTTTGTTACTTAAAAATACATGACTAGTAAAACTTTGTAATAATAAATCTGATACCCGATATTTTGAACTACGAGTAACTACGAGTGCGTTGTCGGCGTCTTGTGGGTTATGGATTTATGAATAGGGTAGATATAAAGATAATGGGGGGAGGGTTTGGGCCTCATATAACCTCACTCACAGGACGAAACACAGCGTAAGTATTGCTTCACGCCAGTATTCTGTGAGGCCGTGGTATCACTCCAGTCGAGCCGGCCCTCCAGCATCATAGCTCTCCCATACTTGTAATATTACACAAAACCACAAAATATTAGTGAAATAAAGAAGTACTTACAAAATTCATGACTATCAGCATTACAATAGTAAACAGGTTTCATGTAAACAATTTGAAGGCCTTCCCAGGTCCCTGGCTGCACCGGTAGCATCTTTGGATTCAGTTGCAAGTGTATCAAAAGAGTTTTCTTATCTAAAAACACTTTCTTTAACTTCATTCCGTAAAAAACGTCTTTCTCTTTAGTAGGATTCAAATCTGGATAAGCAGTTTTGAAAGCAAACAAGATATCTTCAAATATCTTTGGATCTTGAGTTACTTCAGTTCCACCATTAATCTTATAATAATTGGTTGAATAAAATATGTATGCTTTTAACTTCTTTTCCCAATTCTTCTTCAGTCTTTCTAGATTGTCAAACGTGTATTCCTTGTCCAGTACAAGTTTGACGGCATAATTGTATCGGAGGGATTCTTCCTCTCTCACCCAGAGAGCTTTGTTTGACTCTGACACTTGGTACCGTTTCGAATCAATGTGGACACACCAATAATACCCATCTCCATTAGGCTTGAGGACGTAGGTCGACATTTTGTTGTGAACACCATCGGAACTAAATTTAACAGACGTTGGCAAATATGTCTCAGAATCCGTGAAGCAGTAGATATTGTCCTCGTCTACTTTATCAGTTACAGTCAATATTAACTTGTTTTGACTGAAAAAATAATAGTTAAAATTTAAATTAAAAGAAAAATTTCTGCAAAATAAAATTCATCAAATTATTTAAAAAGACATGTCATGTGAAGTTTTACTTACTCGTCCGCGCTAACCACTAAATTAACTCTTTTCAATTCAACATTCTTCTCGCATATGACGTCATAGAATATATAAGAACTGTTAACCAATTGCCACAAATCGTTCTTTACTGCACCAAAAGAGGTTTCATTTCCTCCCATCATTTTAAAATCTTCATCCAAGTGCCACGAGGTGGGTGGTTCCTATTTAATAATAAAAAAATAAATATAAAACTGCTTAGCTTAAAAACGTGCAAAATTAAAAAGGTCACATTTTTAATGTTGGTTAACACATAAAACATTAACATGCTTTAAGAATAATATTTATGCAGAGCGCTACAATTTGACATTTTTTTAACAAAGTATAAGTTAAAACAGGTCACGTTAACACTAACAAATATAAATCGACTTAGAGCGCAATAACAATGAAGGCAAAAAACAACATGCGACTGATGAAGCCTTAAATGTAAAGGATTACGTGTAAAAAGCAAAGCAATACATTTCAAATTTCGTCCATGCAGGAATCATAGTGACTACTAAATGAAAGAGAATTTGAAAGAGTTCCCACCAACACTAACACATCCCGGTATACGGGTTGCGAAAGCCATCGCGATGACTTGTGACAGCACAATTCTGGAGATGTTTCGAGCTCAAACAGAGTTTTTCTGTTCGAAGGAGGTACAAATGGAAACCAGCCACCACAGTCCAATAGCTATTAAAAACAAAACATTCTAAAACAACGAAAGCAGCATATGATGGTCACTAACGGTGAAATTATTATTTGAGTACTCAACGACACTAGATGCTAAATACTATATGACCAAGACCACTTTGGAATGATATCAAAATAATTCAAAAATGTAACTACGTATATGTAAAATGATAAGACGTATTTTTGATTCACAACTATACTCGGGGTACTTATGAATGCTGAATGCTTTTATAGACATTACTAAGATCAAAGACAAACTAACATTGATGGACATGATAAACAAGTGGGAAAAATGTAACTCACCGTGGTGCCTCCGCTCACAATATTCATGTGACGTTGAGGATCGTACGTAATACCCAGTGGATAGTTAGGAAATGATTCTAAGACGTGTAATATTGGATTATTTGAATATCTCCAGCCGTTGTACAGGAGTGTGCCTCCCCGTTTCTCACATATTTCCTTCGACTGATTCCAGGTTGCTCTTACCGGACCACCGCCAACGGCAGTGGCTGCTGACAAACAAGTTGATTTTGGAGACCAAAATCTATAAGAATCTTTGAAATCTTCACAACCTTCTTTAGACATATCGTCTGGTTCATCGTATGGTTGGACTAAGCAGTATCTATAGTACATTTCGTCACATCTTGCAGTGGTAAAGTTACTTACGGGGTCCATCACTATGCATAGCTCTTCGTCAATGCTTGGTTGGGGATTATTAATTTCAAATGTACTTTCTAGAAGGGATCCTATTGATTTTGTGAAGGAGTAATCAATGAAGGGTCCCCCAGGGTACAATGATTTGTACTCTGTCCATAATACTAACTCAGACTTTGTTAAGTTTAAACTGTTGTACAGTTTCGATGTGTATAAGTTACCGGAGCACCCTACATATTTGTCTGTGAGTTTCTCTGGACCCTTCAACCGGTAGCATATTAAATCTCCTTTTAAATTGGAATAAGCTATCTGGAATCCTATTGGACATCTCACTTTTTTAGATTTCTTTGCTTCTAGTGCAGGTTGCAACACCAGCAAGAGTATTATTGTAGCTACGGTGGGTATTCGATGTAGTAGGACCATCTGAAACAATAAACGCTTTTTGTGACTTTATGTTCTTTCCTCGTATTCTATTATTACTAATTGATTTATAAACATTTTACCTTACATTGAAACTTTACAATATGACACATTTAAACGCAAGTTGATGACAAATACATACATATAACGTTTTCATACAATATAATACAATACAATGTATAGAGAAAATATTTCTGTGAACTTTAGATACCTCTTTCGGCAATTTTGTATGATCGACTCTCTGTTATCAATGTAATCTCATTGTGAACGTATCAGCAGATAACTTCGCCTATGAAATGATACTTACCGATATATGAATATCAACGTTTATTATTGACTGAAGTGACTCAGAATACTTAGTTAAGGCCCCTAAGAGGTACCAGAAACCTATTCGTGATATTTCAAGACTTCGATGATGATTCCAACCGCGCAAAGAAAAAAAAAAGAGAGAAGAAAAGGGGAAAAGTTTAGCAAGGCTGATAGAATGGTAATGATTGCAGACATAAGTATATAATATATAATCATATAATATATAATATGTAAGTTATAATTTATTTATTTATATAATACTTAATTTGTAATTTAATTATATATATTATATAATATGTAATTTCATGTAGTAGTGGAACGTTAATACTTAAGTTGTACAGAAAAAAAAAAAAAATGATACAATAGTACTTCCATTAATTAAATTAAAAATAACACTTAATGTGATTTTGAATGATAACTAACACATAAAACTTACGACAACGAACTGAATACACGATGAATCTAACGCATTTTGCTGTAAAAGTGCGGTTACCAGTCATCAGTTCAAATCTATTATGTCCCAACGATCCGGCAAGTGAAGAAAATCGGTAGAGTTCAATTATTGATAATTACATAAAAACATAAAATAAAGTAGGAGTACTTGTTTTTTTCTGTAATAGGACGGCAAAATGTGCATACGTATTACCTGATGGCAAGCAATAGCTGATGATAAGCACACCCGCAACAACGGAGGATTTACGAGTGCGTCGCCGATCTCAGGATTGGAGAGGGATTAGGGAAAGGGGAAGAATTAGGCCTTAGGTGACCTCATTCACACGGCGAAACGCTGTGATTGTTTCACGCCGGTTTTCTGTGAGATCGTGGTATCACTGCGGCATACCTCCTCCATACTTTTTTTCCAAATTATCTTATTCAATGAAATTTTTTATTACCTATGTCAACTTTTATACACTAATTAATTAAATTAATGTTAATAGGTATATGTATATTATTACAAATTAAATATAGTTAGATCCAATGAAAATGTCAAATAAATTAAGGGGTACATCTTCTTATATATAAAAATGGATCGCAAAATATGTTGGTAAGCGCATAACTCAACAACGCCTGGAACAATTTTGCTAATTCCTTTTTGGTTGTGTTTGTTATTGTAAGGAGAAGGTTCTTATGAAAGAAAATGTTAGAAAAGTAGAGAGGAAAATTGGGGAAAAGGGAGCCTTTCGTTGTTAGCGAGATAGTAGGACCCGCGCGAAGCGGGGTTGGGCCGCTAGTGTCATACAAAATTACAAAGTCAAATAACAATTAATAATGATCAAAATAATTATGTCTGGTAAGGTGTATTTTTCTCTAAGTAATCCTAATGTTATCTATAAAGAAAGTGCTCCCCGTTGATAAAATTAATTGAAATACTTATATATCTTTTGACTTTACATGTGATTATCAAAATTATCATATCATATGACTTGTATGTACTTACTTATGTCATAATACAAAGAAATAGGTAATAAGCTGGGGAAATATGCGGAATCAGATATTTGTGATAACTTAATGGTCAATGATAAATAAATGAATTTGCTTTAATTTTGGCGTCATATTGGAAAAAAATACTTTTAGTTTTATTCAATATATTAACGACATAGTTTTATTGATTTTTTTGTAATAATTTACTCTACCAAAATACTATAATACTAGAGAATTCGAATTGTGCGTCCCTCAGAACTTCTGCTCGATTTATGAATAGGTATTCAATCAGTCATTGTTATTATTTTGATTCCATTCGTATGTATTTTGTTTAACTATTTTCTAGCTATGTTTTGTAACTTTTGTTTCACCCAAATTCATGCCCATTCATAAATGTAAATAGTAGAAATATTCTACAAACATTCACAACTAACATGCGAAATTATAATGAATTCACTACAAAATAAAAAATGCCAACGTAATTGTTGCCTCCATCCAATGACCTTAATCACTCAGAAAGCGAACCTCGCTTCATATTAAAACTACTGTTATATGAGCATATTTATAAAAACTGTTTTTTTTATTTTTGGTTGTTTGTCTATAAATTCTTTAACTTACTTCTGCTTTTGATAAGTGAATTTTGTTTCAAAGCCACGCCAAAATCTAATACAAGGTCAGTAAATAAGTAATGATTATAATAATTATCATGCGTGATAATTAATAGCTAATCAAAAAATGACAATTGAAATGTTTTTATAGATCGAATCTTCGTACTTAATAAAGATAAGGAAAACTGTCAAAAGTTAGGTTTATTTAAAAATAACACCATTGTCGTCGTAGGTAGATATTAAACTTTAAGAAAGTTTATTTCCATAAATATGTCAGTCTCAAACAGTTAGGTGAGTGACTGATAGTGAGTCAGACAGTCGGGGACACGAATGTTATCAATTATCATGGCCCGATTTTGATGGCATTCCTTGATTAACATTGATACGTGTAATACGTAATCACAACCAGATTTTTCCTTAATTGAATATAATTTACCGCGCTAACACGATCTTTACAAACCGCAGTTAAAATCAGCAAAAAATGTTTCCTCACCTTCATTTCTTTAAGTGATCTGAGCTCGAATGACGAAAGGTCCTCTGTGCCAGCTCATCTTACAGTCCCATTTAAAACTTAATCTCTAGGAACTAACGTCCAAAGTCGCTTGCATCGTATACACAGTCACTCGTACCGCGGCTTCGTCTGAAAAAATTGAAAGAGTGTCATTAATGTTAATATTTAACCTTCTTGGGTGTCAGTACAGATGTCAAGGGATCATGATTTAATAGGGGCCTTAACTTTTGTGTATAAAATACTTTACTGGTCAGATTCTGATCTCCGATTAATGACAAGATAGTCAGGTGCATGTATATCCGGATTTTTTGTCACTCAGGTGGTAAAGTGGATTGTTTGCGCTCACGGTCGATGCATCGATTCGTCTTACGCGAAACGGAAGTCGAATTTCATTATCGATTACAAGAATTATCTCCTAACTGTCTTCTACTTTCGAGTTCTTCCTAGAAGACATTGTAGTATATTTATGATGAAGATCAAAATGTGAAACTGGTTAATCAATTAGACAATGTTGTTGATTTTTTTTGCAAGGCATTTTTCACATTTTCAGTATCAATCAGTAGTTTATTTGTAATTTTATATGAATTAGTTTCTCAATTTCGATAGTTATTAAATTCATGCTTTAGCCTTTTTAGTACTTACACCTACCTTACTCTTACTCAAAAACCCTGTAAGTCACATTCAAAATATTAAAAAAAAACTAACTAGCCGGCGGAGCCGGAGACAGATGCTACAGTTTACAAGGTAAAAGTGATCTATGTTATTCGAGACTAACAGTCTATCTCTGTACCGAATTTTATACAGATTTGTTTGAGTATTTCTTTCGTGAAAGAGTAAAACATTGATCTTTCTTTCTTCTTTTAAATATTTTTGTAAACAAATATTTAACACGTTTGCCAAATAACTATTTTTCTGTCTATTGTAGTATGGCTTAGAAACATCCCGATTTTAATATTAGTAGTTTCTATGCATTTTTTGACCTCTCCGTCTGGTAAACTGGCACAGCAACCACACTTAGTAATTTCAGTAGCGTGATTGGGATCAATTAATTAGTAGAAATCGGAATACGTCATCAGTCTCCATTAAGGGAGTCGTTTGGGAAGAAATATCTCAAAGGTCAAGAAATGGTATGATCCAACGTGCTTTACTGTGTCAAGGGTATTTTTTACTTTAAATGGATGTTTGAGGTCACTTTGAGCATTAGTTTAACGTTCATGGTATATGAAACTGAAATTAAAGAGGAGCATTCCTCGATTATCTAATACCCAAAAGAGCGGCAAAGATCTTGTAACTATAAATAATTAACACCCGCAAACACAGAGGAGTTACGAGTATGTTGCCAACCTATTGAGGATTGAGGTTTAGGAGATTTAGGTATGGCGAGTAATTGGGGATGGGAAAGGATTGGGCCTCCGACAACCTCACTCACGTCTTAACACTACATGTGTTTGTTCCACGTAAGTTTTCTGTGAGGCCGTGGTATCACTCCGGTCGAAACGACCCATTCGTGCCGAAGCATGGCCGATCAGTTTCCAGTCCTACGCTTAAACATTAGTTTGTTGCCTAAATTATACAAAATAAAAAATTTACACCTATGTATATTAATACAAATTACTATGACATCAAGGTACTGATATAAAACTACACCAGAAAAGCAAAAGAATAGATACTACTTACAGTAAAAATACCCTATATCAATTCTCACAGTTATCAGGACCAGTCCACGTGTTATGGTCGTGTAAGCAATATGAATCAGTCATCTCAAAAGCGACATGAGATATGACGTCACACAACTCGCTGACGAAAATATTTGCTGCAAACGTGTTCTCAGAAACTATCATTTAATGTGTATATAGAGATAATGTAACATAATTATGCTATTATTTATTAATTATAATTTTCCTTTGATGTTTTCATTGGAGCCCTGTGTATGCCTGCTGATCTATTTCTATTGGCATTACGTGTACACACATGATTATGTATCAAATACGTAATTAGCACGCTGGCTATGTGCCATGTAATTAAGAAATCTTATAGACTAGGTGTAAAATATATATTTCTTTCATCCTCGTCAGCGTAGTAAATTCGAATAGTAAACTCTGCTGATTTGAGTATTAGAAACAGATAAATATTTAAGATTTTCTACTATACAATATACTATTATAACATCGTACGTACTCGTATCTACAGGACGATAGTTAGGCTTTTTTTGTGAGGGGAAAATCATCAAATGACTTCTCCCGCCCAGGGCCGAGCGGGAGGGAGTGTCAGACTCTCACTGACTAAAAACCCCCCTGTTCCTTCTCCTGCTCTCGGCCGAGGTCGCGGTGCCTCATTGCGCTTACCCCGCAACCCCGTCTGATGATAGTTAGGCTTGTGATGTCCATGTGGTACAGTTAACTACACCTAATTTCCAATAAAGTAAATTTGTTCAATAAATAATCTACCAATTGCTAGTTACAACAATTTTGATCCACAATATCTTGGATATAAATCAATTGATTAAATGACGTGGTCTCAAAACCCGGCTTCCGTAACATTTCTTATGATTAATAGACATTCGGAGAAGAGAATAATGACACGATCACTTTCGGATAATGAGTTCCTTTTATAGATCAGTGTAACAATGACGTGACATAAAAACCCAACTTTGCGGAACTTTACACCTCTAACTTGATAACTGTTTGAATAATATCTTTTTAAATGTTAGGAAAAGTATTTAGCTTTTTTCCGCGACAAAAATCCAGGCTTGTTGCAGGATGCAATCCCATTCCTATTCAATCATGCACATGCACATGCCGCAAAGGTAACATGCACATGTACATGCAAAAAACAGAAAAACAGGCCACGCAATCAAACCTATACTCGACACGTGTTTCGCCCCTCCACAGGGCATCCTCAGGAGATGTTGACTCGACGAGGTTTGATTGCGTGGCATGTTTTTCTGTTTTTTGCATGTGTGCATATGCATGTTACTTTTTTTGTCGCGGAATAAAAACTAAATTTTTTTTCCTAACATTTAATGTCATGGATTTCCGCAAAGTAACTATTGAATCTATAAATTAATATCTTTTTTATATGTAAAACATAGTGACCCGCCTCAGCTTCGTACGAGTGCAACAAATCTTCGGTAACCTCACTTACTTACTATAAACATTCCTCTTGAATTACTGTATCTTCTAAAAAATAATATCAAAATCCGTTGCGTAGTTTCAAAGATTTAAGCGTTTTAATATAGATATATATTAATGTCGATGTTTGATAATGATTAAAATAGAGCTCTCTCTCTCTCTCTCTTAACATGTAAAAACAATAACATATCTTTTCAAAATCTATACAAAAGACACACCGGACGACAAAAATATATAAATACCTATATACTAATACTACAATGTTATAAAGAGAAAAAAATTGTAAGTTTGTATGTAGAGGGTAACCTTTGGAACAGCTGGTCGATATCCCAAAATTCTGATAGATAGATAGCTACAATGTGCCCGAGTACTATAGGAGTATATACTATTATAACACCCTACCACCAATAGCAGCCGAGCAGCGGGTGAAACTACATGGCAGTAGCTAGCTACAAATATGTATAAAAGGGAAAAGTAATATTCTGAACTTTCGTAGCAATATTTTGTAACACAACTTATTACTGTCAATTTCCTTGTTAACTGTATTTACCACGCCTCGATACCGTGGCTAGTTGATAACCAATTTTTCATTAACATCGAGCAGTCAGTAGGTGCAACCAACTATATCAGGCACCAGTTTTCACGCTTCTCCGCTAATTTACACAATAATAACTAAAAATTTGGTACGGAAAACCCGCACTATTGTGAATATACTAACTTTGTCTCATATTTTGGTCTATGATACAATCATTATGCTAATATGAAACTGTGAAAGAATTGCGGAATAGTTTCAGTGTCCAGTTGTAGCAATCTAACTTCATTGGAAAATGATACAAGTTATGACTCATTATGATTTAAATTGCCGGTAAAATCAGTGTCAGCTTGCTTGGACATAATGCTAACATAATGTTGCTAATAATCTAATATTGTAGTTGTACCTAAAATTCTCCAAACAAATATACTTTTATATGTGATACGCAAACGAACTGGCGTCGGAGAAAGCAGAAAGCAAAGAAAGCAATCGGTGCAGCCCATTGACACCTGCAACACCAAAGTAGTTGCAAGTGCGTTGCTGGTATTATGGAGATGAGGTGTTTTTGGATTCAAGGATTGGGGAGGAATGAAGGGAGAGAAGGATTGGGCCTCCGGTAACCTCAACTATACGGCGAAGCACAACGCTATTGTTATTTCACGCCGTTTTATTTTGAGGCCGTGGAGTCACTCCGATCTAGCTGATACCCATTCTAGCCGAGGCATGGCTCTCCTACACTCACTGTACAGTTGTACAGTTTTTGAGAAAACCCGTCCATTTTAGAGATTGTAAATAAGTTTTTATTAAGACAAAGCATCTTTATCTTAATTTCTTTATTCTTAACAGTTTTGTTTTCGATCTATCAAAACTGCCGTCATTACAACACCCAAATACAAAACAAAGCTAAATACAATACTTTTATCTCAATTTCTAAACAATTCTACATTCATTAGTTTAATTCTGAGTTGATCACAATACTACGCGAGTACAACAAGCTTTGTATTAGAGACGAGTGGATAAACACATAAAGTTACAATATTTGAGTAAGGTCGGGTCAATGAGTCGCTCTATACTTATGGGGTCACCCCCAATGGACGCAGAGAAGTAGCATAATCAATTGGATGCGATCGCAGCCCCTAATGAGTAGAAATACTCTGAAGTTGGATAATAGAAGGTTTAATTTATTGACATATACTATTTATAAAATATTTTAATATCTAAAATACCTTAGAACTGTTCAAACCTTTAAGAAACGAGCATATTCCTTCTTAAAAGGCCGGCAACGCACCTGTGACTCCTCTGGTGTTGCGGATGTCCATGGACGGCGCCGATCGCTTACCATCAGGTGATCCGTCTGCTCGTTTGCCTCCTATTCCATAAAAAAACTAACCGTACCTTGTGTAAAGTAAACAATGTACAGTACAATTCATAAATAAATATGATCAGATGTGGGAGAACGATGCTTCAGTATGAATGGGCCGGGAAAAACTACAGCGTAGTGTTTAGTCAAACGATTAGTAGTACCAATTCCTAGATACCCAAATCCTCAATTCCATACACCCTGATAGGCCGGCAACGCACTTGTAACTCTTCGAGACTACAGGTGTCGATATACCGCCAGGTGATCCGTCTGATCGCTTGCCTTCTAATCCCATAAAAAAACCTATATTTTACTAAGACTATATGCAACAATGTTGTGAATAAGTGTATCACTAGGTATATTACTTCTCTACTACTAATCACTAATAGAAAGTTAAACAATATGATGTTACGATACTTGAAACTCATCATGGCGTTGGAACTATGTCAAAAAGTTATTATACTATTAATATTGAAATCTTTATTTATGAAAAGCAAACGATATTTACGGATTCCTCATGTCCGTCTCCCACACAGCTAAATAAAACATCTGCCTTCGCGCACTTTCACGTGCTAAATGCTCTTTTAGACGTCTAACCTGTCTAAACTTCACGAACGCGTGGTAGACGATAGCTGCCGTCAAGACGTCATAACACTTGAACTACGAAAACAACTCTTAATGGAACGCAATAAAGGTGTACTAAAGTTGTTATGTGTCAAAATTTAAAATGGACAGTGACCTCCATTATATCGAAGAAGCCGCGATGGGCTTTTAAACTGTACTATTTTCAGCTGCTTTTTTAAATTGTTGGTGAAATATTAGAGCAGGAGTGGGCTTTAGGAATTTCATACTGGAAGTTTAAGTAAATTTAGAAGAATTCAGCTGCACACATACAATTAAGATTCAACAAGTTACCCAGCTTCCTAAAATGGAAATTATGTAGGTCATTGTCACTTGTCTACAAATCATCTACATCATTTCTAAGTGCGGGATTGCCATGGCATGGGTCGGCTCAACCGGATTGGTCCCACGGCCTTACCGAAAACCGACGTGTAACCGGTGACCTCTACCGGAGGCCCAATCCCATCCTTCCCTCATCCCCAAAAGGCCGACAACGCACTTGCGGCTCCTCTCGTGCTTCGGGTGTCCATAGAGAGCGTCGATTACTTACCGTCAGGTAATCCCTCCACTCGTTTACCGCCATATATAAGTATTCTCAGGAATATATAAATAACTGTTTCGATTTTAGTGTTAAAAAATTTTATAGATACAGATTTTAAAGATTAGTTTTTCTTATTGAGACTTCATCATCATTTATTTTATTATGGCAACTAAGTTGTTTCTTTGAAATAAATGAATTACAATAGATAGTTCGAGAATATTCTACGTTTGGTAGTAAAAGTTCTAGTTAGGTACATCAATCATTTAATGCAATCGTGGGAAGTAGAATTACTGAACATTCTCTTCAGAGTTGTCCATTGGGTGCAGCGTATGATCGACACTTTTATAGCATACTTGCCCTGAATGTCGGTGACGTCACTACGAAAACAAATAGCGTCTTTGATAATATTCTATACTGAAGCACTTTACAAAAACCGCACTTAGATAAATTATCTCTTTTGGCAAGAGTACTAACATTCAGTTGTTTATCGTTATGAGTAAAACTGATAGTAAATACGCAGTTTATTTTATAGTAGGAATGAAATTATAAGTAAAATGGTACCTATAGATAGGTTAGGTACATAAACAACATTCGATTTTCAAAAACGGCACACTTATGCACACATGAATAAATCGTATGATACACATTAAAGTGAGATGGTATGATTCAATAATCGTGAGTAAAAAAGAGACAAATATGAAAAAGTGTGGCTAGTAAGCTACATTTTAATGTATCACTTGCGCTACAGCGAGCGCTTGTAACCTATGTACACCTTTTTACTTATAATATCATTGGTAGGTCAATATTTTCTTTTTAGTTTATGCGTCCTGGAAGAAATACGTACAAGTGTGGGAGAGCCATGCTTCGGCACCAATGGGTCGCCTCGACCGGAGTGATACCATTGCCTTAAAAAAACCAGCGTGAAACAACCACAGCGTTATGTTTCACCGTGTGAGTGAGGTTACCCGAGGATCAATTCTTCCCCTCCCCCAATCCCTAAATCTCCAAATCCCTAATCCCCAAAAAGTCGACAATGCACTCGTAACTCTGTAGTTGCAGGTGTCCATGGGCGACGCTGATTGCTTACCATTACCAGGGCTCGTTTGCCGACCTATCACATAAAAAAATACATGTCTTTTCAAACTTTTAAATGCTTAACAAAAGAAAAAAACGGCCTAATCCGATAATGTGTGGAAAGGGTTTTAATCACCATAGTCAAAGTCATTTGAGTCCTTAGCAATTTCGGAACAAATTGTTTACTAAAGAATAGTTGTGAATAAGATTCTCAGAGTACGGCAGTTAATCTTTGATTGGAGACGCGCAAGTCTATTGTTGATCTTTTATTGTGTCTACCTATATTGTATCTATACTCGCCGCAACAGTATCATGATAAAGTGTGGGAGAGACAAGTTTACGGCACGAAGGGTCGGCTCGACCGGAGTAACACCACGGCCGCACAGAAAACGGGCGTGAAATAACCACAGCATTGTTTCGCCATGTGAATGAGGTAACTGGAGGCCCAATCCATCCCGCGCCTCCCATTTCTTCTCAATCCTTAAATATCAGAAACCTTTATCCCTAACAGGCCGGCAACGAACTTGTTGCTCCTTTAGTGTCCATGGCGCTGATTGCTTACCGGATTAACTGACCCGTCTGCTCGTTTGACAGCCAAACTATTACCACGAAAAAAATATTATAAAAGACATTTAAGTATTTGCAACAATTCAGCCATATCGATTTATAGCCATATTGCGAACCTACCGGACCTATTGTCTGTAAACGACTAGATGTGTCAATTGGTGATAAGCAACCTTTAGAGACCCACAACACCAGAGGAGTTACAAGCTCATTGCTGGCATTAAAGATTTAAGGATTGTGATTGATGAACTCACTCAGACGACGAAATACATTGCAAGCGTAGTTTCACGCCGGCTTTCTGTGAAGCCGTGGTATCACTCCAGACGAGCTAGCCATGGCACTCCCGCATACATTTATTACGTAACCTCATTTCATAATAACAAATCTTCAGTAAATACGTAATGATCATTCTATTAATAGTTCCTCAATAAAAACTCTGACATGTGACTGCTCAATTATCTCATAATTTTAATGTACTATTGTGCTGAAACGTTTACGTTTATACTTGACGAACGATGAACGATTTTCCCTTTAGTTTCATCGAGATTGTAAGTTTAGACTTCCATGTTTGCGTTCAGAGTAGAATAAAATATCATTATTGAAACGAACATAAAGGTTTTTAAGCTGTATCAATCCTTAATAACTCCAGTAAAACTAAATAACACAATTTTTTAGAAAAAATGTCTTATTTAGTTTCTTAGTAAAATACGAAAAATACACGAAATGAACACGGCACATGACAAACAATGACGTCACTTTAAGGTGTAATGTACCTATATTCATACACAAAATTCTATTTGTGGTGTATTTATACATATAGTATATTATTTTTAGGCATCTGAAAATACAAGCTTGCTTTCTCCATGGATACACGATATTATCTCCCTTTTTTCGAAAATAGGCAATATGCATTTTCCTTTCTCCTGTATTTTTAGGTTAATAGTACAAATAACAAAAAAAAAGGTATGTCGATTTTATGTGTCTACAGCGAATAGTCCTAATACAAAACTAACCTAAACCTTATAATCTTAAAGAATGTTTAGACATTATTACAAATAAAAAATATTCTATACAGAATTTAACTTTAAGAAAACTTCAAATGGTGAGCAGTAAAGAGATTTTACATCTATGTAGTAAAAGTTTACTCTATTACAGAAGCATTTCGCGCGTAAAATTCAAAGGTGTTCCAATTTTCAAATTAGACTCCTAATGAAATCGATTTTAGCGCGAATAAATAATAAAAAGAGGTTCATTGCTCATGCCACTATTTATTTGTTTATTTTCTTTTTTACAAAATACTTAGTCAGCCAAAAGTAACCGAAAATTTGGCACACGACACTGATAGGATATACATCGTGTTGGTTGTTTTCCTAAATATCAAAGCGAAAATATTGAGTTCAACTGAAATCGTTCAAGGTGGCTGTAAGTAAACGGGTCGTTAAGGTGAGCGATTCAATGGCGTACCACCAAAAGACCCTATTTTTAGCCATCGGATGGCATTACGTCAAATTCTCTGGAACCTCATTGTTTATTCAATGGGGAATCCTTTTGATCCTCTTTTTGATCAGTCTTTTGTCTCAGTCGTACATGAAAAGCATGTTTCGAGACACAATCGAGACGAGATACATGTATTTTTATGTATCCGGTCTTTCTACTAGCCGGATGATATGTTACTGAATGTCTTATATTGTAGGTACTCGTACTATCGCATACAGACTTTTAGATTGTCTCATCTATACTAATATTATAAAGATGTAAAGTTTGTAAGTTTGTATGTAGCGGGTAATCTTTGGAACCGCTGGTCGGATTGTCAAAATTATTTCACTGGTACATAGCTACAATGTTCCTGAGTGCTATAGGCTATAAAACATCACGCTACGATCAAATAGAGCCGAGTAGCGGGTGAAACCGCGCGAGAGTGACTAGTTTACAATAAAATTGTTGAACATGTTCTCTGTAGCAAATGAAGTTTGGTGTCAGACACGAACCCGTCCTTTTTAATCTTTGTAACAACTAATGTTACTTTAGACATGACATATAACAAGTAATGTTTCATCTTTAATAATTGATTAAAGACTCTTTCTTTATGCATACTTATTTTATTTAAGCCAAAAATATAGAACATTGCCCTTTACTCGGAAATAAACAGAAGAAGTCAAAAGTTTTTATGTGTTATGCCAAAAATATAGCACAGTTGCCTTTAGCCGGAAATAAACAAAAGAATTTTAAGTGGTAATGTCATACACAATACTCTCATAACTATTACGTTAATATTACGCAAAACATGCTGATTAGTACCGCACACACATATCTATAAGAACCACAGATAGCATCTATAAACAATGCAATTTTTTCATCGTCATTCCGTGTGAACGATTATTAACTACTAATGAGATCTTTAATTAACGAAGAAAAAGCGTAGAACAGCAAGACTTGTAACCAAAGATAAGGCAATTACCGGTATTTATTTCGCCGAACGACAATAATGTATGAGCAAGCCTTTCACTTAATTGTTCGGGAAGTCAGTGGTCTACGATCAGCAACCATAATGCCATGGTTTCTCACGGAAAACTTACTTCCCTGTGAAATACTAGCATTGTACACACGCTATTGTCTTTATTAATTAACATTAAAAGAGTAAAACAAACGGTAATACTACATTTTAAAAAGTCACATATTCTTTCTCAAAGAAGGAATGAAATGACTGGACGGTTGGCACAGTGGCTGGGCAACTGGTTGCTATGCAACTTGTCGCGGGTTCGATGCAAAAACTGTTGTTTCGGGTCTGGGTGGCTTGTGTAAACTGACCCACGATACAGGAGAAAATATTTGTGTGCATGCACTGCACAGGTGACGTAATGGATGAGCAACCGGCAGCCGTACAATGTATCGCGGAAATGATATGTTTGTGAAATTGTATACATATATATATATACAGTCATGATACAGATGTGTGATGAAATTGTATATATGTACATGTATACTAAAAAGGATAGAAGCTCTCTCTGTTGTTTCGGTAAAAATTTGATTAAAATTCCTTCAATCGATTCATTCAAACTAAAAAGATGATACTATTTAGTACGTACAGTCGCAGTAGATGTATATAACATATATTTTTAGTCCATTTACTTTTATGACTGCAATATCATAGCTATAAAATTCACATCTCAGAATATTAGGATACTCATTGATTGATGGAGATTCATATTCAATTCAACCTGGGTCTTCGCCGAAAATAAATAAATAAAAATACTTTTACCTATCGCACTTAGAGACATTAAATAATTGGGTACTTAATTTACTTTCTGGTGGCGATTTTCTTCTGATGAAGAATATAATTAACTAGCAGACCCAGCCACGCGTTGCTGTGGCTAAGGTAAATAATATTGTGACTATAAATTGAGATGTCAGCTACCCTCCTATCTTTCAAGTTGGATCAAAATGCACACGGTATGCAAATCAAATTTAAAATCGGTTTAGTAGTTTAGGAGTCCATCGCGGACAAACACGTGACATGAATTTTTTTATATATAAAGATAAATTGTTAAACGGTATGTAAATATATTTTGAAATTTTAAAATTGTGTAATTGTAAAATTAAAGATTGGGTTTAGTTACTGTTAAACAATTCTCTGAGTATGGTTTAACGTGTTTAATTTATTTAAAACCTGTTATAATTATGTTTTGATACGTGAAGCATACACGCGTCTACGTATCAATCATAATTAGTAGAAAGCACAGAAGTAACATCGGAATCCCCTTGCGGCATAATATCGAGTTTTATAGGACTAGCGCTAAAGACTTGACGCCATTACACTTGATGGATTCCTGATCTGCGTAACATTTTAATTAAATTAATATCATAATGTCATTATATTTAAAGCTTAACACGTTTATATCTTTATTAGTTATGTAAATCGTATGCTTAGAACCTGCCTATAATATCTTCACGCACGCGAAGGTCCAATTTGGTGGGGCATCATATTTGCTTGTAAATGTCCGCTCCTAGATTTAGGACGGGCTTAGAAACACTTTAGCGAAAAAGCCTGATCTATAAATTATCATAATCACTTCATGTGACGGGCTTGTCTTTGTGTGGTTTATAATCTAACCTCTGAGCATTTGTAAAAAAACTTTTGGAATATATAAGTATTTAAATACAAATGATTCATCCATATCTTTCAAAAAAATGGAAATTCTAAACAAATAATTCATTTTTATCACAATATTGGTCATTATTAATTATTATTTATTTGATAATGTGTAAATAACAGCAGGTAAATATACCTAACATCATCATATTAAATAAATAATCGATAGTTCTTATCGATCGATTTATTGACGTCAAATAAAGAGGTTTAAGCTGGCAATCAACGAAATTCAATCACTAAACCTGAGTAACATGTGGCGACAGTAGAATTATTTAAAAAAAACAAAGATTCCTAAAATCGTAAATCTTGTTAAAAAGAAAATAAGGAAATTGGTTATGGCTTCAGGAAAATACAAAATTATTGGAACTACACGCTGCAACTATAATTAGTTGTACGATTATATATCATGTATTATGTATATTATGTGTCAGTTTCAGTGTTCAAAGATAAGTGTGTGTAAATACTGATGATAGCTTAATAATACTGTTAGTCATGCAGATTTTTGGAAACTATTGTCACTTTACCAGTGACAACCAAAATACTACACTATTATACCAAAATACTAAACGAACCTAGCATATCTAAAAAAATAGGAAAAATAGGTATTACACATATATATTATATGACTTTGCAAGCTTGGATAGATGTTTTGATGTTTATTACTCTCTTCAAGAAAAAAGAACCTACCGAATGTTTTGAATGAAATTTAGTTCAAAAGTATATTACAATTGGGAATGTACTTTCTTCCTGGGAATGTCGGCGAAGCTGCTGACAGAAACTAGTCTATAATTCAAATTGCAACGTTATAATTTTCTGACAAACTTAATAATTTAACGAAAAAATGGCTGATCACAATCTGGGATTTGTCGTGTTGAACGTCATCGGTACATTTCGATCCATTATAAAGTTGTAAGGCCTCGTTTATGCGAACGCAGAGAATCGCAGAACGTTCGAGTAGCGCACCGCGCGTGCGTTTGTCGTATTTATATTGTAACAAGAGACCGCGTCATCGCCCGCCCAAACATGCGAAAATTTTGAGCAATGTATGACGTATTGCACGACGCGCCGCACAACACCGCGTCTGCGTAAACGAGGCTTTAAAATTTTATTATGATCGTACGAGGCCTAATAACTGTCAAGCTTCAAACGAGCTATGGGAATGCACTCAAAGACCTGCATTTATGTTTACGATTTCAACGAAAATTCGAAATAAATCTTGGAAATGTAAACGCATAACGATTTGCATAGTAGCGATATAATTTGCACAAGTTGATTAAATAAGTATATATAGATAAGTAAGCACTATAAGTTCATCGAATAGATAACAATGCCACCTTATTAAAATTTAAGCATAAATATTTTTTTACGTATGACATCATATACAGTCGTTATGTAGGGGTATAAGCGCATAAAAAGACTGTAGTTTAAAAAATCAGCTTTTATACGCAAAATACACACTGAAAGTACATTATCTATTTAAAATATAACGTCGGAATGTTGGCAAAGATCTAATAGGGAGATAATATCGGTAGATAAATGCCCCGACTTCCCAAAACGATTGGTTTGCCATATCTAATACCATATTCTATCGGAAAATATTAAATCAAAATAGCTATTTCACGGTTGATGGAGTTCTCAAATTCAAATTGGACAATGCTTCATAGCGATGAATAACTAGGATTTTTGAAAGAACATATTCAGGTAGTTATTTTATATAAACTGTATTACGGATGGAAGCGGAGAAAATATAGTATTTTTTATAACCATTACCAAATAATCTCTTCTCATCCGCCACAGCCAGTCACCCTCGGGATATCGTCAGACTACCTATCTGAAGGGCGCCGTACACTACGTTTCCCTAATTAACGATACACTAACTGAACACCACTAAAATAACGAAATTTCCATAAAAAAAATTCTATAGCCAAGAGATAAGTACAATTATTTCCATATAAGTAAATTACGATGTTGAAAGTTGAAAAGAAAACGTACTTATGTGAAAGAAAGTGCATCTAACTGTTTGTGTGTGAGCATCTCGACGCATGACTGCGCGCGTCCGAACAAAAAAATGTCCCGTCCGACTAATTAAATGCTTGTGATAAAAACTATAATGGAGAATGACAATTAGTCTATGGTACATGAAGGAAAGCAAGGTGTGCTTTGTATGATAAAGATCTAAAAAAGGTCAAATCATGGACATCAATTAGATTATTGGCACGTTTGAACGTAAAAAATGTTAAATTAATTATAAAAATGAACACAAACATAATAAAGATAAGTGTCTAATAATAAAAAAGTAAAATTTTGTTGAATTTCCGCTATATTTTGAAGAATGGGACAGCCATGCTTCGGCTCTGAGGGACTGGCTTGACCTGAGTGATACCACGGCCTCACAGAATACAGGCGTGAAACTACACTAACGTTGGGTTTCGCCGTGTGAGTGAGGTTGTCAGAGGACTATTCTTACTACATACCCACCGACCATTCTCAAACCCCAAATACTTAAATCCCTAAAAACTAACAGGCTGGCAACGCACTTGTAGTAACTCCTTTGGTATTACGAGTGCCCAATGGCGGCCCTGATAGCTAACAATCAAGTAATCCGCTCGTGTACCGAAGTATTCCATAAATAAATATATAGACTTTTTGAAAGAAGAAGCACAAAAATGACGTATGTCACATGCACAATAAACATACTATAAATTTGAGTACATATGTACAGTACCGCCAACGTATCTTGGCGAGTCCTACCTTGTTAGATACCTAGTATCTAACAATGATATAGTTATAAAAAATAATGTATAACTCAACATTTATAGGAAACCTATCTGTACACGAAAACAAGACTTAAAACAAAAACATATGTCATCAGCGCTTTACTACATTCATTCAAGATTTATAATGTTATGCACAGACAATTGTAGAAGCCATAAATATAAGAACAAAATGCAATGACAAACAAATTAGCAGAGAGCCACGTTTTACTTGGTCATAACTTTCGATTTCATACATTCAGAACTGTCATTAAATATTAATAGCATGCAATTGAAGTCACAAACATGTACTAGTTTGCATAAACACGATGCAAGGATGCAAATGAGACCTCCTCCCCGCCATTGGAACAGAATGATAACGGATAGTTAGAGGTAGACACAACAATGCATTGCTTGATCGTGGTAAAAAATCTTACCGTAATTGTTGTACGGCCCTGAGAGAGTAATGACTAATGAACGCATAGGGCTGCGGCTAAAACAATACTGGTAAATTAACTTTTGCTAACATGCGTTTGTTTTATACCGAGTTAGGTTCATTACTTATTGTGTAGCTATAAAGCTAGGTAAGGAAAATATTAATTACTAAATTTGGGATTACAGAGAAACCAGAAACCTCGCATGTTGTCTAATTCTCGGTATCCCTTATTAGGCGCATCCGATGTTTTCTTTCCGTAATTTCAATATTTTCAACAACCTCCCAAAACTAGAACTAACTGATATACGGTGCCGACACAAACACGAAGTCGAGTAGCATTAAAATCTTGTATATCATTAAAATTAAAATAAATTTAATCTAAAAAAACTCACTTATGAAAACATAACATTAGTCAGAAAATGACGTCATTATCAATACAAACAAATTGACTTAAAAAGCATTTAGATACAAGGCCTCAAATATGTATATAGAAGCTTATCCATAATTATCACATTATAGCATGACTCATATTTAGCTAGTGATGCAGTTGTCAACCCTAGCTTAAATACTAGTGGAGCAAAGGTTAAGCCAGGACAAGTGACTGTGAGAATCAAGTACTTCAACCTCAGTGATCTGAATCAGCACGATAGACAAGTAGATTCTTTAAAATACCGAAACTTTTTGAAGGATTTCTGCCAACATAACGATTGATTATAATGACTATGTTAAAAGATTTGGGTAATAAAGTTGAAATTTAATAAACATGGGCTACTTAACATTGCTGCAATTTTTCATAACCCACCGATCATACATGTTTGAGTTTTTCGCCCATTAGTGGCAGACGAAGGTTACACGAATGAACACCCCAGTCTAATACCATATTATCAGTCTACTCATTATTTGTCCATACTTATGTTAGTACTGCGAATGTTCCATCTTATCAAAAATATCTTTATTGCAAAATATACATTCTAATACTACGAGTATTTACATAGAAGCTACACTCCTGTATTAGTCACCAGATATGCTCTAACCAAATTCAGCAATAACTTAGAGTACACGCATAGTTATCATAAATAAACTATTTGTATAAACTAGTCGTTCATACTGCGGTAAATGGTAAGGCGAAAACAGGAACAAACAAGAAACCTATGAATAGAACTATTTAATTAAATTACTAGATTCGATAACAAAAAAGTATTATATTTATTCCATGGATTTTATTCAGATAAATTATAAACAAAGATACCTTTTTGTATAAGTAGGTGGCATAAGATAGCAAAAAATATTGAGTATTGAGATATAACAAATTTTATCTGTCAACTTATAAAAAAATCAGAGGACAAAACTTTACACTAAACCTCATACTTAACCGCAAACATCAAGGTTACTGATGTTTTTGTGCGGGGAAAATCATCAAATGACTTGTAGGGAGCGTCAGACTGTTACTGACTAAACTCCCGTTCCTTCTCCAGCTCTGGGCCGAGACCGCGGTGCCCTATTGCGCTTGCAACCCCAGCTGAACATCAGCCCTATAGGGCCCCATCTGTGGTGGTCTGTTGGCTCTTTGAGCCGTCAGGGTTACTAATACGAGCGCAATCACGTACCACAGAAGAAGAGATAGGGTGAGTTTTGGTTAGTGAGAGCCTAATACTCCCTCTCGCCCCACAAGACCAGAATCAAAGAAACAAATCTATTAAACAAAGACAATACACACGTGCGAAACTTGTTTTCTATCGCCAATTGCAAAAGATAGCCATAAAAAACGTCTAACAGTTGTAGTAGTAATGAAACGTGAAAATACTTAAACAAAAGAACTTGCTTCAGTCCATATGTGGATTGTGTATCAGTCATTTGCAGCATACATAAAGACACGACACAAAACAGATAAGGATGAAAAGGTAAAGTGTGAACAGATTACAGAATTGCTATTTAAAAATGTATTGTTAGAGATGAGACAATAAAGTACATGATAACGATAAATTATAATTAACATCTATCTAAAATCTCTAGCCATTTTTGTTATAGTTCCATAATCATCCTGTCCTAGGTTGGGGGCGTTAGAAAGTGTCAGATTCTTACTGGCTAAAACCCACCCCGTTCCTTATCTTGCTCTAAGCCTGGGCTGCGGTACAATACACGTGCATTCGCAACCCATCATACATCAACCTTAATTGGTCTCACATATGGTGGTCTAATGGTGCTTATAGCTGAGGGGAGAAAGGAAATTTTGCAACTCCCGTTTACAATAAGTATTTTCCTACGAAATTGTATCATTGGGCAAACCTGCCCTTATGAATAAGGAAAGTTCAAAGAGATGTCGTACCCTCGACCTTCTTGATTTCCTGCGCAAACCTCCGAACATTAACAACCAGATGATTTATCAGTTGGTATTTAACCTACGTCATAATTTATGTGTGATGACGTCACAGTCGTAAATTCCACCGGAAGCTGCAGCCACGTCGGCAGACGGAAATATTACGAAGACAAATTATTTACAAACACTAATACTCGTATTCGCTGCTTTGATGTTTGTTTAGATTCTAGATTACAATGTTACTGAAATCATGATGACTTGATAAAATAAAGAGTAGGTTAATTAAGGACTAATTTTTGGTGTGCATTTGGAATGACTGAATTTTGAAAAAAAAACAATAAATGTTGAAATAAATCTGTAAGTAAGACAATGTTCGAAGCCAATTTAGATTGTGTTAGTAGAAAAATTATTTCAAAAAATTGCAAAATTTGTTGGATTTTTTAGGAATAAGGATCCCTTCAAATAGAAAAGTGCGTTTATATTATATAACACCTAATAAACTAAAAATAAATTTAAAAACATCCTTATTCTAAGTCGACAAGCACACCAAACTTGGGAACGCTAAATCCAGCTCCTGTATTGACGCACCAACAGTTCAACGACAGCACGAAACCCACCAAAACCTGGCGTCCTTTAAAAAAACATAAAATAACGACGCGGTGTGTATAGTGGGCATAGTTGTACACATTATATTATTAATGGAAATATAATGTGTACAACGGGGTAAGCGCAATGAGGCACCGCGACCTCGGCCCAGAGCAGAAACGGAACGGGGGGTTTTTAGTCAGTAAGAGTCTAACACTCCCTCCCGCCCGGCCCTGGGCGGGAGAAATCATTGGATGATTTTCCACTGACAAAAAAAATGGAATCACTGCCCACATTCCGCTACTTCGGTCAAAACTACCATAATATAATGTCATAATGGGTGGTATTAAATACTTTAACTGTAAATCAGCTTTTCAGTCAACATATTCGCAATTCTTTTTTTTTCATTGTTCTAACCTAACTTAAAATTACGTTTTAATATTGAATCATTTGTTTGCAAATAAGTATTTTTGTTTTACGGTAAATAACATTGTCTCAAAATGCGTATTATATGTGGTATATATTCATTTATTTGATATGCAGTAGGTTATAAGTGGATAAATTTTATTTGCTTAAATTTATCAATAAACGTGCAGTTAAAAATACCTCTAGAATAATTATCAAGATAATAAATTCACGCTACTGTATATGTCAATTAGACTTTACGGTTGATGCAGTGTCTAGGCGACCGGCTGCCCTACAACGTGTCCTGGGTGCGATCACTGAACGGAAAACCTCTTTGCGATGTCCACAAACTGTCTTTTCTAGCCTAGGTGTGATGTGTATGTAAACGCAGTCACGACCCAAGAGAAAATCTCGGAGGATCCATAATAGGTGGAATATGTATTAATTGATTGCTTACTAAACCTATTATAACTCTAGAAAACATATCAAAAGATGTCAAAACTCAAAAAATCTAGTATTAACTAGATTGGATTAAAAGTACCAGACATGTCTCTATCTAACAATTTTTATGTAACTGTATTCAATAGCAAATAAATCCTTTGACTTTGACTCTTAACAGCAGTGTTTCTATCTTCTGCAGTGTGATTCTGTAAGACTTCATTCTAAACTTCGAATCTGAATTCGCTGTGAGTAGTAGTACACTAGCGCTACACTTTTGATAAATAAAGTATGAGATGACGTTAAAAGTGGGATTCTATAATGTAATTTCCCCGTCACTTCGACGCTCACTTCAGACTCGAACAAGATACAAATTCAAACAAATTTTATAGAATCTACGTGCTGGGTACAGAAAGTAATGGTTATTAAAAGAATTTAAAAAGATAAAATCCGATTTTAAATTAACCGAGACACTTATTTCTGAGAACTGTTCCACCTGATTCACATTCACAGCATTGTTATCAGTACAGGAGCAAACATAATAAACTTAAGTCTATGTAGACTGCAGACTGCTTATTGCAGATCTTGCGATATTGTATATTATTATGAGACTATTTCGTGGTGGCCCGGAGGTAAAGGCGCCCGCTGGCACGTACCAATGTTACTTTTTCCGAGTTATATGTACTTTCTTTGATTATATAGACACTACTGACACACAGTGAAGGAAAACATAGTGAGGAAACTTGGACTTATAATTTCTAATTATAAGTTTGAAATCACCAATCCGCCTTGAGCAAGCGTGGTGGATAAATGCTAAAACCTTCTCCATGTGAGAAGAGGCCTTTATCATTTATCATCATCATTAGTAAAAACGTTGCCCCACACTGGGATTTTCTCTTGTGTCGTGGGTGCGTTTACAAACATACAATTCCACATACACATCGTACCCAGACCCGGAACAACAATTTGTGGATCACACAAAGAGTTGTTCCGTGCGGGAATCGAACCCGCGACACGTTGCGCGGCAGCCAGTTGCCCAGCTATCGCGCCAACCGTGCTTGCGTCTTTGCTCAGCAATGGGCACTGATAGGCTGATGATGATGATGATGATGATTATGATACTATAAGAAAAGGTTTGATCAGGACTATTAGTTTTCTAGCAAAGGATGCGAGGGCAGTAATGTAACGCATCTCCGGCCTGGAGCAGGAGAAGAAACGAAGTGGTTCTTAGCCAGTAACAGTCTGGTACTCCCTTTGATTCGACGAAACCAGGTCGAACGTGTCTACCTCAAGAAAAATACCAGCGTAATTTCCCTTAACAGTTAATTCATTTATCCTTCCCTATTTCGTTTTGTTTTTATTACTAGAAAAGATGTACGTGATTCAAAATCCTTATACGAGTGTTTTTAATTTAAAAACGACGAAAGACGTGACAAATTTTGTTAAAACATTAAATGTACAAACGTTAACTGCATTGAGGTAGAAAAACATGTTTCTATTACACTATTACTAACTTACAGGTAGCAAAAAATTGATTATTAGTTCGTTTGATCATAGCACTTAGAAAAACAGTTTCAATAAACGAATAAAAAAGCTAAATAAATGTTAGACAAATAATTTAATCTTCGAATATATAAGTTATGTACGCAAAATAGCTAATCTTACAGGTGACATGCGATCAAACATCATGATATCGCATTCCTTACAGTCGCCACGTATAGCTGTACTGATAAACAGTACTGACACATTTTACCTGGTCCACTTCAAATATAGAAATAACATCATTAAATAGGTGGGAATGGCCAATAATAATATCTATACTAATATTATAAAGAGGAAAAATTTGTAAGTTTGTAAGTTTGTATGTAGGGGATAATATTTTGAACCACTGGCCGGATTGCCAAAATTCTTTCACTGGCTATATAACATCACGCTACGATTAAATGGAGCCGAGCAGCGGGTGAAACCGCGCGAGAGTAGCTAGTTATACAATAAACATGTATATTAAAAACACCAAAGAGATGCGTTTGAGGTCAGGTTGAAGAAGAAACTACAAAGCGCCACATACTGGAATACTGTTCCACAATCTGGACCCCATATTAATCTACCTATACTGACAAGGTTGAATCAATTCAAGCTCGTTTTGTTAGGTAAGTTCAAAGAAAAACATTCGAAGATCTATTCCTGATTATAGTGACAGAATAAGACACTTTGGGTTGGTAAGCTTTAAGGAAAGGCGAATTCATTCTGATTTACTGACTCTTTACAAAATTGTTAATGGCCTTCTTGATGCTCAATTGATAGAAGGTTTAAAGTTCCGGCTTGACCGTCGTAGTAAGCGATATCATCGTGTTTTTGAAATCCCTATATCTACTTTAAATACCACATTTAATAGCCCTCTAACTCGTATGGCAAGATTATATAATGAAAGGGCCATTATGACAGATTATCCCATCGATATTTTCTCCATGAACTTCGCATCATACAGACGCTCCCTACTTAAACAATGTGAACAGGGCCCATCGTTATTGCTTTAACACGTTTTTTGTTTTTTTTTGTTTAATTATTAGCTTAGTTATATAAGTCTCAAAAACCTTTCATTTTCAATGTCATGCACACCTGTAATTTGTACAATTGCTTGTGCATCCAATTATTTGATTATTGTGTTTTTTGTATAACATTGGGTGATTGTATTGTTGGTGTGCTTATTTTTAAATAAATAAATAAATAAATACCTAATTGGGTAGTTTAATAGGTCAAAAATATATAATGTCGACGTTCCAATACAATAAAATTGTATACTTTTATTCATCGATCTGTCGATACAATTATTTTTTAAGAAATAAGTAAGCTATTTGACGTAAAATACTATGATATCATAATTTGGAGTTTCATACTTTCATAGAAAAGAATAGTTTTTGACATTCAGATAAAAGTCTTGAATGTGATCAGTAGGAAACTACAGCATTAGTTACTTAGATACTGTATGGTCAAAAAATAATAATAAAAAAGCTTTCCTAATATTTCTGATTTTGTATTTCTTTTTTTTTATTTAAAAGCGTAGTATCATAGTCCAACCATTGACCAGGTAAACTACAGTAGATAAATAGTACAGGTGAATCATCCGGAGTAACGAACATTAAAATTATTAAAATTGCAAAGAAAGTTCAACTCCGTGTGCAAATATTTAGAAACTGATTTATGCTGTACTTGCATGACTTCGCATAATAATAATCGAACTATCATAAATTCTCACACAAATGACTTGGTTCGAATATAGATGATCGTAAAATAGTTAATTTGAAGCACACGCCTGCTTACACGGGCCGGACATTGCCACATGATTGGACCGTCAGACAGCCAAATTAAACAACAGTCTTCCTGACGCTAATTATAATCATAATCACGCTTAATATCCTATGTTTAATCAAAATTAATGTTTGTTTTCATCGCCTTGTGCGAACGCCCGGTACAGCTTTCCCAGTTAATTAAACTTTCGATTCTTCGATACTCGTTTCTGAATTTTCCACTGTTTATAATGCAATGGTATCCGTCGTACTGATAGTAGAACTGTAGATAGGTACAATGTGAATCCCCATCCCTAATTTTCCCGCCATTTTGAGATAAAAATATATTAGAATGTATCATCATAGGCAATGAAAATTCATCAGTTCACTGCACGGTTGGCGCGGTGGCTGCACAACGTGTTGCGAGTTCGATTCCCGCACAGAACAACTCTTTGTGTGATCCACAGATTGTTGTTCCAGGTCTGAGTTTGATGTGTATGTCAATTTGTATTTTAGTAAATGCACCAACGACACTCGAAAACCAGATCAAATCAAATCATAGATAGATTTCTGCAAATCTCAGTCCATCACTAAGTCCAGACTAATTTATTCGCTTCTCAAGAAAATTCTAAATGGAAATAAAGTAAGTAATTTTGGCCGGAACAATATCTACAATTCTTACAAAAGAATTTGAAAAACATAAGTAATTATAGCGGAAAACATACAAAAAAATACATCAGCATGAGAATGAACTAATAGTATTAGGTATCGCATGTAAAAACACGTACATAAACTTTTTAAGCGGCATAATGAGACCTCGTTGGATCTCTAATGGGCGATACGTGCTTGCCAGTACGAGCAACGATGTGATTCTGATTAAAGGCGTGTCTACCTGCACCGCGTTCAAAACAAACAGATAACTAGACAAAACAATGTTAGTATACTGTAGAGAAATTATTCAATCTTGCAAGCTAAATACTTGTAGCTGTATTTCTAAAACGTATAAAACAAGAACACTTTAAGTCTATTATAATCTATAACATATTATATTTAAAGCACAGCATACTCACACAGACCACAAATGGGGCCTAACACGGCCAATGCTTAGCCGTGGTCGTGGTTCAAACTCAATAAGGTACCGGGGCCTCGGCCTGGAGCAGGAGAAGGAACGGGGGTGGTATAGTCAGTCAGAGTCTGACACTCTCACTCGCCAAAGATCAATAAACAATTGGGCATTCCTAACAATGGTCCGAACTCTTCAAAACACGTTAAAAACGAAAAACAATTCGAAATTCGGCATAACAAAAGATCGTATAATTCGTTTCAATATCTACTCAAAGAGGAGCCTGTATACAATTATATTGAATAGGCTGCTTGTCATAAGTAAATTGAACAAATCACTCACACCTTTATTCAAACAATAACACAATTAATAACCTATATTTAAGTGTTAATTGTTTAAAATAATAGATTACCTAATCTTTTGTGTGGAGATGTGTATTATCTATCAAAAAGTGAAACAAAAGGATTCCCCAAAACACACGTCACCATTATAACATTATCACAATGTAATTGGATTAACGTATACCTGATGAAGTGGATGATCTCTTAATCTGCACATTTTTAATGTATTGTATTTAGCGTCATCGTACAGATTAGATTGCGATAAAAAAGCAAAACATGTTTTTACATTTGCGTGTCATTCATATGTACAACTCGCAGGGAACTTAATTAGCCTTTCAAATAACAGCTTAGCATTTTTTTAAAGGGCGCCTCGGCATTACAGCTCCTCAGTTTATTAGAAGCTTTTATATAATTGTATGTTTTTTTAGTATGTTTGAGGAGTGAAATTTTGTTAACTTATTAAGCCTTATCGACTTTGTAAACCTGTGTTTTTCTTCGCGAGGCTTACTGATAAAAGTATGTTAGGTATAAAAAAAATATACTTTTAACTACATATAAATTGTTAATTAAGTTTGAACGATTAACTTAGACGTAAACCTATTTAGGTATAAATGGCCCGTTTGAGATATACTTAGAATAGACTAGAAAATGAATAATCAATAGTACTTATAGTATGTACATAGTTTAACTCCAAGTTTTACTACTCAACTGTGCAGTTAAATCACGGTCACCGGTCAAATATAGTTGACCCATTGTATCTTACCAAGTTTTACGGCACCTTGACAAATAACGCGTCAGTTAAATGATGCGGAACCGTTTTACTATTGATTTTATTACGGTAGAGAGATTGCTAAGCAGCGTGAAGAATCTTATATTTAGGCTAGAGTAATGATATTCGTAATTGAATAATGTTATGGGAATTTCCGAAGTTACTATAGGTACATGGGTATAGTTTATGTGTGTTTTCTTTTTGTATTTTTTCCCTGTAGGAGTGGGTTTTAGGGCCACACTGAGCCTAAGGTTATCAAATGGTAATTAGAAGACCCTTTCGACCATGAAATGTTAAATCTTATATCGATCGGTTTGCTGCTTCTCTTGCTCCAATGCCAGCTGCGGTACATCTTTGCGCTAGTACCCTCAACCAGGACTAGAATTAGTCGAGTATCAGCGTACTTAATAACACTTTAAAAAATGTCTATTGATTTTATTTTTGATTTTTATTGATTACTAGCGGCTTCGCACGGGTACAATGCTGATTCGAAATTTCTTCACTGTTTAATGGATGTTGTTATACATAATCCTCCCTGAGATACAATCATTCTATCTTTTAAAAAAACTGCATTAAAAAAATCCATTACGTTGTTTTAAAGATTTAAGCATACAGGGACAGAAAACGACTTTGTTTTATTCAGACAGTTCTGATACAGTTTTGTCTTCTAAATACAATGATTTCAATATAAAACAGCGAAGTGATGAAGGCTAACCGGCAGTGACAGTATAATTTAGGGGCGGGCCTGCTTTGCATATAATTGAGGCTTACTTTTACATTACAACAAAGGCGAACTAGCTGACAAACCCACTCTCAGAAAATAGTTACTAGCTTGTACATAAATATGTTAACATTGATACAAAATATTTTGATTTAAACGGATTGATGAATTTACCTATAATTTAATTATTTCTTGTATATTTTGTATTAAGGATTTTTGTAGTTTTTATTTCCTGATGGAATTATATTTTATGGATGGAAGCGAATCAGCGCCGCCCCCATGGGCGTTGCGATACTCCATTCGCCCGCAACAGCAGAGGAGTTACGAGTGCGTTGCCGATCTTTTGGAGATTTAGGGATTCTATCCAATCCCTAAATCTCCTAATCCCAATTGGATTGGGGGAAAGGAAGGATTGGGACTCCGATAATATCACTCATACGGAGAAACGCAACGCTGTGGTTGTTTCACGACGGTTTTCTGTGAGGCTGTGGTATCAATCCGGTCGAACCGACCCATTTGTGCATGAACATTTGGTAAAAGGTAAAACAAAAACAACACCTCAGTCAACATGAAAATGTGTTCAAGTTTATATAGTACAAAACTACTTTAGAATTTGGTTTCAAAGTTAATTTAATGAAAATTATGATAGGTATGGAATTCAATGGAATCCTATGGAATTTTATCGCAATCGTAATGATACTTATAGATACACACCTAGAACCTACATAAAAACCGACAATCCCATATTTACACATTAAATGTCAAGTACGATAAGTCAGAACTCAGTCATTTCCTGTTATCAGATGCCCTATAGAATCTGATTCAAGACAGTTTCTTCGAAGGAATTGAGGAAATTTTCTTTTATACGGGGCCCCTATTAATCTATACTGTGTATATTTAATCATAATCATGAAGGGTTTGTTTTAACGCGCTAATCTCCGGAATTACTGGATCGAATTGAAAAATGTATTTTTGTGTTTAATAGATCACTTATTGAGGAAGGCTATCCAAACTAATATTATAAATGCGAAAATAACTCTGTCAGTCAGTATTTTCTTCACGCCTAAACCTATTTGTGTGAAATTTGGTATAGTAAGTCTATATGTCTATGTTTGGAAGTCGAGAAAGGACGTAGGGTAGTTTTTAAACCAAAAATCTGGCGGAAGTCACTATTCCACGCGAACTAGTAAGGCTATAAAAGATCACGCTAATCATCTATAGGAGCCGAGCAGCGGATGAAACCGCGCGAGAGTAGCTAGTCACATACTATCAAGGTCCCGTACTATCAAGATCCCGAGAAAAATGTATAAAATTTTATGAATATGAAGGCTTCGGAGTCGGGCCGTTCGTCATACATTGCTGCAGCGGGCCGCCTTATCGCCCGCACAAACACAAGCATACCAGCAATGTACGCCAAACCGCACGATACGCCGCGTTTTCACTAATGAGGCCATCTGGCATGGGATATTGATGGAAATAATTTTCAACATAATCAATAAATGGTTGAAACAAAGCAATAAAGTAACTGATTATAAAACAATAAAAGTGAGTTTTATAATAAAAGGAAAATGTTTATTTATACATTATAATATAATTATGTCTCCTATTAATATTTTATAAGGTCAGTGAACTAGGTACAATAGATACTTAGCATTATGAATATAGGTATTAGGTGCTCACGTCAGTCAACGTCAGTCTGGGCCGAGTTTGCGGATAAACTGTTCGAAATTGACATTAATTAGTTATGTGGTTTTCAAATTCAACGTTCTTACTTTATTGTATTTATGTAGGAACATTCAATTATAATATTAATTACAGACGTATAACAACAGAACAGATGAATTGTTAAAAACTAAATGGTCCCTAAATTATATGTCATTTTTTTAAATACTTGTTTCTTAGCAGACAATACAAATATATAAAAACATAAAAATAAATAGGTACTAGGAGCAACTGAGAAGAAATGTAAATAATAAAATATGGACGCGACTTATCCATTTCACTACAATTTCATTCATGCTTTAGGTACCTATTATTTAGCACACGACATCTGAATAAATTCATGAATTATTATGCATTATACCATCTATTATGTATGAAGTGTGGGAGAGCCATGCTTCGGCACGAATGGGTCGGTTCGACCGGAGTGATACCACGGCCTCACAGAAAACCGGCGTGAAACAACCATTGCGTTGTGTTTCGCCGTGTGTGAAGTCACCGGAGGCCCAATCCTTCCAAAAATTATACCTAATAATCGTCTGCGAGTAAATGCTCCAAGCCTACCTGATATTACATCGTCATCATTATCATTACAATAAAATACATCACACCACACCACCACATCATCAACTGTTTGTTTTAAAGAACTCACGAGTTACGGTTATCGAGTAAAGAAACTAACAAATAACTAATTCTGTTGCTCCTGATAACGAGATCCGAGATAACGGTTATTGCTTGACGTTCTCGCAGGAACTATTAACTGTTTTTACAACGTTTAACGTAAGTTTTTTTGTGAGGGGAAATACATCATCAAATGACTTCTCCCCCCCAGGGTCGAGCGGGTGGAAGTGTCAGAGTCAGACTCTTATTGACTAAAAACTCCCCATTCCTTCTCCTGCTCTGGGCCGAGGTTGCTGTGCCTCATTGAACTTACCCCGGCCCACAACCCCGGCTGAATGTATGTAGTTTTTAAACAAAATTCAAAAAAGTATGTAGTTTTTCAATTTCGTTTACCTACTCAATGATTGAACTGAACTGTCCGGCCCAGAAGGTGGAGACAGGATCGTAGCAAGACGTTGGATGCAGTTTGCTTCCAACCGCCCCATTTACAAATCACAATCACCAAAGGATCCTATCCCACCAGGGCATCCTATAATGATGATGATCATGATAATTAAACTCAAGTTAGAACTGAACGCCACATTAACTATGAACGAAGTTTAAACACAGAAGTAATTTTAAAAAAAAGACCATCGGACGCCCCTGGTTTCGATGTCGGAATGATTTCAGAATTTAAAAAAATATTCTTTTCTATTTCTTATTTCCTGTGACATAGTAAATTAATTAATCAAGTGTGTTTTGTTAGCGTCGTCCATAGTTGTATAGTAGTTATGTGTTTATACGTATATATATGTATGTAGTTATAAACATGACTGCACGGTAGGCGCGGTGGGCAACTGGCTGCCGCGCAGCGTGTCGCGGGTTCGATTTCCGCACGGGGCAACTCTTTGTGTGATCCACAAATTGTTGTTCTGTATCTGGGTGGTTTGTGTATGTGAAATTGTATGTTTGTAAACGCACCTACGACACACGAGAAAATCCTAGAGGTGGGCAAAGTTTTTTTTTAAAAAGTAAAGAAGTATGGGCTCCTAGCGTAGCTAAAAACTAGCGTGGCTCTATTTATTTCAACAAAAAATTGCGTATGTAAGTTGATAAACATATTTAATTAATCATTTCAATGATTGGAAAACCACAATACGCGATCCACCGCGATATAACAACAATGATACAAAAACATACATATAATTACCTATTAATATTGTCTAGATATAATTAATATATAGATTAAATACGTCCCTTTAGGTAATGTCAATGTTTTAATATAGTTATTAATAATTTAATCCGACCTCTTTAATTATTTCATTGGTGGTTAAAACAGATAAAATAAAACAATTGAAATACATAAAGAGTATTTTCTACCTTATTGGTAAAGTGGTCACACTGTGTCGGTATGTATCATAAATTACTAATTTAAAATACATGCGCAAATCATTATTTATAGCTAGGTATTTAAGTTGCCAATTTTCCTTTATGTAAATTCATAGGTAGAGAGAATTAACTGATACTACTTATATTATGCAGTATCACACTGAAGTCTACATGCAAATGCTTTTACTATCACAATGATTACGCTTACTCATATACAATGATCGTTCTCTAGTTAATGGCCAATAAAATAAGCAATAAGCACACGATCTGATTATGCAAGAGCCTAAACAATACGGTGGTAAGGATGTCCATAAAATATCATAAATGTGTCAAATGTTACTCCTAGAGTCGGAATTAATGTAATTCCAAATAGTCAAATTCAAAATCATTTATTTAAAAAAGACCACAATAGGTACTTTTGAACAACAAGCAAAAAAAAGAAAAAATATTTCAAAAGGTTTAACTTTATGCTTATCAGACTGTCAGTCTGTCCTCTAGTGAAGCTATTTGCTCGTTCCAAAGTGTAGATTCCTATGGAGAAGAACGAGCAAGAAACTCCATGGTATTACATACTAGGTAAATACTGTGACTCCTCCGAATAACATTTATAATATATCTTATCTATGAAATCTAATCGTGCCTACATGGTGATAAAATAATACAGTACTTAAGTACTTAAAAGACTGACCGACAAAAATCGACGGATTTTTACTTATTTTTATTAGTGTTCTAGTTACTTATTTCTTTTTTACAATTTATTAATGTTATGAATGTTTCAGTTTTTACGTCAATGGCTGGAAAAAGAAAGAAAACCTTATCTACGAATACGTTATTAAAAACAATGAAACGATTAAATAGTAATGAATGCCAATCTACCGATATTTTATTTTTTAATCAGACAATTAATTACCTTTTAGCGATCATGATTATAAAAATAGAGATAGTGTTTTGACAAAACTTTAAAATACAAAAATAATTGTAATCATTTTGCAATTCGAATGCGAAATTAGTTTAAATTTAAATATGGAATTTTGAAAATTAAGAAATATATGCACTAGGCCCTTTTTCTTTCAACTTTTCTACACAATGAGTTTATTTAGAGAGCAACCCGACTTATTAGGTACAATTACTTTCTACTGTAAACACGCAAAGAACTGATAAAATTGATTATTATGATAATACCGAATAATTTGATTAGCACAAAAACAAAATGAAGTATATGAACAAAAAATACCTGTAATCTGTGTCCAGTTAATATTAAAAGAATAAAAAAATCCCAGGATTTCACTGAACTTTCGTAAATTTTCATAAAAAGCACTTATATTACACAGATATTTATTAGTAAACAGACACCCGCGAAAATAAATTATTATTGATTAAAATTACGAATAGCTAATCAATTTTCGCGCCACGCGCTTGCGGTACAGCGTGCGTTCAACAACAACACTTTCCATAGACTAATTTATTTTTCTCGCCGACTGTATACAATCCGGCCAAGACAAATACCTGTGAGCCGCGAACAAACTTTGTTACATTTATTTACTTTTACCAATCGTTGCGTAACTATGCGTGTGATTACTTGATTTGTTAGCGTAGGCATTGTATTTTTTTCTCTTAATTAGAATCTTTTCTTTTGTTAATAGAAACCTTAGATAACAAACTTTTTTGAGCGTAGTCTTAAGAATTAAGATTGATAGACGAGTAACTGGAACCTTATTTATTAGCTAGTAAGTAGATATCTTAATATTAAAAATCATTATAATTTCTAAGCATAATTGTAGAACGAGATTTAGTCAGTAAAAATAAAAAAAGCATAAAACACTTAACAAAACAATTTAAAAAAATAGTCTTGCGATAACTTTATTATTTAGGCACTATTTTTTTATTCCAATATATAATTATTATAGCTCCATTAAAATAAAATATCATAACGAAACTTTTGGACTTCTATGAGGAGTTAAACGGAACATAATAAGGTGTGTGGGGACTTTGACAACAATTATTGTGGGTTATAGTGCAATTTACGAAAGAGAAAATGAGAAAAGAAAAAAACAAATTTTGTAATTATGGAAAGATGGGTGGATGTATATATTTTACGTAAAAACTACTTACCTAAAATTGGCAATGTCTCTATTTTATATTGTCTCGAATAACACATTCACATATACATTGTATAAATTAACATTAACAGTAGCGATAAAGTATATTAATATCAATTTTATATTAATAAATAATATAGTTCGTTTTTGAAGTCGGTTTTATTAGTATTGGCTGTCTGTAAAAAATTTAGGACCAAAATCACAGTTAACATACCCATTGTACGAATAAATTGATTGAAACGTATGTATTGCCTTTTCTTTTCGTGTGGCCATCAAATTTTTATTTAAGACCTCAGTATCATGTGCAGTTGTGAGTATTTTTCTAAACGCCGTCACGACACAAGAGCAATTTCTTACAGATAATGGCCAAAATTTAAACAAACTAGCTTCCGCCCGCGGCTTCGTTTACGTGGTATGTTGATAAAAAGTAGCCTATGTCCTATTCCGGAGTGTATTATGCCAGCGCCAAATTTCATCCAGATCCGTCTAGCCGTTTTGGCGTGATGAGTAACAAACATCCAAACAACGTTACTTACGCATTTATAGTTAGATGTAAAAATTCTCAAATTGGTCATTCAGTTGGAGCACTTGCTATCCGTATGATGTTCGAAATCGGAAAGCATTCGGATAATTCTTGAAATAAATAGGATTATGGAATTTGTAAATGCGCAAAGTAGGTACCCATCGATTGTTGTAGGTACGACAACGGCCAACAGTTTTTTTCTGGATACTCTCTATAGCGGTTAAGTCTACACTTCATATGATATATAGGTTTTTTTTTTTTGTGAGGGGAAAATCATCAAATGACTTCTCCCGCCCAGGGCCGGGCAGGAGGGAGTGTCAGACTCTTACTGACTAAAAACCCCCCTGTTCCTTCTCCTGCTCTGTGCCGAGGTCGCGGTACCTCATTGCGCTTACCCCGCAACCCCGGCTGAACATCAGCCCTTTAGGGCCCCGTCTGTGGTGGTCGAATGGCTCTTTGAGGCGCGCGCGGAACGCTTCGTGCCGTACGCTCGGGCAAATATAGGTAGGTATACATATATGATTTGATTAAAGAATTTCGAAACACCATTAATAGGCAAAATCATGTTTCTGTCCTTCCTCGTTAAAAGTTCACCACCTACTTTCATATGAAGCTGAATTTCCAAGATTTGGTATTTTGATGTGAAACATCAGATGATCCTTCCTTCTCCTGCTCCAGGCTGGAACCGCGATTAATTTATTATGCTTGTACCCGCACTTCCGATTGATTCTTTATGCACCTCGTGTCATGTTCATGGTTGCAATTTTTGGTATAAAGTTTTAATTGAGCCGACAATAAATTGGAGAGAGGTAATCTGAATTTCAGCGATAGACCTAAATATTTTTTATTTGAGTTTTAACTAATAAGTATATTTAACTTTTTTTGGTACTTTTGATGAATTAATACACGTCGAAGAGCCATGCTTCGGCACGAATGGGCCGACGCAACCGGATCAATAATATCCCGGTTTCACAGAAAACTTTCGTAAAACAGCGTTGCGTTTCGCGGTTGAGTGAGGTTACCGGAGGTCTTATCCTTTCCCTACTCTAATACCTAAATCTCCAAAACCCTAATTCTCAAAAGGTCGTCAACGTTCTCTTAATTCCTCCGTTGTTGTGGGTGTCCATTGGTGGCGCTGATTACTTACCACCACGTAATCAGACTACTTACTCGTTGCCCACCTATCACAAAAAAAAATTTTACTGCGCATAGACTATAAAACTGACCTGTTTAGCTTCTTAATATTATTATATTATATTGATTGTCAATATCGTCACCATTAGTAGGTATGACTACCGTTACCGAGGTTTACATTTAAGCCTCAGGATTGCACACTTACTACAGTCCAAGCTATAAACATTAATTTTAATTTTGAAATCCTATATTAGAACTTTCTTCTCGATATGGACGTTGAGCGTGCAAGAAACGGGAGACAAACTTCACCAACTGCCATATTCAATTTCGTCCAGTTTTACGCACACACTTATACATTTCTCCGCTAAAGTAACAAAACTCTGTAACAGAATTAATAAGCCATAATATACGACTGCGATCACTATCATTTAGACACACACGTCACCCAGTTGATAGGCGAACAGAATTTCAATGAAAATAGGGCTTGAAATTCGTCTCACGTTGAAATAGAAAAGGGCATTACGCCATTTTACGTCGATCATCATCATCATTTTGCAACAAAGAAATCGTTGTTATCGCAAAACTTGAATCATGGAGCAACAAATACTTTTATCTTAGAGATAAAGTTATGTTTCTCGACATCTGTAAGAGGAGCTGTCAGATAAATAAGAAACGAGATTTTCACTTTACTCATCTAGAACCTACTTCCTAAGAATGGTTGCAAAACATTTTGGAAAATATGTCGTGAGTTTCCGTCATGCTTTGTTGCCAAGATGACGAAAGAATGTATTTTATAAATTGATAAATATTTTTTCTATTTTCAAATCATTTGATTGAGATGTGTGGTGATAATACATAACACACAATTTATCAGGACAGCACCCCTACTGCTTTCGCGGGGTCCTCAAAAGCGACCATTAGACGATTTAATTATTTATTCGGCACGAATGGGTGTCTGCTCGACCGGAGTGATACCACGGCCTCATAGGAAACCGGCGTAAAAAACCACTTACTTTATGTTTCGCCGTATGAGTCAGTTTACCGGAGGCCCAATTCTTTCCCCTCTCCTATCCCTTCCCAATCCTTAAATATCCGAAACTCTTATCCCCAAAAGATGTTGCGAGTGTCCATGGTCATTTTTTTAAGATCTAGTTCTGTGATCAATACCCGTCAAACATCGTTCATCCAGCTTTACAATGCTGTTGAAAAATACCTGAATTGTTTGTATTTAATACCTAAATCGACATATTTTCAACTGATGTGACTATTACCTACATCTTACTCGTTAAAAAATAGCAAGACTATAATAAAAACAGAGAGTTATTAAATGATGTTTAATATTTCATGTTTATTTCCTGCCAAGTTGTGGACTAGACGTTATCAAATTAACGCAATTACTCATTGCTTTAGTGTGTTGAAGTCACATGTAGTCGCCAACTAGACAGATAGATTTGCCGCAGTGGCCTAATGACTGGCTCCTTCACTAATAAAGACGTCACGACATTATAATCTCTGTCGGGCCTTATTTAGGAAGAAACGGACTGCGACCTACAATGGAACACGCCTCCTCATGAGAAACCTTTTACTCGGGCCTTGAAGACACTCTTCAGGGAATACACAATTCCACTCCTTACCGGTTCTGATGATAAAACTGGAGCTGAATCGCTGCGCTGCATAACAAAATTGTATTTGTTAATTGCTCTTACGTCTTCCTTTTCCTATTATTAGAATTTCCAGGGATACACAGATAGCTTTTCCTGTGAATTTCGAAAATTAAAAATCAAAATAATTCAAGCGAACTTAAGGCCATATTAGCTGTCTTGTTTGCGGGCATTTTCTAACGATGCAATAATAGGTACCTATTTATTTTTCTTAGTTATATACCTACCATAATTATTTATTTTGGAGCGAGAGTGTCATAAGTACCTACCTTCATTTGTAAAACTTCTTGTTAAAAAATAGAATAAAAACAGACCATGCATGTGCTTCAACTAGGTACCCAGGTGCCATTAGGTACAGTTTAGAGCTCCCTTTTTTATTTTTTTAAGGGGCAAATGATCTTATCTTCTCTCACCCCGCACGGGGCAAGAAGGAGTGTCAGGATCTTACTGAATCCTTCCGTCAGAAAAACCACACCGCTCTTTCTTCTGTTTCAGGCCGGGGCCAAAGAGTACACGATCCATATAAAACACTACGATTGCCGGGGTCACGTACCTAACCCCAGCGGAATTAAGAGCACCTAGGTTCCACCTATCTCTCGGTTCCGATTAGATATTTAGTAAGTAAAGTTTGCTCCCTAGAAATGCGTGTTTGTAACCATCTATTGTCGAGTTAAGATAACAGCGTAATTTTACAATTCCAAGTAATCGCGTGCGTCAAATCATAGTTACAAAGAGGTACAATATATCCGCTAGTATTGTGACGTCAAAGGCGACCATCCTAGCTCCTAGCAGTAATTATAAACAAGGTGTAATGTGGTTCTTCTAATTGGCCACCCACGGGTGGGTCGTGAGTTTTTAGGGTCTTGAGCTGAAACAATCAACTAGCATTGTTTGTAATGACACTATGCAAATTGGTTTTCTTTATCTGTTAATAATAAACATCAAAATTACTTCCCAAAAAATATGAAAATTCAGTATTAAGCTTTGTTGTTTTATTGAACTGATTTCGTGGCAATGTTTGGACATCAACTTTCTTGTCTATTGTTTTTAGTGGCGCCCTTTTGTGTCCACCGGGCACTGGGCTAAATTCCAAAAAGCCCCTAGGTAGACCCATCCGATCAGGCTCACGAATATTTTTGTCTAATGAATTAAAGGCCTGTTGTTTTATTTAATGACAACCGAGTAAATGACATTCACATATTTGGTTCCAAATTTATTGATAGTTAGACTCTAATCTACCTAGGAATGTGTAGGTGTATCTCACTTCAAAGTAGGTACAGTACGGCCGCCGTATCTTGGCGAGTCTGAAGTTAGCCGTTTGTGTTGAAACAAAATTGTTTACTGCGCAGCTAATCGGTTAACTTAAGACTCGCCAAGATACATCGGCGGTATTGTAGGTATAACTAGCGACCCGCCCCGGCTTCGCACGAGTGCAATGCTGGCTGAATGCTGATAGTAAATGTCTCCACTAATAAATGTATGTTAATTTAAAAAATATAAAAATTCCTCTTCAATCACTCTTTAAATTAAAAACCGCATCTAAGTCTGTTGCGTAATTTTAAACATTTAAGCATTATGTAGGTAACATAGATGTATAAGGACAGAAAAAGATAGCGACTTTGTTTTATAAGTACTTAGGTACTAGGTATGTAGTGATAATAACTTTTAACTTTCGCGTTTCATATTCACAACATAATTACGCGGAAAAAATTAAATTATCACTACCAGTTCAGCAGTGCATAGCCAGGTTTAGCTGCCCCTGATTATTTTGAAATTGTTGTCCTTTTTTTCTGACAGCTTAAGTTGACCAAATTCTAGAAAATATTAATTTTGTCAGATAATATTTTAAAGAATTATACGTTGTAGTATTTACTTGAAAAAAGATAAAAATCGAAAATCGGTACAGGGATTTAATCGATTAAATAGATAGGTTTGATATGACAACTTTTAAATTATCTGACCTTTGCTAGCTTTTTTGTTTTTATAGTTAATTTTTAATATATTATTGAATTAAAAAATACGTAACTAAGGCAGTTATTGCATACTATTATGAATTCGTTTCACCAATTACCGTAAAATAATCAGAATGATTACAATGAAAGCAGCTTTATTGACATTCGTTATCCGATTTTGTAGCCTCTAGATGAAAGTTTATTTTAGTACTAATATATCATTTAATTTCTAATTAATTATCCAAAAAAACTGTTTTTCGGATTAGTCAAATTATTTATTTCTTTCCACATTATTTTATGTTTTAGTAAGAAGTAGGGAAATCACAGTTACAACTAAATAATTATTACTACTAAATTGTTTGTTGAATCAACTGAATAGAATATAAGACTTCTATAAAATAATAAAAATCTGAATACTACCATACCACCCACCATGTTTTGGTCAATAATAGAAAGGTTGGTAGATTTTTTCTACCAATACGCGTCGATAAACTAGCCGAGAATATCAACCGCATCAGCTGGTTCTATAGATCTATATATACATGTACTCTATGGTGTGACATCATGGTGCTGTCATGTCATTTGTGAGTTTTGTTCGATTGGCCGTCATTGGGTTTTACGACGAATTTTGTCCTTTTGTGATGAACTAGAACATTCGCACTAAATTGATTTTTTTATTTTCACAAACTCAACGGCGTAAACATGTATTAAATTGTGAAAATTCTAAAGTAATACGGATTGGTTCAATCGCCCTGAATAGCACTTGAAAATATCTCACTGTAATCAAGTCGTATGCACTAAATAACATTGGCCTCAAGAACTGTGATGGAAACTAACTTCACCGCGACCTCTAGGCGGAAAGAATCAGCTGAGGAAGGCTACAAATGATATATCCAGATACGAAACTTTTGTGAATCACGACGAAGAGGTAAGCTGATCGTCGACAGACGGGTTTTATGTGCGCGTGACGGTGACATGAGCACAAACAACAAACGGCGTGGAGCTAGCAGTTCCAGTTGTTCTGTCCCTGGGGTGCCTGCATTGGTGAACGCGCCAACCGCCATGTCTGCCGACCTTGCGTCGCTATTTGAGTGTCCCGTGTGTTTCGATTATGTGTTGCCGCCGATCCTGCAGTGCCAGAGCGGGCACCTGGTGTGCTCCAGTTGCCGTCCCAAGTTGTCCTGCTGCCCGACTTGCCGCGGCCCCCTCGGCAACATACGCAACCTTGCTATGGAGAAAGTGGCCAGCAATGTTATGTTCCCCTGTAAACACTCCAACACCGGCTGCACTGTCACCCTGGTGCACACAGAGAAGGCAGAGCATGAAGAAGCCTGCGAGTTCAGGCCATACTCATGTCCCTGTCCTGGTGCATCATGCAAGTGGCAAGGAGGCCTTGACCAAGTTATGCCACACCTTATGATGTCACACAAAAGTATTACTACACTCCAAGGAGAAGACATTGTATTCCTGGCCACTGACATCAACCTCCCTGGAGCAGTAGACTGGGTAATGATGCAGTCATGTTTCAATCATCATTTTATGTTAGTCCTTGAAAAACAAGAGAAGTTTGATGGACATCAACAATTCTTTGCCATTGTGCAACTCATAGGATCTCGGAAGGAAGCAGAAAACTTTGCGTATAGATTAGAGCTCAATGGGCATCGTAGACGACTCACTTGGGAAGCCATGCCACGCTCCATCCATGAAGGAGTGTCATCTGCTATTATGAATTCGGATTGTCTAGTATTTGACACATCTCTTGCACAATTGTTTGCGGATAATGGAAACCTCGGAATAAATGTCACAATATCCATTGCCTAATCATTACCACACTTATTATTTATAGCACAGTAACCTGAGTGACTTTCATTGGCTGTTAACAATAATGTAATTATGTTCCCAAGTCAATGGAATTTAAACTTTTAACCACAAAATATAGTAGTTATTAAATATAATTATACTAAAGAACATATACATATGCAATTAAAGTGAAACCATATTTTTGTTACAGTTTGTGGTGTTTGAGATGTAATTTTGACTTGACATGTTTTGTATTGAATTTATGAAATAATCAACATCAAAGTAAGCCAAAAATAATGTTTTTTTTATTCATTACTTTGTAAATGTGTGTTCAACTTTAGAGTTAAGTAGTGGAAAGTTTAAATTCTCAGAGTGAATGAAAAAATATTCACTTTAGAATTGTCAAGCCTTGTCAAGATAGTTTGTATAGGAATTGTGACCTCTCACATGAGAAAGTGATTATTTTATTCCAAACATTGAACAAATTTGTACTAACGTTATTTAATAATCATTTGTATATATGAGCATAGACATTTGTGTTGCGAATGAGTGATGTTGCTTTGTGGAAAGGCTTCACCAGATATAAAGGTCACAACAAGTTGACTTACACCCAAGGCACTTATCAGATTTCCAGTGTTATCATTAATTGTGGCAGATAACAAAAGATGTTATTCACATGAAGTTGTTAAGTAGGTCTGCAGCATTTTGATGCATTTGCGCAAGCTATATTTCGCAGTGCTAGTGCTAAGTAGCTTTTTGAAGCCAACTTAGCAAATATGTACAAATATTTTACAAGAATATTTCTAGACAACTGTGTTAATATGACCTTTTGAATGTACACAGTGCCGTGGTACAATATGCATCTTATATTTAAATGAAAACATTGTATAAGTCTGAAATAACAAGCAATGTGTTTGAAACATTAAAAATGTTCAATTATTTTTCTGCCAGTACCTGACTGCCAATCTTATGAAGTATATTTATACAATATATTAGTGCACTTGGGGTTGCAATGTTTCATTATCTGTCGAAACAATCATCACACCATTTGAGTTTATTTCTAAGTTGTGTTTAGGGTTGTATTTTAGTAAACTTAACCAGAACTTACAGCGGTGAGCAAAGAAACATTGGTGACGCAAGTTTTTTATTCTAAGTATCTATTTTTATTAGGTCCTGGAATAAGTTCAGAGGAATTGCAATAATTTATCAAGTAATTTTTCTAAATCAGTTTGCCCAAATATCACTGGACTGGTCTGGTTGTAGATTTCTTATGAATGAAGCAGTGCAGACATTTTAAAAATGTAAATAATAGTTGCTAGTGATGCTGTAGGTGATAACTGTATATCATACATAAAAAAATAAAATTTTAAAGAGAATTACAATTTCAAATTTCATGTTTGGAGTGTGCATGTATGTTGGTAATAGCTGTTGTCTTGTAAGTAACAGTCGGAACTTATTCAAGGATCTATCATATATGCAGTGTTTTATTTTTTTTCTAAGGTCATGTTTGTATTTGTAATAGGTTTGTGTCATTCAGTACTTTTTGCTGAATAAGGAGTACATTCCAAAACTATGATATGGGATAATCTTGCCAGGTATCACCCAGCAATTTGAACTGTTTCATTGCTCCCCACTGTATGTAGCACTGTCTAAGTTCGTTTTCTGAGAACAATAGCTCAAGATTACCAGAAAAATATTGTTTTGTATGTCGTGACTGTTATATTTAATAAATATTTTAGGAACCTTGTAATTTGTTAGCATTAGCTTCATTTATTTATACCAACCGTTACTTAATTGTGTAGTTTTAATTGCCTCATCTTATATCACTTCGCAAGTGTTACGGTGAGCGAAAAGCCGTAACTTTTTATTATTTAAATTAAATCTCTTCTATATCTAAGAATAAACTGATTAAAGTTTTATGAGAAATTCTAGTTGAAATAAATTTTGTAATGTATATTGTAGTTTTCATTGTGCACCTTACATAGCATTCGTATGTCGTTAGACTGCATTATTCTCTTCATGTCACACATTACAACCCAGATGCTTATTTAAAAAAAAACTACAGAAATTTCTGCCATGCCATTTATTACTTTGACGGGAAACAATGTAAACTATGATTTAAATAAATAATAAACATGAACAAAATCAATAATCGACTTTCAAATGTAGCACCAACCAATTTGGTTAATAATAATAATAGATCTTTAATAGACAACTTAAATTCCAACTAAGTTGGTTTTTTGCTGCTTTGTGGTTGTATTGGCGATGGCAGCAAGCAGGCAGTGGCGGGCGTCTCATTGTCGTCGAGGATGGAGGTCGACTGCTTATCTGGGGTGAAGAAAGAGTCCTTCGATAACTCTACTGGACTGAAAGGGTCCTGGCCTCTGTGTACCACCTCAAATGGATCATTCTCCTGCTTCCTTTGATCAACGAAGCTAAATTCATCAAACGAATCCAAAGCTGTTTCGAATCCCTTAGAGGTTTGTGGGGCGAAAGGGTCGAAGGTAGTTATTTTTTTGAGAGCTTCTGGGCTGAATGGATCCTTAGGTTCAGATTTAGGAGCTTCCTCGGCTATGCTGTTGTCGCCACTGAAATCTGATAGATCAATGTCGTAGTTTATGTTGCTCAAACCTGGAGGCAGCTGGTCCGTCCCAAATTCGTCTGGAGTCATCAGTTCGTCGATAGATCGTGAGTCGAATGGCGTGAAGCCTAGAGGCGATGGTGTGAGCAGTTCTAATGAACTGGTCTGCTTCAAGTCCCACGTTTGATCAAGGTTCTGTGGTGACTTAGAAGGAGATTGTCTTTCAATTACTTCGAAACCCAGGATGTTAAGTTTTGGCTCTGTTTCTGGCTGGATAGTGATGTTTGGTTCTTTGGACCCCGTGGGGATTACGGTAGCCGCCAGAGGTTCTGGTGGTACATCTGGCTTTGTCTGTGGTTCTTCCTGAACGGTACTGGTACTCAAGTCGATGAGTGGCGCTGTATTGATTTCCTTAAGCTTCCCGAGGCGCGGCAGCTCGCGCCGTGGTTTTATTTCTAACGGCGTCTTTGCGAGGACGTCTTGTACTTTTTTGGCGATTTGCTCCTGTAAATTCAAATTCAGTTTTATACACAATGATATATATTTTTTCTTTGTTGCAGATATTTTCTACTAATCTTTTTGCAAAATTATAATTTTTAATAGCCAGGAAATTTATTAAACTAATTTGGTTCTGGTTACCTCAAAGCTCAGAGCGTTGGCAGCGAGTTGGTCAGCCCGCGTGTGTATGTTGTGTGTATGTGTGAGCAACTTTTGCGCGTGCGCACGTTGCTCGTCTGCCTCGCGCACCGCACCGCACAGCGACAGTGCTGCCGCCTGGACGGACATAAAATTACTGTTGTATTAAAACTGTAACAATAACTTCAGTTCCGTAATGTTCAGAATAGTTTACTCTATCAGAACCTAATTCATATTATGTATCATAATTTTCAAAATCCTGATCATTTCCCTACACCACTGGGAGTTCATATTTTACATTTATATACAAGTATTTACCCAAGCGCTGCCTCCGATGGATGCTGGCATGGCCATGTAACAGTCGAACTCTTTCTTGTCCATGTTCAGCGACTCAGCCGTCAGATTTTCAATGAAGGAAACTGCACAACACTGAAATCAAACAATCATATAGCTATTTTCTACGTATCATTATTATATTATTAGCTATTTTCAAAGTAAAAAACACTACTACCTACGCCCGATATTAATGATTTGACGAGAATCATACCGGATGTGAAACTTATTATACAAAGAGATCTTTTGTTATTATTTATTTGAACTCTCGAACAAAATATATTTTCTTGGCGTTGTGCCATTTCAAACTCCCATTAGGGGAAAGATCAAATTTACATTGTATTGTGTATATAGTCAGGAACTAGTCAACTTTAATACTTTTATCCGAATGCCAAAACTGTGAAATATAACGTTACGACGTCATATTTTTAACGTCAAAGGGGATACTGATTTCCCTTAAATCAAATCAAATTCTTTAATTCAAGTAGACCACAAAAGACACTTTTGAACGTTAAGCAAAAAAGATATCATAAGGTTCAACTTTATATGTGTCAGTCTGTCCGTCTGTCCTCTAGTGAAGCTAATTTGCTCGTTCCAAAATGTAGATTCCTATAGAGAAGAACGAGCAAGAAACTCCGTGGTTACTCTTTTTCAATCACTTTTTAGAATGCATTGTTACATAATTTAGATAGTTCTGTTCTTAAACTGATAAAAAAATTAAGTATGAATAAACGTCATTCACTCTCCGTCGATCACTCTAAGTATTTTTATGTTGAAATATAATCTTTCTGGCGGTTAAAATACACCCAATCTACATATTATATTATTATAAAGAGGAAAAATTTGTAAGTTTGTATGTAGGGATCTTTGGAACCGATGGTCGGATGTTTTTACCAAAATTGGGTAGTTTCCTACGTCAAAAATAAATTAATCAGACGTTTTAATACAATAAAATATTGAAAAATAACTATACTTTCATTCATCGATCGATCGATAGGTACACTACATTTTAGATTTTATTTAGCTAATTTTTTAAAAATAAGTAATCTTTTTGACGGAAAAATACTATGACGTCATAACTCAGTGTTTCATACAAATTTCATAGAAAAGTATCGTTTCTGACATTTGGATAAAACTATTGAATTTGACTAGTTGGAAACTACCGTATTCTTTCACTGATAGTTACAATATTCCTGAGTGTTATGGGCTGTAAATTATATCTTTAGCGTCGAACTATCGCTTTAACCGTTGCTGGTTTTAAAAATCCCGCGATACCAATACATTACTTGTATGCGCGGGCGGGTTTTGTTTTATTTAAATATAAGTTGGACTCACAAGGTTAGTGAAGTAGTACCCTCCCTCGCCGGTCATCAGCCGCTGCGCGTTACAGAATCGCGTCACGAAGTTAATGTTGCTCACTAGGCGAGGCGGGTTCGCTTTCAGCACCTGGGAATAACAATTATTTATTAAACGCGGATTAAATGGCCAAGACAAAGTAAAACTTTTCACTGTGTCTTCATAAAATCCCAAGCGAATGCCAGCGTTTGGAAGGCTTAAACTAATTTAAGCAAATTGTTGTCTAAAGATATACTAATTTACTATCTTTTAGTAAATTAGAACAATACAAGCTCATAGTCCAAAACCAATAATCAAGTATTATGACGTAAACAACAAGTGTGGAAGAGCCTTAGGCACGAATGGGTCGGTTTGACTGGAGCAATACTACACGGCATTACATCAAACTGGCGCGAAATAACCACAGTAGTGTTTTACCACAAAAGCGAGGTAACCGAAGGCTCAATCCTTATCAATACTGTGTGTAATACCTACAATACTCTTGTAGGATGTATCTATTTTCCTTTTTCAACAGAGGGAAATCCTCATGGACTTCCTCAGTCCGAGGAAAGGCGGAGAGGCATGCCGGACTTTTACCGGCTAAAACCACCTGGGTCTCTCCTCGCACGTATACATGGAGTCACGTGTCCCTAGTGCTGGCCTACGGGTCTCGTCTCGCATCTACCCCCCTATATGTAGTTAAGAAAGCACTGAGCATGGTCACCGTGAATATGAGTGCAGGCAGGAGGTCGTCAGCGGAGGCGGGCGCGGCGGAGCACAGGCGCAGCACGTGGCGGCAGCAGCGCCGCACGCGCGACAACTTGTCGCCCGGCGACAGCGCGCTGTCCATGCCCAGCAACTCTACCGGACATAGCCACATGGGGTACAATTATTACTAAGGAAAATATGGCTCAACTGAAGCAGTATCGACGGCCTATCAGGCAACCAGCGTAGAACAATGCTTGCGTTGGCTTACCCTGTAAGCGAGGTAAGGGAAAACTTACCCCACTCCCCAAACCCCCATCTCTAATCTCCAAATCCCCCGATCTACATGTTCCTAACCACTAAAAAGCGCGTTTTGAAGCGAGGTTAAGAGAACACATATCCCCCCCCTCATCTCCAATCTCCAAATCCCTAACCCCAGAAATGTAGCAACGCAAGCGTAATTTAATTAACATCCGTCCCATCTATCTATCGTAAAAAAAAAATTAAATATTAAAAGAGATAAAAAATACTGTTATTATATAGGAGATCATCTCTAAAACCGCTGGTCGGATTTCCAAAATTCTGCGTTGTGTAAGAATGTAGAAGCTAACTCACCGCTAATAGCCTTGTACAGCAGCTGCCTGCATTCGGGGTTGTTTCTATCGAGCTTGCACTCAAGATGGCGCTCCCCGACCCAGCTGAGTTGTTGGATGCGCTCCGACATGGCGCGGTCCAAGCGCTCGTCGTCCGTGCCGCTCGGGGAGAATACTACTGACGGTAATCTGCCAAGTAATACAGTTATATTAATCCATATAATAAAGGTGATCTACACACAAATATTTATTTTTTAAGGGAAAATCCGTCCGAGCCTTACTGTCTAAAAACCACTTCATTTCGTGGTACATCATTGCCTTTGCTCTTGATGCAATCCCGGCTGGCGAATATCAGTGTTTTAACATCTAGTATTCATAAACTTTGTTTAACTTTGGGGATCTTAGAGCTTTGTAAGTATAAGTGCAAAAAAAATGTGCTGTGCTGAAATAAATGAATTGTTTTTGATACAAAAAGATGACTTGTGAATTAGTTCCCTACAAAAAGTGTTATTGCAAAAAGTTTATGTATTTACTTTTATAATGATTTTGACTGCACGGTTGGCGTGGTGGCTGGGCAACTGGCTGCCGCGCAACGTGTCGCGGGTTCGATTCCCGCACGGAACAACTCTTTGTGTGATCCACAGATTGTTGTTCCGGGTCTGGGTGTGATGTGTATGTGATATTGTATGTTTGTAAACGCACCCACGACACAGGAGAAAATCCTAAAGTGCGGCAACGTTTTTCCAAAAAAAAAAGACATGAACCAGCACCTGAGTTTTTCATTGTTATACAATTTAATAAAGTGTTAATAAATTTCAACTTATAAAAATACTTAAAAGTAACACCTTTTCACTAACTTAATTTCGAATTGTAAAATATATTCGTATTTTACACAATTCAAGACAAATAGGTCAAATAACTATGCTACTTGACGTAATAATTGTAACGGTAGATCGTCCGTCGTAGAGTTTGAGCACATTGTAACTACGTAGTGTAAAAATGTCTGTATGCTACTCACTCATGCAAGTATGTCATGGCGTGTTTCTCCACGAAGTCCATGAGCAGCTCCTTGGTGTCGGCCTCCACGTTCGCGAAGTGCGACGATGTGTCCATGTGCTTCATGAAGCGCTGCGTACACAACAAACATGTTAAATACCTTTTTAAACGCAAACTATAACCGTAATGCTGGATTCATACGGTTATAATTTGTACTGGAACTGAAACCAGTAGAATTTTTATTCAGTGTAATTACGCAATTTAGTCATTATTCATCATAGGTATATTATATCAGTAAACTTTTATAATTGTTTAAAACTATAAAACTTTCCTTGAAAGTAGATAGGTAAGATAGTAGAGTTCTCCATTTTAGTGGGAAAATCAGCAATAAACCTCTTTTTGTCAGGGGGGAATCATCAAACTACTCTTCTCCCGCCCAGGATGAGAGAGAGAGAGAGAGAGAGAGAGAGAGAGAGAGAGAGAGAGAGAGAGTGTCAGACTGACTGACTAAAAACCCCCCGTTCTTTCTCTTACTCTGGGCCGAGGCCTCGACTCATTGCGTTTAACCCGCAACCCCGACTGATCATCAATAAACCTGAGAGTCACACTTTTAGTGACTAACAACCACCCCGTCCTTCTCCTACTCCAGTCCTAGGCCGCGGCGCTTGACCTACAATCCCGGCATTAGACCCCTAAAATTGATAGCTTTTGTTTAGGTATACTTTTTTAATCCAACTACAAATGTACAAAAAATACCTAACTATCTACTCTATATGCCCCTGTATCCTTTTTTTGTGAGGGGAAAATCATCAAATGACTTCTCCCACCAGGGTCGGGCTAGGGGGAGTGTCAGACGCTTACTGACTAAAACACCCCCGTCCTTTTTCTGCTCTGGGCCGAGGCCGCGGTGCCTCATTGCGCTTACCCCGCAAACCTGGCTGGTACGTCTATCCTCAGAATTAAGAACAGAACCCTCCTTTCTGGAGTCACCGTGGTCAATAATTACCTGATACTGTCGCTGAACTCTTTCGGACAGCTCGTCCACGCTGAGCACGTTGGCGCACTTGATGACATCCATGATGAAGCTATGCACGAACAGACGCGAGTCCCGGTCTACCGCGGGACCGAGCTGCGGGAACCGGGCGCGGAACTCCCGTTTCATACCCTCGTTCACAATGGCCGGGATCTTGAATTCCGGAGGACGCTTCTCTGCTGAATGGTCGTGGTCATCTGCAGGGATTGAAGTCATGTTAGTTCTATGCTAAATCATTTTTTCTCAGAAAGGATAGGCAGATATGAACAATGTGAATTTAATTATAGAAAACAAAAAAAAAATATATTGGAAAAATAAAATTTGTATATATTTGGTTTAGTACATCACAATTCACATTCCATTTTGAACCTAAATCGAAGTATAAAACATGATCTAATTCATCAAACTCAGCGTTTGAAGTCAGCGTTCGCGCACCTATTTTCCTACTATTGTGTCTAGAATAACCACGATTGAAAGTTTAACTAAAAACATCTCCTTTAGGGCTGATTTTTCAATGGTCAGATAAAAGTTACCTGGGGAATGATTTCGATGCTGTCGCGTCAGAATATTTGTATAAGACAGTGACAGCAACAATTATATTCCTCAGATAACATTTATCCGACTATTGAAAAATCAGCCCTTAATGGAACATATTTTTTCTTGGACCAGTTTTTATTTATTGTTATTATAATTACATAGTAGATATTTAATATCAAGTCTCTTATTTCATAAATACATTAATACATTTTTATCATAAAGGCAAATTATTGAATAAATTAAATGGTTTTTACACACGGTTTCTGAAAGGCTTGTCAACGCTAAAATTAACTAATCTCCTGTTAAATCTCTTGTCAAGTCATCTGATGACTTGACAAGAGATTAAATTGATTTTAACATATCAATGTTAATTGCTAACGGCTTTTCGGAAACCGGTTGTAAGTGTTTAATAACTTTTTATTGTTAAGTCAACAAAGAGCATGCGTTTACTGAATAGCTTTACTATGTAACTGACCTGTACTACTCTTCTTGAAGACACTGAACTTCAACAGGTTCGCCTTCTTCAGTGTCTCACTCTGCCGGAGACGCTTCTCCTCAAACTTGGAGAACGAGGAGTGGGAGGGAATCCTCAACCCTCGATCCGGTTTCTTCTGTTCTGGTTTCGGTAATGTTGCTGATGACTCTTTTTCTGTTTAAACAGAAAGATCATTGGATTTAAAACAAGTAAAAAAAGATTATCAGGTCACGCAAAGTGATATTTGAAAATAATTTAAAGCTTTTCCTCAATAATACTGTCTCGTGATTGATAAAGATGTACTCAATCTACACTTATATATTATTAAGTTGGAGAGTTTGTTTGTTTGAACGCGCTAATCTCCAGAACTATTGGTTCGAATTGAATAACTCTTTTTGTGTTTGTTGTGTGTAGGAGCCGAGCAGCGAGTGAAACCGCGCGGGAGAAACTAGTCAATGATAAGAAGAAAATTTTTAAATGTTTTTTTAAGAAATATTAAAATTACATGTGTATATAATGAATAAAGAGAATAAAGATATAAACAAATATAAAGATATAGTTTAAACAAATATAAAACTGAACAAATAAATTCCGACCATATTCATGTTCAACGAAAAAAAGCGTTACTTAGATGAGATCAAAATACTTTACAGCCAAGCTTTCTCCAGTAAAAAGGCGTAATTATATACCTAAGATATATGAACCAACATTATGAACAGACAAACATGATCATAAACGGCTTACTATGTACACGAGCTTTGCTTCCCGGTCAATGCACGAAGACACGTGTTGACGCGATAGTTTACAAGGTTTGTTCAAGTTTCTACGCAGTACGTATGTACTAGTTAGCGCATTTCTAGAAACATGTATACTAATACGTACGTACTTACATCTATAGGTACTTCAATGTTAATATTATAAAGCTGTAAAGTTTCTTTGTTTAACGCACCAATCTTAATAAGTACTGTTTTTAATTTGAAATTGTGCTGGTTAGGTATTCCATTTATCGAGCAAAGCTATAAATCAAGCTACGATTAAAAGAAGCCGAGTAGAAGAACATACCGTGCGGGAGTCACTAGTCTATTGTGTATTGTTCTTTGGATGTGGCAATTTTTCGAATTTCATCTATTCTGAAGGGTGTGTAGACCTCCTAACGGTGCGTACACACTCTAAAGGCGTTTTAATGTCTTTCTGTCGCAAATATACCCAATTTGATACATTTTTTATAAATAATATTACATTTATTTCCCGTCAGGATAAGCGGAAATTAAATGCACACCAGTTATATTAAAAACCATACGTAACACTAGGGGGCAACCGACGAACGCGACGGGAATAACCGTGTTAACTCGAATATTCGCATTGCGGTTTTAATAGCCGTTATTATTTTATTAGTTAACATACGTACCTATCTATACGTATTACCTATATTATATTCATCACTTTATAGTATAAAACAGAGTCACTACATAATACTATGAAATGTGCCTAAAACAAAATCGCGTCCCCAGGAATGCTTAAATCTTGAAAACTACATAATAGATTTTGATGCGGATTTTTCAATAGATAGAATGATTCAATAGCAAGTTACTTATATCATTTATTAAGGTTTGCGGACAAAATCGCGGACAGGGATCTAGCAACTTATAATATAATCATCTTAATTTATTTATATTGATTTGTTATGTTTATCAAATAGTACATAACACCACATAATAGAGACACGCCTTGCGATTCACCTTGTGATTCAATCAGTATTTATCTAGCGTGTTGTGTGAAAACCATGTTTATCACAATGATAATAATATATAATAACTGGGAAGGTGAAGTTCACATTATCTGTTCCACAGTTAATTTACTAATACCGCTAATTAATATTATGTACTAACTCCTTGATCAATTCCTTTGATTAACTCACACATATCAAATGTTTGAGTTAAGCCCTAATATCACTGAGGCGCGACGTGTCGTGTCATCATACATATTAGGGAAAAAATAGTAAGAGACAAACTTACATAAAGTATCGCTGTCGAATGCACAGATTCTCTGTGGATTCTATCGCGATACAACACGCCTACGGAAGAGTGTTCACCATAGAATGATTACACAATTTTCATGTTAGAACCTATTTTATGGTTCCGTAAAGGTTAAATCGGGGACTTTAGTTTAAAATTCCGCGCTGTTCTAATTTAAGCTCTCTGCTGTCCCTGTACCAATAATACTGGAACAAAATAAATTATAAATAAAAGTTGCTCATTTTCAAAAAACGTGAATTTGGTTGAGTGCGTAAGTACCTATAAAATAGGGTAAACTAAAAAAAAATAAGAATAGGAAAACTAATAAAGAATTTGAATAATAAAGATGCAATTCAAGACTGCATACAAACACAGCTTTGAGCCTAGAATTGGGTAGTTTCCTAGGTCAAAAATAAATTAATTCGAAAAATAAATATACCTTTATTCATTGATCGATTGGTACACAAAATTTTAGATATTTTCAAGCTAGTTTTTAAGAAATAAGTACGCTATTGGACGCAAAAATACTATGACGTCATAACTCAGTTTTTCACACAAATTTCATAGAAAAGTATCGTTTTTGACATTTGGATAAAAGTATTGAATTTGACTATTTGGGAACTACCGTATTGTATCTGTATTTTAATTCTAAAGAACTTTAATACATCCTAACAATACTTTGCCCCGTATTTTACAGTTATTCTGCGACCTCTCAGCTATCTCAGCAAAGAGTTATTACTAATGTTATTTTAATAGCAAAGCACTATTTACACAAAGACTTACACTGTTTACTTATACATTATTACCAAGTATTGCTTGTCTAGACATTATCTTGCAATTTTAAGTAATTAAGAGAATTATAATTACATAAAAATATACAAATAAAACCAGAAATAATAATTAAAGAAACATTACTCATTCTTTTTAATACTCATTTAAGACTAATTTAAACTATAGTTTTATAGTAATGAGATGCATTCCACAGTTGCATATTATTATGGTTGGTTGCAAAATTAAGATTAAATAATGTAAATAAAGCATTGAATTCCTGTTTGTAATGAGATCAAGTATTTGCTACAGAAATGATGTCAGAGAAACCATTTCATGTTCCATTGTTTCAGAATGAATAAATTCTTTTTATTTATTTTTACATATTTTATATACAACTGTATATCAGAATATTAACAGTATTTTCTGCCAGTCATCCTTTAGTTCTAAGAATGAATGCACAATATATGTACATATTTTATGAAGTTATGGGATGTAGTGATTTATAGGAATTCCTTATTTCAGTGTTGTTTTCGTATTTCGCAAATAAAAAAGAAGAAAATCTGATAAATAGAAGTCCAATTATGGGAAGCATTAGGCATATTAGTGGGCACAGTGCCATACATATATAGGCTTTGGTGAATTCTTTTAATCAGGCTACCTCTATCTCTAATATTAGAAGAGAGAGAGAGAGTCTGAGAATGGAGAACAGACATGCAAATATAAAATGTATAGAAAGAAAGAAAAAGCATTTATCCAACACAACTTGATCAAAAGCTTATTCAATGTCAAAACTAAATTTACAAAATGTTGATTATTTAAGTATGTAATGTAACAACATTCACAAACTGTCTGATGGACACATTGGGGATATCATAAATCAGGTACAATTCCTGACTTTTTTGTTACTATTGATAAGTTAAATAATAAAACTCATAAAATCCTAAACATACTCGCCCAACCTGTAAATAGAATCCAGGATCTTTCTCAGCAGTGACACTCGCAACAACTCAACTAATGAGGTATGAAAAAAAAACATGCAATACTATGTCATTGCTCTTTAGCTCCCAATGTAACTTATCATAATATGTGGGTATTTCCAACAAAGCATATTATAATAAATTAGATTTTGAATAAATTGATAAGGAACAACATGACTCACCAGCCTTCCTCTGACGTTGCATCTGTTCACGGTGACATTTAGAGCAGTACCCCTGCCACTGGGGGTTCCCGAAGTAGTCACAGCCATTCTTGCACTTCAAGTCACTCTGGTCTATCCGCAGAGACGGCATCTTGGATGCAAACATCATATACTTGTAAGACCTCTGCAGATTCGGACCAAACCACATAGTCACAGTTATAATTTGCACAATAATTTTGAATTTAACTTGACTGATGCCCAACTATTTGGGCCAAATTGATCAACCATTTATTTTTGAGCCTTGCTGCTACAGTGCGACACTTGCAGCGACGACCGAACAGTATTACAACTACAATTTAGTCAATTTTTAATGCTCTGCACTCGAATAATCGCCCATTAATTGCAATGACGATATTTTCAGCCCATGTTTGGTAATTTACGATTACTAGGAGCGGTTTAGCGCGGAAGGCAGTATTCATTTCAATGTGCAGCGTTAACGGTGGTCGTTCAACGATTTCCTCCGTTATATAGCCCTTCTCTTATCGTAAAATGTACATACTCGAGTATCTGATAACCAAATGAATACATGTAACTAGTGTAGATGTAGTTTTATGCCTATGTAGATAGTGTGCAGCTATATGAACAGTAATTGTTAATATACACTCACCTCAGGTATTGTAATAATAACAACTGCCTTTTGTAGAATTATTTAATATTAATAATATGAATTAACAGAACAACAAATCATTTTAACACTTCGATTGACAAAAGCAAATTATTTTTGACAATTGACTGACAGTTGCTTTTTACGTCATCCATGTCATTGACAAAGGAACAATGGCATACAGCTCGGAAAAAAATTATAAATTGCTTATGTGCATTAACGTTTAAGACGCATCTTTCTGAATGTTAAATTGATTCTTGGAGCCATTAATTTCTTTCTTGTTGGTAAAGAGTGGTACCATATTTCATTCGTGGGCGGGTTCATAAGTAGAACGCTGCCATGTTCCAATTCTATCTTCACTGCAAAAAAGTAATAATTATTAATATTACTTTTACGATAGTTTTGTGTTTGTGACGCATAATTATATTCACGAATATATAACAATTATTTTCAAGAGGTATTTTTTTTTCGAGCTAATCCTCCTTTTTGCCACCGCCACTGTGGTTGTCAATGGCTTAATGAATGTGGTTGCTATGGTGAATTTAAAACGTAAACATTAACTGAATCGTTTTCATATAATTTATTTTAAATATAAAAAATGGATATGGCAATGCAAATAAAAGATGGACAGTACACAAAAACTATTTATACTATGGTAAGATTGTTGATTCTTTTTGGAAGTACGTTTTAGACGTAGGTATTTATTGAACCTAGATCTTTGAATAAACACAATGCTATAAAATTTATCTGTATCGCATTGTAGCCGCAGTACCTAAGTTTACCTATTACAACAGCGGATAGGATATAGCAGACACTCAAATCCACATAGCCAAAGAGCATAAGTAGTCCAACCTGGGCCAGATAGAGAGCACGAAGGTTCTCCTTTTAGAGACCTAATATTTAAGTATTCCTATCTATATTTAGACACGTGTCTCGAGAATAGATCGTGGCATACATTGTAACGGAGAAACTCGACTAACACAATTTCATTATCAGTTAAGTAGGTATCCACCCAGTCGTTAATAGTTAAGCTTACAGGGATCAATTTCGGAATACGATGACTTGATATAATTGTGAGGAGAAATTGACGCATTTGAAATAAAAACATTTGATTCCCTAACAGGTCCAAATCAAGTTACCTACCTACAAATGAGATATTTATAGGACGAACCCTATGTTAGGTAGTTCTCGCTTATATAAGTAGGTATAGCCTGTCCTATATAAGTAAATAAGTATAACTGTCTGGGTTTCTAGCCAATAAACGTATTCATGAAAAACTTTTTCGCATCGAAAGAGAAGGAACGTAAGCAACTGACTCTTTGCATCAACCCCAAGTAAATTGTGATAAGCCCCTTAGCAGAAGCTTTGATATTAGACCAGACAGAAGGTTCTCTCGCCCAGGGTATGGCAAGGCGGAGTGCCAATCTCTTACTGACTAAAGATCCCCGCGTTCCTTTGCCTTCTCTAGGCCGAGGCTGCGGTACCTTGCCTGTCATTTCGTTACAAAATGATTCATATACATATATGCACCTACTTAGGTAAAGCATGTAGCCTTAAAACACTTAAGTGGTGACCATTTGAGTCAAGTGGTCAAATAAACAGACGTAAGCACCCACCTAGCTGCATGTTTCGAGTGCCATCACGTGATCTGCATGTCGGAAAGCATGAAACTGATATTATAAGTACCTGTCTGTTGTCTAAAAGCACTGCCTCGCAGTTCCATCCTCTTTAACAAACTATCAAGATCCTAAAAACCTTGTAGAAAAAAAATGCAATTCTATATTAACTTTTTTCAACCAAGCAACGGTAGATAAGTGCTAAAACACTTGAAGTTATCACTCCCTCAAAGTGTCATCATTGACCTTTCAAAATAACGGAAGCGAACGTTTCCCACAAACAACGATAACACCATGCCGTGACATAATCGAAAGATATCTAGAAAATGCCAAACCCATAGATATAAACTAGGAAATAAAATTCCAAGGCTGCATATTCGCAAAATAACAAAAAAGAAAACGAAAATAATCTGCAACGACAGTCGTTAAAAAGATAAACAATTAAGTAGGTAGATAAATATTGGAATTAGGTAGTGCAGAAACACGCATTCTTATAACGTCGTTGAGATTAGATTAACGACAATCCAAAGATAATTTTAATGCTTTCAACCTAAATTCATTGACTTTCATCGTCACCTTTTGATACCAACACAACGACAACGGACAAATGTTTTTTATTGCACTGTGTGTGCAATCCTCCTTTTAGTCAAACTGTGTGTGCAATAAAAAACATTTGGGGTTCATTGCGTTAAAAACATAGCTATTTAGGTAGATATCTACTACCTACCTCTAACTTTTTAATTGTGCCAATTTCGTTATACCTAGTGATAACGCTGATATTCTTTTTATCTTTGAAATTAAATTACGTGTAAAGACGACAATATCTGGTTAATCTACAGACTTAACAAAGAAAATTATTATTAGACGCTTTGTTCCTAGCCCGTGCCTAAAACAACGCAATTATGTCAGTTGCATTGATAAAAAATGCACACTGATTATGATAAATTATTTTTAAGCTACTGTTTTCAGCGTTTCATAATATTAAAACTCCTTGGATAATAAAATAATAAAAACAACAACTCTGCTCAATTTCGTAATGTGCTTCACATTTTTAAGTCGTTCTCAACATCCTCCATAAAGGGAGCCTTGAATTGTTTACATATTCCACAATAGATTCAATCAGTTCATAATCTTTGATAACTCAAGTTCTAGACAAAGGCTAGCGTATGACTGTTGTCGATGGGACATAGGTACGTTGGTACCTACTGGCGAACAATTGAGTTGCGGAAACATTAAGATAACCTATTTTCAGCATTCTAAGGCCATTCACGTGGAGAACTTCAAGGCTTGTGAAAGGTATTAACCAAAACGCAAGGCGAAAAGGGACTTTAGGCTACGTTTTAGGCTTTAATGTGCTACACCCGTCCCCACACGTTTCACTTGTAATTTAAATAATCTAATTAGATAATCGCTAAAAGAGTCGTTGTTATGTTAGACCCTAATATATTATCGAACTGATAATCTATTTTGTAATCAGTACCTTTGAACTATTCCAGATTAAGGAAGCGAGATATGACGAAGCAATCAAGGCTCTCAACGACGCTATCAACTTCAGTCCGAACAGAGCAGGACTGTCTCTCCTTGGGTACTGCTACTTCAGGACACAATCTTTCCTTGAAGCTGCCAATTGTTACGAGCAGCTGTCAGCAATGCATCCCGATATACCTGAGTACAAGCTCTATTTTGCCCAAGCACTGCACGAAGCTTCAATGTACGAAGAATCTTATAAAGTCACAATGCAAATCACAGCCCCATTACTTGAAAGAAAGGTCATAAAATTACAATCTGCCATCAAATACGGCGAAGAAGACACAATTACAGCAAAAGGACTCGTAGACTCATATCCTCAAGAGGATCCAGATAAAGACATCAATCTAGGATGTTTGTTGTTCAAAGAAAACCAATACGAGGAGGCTTTGCAGAAATTTTCGCGAAGCCTGAACGTTGTTGGATTCAATGCACATCTTCATTACAACATAGCGCTTTGCTACTTTAAACTCAAAGAATATCCACAAGCATTGAAACATATAACTCTAGTGATTGAAAAAGGAATTCGGGACCATCCCGAACTTGCAGTTGGAATGCAAGCAGAGACTTCAGAGGTAAAATCTGTTGGAAATACACTGACTCTGCATGAGACAGCGCTCACTGAAGTGTTTAATCTTAAAGCTGCCATTGAATTTCAATTGAAGAACATAGAAGCGGCACGTGAAGCACTTAACGATATGCCACCTAGGCATGAGCACGAGCTAGATGCCGTAACCTTACATAACATAGCACTGACTTCTATAGATATAAAGCCAACAGACGGCTTCGAAAAATTGCATTTCTTGCTGCAACAAGATCCTTTTCCTGCAGAAACATTTGCCAACCTTTTACTTCTTTATTGCAAATTTGAATACTTCGATCTAGCAGCTGATGTGCTCGCTGAAAACGCACAGTTTACTTATAAATATTTAACACCATATTTGTACGATTTCTTAGACGCTATAATAACTAGTCAAACGTCACCAGAGGAAGCATTTCAAAAATACGAAGATATTGCCTCAAAACATGCAGAACAACTCAGAAAACTCACAAAAGTGGTGCAAGAGAGTCGTTCTCAGGGGGATAACGATCAAGTAAAGAAGGCTGTTGTCGAATATGAAGAAGCGTTGGAAAGATATATTCCAGTGGTCATGGCACAGGCCAAAATATATTGGGACATGGAAAACTACGGACAAGTTGAAAAGATTTTTCGAAAGTCTGTGGAATTCTGCAATGAGTCAGATGTCTGGCGACTAAACGTAGCGCATGTGCTGTTCATGCAAGAAAATAAATATAAGGAAGCTGCCAGTTTCTATGAGCCTATTGTTAAGAAACAATACGATAATATATTAGACGTAAGTGCAGTTGTTTTAGCTAATCTATGTGTGTCTTACATAATGACGTCACAAAATGAAGAAGCCGAGGATATCATGCGTAAAATAGAAAAAGAAGAAGAGCAACAAATATTTGAGGACCCTCAAAAGAAATTCTACCATTTGTGCATCGTGAACTTAGTTATTGGCACTTTATATTGTGCGAAGGGAAACTATGAATTTGGAATATCAAGGGTAATAAAGTCCCTTGAACCTTTTAACAAACGTCTGGGTACAGACACTTGGTTTTACGCAAAGCGTTGCTTTTTATCCTTCCTGGAAAACTTGGCTAAACACTTGATTGTTGTTAAAGATAACACTATTAAGGACTGCCTGCAGTTTCTCGAAGGTTGCGAGACTTATGGGCGACGAGTGAGTACTGTTATCGAGAACCCTTTTCAAGAAGAAGATGCGCACACTAAGGCTAAGCAAACGGTGACATACGAGGCGCGGCTCTTGCGGTACATGTTCTATAAGCTAAGAAACATTGATGATTCTGTTACTATAAATAAGTATGAGGATTTGAAATAAACGCTTACCTGGAGGTATTGGTCTTTTATCGTTGCCTGTCTTTCTTGCATCTCTGTGTTTGAGCACAAAAGTCCGTTGCTGTCCAAATGATATAGATGCTATAGGAGCTGTGGGATCCAACTCTGGTTCATTGTCTCTGTGCTCGCCCATGTGATCGTTACCATTTCTATATCTAAATACGGAATGTATGCATAAATTATTCAATACCATCAACTACACATATGATCTTTTTGTAAAAAAACTATTGTTCTTTTGTTGCATCCTCTCATAAAGTTTATTACACGAATTAATTCAATAAATTGAAAACTAGATAACTAATCTTATGACGACTCAATCATATCTTTGTTCTAGTCGTTATTTTATGTAATCATTAGATAAATTTATACAAGAACGTAGATAAATAGAGACGCGACGTCTCATAGATTTCAACGACTCGTCACCTACAATCTGTAGTAGGATTTCAAAATCTCTTATTTTTATGACAAAAAATTGCCAACTTCTGCCTGCTTTAGGGCCTGGCCAAACGAGAACCTTATTCATTCAGACAAACAAAAGACCCTGGTCTGTGTAGTAGGCCCGCTTGTGTCAAGTAAATTATATAGATATTTAAATATGTAACCTGTTTATGTAACTTACTTGTTTACCAAAACAAAGTCGTATTTAATCCCTTTTAGAGCTACAAGAAAGTCTCGTAGAGCCAGAACAGGCGCCGGCCAGGGTAGAGCGGGTACTGTAGTGCCAGAATAAGTGTACGTGATACCCGGATCGCCATAGGCTACTTGCTGCCGTGGCAAAGGGTAAATTTTGCCGAACACCCTAAAATTAAATTAAATAACAATAAAAATTACCTACAAGTTTCGCAATTATTTTAAAACAAAATGCCTTATGAGGTCGGTTTGCATGTTGAGCTCAAAAACTATCGAATATTTTCCTACTACTTTCACCAAAAGGTAGATCTACATATTTAAGTATAAATATTTACATCCGATCCGTCTTATTACAAAATTAAGTTTAAAGAGTAGGCACTAAAGTTTATTTTTACCTTGATTCTACTTTCTAGGTTTATTCATTTACAGTTTTGGTCTTAAACTGGTGAAAAATAAATTTGCAAAATTTCTATCTAAAGTCAATAGGTACCTACCACGGTACCTATCTAGTTAGGTCCTAAGTAGCGGAACATGTTCAACAGTGGATCACGGATAAACGTGAATTATTTGCTAAAACTCTACCTACACTACCCACACGCGTCGGTTTTGCGAATGCTATCTGGTGATTAAGCCCTAACCCTACAGATGTAGTTTCATGCTCGTTCTTCTGCATCCGAATCTACAATTTAGAACAAGCACCTTTTTGTTTTTTTCATAAAGCCAAAATCTAATGATTGAGCGCGGAACGGGTCTGGTAACGAGCACCTAGCTTCACTGACGAATAGACTACTGTTTTGACGATTCAAAAATATCAACTTTGATATCGTTTAACTTTGAGAGATGATCTCCGGCCACCGTAAGCGCGGGTTTGCGGGCAGCGAGTAAGAGTAGCTCGCCGCCTGACCAGAACCAGACCCAAGCGTACGGCGTGTAGCGTTCCGCGCGCCTCAAAGAGCCAGTAGAGCACCACAGACGGGGCAATGAATTACCGCGGCCTCGGCCCAGAGCAGGAGTCAGTAAGAGAAGAGTCGGACACTCTCTCTCGCGTCACCCTGGTCGGGTGAAGTCATTTGATGATTTTCCCATGACAAAAAAGGTATAGTTTATTTGGAATACCTAAATGATTTTGACTTTTGACCCCGTGGCCCCCGACCAAATAGTCACTGAATAACAACGGAAGAATGCATGACGGCCTCTCTCGTTCAGTAGGTAACAGGTACTGAACTTAGTTTTGTTTTGCGTTTACAATCTTACTTTATTTTAGACAAGTCTCCAGTAAAATATTCCAAACTCAATTCAAGTTCTTTAAATAATTCACTTGCAATAGCTCTAGGTATAGGTACAGCATATTCCAGATCAAGGCCTTCTTCTGTAATAGATTTCCAATTAACTTCCTCCACAGCAATTTCCCTTAACTTTTCCATTCCTAAAACGAATGGTAATTTTAAATTAGCGTGTGGTAACATTTTTGTTGTTTATAACCATAGACTAATTCATGTTGAGATTTATACAAAACATGATTTATTTTATGAGTTTCCGATATTTTTTGCGTGTATGATTAAAACATACAATATATACACACGCATAAAATACTTTTACAAAATATTTTTGACGTACTTACCTGATATGTTATATTTTTTAGATATAGACAGGTTTGTTTGTTATTTCAAGTGCGGATCAATAATTATGTACAAAAATTATAGCTTTTGAGGTTAGTTAGAGCCAATGTTGCCATACAAAATGTAAAAAATTACTGCTATAGATCTTTCAAAAACAAATGAAAGGTAATTTATGTGTAAATAATATATTCTCAAAAAACTTCATCCGAACGTAAATCTTGTAAAAATTCAACCGTATTGCAAAGGTGGTCCGGGTAACCGTAGTGTAGCGTTCGTTACAATAATATTATTTTGCAGAAATTTTTGAAATGCCTCGGAACCAGTAAGAAAGCCTTGAGTTGTTATAGGGTAGTCTACACCGACGCATCGAGACTGTCTTCCTGGTGTTTCATTAATAACAGTTGCTGAACTGAAAGCGATAGAAGATTGTTAAAGTAAATAAAATATATGCACGTAGTTTTATTAATGAATCTACGTAAACTAATAACTTGTTTGAATGACACATACCTCATGAAATCCAATAAACAATCCTTGTCATAATAAACAGAGTACTGCCGAATTCTTTTAATTGTTTCTCCTTCATTTAAATCGGTCTCGTAATCATATTCGTACAACTTTTCTATAAGACCGTTTTTGTCTTTGACTGTCCAAACATATTCACCGGGAAGCCCCTTCATTTTGGGAGCGTCAGATATGAAAGGTACTAAAACATCATCCTGAACTATTTCTGCAAAACGCGTATTTACACTTATGGGCCAACTACTTGAGGAATTACTTGACTGTTCAGTTAGCTGCCAATTCGAAGAGGAAGCTGAGGTGGATCGTGATTTGTCCAAAAACTTTTGTATCTCGGCGCCCACATCCGCATTTAGTAAATTGTCGTTAGTCCTTACTATAAATTTACTGCAGAAAGCTTTTAACTGATTGTTCGTTGACTTGTACACTTCCTTTACTAGTTCCAACAAATTTTTTTCGGCTTCCTCTTTTTCTTTTGCGAGTTTTTTGACCCGGCTTTTCAAAAATGAGTTTTCTTGATGTGTAACTAAATATAACTGTTGGAAACTAACATATTTAGATCTATTTTCTTTTAGCACCTTCTGTGTATTCTCTATATGCCTGGCAAGTCTATTTTTTGCCATTGTTTCTAACTCATACTGCATTCTAATGTTTTTGTTTTCGTGGATGGCGGCTATCAGGAGTTGGCCTAAGTTTTTTCTCTCTTCGCCAACCTCCTGCAATTTCTTGAGTAATAATAGATTTATTCTTGGATTTTTCCTCGTCGCTAAGGCCCACAATCTGATCCACAACTTTAGTATTTTATTACTAATTTGCAACCATATTATTTTGATTATAGTTATTTTTAAATTACATATTTTATACAGGATTACTTTAAAGTATTCTTGCACTCTTTCGATTATTGCTCCAGTGTTTATTTCAGAAAATGTTCGTTCAATAAGGAGAATTATTTCTTCCTTCCTATTGTACAAGGATACTACAAGAGTTCCGGCGAGTAACATAACGCATTGAATTATAGCGGCTCTTGGGAGCTTGGTGGTCACTTGCTTACAATATTGTTCGCTTTGGAACTGCACGTCATCTTCTAATGGAATCGTTGTATTTCTAGCAATCTGTGATACCTCTGTATTTCGACCTGAAACATATATTTTATTTGACGAATAAATTGGTAGTTATCTTGTTCGGTTAGGTTACCTAGGTACCTACCTAGTCTATAAGCTTTCTTCCAACTATTTAGTAACACAAGTACCTACGTATTTATGTTATAGCTTTTATTAAACAGAGATGTTACTTTCCGTACTTTCTTTCGTTGTATAAGGTACTTGGACATACAATAAACTCACCCTCATGTTTAATTTCAACGTTTTTTTTGACAATTATATCAATAGTGCACATAGATAGCCACATAGCGAGAGTCAAACCAATCAGCCACTTGAACGCGATGTACATTTTACGTTATTTAAGAAAATAACGGATTTTATTAAACATTTAATTTGCTAGATTTGTTATTACACTGATACCGAACCGTAAATTTATTGAAATAACCTATCGAAAACATATTTTGCAAATTACAAAACTTGTGACGTTTGTTATTGACTTATTAATTAAAAGTGCATTGACAGTTCTATTTTTATTTATTATGGAATAGTAGCTAAGTATGTGATAATAGAAAAAAGGTTTATTACCTAGTTAGTGTGGGTAATCAAATAGGTAAGTACTTGCAACACATTCAAGTGTTGCAATACTAGCCATATTTTGACAGGGGACCTATGTAAGACTACCTAGAACTCTACCTTCTTTCTTTTACGCTTACATGAATAGAACTTGTACCTAAATACTATCTATATTTAGTTGTCAGCGGAGGGATACACCGCTGAAATGGCCTCGCTCATGTTAAAAATACACATTTTATCCTATAAAAATGCGCTATGAAACATTGTAATATAATTTCATCATATTAATGTCTGGTGTGAATAAACGTCACAGTATCAAATGGGTAAATAGTCTTCAAATGTTTTAACACATAAATTAAGTAGCTCCCTAGGTTTTGTTTTATGGTAACTGATAACCAGCTGTTTATTTATAGCTAAAAACGTACCTACCTAAGATTTAAATCTCGTAGGCTACCATAAAGTAACAGTAGCGCCACCTATTAGCTTTCGGAAGTAATTAATTGATCACAGTACCTACTTTGAATATTCAAAGAACTTTTATTATATGTAATGTTCGCTGATTATTGTTCATTTTTATTTTGCAGACTTTATTTAAATACATTTTCCAGTTTGACAAAGTTGTATGACTGATAAATCCAACTCCCTTTACCTTTTATCACTTCGGAAGTTAGGATACCAAATCAGGTAAAATAAATAAAACTTATCTATGTTTTTAATTACGAAACTTTTAATTACAGTTCTGATGTGAGCATGAGCCACTGGAAAGAGAAGTAGAATATGAAACTAGCTTCTTATAATTATAAAAAAACATTATCAATTATTATTGTCTAACTAGGCTAATACCTTTTTGGATAATAAAGGACGCATGTTGATGTTTCCATCAATACAATGTTGTCGCAAATGTTCGTATTTTCACCAGAACTAAATATCAATACATTGCTCGACACTGGAATCGAACCCACTCACGAAACACAGCAATACCGTCAGCACGTAAACAGAAATTAAAACGCATATTGAACACATTTTATTTATTAAAAATAAACATCATTATTTACCAAACAACAAATTGTTCTAAGTAAAAAATTAATCTCTGATATTGTACTAATAGGTCCTAGTCTTTAAATCTAAATAGTTTACTTAATTTTACTCTTATTGCTAGTCTTAGTAGGCTGAAGTTTTTTTTGTACCATTCCTTGTTATAATTTAAATGTAACTTCCAATTTTTATCAAGAAATGCTTTGTAGAAAACACTCATTTCATCTGCTGTCAAGTTCTGTTTGTCTACCGGCATATTCTTCTTTAAGTATTCCTCCCTTTCCTGTAAATAAAAAATATAGTTAATACTTAAATAAATAACGAAATAACTCAATATGTAAATTTTTATTTTTTTTTTTTTTTTAATTGTATCCTTGTTTTCTAAAACTGATATGTTTGTTTGATCATTTTAATCTTAGGAATTACTGAAGCCTGATTTAACTCATTATCATGAACGCAATAGGCATATAAAACATGCTATATTAAATAGTAGCTACGCTGGAGATAAATATTTGCTCACGAAATTATATTACAGTATTCAGTTGTCTTTAGAGAATGGCTAGACCATAGCTTGGCTTGGCCATGGCTTCATAGTCTTTATTTTCATTTAAAAAAATAGGATTTTGCTCTAGGCCAAAGGTTTTTGGTTTTTTACTTCATTTTTAAAAGGTACTTATGTTATTTTAAAAAGTAGCAGATTTATATAAAGATGATGATCACTACGATTATCTCTTGTGTCATGGGTGCACTGACAAACATACAATTTCACATACACATTACACCCAGACCCAGAACGACAATTTGTGGATCACACAAAGAGTTATTCCTTGCAGCAATCAAACACGTGCAGTAGCACAGCCACTGTGCCAATCATTCAATCAAATTTACCTACCTGTTTATAATTTTTTTTAACACATCTAACTCATTGCGAATTAGGCTAAAAATTTGTTTTATATTGATTTTTTATATTTTTATTGAGTCTATTGAGGACTCGTAAATATTTTCAAAAATGATGTAATTCACTATCTTACATATTTTGAAAATAAATGATAAGGTTGACCCGTGAACTCAAAAAAGTGACATGTGTATTACAGATAGCAAGGTAAAAAGATAGTACTTACAGAGTGATGGGTCAAATATTATGATAAGGGGGTCAAAATTTATCTCATACAAACTCATACTAATCTCAACCAAATCATCTAATTAATTTAACTGGCTTTCAAAAACATTTAGGTAATTTTCATTATTAAAAGTTAATTGGATCAGCTAGAATATTGGAAATATGGGCTTACTAAGAATATTATTAATATTATAATATGTCCAAATTACACATACAACCTTTTTCAGGATATCTAAATAGTTGAGATGTAGCAGATAAATTTGAATATAGAATGTTATTTACAAGATATGTTTAATATTGGGAGATTATATGAAGATGCCATTACCAATAACATTTGCTACCACATTTAATCAATCATTATTTCATCCAAACTAATAATTATAAATTTGAAAGTAACACTGTCTGTCTTTTCTTCATGCCTAAACTACTGAATTGATTTCTGTGAAATTTAGTACAGACATAGTTGGAACTGGAGAAAGGACATAAAATTTATTATATGAAAAACCTAAACCTAAATAGTAGGATAGAATTAACAAGCATATTGAGTAGTCATTCTCTAGGTATCTAAGTAAACACATGTTTAACTATGAATACTTATAAAATTACACCATTTTCAGCCAAAATAGAAAACAATAACCATACTATTGTTAAATAAAAAGTAAAATATTACCTGGTAAAATCTAGAGTTATGTTTCTCCCAAAATTTTTGGTTCCATTCTTGAACTTCAGCTCTCATTTCTCTGTACCTTTTTTCTAGCTCTGTTTCATTGGGTGGAATTCTAAAAATTACTTTTCGAAGATTAGAGACAGGATCTGGCGGGCCTACCATATCTGTGCTAATTCTCCTCGGGTTAGGAGGCTGGATAGACTTCGATTCCTGTGTAGCACTTGCATTTCTTACAAAGAGTAAATATGATTTATGTCTGTGAAACTTTACAATTCTATTCGAAATCATCTTTTTTTGTTGTATATTAAGTACCTAATTAAATTTTTATCTACACATTTTCAAAGACTAGTACACTCGAGGCCTCCTAGAGCGAAACAATTATTGAATTTAAATAATTTTACAACAATAATTCGATGTAAAACTTTTCTGTCAAAATCAGCTGTGGACTAGTGAATTGTCAATTGTGTCACAGATTATTTAGTAAAGTGCGCAGCTGTAATCTCTGTAAATTTGTACTACGTTGTACTATCATTGCCTGAGAAATGTATAATATATAATTTAAAAAATGTATCAAAACTATAAGCGACTCCCCCCTTTTTTGCACGGGTGCAATGCTGTTACTAAAGTTTTCCACTATTTAATGGATGTTGTTACGCATCCTTCCTCTTCAATAAATTTTACTCAAAAATGGCATCAAAATCCGTTGTGGATTTTAAAATATTATACAATGAAGAAACAGAAAAAGTGACTGCGTAATGTAGTAATTTACTTAGCAATTTACCGTTAAGAATTTGTAAAAATACATTAAAAAATAAAAAAACTACCTTTCGAAACAGTTTACTCCGATTATACAACGTGATATCCCGCATTTTTAGGGTTCCGTAATCAACTAGCGCTCATTATAGTTTCGCCATGTCTGTCTTTTCTGTCGGTCCATCCGTCCGTGGCTAATCTCAGTGACCGATGACCGTTAGCACAAGAAAGCTGAAATTTGGCACCGATACTTATTTAACAATCATGCTGACAAAGTAATAAAATATTTTACGTGGTATACCACCTCTACACCTATAGGGACTAGGGAGTGTCTTTATTTTTATTTTATATTGTTGGATAGCTATTTAAAAAAGAATAGAGGTTTACTGAGATCTTTTTTGACAATCCTAGTATTTTAGCTTCACTGACGAACAGACTGACAGACTAACACGTTTCAAAAGTACCTATTTATGGTTTTGACTTTGGTTTTTTTTACGTGTTTTAAATTACGTTACTTACAAAGAGTGTACTTACATTATTTTAGTTAGACTTTCAAGGCGTCAGTGCACGACCTCTTACTCATTGCATTACATACTGGTTAACTATAGACTAATTCCTATGCATAAAAATCGTATACAGAGAATAAATAACCTACTATGTTTTTATTTTTTATAACCTGTACCGTGATTTGACGTAAATGTTGCGCGGAAATACAAATCACAAAATGTGTTGATATGTAGGTATTTGAAACACCAAAATGATTTTAAATATATAACTATTACTTAAAACCATCTAATTTCAACTTCATGATCAGATTTACTGCAAAGCTAAACATAAAGAAATTTTCACAAAGGAGATGGATACAAAAAAGCCCAGGTCTATTTCGGCTACAGTGCAGTTATGCTTGAGTGATGCTCTATTAAAAGCAGGTACGGTTTAATAATAGGCTACATAGGTACTTTTAATTCTTAGTAATAGCACCACACCTATAAACATTACTAAGCGATGCTACTTACAAAACAATACTAACAAAAAGTATATAAACATAGGTACTACTTGATTAGCTTCCTACCAACACGTTTTTTACAGGAGCGGGAACTCTAATTGGAACAGTGTTGTCTATGTTATTTACGCAAGGCAGGCGCTTTCCCATTGTCATGGGACTAGGAATGGGCTTGGGTTTCTCGTGGGCCAATTGCCAGTAAGCTATTTAATATTTTTATGTAAAGAGACTTAGCTGAGTATTAGAGATTTAGAATAATTAATGTAAGTAGTTAATTAACCTATATGAAAATTTGTTCGAAGTTAAGTACCTATATCAGTTCGTAGAGACCATATTATTTCAGTTTTCACTTTTTATAAAAAAAAATTATAACTTAATTCAACAAAGGTTCTTTAAGAAATCGAATATAAATAGGTATTACGTTACGAGTTTGTACTCTCTACACTATCGGAAGCACTGAAGAACCACCAGCTTTTGATGCAGGCTTATTGTAGCTATAACGTGAACACCTAGGCACCAATGAGCAATACCGGTCACAAACGGTAGGCGAAGGCACGTTGGACTGATTCGAAATAGAAAACCAGACAGAGAACTAAAGTTACTGATAAAACTCAAATAATTAACGAGCTAAATTGGCAACAGTGAGTCGAACAAAGAACAAATATGTTGTTATTTATGGTGTTATCCTTCTATGCATGTACTTTACTGTTTGATATGTGTAGGTTTGTACAAATTATATCGGTGTCTAGACACAGGTTTAACTGACACCGAGAAGCAATCTGGATCAATTGCTAGCAGCAGTAAACAATGTGCGAATCAACTTCGGGTATCCTCGTGTCTCTCTCTATCAGCTGGGTCCTTTTCTATGATAAGTGCACTGGTATGGGAACAGAGCTACTGCCGGTGATGGGCCACAACAGTCCCTCAGAGTAAGTAGCTGGGCCGCAGAATTGGTTGCTGAGTAGCTCCCACCGCCTCACTGAAGTTTGCTTTAACCTAGTCGTCTCAAAATCACTGCCATAGAAATGTGGCGACGCACATACAAGAAGAAGACAATAATCAACGGATGACGTCACAAATCCTATTTCGCGCTAGTGAAGTATGCGCGCTATTTAACGCAGCAGATAGAAAATTTTAACGAACAACTGTTGGGCCGTAGCCCGCCAGCTTGATTACTTCGTCGTAACAAATTATATCTGAACGCACGTCAAAAATGTGCGCAAGAAAATCTCATGCTCAGTACAAATTCGGAGTAGGTATCGGGATGAGCCGAATTTTCGAGGATAACAAACATTCTGCATATTTGTATTTTTACACGCAGCGGCTTCTTAATAAATTGAAAAAAAAACCATTTCATTTGGTTTTTGTAATACCCATTTCCTATAATTTTTAACAAAAAAAAAATTATTTTCTGGTAATATTTTAAGTGACACTAATGACTTTGACAAAATGACAGTGACATTTTTTATGACAGTGTCACTGAATTACCGACCATTTTCCCGTGTCGTCTAATTTTTCACACCGAATTATGTAAAAGCCACGAAAATCCTAATAATTTTGTTTCTCGGTGAATGTTTTAACCATCAAATACAGTAAAACCTGTAAAAAATTGTATTTTTCAATTTGTGGTGAAAATAAACAAATTTCATAATGGTTAAAGAAAAAGATCCCGAAGATATATACCGAAAAAAACTGGACATGTGCATTACAGACGGCATCGTAAAAGGAGGTAAATATTGGCTCATTTTTCCTCACCCTGACATGACATAAATCTATCGTAAGTTCAGCTGACGATGAAACCAGGGTAATCAGTGGTGAATTAGGTCTAAGACATCAAGCTGTTATCTGGATTGATTAGCTGCTCCCTATGCTTTGTATACTTTAGTGTTGCTTCTATATACATATGTTAATAAAATACCAAATTAACTTTATCAAGTACTAGAGTTGATCAACTTTTATGAATTTGTTAATATTTAATGATAATGTTTCAGGTGGGGGCTTATTGCTAGGTACCTTAGCGTCGGTGCTTATTTTCAAGAGGAGGTGGCCCATCACAACTGGTTTAGGCATAGGCATGGGTATTTCTTTCGCCAACTGCCAGTACGCTCTAAATAATAGAACTAATTCTCTTTAAGTATAATTAGTCATAGCGTCAGTATAGTTGTCAGGTAGGCATCATTTTAGTGTACACTAGTGTAAGTTAGAAATGCTGTAATATTACATTATTATATATAATTAAGTTGTATTTTTTGTAGTAAAATCACAGTTATTTATTGGAACAAAGTAGCTACATGTAATTGTTTGTTTCTTTTATTTCATACAGAAAATAAGACAAAAAGATTACAAGTTAAAGTTCTTAACAAAATACAGATTTACCAATAATAATATAGATATAATATGCAATCATGAGAATATAAATATACAACATAACATAATAAAATAATAATAATCACAGAACATATTTTTCATTGATATTTTACATTTTAATCATGGTAATTCGAAGAAAGTGACTAGTTTTGTTTTGATGTGGAAATAAAAAACACTGCTTAATATCAATAAAGACAACAATCCATCAATGAGAAGTTTTTCTTAACAAAATGTCTTGTTGTAATCTTATTTATGATGTAATCTTGTAAATGACTGGTTGCAGGTGGTTATGGAGTACCAGACACAAGGTTCATAAATAGATGCAATACAGGTTTGTAACTGTTTTATATGCATATTTATTGTAATTGTAACAAAAATTTTCAATGAAGATTTAAAATTCCACTAAGTTGCTGTTTATTTACCTAAAAGATAATGCCGAAGACCCTTTCATAAAATAACCTATTTCACTTTGATTAAGTCTTTATTCATAAAATTGCCATTTTTTATAAAATATAAAATGAAAAGATCAGTAAGGCAGAATGACAACTTTATAGATAAACACCTATTCTTAATGGATAATAAAATGAGTGCATGGTTGAAGAAGTGTCCGAGCAACCGGCTACATGTGTCGCGGTTTCGATTCCAGCATAGAACAGCTCTTTGTGTTCGACAAATAGTTGTTTCTGATCAGTGTGTCCTTTAGGACACAGGAAAAACGCTAGGGAAGAACAACCATATAAAATTACAAGAAATGTTTCTTTTATATTTTTAGCCACACATTTTAGTAACTAAGCAATTTTTTCTTGTTTCAGCCTTAAAATGAAAAACTCTAAGGCTATCAATAAAATAAAAGACAATCTTGTAAACCGGAAACCATTAGCTTTGTATCACGAGACCAGGACCAGCTGACCGCTACAAAGATCAATAATTGTTATGAAATAGATGCAGTTAATTTAATTAGAACTTCTTGTTTTATTTTTTTCTGGAACAATCTATTTCTCTTCTGGAATTACATCTCTTGGAGTATGCATTGCGGAGATTAGTTTTGTTCCTGTGCTAGGTACATCGTGCTTCGTATGCTGTGACGTAAGACATAGAATACTCCAACATTCCTCTCAAATACAAAAGGAAAATAAAAACCATAAATAAAGAACATTATTTATTCATTTATTGTACAAATCGATACTGGAATTAAGATAAAGGATAGATTTAGTGTATCTTAACAATAAAAATAATTTAAATACAACAATAATAATTATATTTTAGTAAGAATAGACAAGCTTTACCAACAACCCATATACAGACACCAACATGGTGATAACTTTACTATAAAACATGGCAACACAGGTTAAACAGCACATTTATACAGTTCCGTACCGGGGGAGCCACTGTCGTTTACGCGCGGACCTTTCTTGGACAACACATAAATACTGCAATGTGACATCTAAAAAGTATACATTCAAAAAGTGCTATCATAGCAGCAAATATGTATAATACAAACATCAACTGTAAAGTTAGAATTACTCAGAAAATTATTCGTTCACATCTATTGTCTAGAATGGGTCCAACAGAATGCGCATGCAACAAACATGTCTGAACAAACAAGTCCCACCAAGAAACATCATGGAACAGTTACATTGATAACAATCACATAGTTACACATTTTGTTAGATCTATAAAAATTTGTCTTTTTATTCATCAAACAATTTCATTTTGTAGAAAAAATGCACTTTATTGTTACCGCACAAAGGGTTCGAAATCGAAAACAGAATACTTAAATTAATTGTCATGCGTAAACACTTAGAAAAACATGAAAAAATAATACATTTTATATAGAAGACGCAAGTGATTTTACGAAATACTATCCCACTGTACATTCATAGTCGCAATGAATTAAATAATATTTACTGGCAAGAAATATTCACAGAGAAAATAAAACTTCACTATAGCGACTACGACCGATGTACAGACAATAATATGGCAATAACTATAATTAACTAAATTATTATAAAACATTTGGTAATACATTTGACTAGTAAATCGTTCGGGACAACCGAATACACTCAGGAACAATAATAAACAAGACTTTATGAACAAAGTTAATACTACAATAACTATTAAAATACTAATACAATAGCGATTTGTCTAGCAATCCGAAAAATAAATGATCGTTACTTTGACTAAGTTTTGTAAGAATCTTCAAGTTAATTAAGGTACATATTTTTAAACAAAGTAAACAAGCTGTATTTTTTTATGTGGTAGATCGGCAAACGAGCATCCGCATTACCTGATGGTAAGCAATAAGGACCGCCCATGGACACCCGCAACAAAGGAGGAGTTACGAGTGTGTTGCCGATCTTTTGGGGATTAGGTATTTTGAAATTGGATAGGGGAGAGATTGGGCCTCCGGTAACTTCACACGAAACACGCGAAACAACACTGTGGTTGCTTCACGCCGGTATTCTGTCAGGACGTGGTATCACTCCGGTCGAGCCAACCCATTCGTGCCGAAGCATGGCTCTCCCACACTTACTTTGAAGTCTTACCGTAAACGATCCACAAATTTCCAGGTACCAAAAAGATTTTTTGCAATTTGTTCTAGTAAGTATCTATAGCATTGCATCAAAACCCGTCAAAGTAACGAGCCTACGCAGTTACCACGTAGTTTGCTTGCTTTACAATAATTTGTTCTCTAGCTTTCAACAGGCAATATTACGAAGCTCAATCAATTTTACTAGAAGGTAGAATGTATAAAGATTTAAAAAGGTGTAAAGTTACTATTACATATCGTGATGGATATCGATTTCTATTGCTATGCTAGTCTATAGGAATCGTGGCACTTGTTTATTGGTCAGTCTGGTCAAAGTTGAATTAATGGAAAATGAATAGAATATAAATATTATTTTTCCACGTCATTATTAGTCTGGACTTCTAAAAGAGACCGCTAACTTTTTTCGGTATGATCTCAGAAGAAATCTAGGATCTAGTCACGATAGGAAATAGGGCCTCGAATAATTTTATCATTTTGACGCGTGAAGGTCCTGCTTTTTTATAGCCTAAACTTTATTACGTATACATTCAGAGATATAATAAAGTATCTGTTGTATACGTATCTCGACTCAGTTTTATATAGAAAAAACTTAAATGTAACATCAACAAAATCAATTATAAGTCGCAGAAAACTGTGGTAAATAGCAATAGAAGTCGAAGTCCACGTGGACATGTAATAACGTATTTACGTTAAATGAGGTGCAGTGCTGAAATACTGTCCTTACTTCATTGTACTCTCTATAAAACTAGTTATTGTGATATTGTGAAGACAAATTGCTAATTTACAGCTAATATTAATTTATTTATATAAAAGTGTGAATATTTGTTTCATTTCTCTTAATTTCTTATTTGAACGAGGACCGGTGTGAATGAGCGTTTTTTTGTTACCGCTAGAGGGCGCTAATGAAGTTTATGGCATACTGTAGCTGTCAAAAGCTGGTCAGTATCTAACGAAAATGTTTTTTTTATGAGGCCATATTCTCCATTAACGCTTGAAGCAGTAAATATAGCCGCATTATGCCCATTATTATAAAATTACGAAATATACATGCGAGGCAAATACAAAAACATATACATGAACACAGATATAGAAACCTTGTAAACGAATACGATGAAATGAACTAAACTTATATAAATAATTTGTATATTATTATTATAGTCATTAGCTAAATAGACGTGGTTATGCAAAAGTGGTTCATCACGGTAAGTTTATATGGCTTTCTCTGAGTGACACAAACTTGAAAATTGCTTAAATGTAGTATTTAAAAGTTAAACTAATGACATATAAATACTAGTCAGGACTTGATAGATGTCTTGATGAACCAACAGAAAACACAGAGTCATAGACAAGGTAATAAATACTTACAAATACTAAACTGCCTTATTTCAATGTACGATGAATCACTTTTGCATAACCTTCCTATTACATTCCTCAATATGAATTGAGTTCTAACACCGGCCTCCGAACGTTATAAACTCCGAGCTAGAATAAAGCTAATACCTATACAGTAGGAGAATCAGTTCGCCTACTTATTCAACATAGGCACTAATACAATTTGGCCTAGCACTTTGGACACATTTCTTTTTAAACATACGTTTTATGACGTCTCTGAAATTCCTTTAAATATTGATTGTTTGATTTGCAAGAATATCGCAATCAACAAAATATTGACTTTCTTCTAAGGAATTGTTTAAAATGGTTAGAGGTAAAACCTTGGGTTTACTTCGACACTTTAATAAATCTTTTCACTTCACTTTAATTAATTCATCATTATAGCAGCTATAAAATCTACTGGTGAATTAATATCTCCCCCCCTCACCCCAGTGACTTCAAGGTCAACCTATTGGAGGCGACTTGCTACCGTCAGCTGCCTGCATATATTACTGGATTACAAATAACTCCATGAACTGACTTTTTAATTCGTTTATCGACTTGTCTTAGGATGGAGTTGCCATTTACGCATTGTCAATAGAAATGTGTCCAAAGCAAATTGATAAGTATTATACTTGTTTAATCGACTGTACCGTGCCGCACAGTCACACAAAGTACCACGCAACGCGAGCTCGTGATAACCTGACACCGTATTATTATATTATGTCGGATACGCAACTTTCCGAATCGTAATCTAAAAGCTGTCTTATTTCCTTTACATAAGGCTCTCATTTAGAAAATAGATACCTGAGCCGCTGACACACATAACTGCTTTTACTAATTATAAAAAGTTTTCCTGGAAGCTAATTATTTTGTCTTAAAAAAGTCTTAAGTAAGGATATAGGCGGGACTGAATTCTTCAAAATTTTGTTTATTTAAATTCAACTTTGTGTCTCCAAACGTAAGGTCGTATTTCCGTTGATCTTGTAACATATTACAGATTTCAAACAACGATTCGGACCAGCAATCTCAACTCTCAACTCCTTACTCGGTCATCAGCTCTAAGGCAAACCGTTACGATTAATTATCACACTTATTTATAATCTATGGTCAAAAACGGCAATAACCGGGCAGTATATTTCCTTAACAACGACGAAAAAATACAAGAAATTAATTAAATTAAAAACTGTTTTGAACCATGCTCCGTTTTGGCGTAACTAGGCATACACTGGCCTTTTAATAGGAATAACCATTTTAAAGGAAGCTCCAACGGATTATATCGAAGATATATAGAATAACAACCATTTTAAAAGAAAATATAATTCTATATACTACTTAAAAAAAACAATACTTATTATTATTGAAACATTACTGCCATTGGAGCTATTAAATCAATTATGTTTAACGGATTACTCCCTTAACTGCTTGGTTAGTGGTAGTTAGCTGCGCTTCGTTCGCTCATGAATATGAGTCCCTAGCTTGACTTGAAACTAATCTAGTTATCTCGTAAAACAGTAACGAGAGTAAGTCGTTAAACATACTCAAACAACACTTTATTTCAACAATAACTATAGTTCACTATTAAAAAAATCTATTTTTAACAGATCTTTACATTACAATAAGATTCAAATAACACAAGATTCATATAAAACTAACAACCCTAGTTACGTCACAACGTGTCACGAGTGTGTGTGAACAGAGTATATGTGTGTGTTTGTGTGTGTACGCTCACTTGGTGGTCATGTCGGGCCAGTAGTTGATGTAGTAGCGGTGGGTGCTGCCCTCGAACAAACGGTCCAGCCAGTTCTCCAGCCCGTCCAACAGATTCTCTGTTGAAAGTACAGGATAAACATAAAGTGTAACCATGCAGTTTCTTGCTCGCTCTTCTACACTTTAGAACGAGCAAATAGCTTCACTAGAGGACAGTAACAGACTGACACATAAAGTTAAACTTTTTGATATTTATTTTTGTTTGACATTCAAAAGTACCAGCTAGTTTAGTGCTCTATGTATTTAAAATAAATGATTTGGCTTTGAATTTGGTGACAGAAAGTCCAGGATTAAAGAATTAGTACCTGGTACCAAGCTTTGCTTCCGAGATTAACCTCTACATACAAACTAATAAACAAATGTTTAACTCTAAGAAAGAGAAAGAGTTTAACTCTTTGTGAAATGAGTATAGCTACAAAAATAATATTTTTAAGGCATTTTAAGAACCTACAATCAGCATACAGCCAGCATCAACATACTACAAATTTGTTTTCATTATCTATTATTATTATCAGCATTTACTTTTTAACGTTCAACTCTATTAGTAGCCCTTTTAGAGTTCATTTTTAGCAATGACCAAGCCAGCTGGTTACCCAGACACTAAATTTGTGGGTAAAATATCAAGTTATGATCTCTATGACGTGTGGTATCAACAGTACGTACCTTGCATGAGTACGGGCGGGTCGGTGGCCTCGTCAGCGGAGGAGGAGTCGGGCGAGGTATGGAACCCGATGAAGGCCCCCGCTTCTGGGTCGAACGTACCCGTCTCACCCAGCGATCGCGTCATTCGACTCATACGCTGTAATTAAATGTGAACCATAAAAATCCAAGTTTCATCTTTGTTGGCAGGTTTTTGCTAGTCCGGTGGGTACAGTCTACTATAGTTATTATTGGTACTTAAGAAATACTGTAAAGGTTCTTTTTTTGAGCTGAAAAGCCCTCATTTCTTTTCAATTACTGGGTGGGGTATTAAATCCGCTCCGTTTCCTTTTTCTGATTCGAGCCGGACCATAGTGAAGTAATAAGTTATATTATTTTTAGTATTTTCACAGATGTAATCAATCGAATCGATCGTAATGATTTGTAAGTACGTAATTTGAGAACTACCTATGCAAATAAATGTTGACGTCGTAATTTAAACACTATTAATTCATCATCATCATCAGCCTATAAATGCCCACTGCTGAGAAAAGGCCTCTTCTCACACGGAGAAGGTTTGAGCATTAATCACCACGCTTGCTCAATGCGGGTTGGCGATTTCAAACTTACAATTAGAAATTATAAGTCCAGGTTTCCTCACGATGTTTGCCTTCACCGTATGTCAGTGGTGTCTAAATAATCATAGAAAGTACATATAACTCGGAAAAAGTCACATTGGTACTTGCCAGGTTTCGAACCCACACCCTCATGCACGAGAAGCGGGCTCCTTAACTTTCGGGCCACCATGACATAAACACTATTAATTACTTGACAATAAAAGTAATGAATTTGACTGGTTAACAACTGTAAAACAGTATCTGAGAGTGGGAAATGTAGTAACCTTGTGTGGCTTGGTGCACTCGGGATGCTTGGCGTGGTAGATGCAGAAGTACTTGCGGTGTGGGTTGAGCGCGAGCACGGTGCCGACGCAGTTCCTGCAGTTGAGGCGCAGCTCCGCGCCGCCCAGCGACAGCTGCAGCACGCGCGCGAACCATGACGCGTGACGCTCCACGCACAGGTACGCGAACACCAGCGTCTTGTTCCTGCGGGGACCATGTCACACATATAGCTTCAATGTAGCTACACATCATCGAAACAGCGAATCCGTGAAAATACGGCTATTTCTTGGAAGTAATCGGATAGTGCGTAAACTACCTACTACCTACGGCTATAAAAAACCGTCATTTTCACGGAATCGGATCGGACGCAGTGTTCAGCACTTGTGTCTTACGTTCCAAAGTGTTTATAATGATTTATTTGAAATAAATGATTTGACCTTCAACCACTTTAACCGTCATAAAAATATTACGGATATTGTAATTGAAACTGAAGGACAATCCGACGAAATAATATTAACATAACCGTATCCCAAACGAATAACATTTTATTACTATCATATCATACATCACATCTTCTGATCTGGAGACCCGAAACATCAGAACATCTAGTCTTTGAGAAGGACTATGTTTTGTAACATAAATGAATAATTATTATATTATTTAAATATCACTCACTTGCGGTAGGGCCACACGATCTTATGGAACTTGGAGAGCAGCTGCACGCGACTCTGCATGTCTACCAGCAGCACGATCGTTCGACATCCAGGCTTTAGCAGTCTGTAGAAACAACATAATCATTACTAAACGTTGGTGGCGTGGCCTTCCCACAAGTATGAAGCAATTCGCCTCCTTGTCGGAGCCTGTATTTCCCAAAAGGTATAAACCGGGTATCAAGGCCTGACTGAATAAGTTGCTAAGGGAGGCGTGCTCTATCGCGGGTCATTGTGTTGTCGTTATTATTGCATTATCGCAAGGGAGGCTGCTACAGCAACCAACTTTTAGTAAAAAAAATATTGAAGGGGATTTATTTTCCATAAAAGTGCATACACACCTAACGAGTCCGTTATACTTCTCAGCCCTCAACTCGTGTAGCCTCAGTTCCGAGCTGGGCTCATTATTGTTCTTCTTGTTGGCACCATTCTGTTTCTTCCTCTCTTCCTTCTGCCGCTGCACTGACTCTTCTTCTACACGTCTGTTTGTGACAAATTAGAAGAAGCTTTTGAAATTTTCTATATAATTATATTTTAAAAAACTTTTCCTATCTGTTGATGATAAGGTTATTTATTTTAACACAATTAATTTGATATCAAATCAATTTGTTTAAATAAAATATTGTCGAAGAGCGTATTGTTATAACAGATGAATAAAAATCGTTTATTTTTTTTTACATGTTTGTCAAATTGGTATTTAAGTTGTATAACATTTTGAACAGAGACATTGAGAGTAATGTAAAATTTTGTGTCAGTTTGTGTACATATATAGTGTAGTGGGGCGGTTACATGAGGTATGCCATGAGGTAGCCGGCGGCGAGCACGGCGGCGACGGTGGCGAGCACGGAGAGCGCGGCCAGCGCGCGCTGCGAGCGCAGCCCGTGCCGTGTAATGTAAAGTTTTGTGTCAGTTTGTGTACATATATAGTGTAGTGGGGCGGTTACATGAGGTATGCCATGAGGTAGCCGGCGGCGAGCACGGCGGCGACGGTGGCGAGCACGGAGAGCGCGGCCAGCGCGCGCTGCGAGCGCAGCCCGTGCCGTGTAATGTAAAGTTTTGTGTCAGTTTGTGTACATATATAGTGTAGTGGGGCGGTTACATGAGGTATGCCATGAGGTAGCCGGCGGCGAGCACGGCGGCGACGGTGGCGAGCACGGAGAGCGCGGCCAGCGCGCGCTGCGAGCGCAGCCCGTGCCGTGTAATGTAAAGTTTTGTGTCAGTTTGTGTACATATATAGTGTAGTGGGGCGGTTACATGAGGTATGCCATGAGGTAGCCGGCGGCGAGCACGGCGGCGACGGTGGCGAGCACGGAGAGCGCGGCCAGCGCGCGCTGCGAGCGCAGCCCGTGCCGTGTAATGTAAAGTTTTGTGTCAGTTTGTGTACATATATAGTGTAGTGGGGCGGTTACATGAGGTATGCCATGAGGTAGCCGGCGGCGAGCACGGCGGCGACGGTGGCGAGCACGGAGAGCGCGGCCAGCGCGCGCTGCGAGCGCAGCCCGTGCCGTGTAATGTAAAGTTTTGTGTCAGTTTGTGTACATATATAGTGTAGTGGGGCGGTTACATGAGGTATGCCATGAGGTAGCCGGCGGCGAGCACGGCGGCGACGGTGGCGAGCACGGAGAGCGCGGCCAGCGCGCGCTGCGAGCGCAGGCCGTGCGCGGCGCGCTCCGCCCACTCGCAGAGCGCCAGCGCCGCGCGCCACACCGCGCCCAGCGCCGCCTCGTCCAGCAACTCCTGCACCCACACAACACCATCATCATCATCAGCCTATAAGTGCTCACTGCTAAACAAAGGCCTCTTCTCACACGGAGAAGGTTTGAGCATTAATCACCACGCTTGATGATTGACGCTAGATTAGAAATTATAAGTCCAGGTTTTCTCACGATGTTTACCTTCGCCGTATGTCAGTGGTGTCTAAATAATCTTAAGAATTACACATAACTCGGAAAAATTCACATTGGTAACTGTCCGGTTTCGAACCTACACCCTCATGCATGAGAAGCGGGCGCCTTAACCTCGGGGCCACCACGACTTTAACCACACCTGGACCATCAATCATCAACATCAATTTCAATAACACGCCTGTAAGGGTCTTTTAAAGTTAAAATCAACTCACTGCCCTGCTACTACATTACTTCTGTTAATTGATACATAGATATCGTCGCTTAAGTTGTAACACCGCGGTACTCAAAATAATGAACTTATCAGAAGACTAAAAAGAACTGTCTTATTTTGTAACTTACACAAGACACTTAAAAATAACGCGCCGTCATTGGTTTAATCGATTGTTTGCCATTGGTCAATTGACGCGTCTTTCGATTCTCTATCCAATGACGAGCATAACAGTTGAGATCCGCGGCGTTATAAACAGTAGAATTTACAAAAATCCAACATACTAATTTTACACTTGACGATCCAAATTTAAAACTTCTATATTCCTATAACATCCAGTGATCCAAATTCTGTCTCATTGTCTGTAATAAATTCCTTGAGCAATAAGACCGCTCGTTGTATACTCAATATTTGTTACTTATAATATGTTCTTATCTTATAACTTGTACAATAAAGTATTCATGAATAAATAAAACAAATCGAGTAGAACAGAAAGGATCGACGCCGCCCTATATGCATTGAATATTTTATGTATCACCTAAATAAAATACCCAGTACGCTTTCTGAAAGCATATCGGTCCTTTCAATCACATCTTTTTATATTACTGTAATATATCTTTGCAATTTTCTATCTAATCTTTATATATCTTAATCCCACCATAACACCGAACACGGGCGTTTTCCTTGTTATTTAAATAGAATCATCGAAACAAACTTCGACTGCACGGTTGGCGCAGTGGCTGGGCAACTGGCTGCCGTGCAACGTGTCGCGGGTTCGATTCCCGCATGGAACAACACTTTGTGTGATCCACAAATTGTTGTTTCGGGTCTGGGTGTCATGTGTATGTGACATTGTATGTTTGTAAACGCACCCACAACACAGGAGAAATCCTAAGGTGGGGCAACGTTTTTTTAAACCAATGGGTACCAATATTCTATACTAACATTATAATACTGAAGAGTTTGTTTCAGAACTACTGGTTCGCATTGAATAATTATTTTTGTGTTTGTTAGCACCTTTGTCGAAGAAGGCTGGAGGCTATAGAACATCACGCTACGATTTGTAGGAGCCCATCTTGACGACTTCTTCTACGATATACATAGTCTGGCCATAAATACTGTTACAATTAAAAATAAACAAAATATTACATTTGAATTTGGAATCTGTCATTTTTATATAATTTTTAACCGACTTCCAAAAAAAGGAGGTTCTCAATTCGACCGTATATATGCTTTTTTATGTTTGTTCGCCGATATCTCCGTTATTTATGAACCGATTTTGATAATTCTTTTTTATTGGAATGGAGATAGTCCCAGAATGGTCCCATAAAAAGGAAATCAGGATCTGATGATGGAAGACCAGAGAAATCGAGGGGAACTTTCAAAAATTGTAGGGGCTAGTGGTGCTTTTGCATATGATTTCAGTAGGCTTTTGACAAATTTACAACTTGCCGATGTTCGAACCCGACCTGATGATGGAGCCGGAAGACAGTCGAGGGATCTCCTTGACTATTTGGAGTAGTTGCCTCGTGTTTGGGCTTGAATGATTCGTATTGGTGAGTACTTTGCACCAAGATTGGTCGTGACTGTCATTAAGGGTCTGATGATGAGAACGATGGACAGCTCAGGGAACTCTTGAACGGTTTACAGTAACTACCTCGTGTTTGGAATTCGTTCATTTATATCGATGAAAACTTTGCACCTTTATGGGTTACAATGAAGTTATGCAGTAAATTGTGATGATGGAGCCGGAAGGTAGTCGAGGGATCTCCTTGATTATTTGGAGTAGTTGCCTTGTGTTTAGGATTGAATGATTCGTATTGGTGAACACTTTGCACCAAGATTGGTCGTGACTGTCATTAAGGGTCTGATGATGAGAACGATGGACAGCTCAGGGAACTCCTGAATAATATTTAATAACTATTTTATAATTTTGAAGTCGGTGCCAAGTAAATACTACATGCCAAACAATAAGAGTACTTTTTTTATTATAACTTTTGTGAGACATTCTAAATTATTTATTATGTTTTCGGCTTACTCACGTAATAATTTGACGAGATACTCGACTAGTTTCAAGCAGAGCAAGTTTCAAGTTTCAAGAGTAGCAGCGCGACGGTCGCCGAGTCGCGTGTCGCGGAATGCTGCTCATGAATATGGGCCTCTAGCATGGCTTGAAACTAGTCGAGTATCTCGTCAAATTATTACGTGAGTAAGCCGAAAACATAATAAATAATAAGAGTACTTATTAGAAAAATATATTGAATACTACTAATCATCAAACTAGCAAGAGGTATGTAGGTAATATCTTTACACTATTATTCTTTTACTTGGCACCGACTTTAAGATTATAAAATAGTTATTAAATATTATTTTATATTTAAGTAAATGAAAATATGTATTATTTTAAACAAAGTAAATTTATTTTTTGCTTTTTAGTTTACGTTTTGAAGTCAGTTTTTTTTTTGTTAAAAATTATTTTATTCACTGTGTTTTCTTATTTTGGCGCCAATGAATTGTTCAATATTTTGCGATATTAAAATGGAGTGGGGTGATAAAGAGAACCAAATCGCTGTGATTGCATTACACAAAGTGGGTATGGAGTCAAATGCAATTTTTAAAACTCTTAACACGCTTGGCATTAGTCAAATGTTTGTGTACCGGGCTATTAATAGGTACAATGAGACCTCCTCTGTTTGTGACAGAAAAAAAACTGGCCGTCCACGTAGTGTTCATACGAAAAAGGTGGTCAAAGCAGTAAGCGTCGCGTATTTTAAAAGACGACTTAGGACTTGCAGCCTATAAGAGACGCACTGGACATTTTTTAAATGATAATTTAAAAAAGAATAGGTTGATAAAATCTAAACAACTACTGAAGCGGTACGCAAAGGGAGGTCACAGAAAAAGTTTGTTTACGGATGAGAAAATTTTTACAATTGAGCAACATTTTAACAAACAAAATGACCGTATTTATGCTCAAAGCTCTAAGGAAGCTTCTCAATTAGTCGACAGAGTGCAACGTGGGCCTTATCCGACTTCAGTGATGGTTTGGTGGGGTGTTAGCTATGAAGGAGTGACTGAGCCATACTTTTGCAAAAAAGGTATCAAAACATCTGCACAAGTGTATCAAAATACCATTCTTGAGAAGGTTGATAAGCCACTTAACAACACCGTGTTCAATAACCAGCAATGGTCCTTTCAGCAAGACTTGGCGCCGGGTCATAAAGCTCGGTCCACGCAGTCTTGGTTGGAAACGAACGTTTCCGACTTCATCAGAGCTGAAGACTTGCCGTCGTCTAGTCCCGATCTTAATCCGCTGGATTATGATTTATGGTCAGTTTTAGAGAGTAGAGCTTGCTCTAAACGTCATGATAATTTGGACTCCCTAAAACAATCCATACGATTGGCAGTGAAGAATTTTCCCATGGAAAGAGTGCGTGCTTCTATTGATAACTGGCCTCAACGTTTAAAGGACTGTATTGCAGCCAATGGAGACCACTTCGAATAAGCTTTTTATTTTTTAAATTGTTTTATATTTATGTATTAAACTTACATACTGTATAATAAATGTTATTTGCAATCATCGATCACTAATAAAGAACTAGATACACAATCCCATACAAAAGTTCGCTTCAAAACTGTCGTCAACTGTATTTAGGTACTTATACTTGAAATAAACATGCATTGATGTAAATTAAACCTTAAATGCAACCCATAGAGTTGTTTTCACAAAGTGATATACAAAATCTAAACATTTTTTGCATAAATCATAAGAAATTGAACCATATTCGCATGTTTTTAAGTCGAATTTACAATGTGTCAAAAATGAGCAATAAAATTTAACGACTTCGGCTCACCGCTAGGACAAAGAATGATTGGAGACGAAATGTCTCGTAAGAAATATATTTCTGTCAATTTTTTTTGATAATTTATAAAAAAAAATACGAAAATTAAAACGCATTACTTATAGTATTCTTTTCTATAGGTTTGTTCATTTATTTACCAATGAAACTAATGCATACAGTTATAATTTTTTTTTATTATATCCGTCCTCCTTAATCCTTCCTAAATTTGGAATATTTTTCAAAGTATATATGTATACTTTGAAAAATATTCCAAATTCGAAGTCAAATAAAAAAGATGTAAAATAATAAAAAGAATATATATCTAAAGTAAGTACTGAAAATGTTGGCGTTATTGTTGTCAATTTTTCATACCGCACGGGATTTTGATGAAAGCTAAAAAAAATGTCTTTACTGCAGTTAAAATTAAATCCATTATATCCGCCTATTCCATATTTTAATAAACACAGTAAAGAAGTATAATATTAAATAAAAACAATTTTTTAATAAAAAAAATAAAAAAAAAATTAGAAACAATAGCGTCTCCGCTAAATGGAACAGAATCAATCCACGTAAACCGACCAACTTAAGTGGTCATGCTAGAGAATGATTTTACGTTTAGTGTAAGTGTCTTTATAAACTGTGTGCATTATAACCCCGGTTTTTGAATACGATTTCATTTGGAAAAAGTTTTAAAGTTGATTTCTTAATAAAATATCAATATTTAAAATAGAATGATGACAATTATATAATGATAATATTATTACTTAACGAAAATATGAAATTCCATCCTTTTTTGCGTCTTAGATGTGTGTTTTTTGCAGTTTTTAAACGAGCACTGAGGCGTGTTTACCGTCGGAGCATTCGAGTGGTACTAAACTAAAACTACACCGCGATGTTGAGTTTGGTGGACTTTCAGTTAGGACATTTTTTTGTCACTGATTGTGTATCTAGTTCTTTATTAGTGATCGATGTTTGCAATAGAAAAAAAAATTTTTTTATTTGTTACAGTATTTATGGCTAGACTAGGTATACTAATCTTGACGACGACGACTTTGATCTTGACGTTCAAAAATGCATATTGTGGTCTAATTAAAATGATTTTGACTTGACTTTGACCGAGCAGCGAGTAAAACCACAACGAACGAAGAGCCATCACTTAATATTGGCTGTAAACATTCTGCTATTGTTAAATTGAGTTACTCTTATTCAGGAGAATCGTGCGCATCGGAACAACGCGCAGCCCAGTTCCCATGTCACTTGAAACTGGTAAAGCTTTTCTCAGTTTACTTATGTGAGTGAATCTTTATTTTCAATATATTTAATTTAAGGATTTTTTAAATTTTAATTTTAATGTATGTCAAAGCAACGCAGTATTAGAATTCACCACCAATCTTTACAAAATTGCTACCCCATCCTGCACCGAGTACACTTAACCAAATTATCACAATAATAAATTAAAAAGCTTTGAAAAGAATATCATATAATTACGTTAAAATTATAATAGCGTATAAAAACACATCGTAAAAAAATGTTATAATATATCTCTACCGACCTGTACATGAGCTTCATACGCCATTACTTCAGTCGGTTTCAATAGCCTCTTGATGAGCTGGTCGAGCGCTCGCTTGGTCTCATTCAGTCGCTCGTGGTACTTCAGCAGCTCCTCCCTGAGGGCGGGGTCCGACGGGAAGTGGTCGGAGGAGCAGTGCGCGTGGTTACAACTCGGCCACGTCTCGTTCAACCACTCATACTGGATCCGCGTGGGCTCGCGACGCCAGATTATGACGATGCGATGCTCTATATCCGATATGTCGCTACCTGTTAAGTTTTATGTTGATGAATAATCGGTCCGTGTATTTCGAGAATTTAATATTTTAAAGATAAAGGATCTGATTGTATGTTTGTTTGTATTGAATATGATCTGAAACTACTTGATAAAATCAAGAAAAAAATCTTTCAAATTTAGGAAGTTACACTATAATATATCATGAACATAGCCTATAAATTATTGTAGTAAAACTGCCGAATACTACAGCTGTCCATCAATAAAATGGTCCAAACCAGTAGCTTTAAATCTCCACTTGTACTTTTTTGATGTTACAGTATCATTTTGATTACGATTATCAAGCTTAAGACTGGTGTCATAAGGTCTTTAAAAATGGGCAGAGAGGATATCAACATTCATTGATGCCACTCAGTAGTAAGATTTTTAAAAGGAGTAACGATGGAGTTTATTGCTTGTTCTTCTCCATTCGACACAATTTGGAACGAGCACATAGCTTCACTGACGAACAGACTGACAGACTACTATTCTAAGTCGACGTTTCAAAAGAACCTATATATGGTTTAGTTGGAACAAATGATTTTGAGTTTGTAGACTGACCGGATCCGTTAGCAATGGCGTGTATGAAGGCGGGCTGTTTGTGCGCGTAGACGTACGCGTAGTGGAGGCGGTCGACGGGGGCGCGCGCCAGCTGTCGCAGGGCGGCGGCGGGCCCGCGCGCGCCCCCCGCGCCCCCGCCCGCGCCCCCGCACACCAGCACGCAGCACAGGCGGCGCCGCGCCGCGCGCCACTCCACCGGGCACACGCTCTCTAGCACGGCCTGGAACAACACGCATCGAGGCCTATACTCATACCATTGCTTCTCTATACACTATATTCCTATTATACTATTCTTTTGTTCCTGTAAGCAATCTGTTTCATTGAAAACCCTGCTATGGCGTAGGTGCCATTGGATAAATATTACAGTACCGCCGACGTATCTTGGTGGGTAGGAAGTTAGCCGATTAGCTGCGCAGTACACAATTTTGTTCCTAAAAGATCCATTGCGCAGACAAACGGCGAACTTCAGACTCGCCAAGATACGAAGGCCGTGTTGTATAGCTTTACATGTTACCTAAATTAGAAATGTTGGTAGCTTAGTTCAATAAGGGTTTCTCAGGGGTGTGAAATAAAGTTGTCTGTTCAGTTATTGCGATGGCTGGGCAACTGGCTGCTACGCAACGTGTTCGTAAGTTCGACATACGAATAACAATGAAAACTAATATATTTAGACACTCTACAAAATTTAACTAATACAAAGCTTGCGCCTAAATATTGGGCGCGTGAGCCACGATCAATGGCGAGGAAATCTATTCACGCATATAAAGTCACGCGCATACGGTTGGAATGCCGCATTACACTAAGTTTAAAATGACAAAACCTTTTTCAAAATGTACCATGATTAACGCACATTTGTTTGACACTCCCTGCAGTGTCTCACAAACTTTACCTTTAAATCTATACATAAACATTATACCTGCGAGGAGAGTCTCGGCAGCGTGAGCATCTGGTTGGCCTCGATGAGCTGGTGCAGTGTCTCGGAAGGGATCTCGTTGGTGCTGACGGTGGCGGCGGGCTCCTCGCTGTCCTCCTTCAGCAGCACCATGGTGTCCACGTGTCGCTGCACCTTGTACCGAGCCGTCACGTTCAGCGTGTCGCTGGAGCGCATGTCTACGAAACTGGAAGGATTTATGTTTTAAATTGATAATACATACTCTTTTAATAACGTTATTACGAAATTACGTTTATAGCAGATTGGATTGGATAAATAAATTCGGCTAAAATGTTGATGGAAACAACACTACCAAAGCAAGTTTTAGTATTTTTTAGCTATGTTAAGTGTAGGAAAGTTATGCGTCTGCGTGGTTGGCCCTAAGTAATACCACGGCCTAAGGCCTCACAGAATACCGGCCTTAAACAACACGTTGTGTTCGCCGTTTGAGAGAAACCCAGTCCCGCCCTCCCTATATTCAATTCCAAAATTATTATTATTTATATTACAGGTTGGTGAAACGATGGTACGTAACCTGATAGTAAGTAATAAGCACCACCCATGGACACTTAATATGAAAGGAGTTACTTCGATTGCGTTGCCGGCCTCTTTTGTGTTGTTAGGGATTCACGTACTTATAGGATATTTGAGTAAAGTGGTTGGTGGGGTGGGGTAAGGATTGGGCCTCCTTGACCTCACCCACTTGGCGAAACACAACGTAAGTGTTGCTTCACGCCGGTTTTCTATGACGCCGTGGTATCACTGAGGTCGAGTCGACCCATTCGTACCGAAGCATGGCTCACCCACACTTAAGTTTATATACAAAATTACTTACCCAAAAGCGACTCTATCTCTATAGTGGAATGCAGTGATGAGGTATCTGAAGCGCATCGTCTGTCGCTCCTCGAAGATCAGCGCCTTCACTTTATTGTCCTCGAAGTCCGACACGAAACCGTCCACGTTGCTATCCGTGATCGAACTCACCAATTTGTATGGGAATTTCCAACGTATGAACTCTGTGTGCAAAGACGTAAGGTTTTGTATCGCATATCGATAAGTTTCGTTTTTATTGTACTCAGACGGTAATTTCTAACCAGCCAAATTCAATACATTATTTGAATTTTCAACAACGATACTGGCCAATGATTTTTGTATAAAATAGCAATTTATGATGTCATAATGTTTTACGTCTAATTGCATTGAAACTTATTTCTGAAACATAAGCTAAAATGAACTAAAATTAACCATATCGTCAAATCAACGAATTCATAAAATGTATAAGTCATCATATTTTTAACCTAGGTAACTACTTCATTTCTAATACGACCTATCCATCTTTACTATTCAATACCTCCACATAAAAATGACAACATTCGTTTTGTCAAACGATTTTCATCCTTAATAATATGACACTGAACACTCACCTAAAACTTTAGGTAGCGACGACAGTCCCTCCTTATACATATACACATGTTTGTCTAAAATGAACGTGAGGCAGGGTACTCCGTGTACTCCTACCCGTCGTGCTAGGTTGGCCTCATGGCCGGCATGCACGGTTGCCATGGTAACGCCGAGCGGCTGCAGAGCTTCCACCAGGCGCCGCCAGGCTGCAGCAGAGCGCACACAGTCGAAACACCAGTCGGTGTAGAATAGGACCAGTGCTGGCGTATGAATGCTTTTCTCGATAATATTGTTCTCGAAGTGGCTGTAAAGAAGAAAATGTCGTCACATATCTAGGTAATACAGACCAAATGTATCCCCTTCTAAGAATGGACCTTGTCTTATTGTGTTCGCTAGTTTCATTTTTTTTTAGTTTTTAATCGTTATTATTTTTTTCCTTTTTTTGAATGTTGTTTGGTAAAATAATTATAGGTTAGCATACACGAGGTAGTCTGGCGTCTATTTTGTCAATGTTGTGTTTGCCCGTAATTGGCATAATATCAAAACTTAACCATAAAAATGTACATTTATTTATGTTTAAGGCAATAAATAAATAAATAAGAAGACGTTCATCTTATATTATGAAATGAGATTACAGTACAGAGTAGTTACATTTGTTGTTGTTGATATACTTACCGCGCGGTTATGGACAATTTGTGGAACAATGTAATATCTTGGTCTTGTGTTCGGTAGGGTGCTCCTACGAAGTCGTCGTTACTGTAACAAAATAATAATAATTGAGGTGAGGTTGATGGGCTACATCAGCGTTATAGTTAAAGGGCTATAATAAAAGTAATCTCATCGCTTAGTGGCGACCATTACATCAGGGGAAAGATTAATGAATGTGTAGTACCATAAATAAAGTGGTAATTACAACTGTATTCATTGCTGATAGGATTGGTTTCTTTTATTTTACAAACTAGCTGTAACACGTGTTCACTCGCGTAGTTTTTAGCCTATTTTCACAAAGGACAGTGAAGCTTCCTAACAGTGAAACAATTTTTCAGATTGCTCAAGTAGTTTTCTAAAACTCATTCAAATAAATAAAAAAACGATTAATTATTTCCTCTTTATCATGTTTTAGCTTTTTCCTACGACTCCGTTCGCGTGGAAAGTGATTTCCCGCAGATTCTTGGTATAAAAATTATCCTATGTCCTTTCTCGAGTTCCAAACTATGTCTGTACTAAATATCGCAAAAATCGGTTCAGTAGTTTAGGCGTGAAGAAAAGACAGACAGGCAGACAGAGTTACTTTCGCATTTATAATATAGTATAGATAAGTAAACATAGTAAATGTTTCACCTTGTGCAAATAGCTTATTGTTTAAGTCATTTTCAAATGTCATTGAACATGCATGCAATAACAATGAACAAGGAAAACCATGTTTATTTTTATATCTTCCACTCATCACTTCCGAAAATTCCCAACGTAAGAAAATTCCGAATTAATATTTCATGAAATGTTTTCAGTCATTGGTTTGTGCTTTGGTACCCGGTAGCTCGGCAAAATAGTACAGGGATCCCTGATAGAAAGCAATTAGAGCCGTTTGGCGTGAAGCAGCGCTATCGTGGTCCTAGGCCGGTTTTTAAGAGGCTGTGTGAGTGATGGTTGTCGAGCAAAATATTGCTTGAGAGGGAAAAGAACCAAAGGACTTGTTCCACCCTGGGTGGGAGAAGTCATCAGGAAAGAGGTGGTTTTTAGTACTGACACTCCTTCTAGGGGCTAGAAGGAGTGTCAGTACTAAAAACCACCTCTTTCCTTCTCTCGTTCCAGGCCAATATTATTGAGTTCTATTTCGATAGGTGCCTTAGAACCATCATTATAACATTACAATAAACAATTAAAAGATATGGATTAGATACTAAGAATGGACAAGATGAAAAGTTACGAAACACTCAAAATTGCTGTGCAGAGAGTAAGTAATAAAAATATTGGTCATAATAAAATAACATTAATCTCAAAACCTACTCTTATACATATATTATATATACAGGAATATTCCATTTATATGGAGTTATTGTCTAGATCGTAAAACTATTTATGGACAGTTGAAGAGATTTTATGTACAACAACTAGGAAACTGCAAACATAAGTGATTCATGGTGAAAGATTGCCAATCTTGTAAGGACTGTGTTGAAAAACGTTTACATGAATCATACATTGATACATAGTCATAAATGCACACTAAAATTAATATTTCTAATAGTTTCTGCTTCATATGTTCTAACCATGTTTTTTTTGTGGGGGGAAAATCGTCAAATGACTTCTCCTGCCCAGGATTGGGCAGGAGGGAATGTCAGACTCTTACTTACTAAAAACCCCCCTGTCCTTCGCCTGCTATGGGCCGAGGTTGCCATGCCTTATTGTACTTACTCTGCAACACCAGCTGATGTTCTAACCATGTGTATTGTCAATTTGATCTTTCTTCAGAGCAATTTGTGCTTTGTAGCAGATTTACTAAGGTTCTATTTTCAAAATCCACAGTACCAGCTAGCATTATTATGATTTTATTTTTGAACCTTTTCTGTATATTATAAACATGCATGCATTACAAGCATGCAAGATATTTTGAGATAGATTTTATATTTTGGTTGCAAACAGAGTTTATGAATGATAGAAAACATTTGGTTGTAAACGGGTAAACAGCTGCTCCATATCACATAAAAAATACTTTTTCTTAAACCTCAAATAATATCTCGAATTCAAGATGTTTACTTGCATCTGTACATTCAGCCAGTGCTCTGTTAGCATTACACATTAAACAAAAATACATATAGAGCTAAATGTATTTTTGTTTTTTTATTTTTATTTCATTGTGCAATCTTATTAATGTAAGCAATCAATCCCTTTAAAACAAAACATGGTTGGGAAACATGAAAATGAGTTAATATTATTAAATTAATTAATGAAAAAATATATAAATGGTTAAAAGATGTCTTCTACAAAGCATATTTCTTTTATTATTGCAACACAGAACTCAACTCCATAATGCTTACCTAGCGTATCTAGCATATTGGCTGTAATCATGTCTAGGTTTGTAAAGGTGGTCGTCTTCGTTCGTAATTCCATAGTAATCATATGCCTGTCTTCGCTCAGTGTCTGACAACAGTTCATATGCTTGTTTGATTTCTACGAAACGAGCTGCCGCATCTGGATGTTCATTTTTATCAGGATGCCTGCAATATAACATCATATTGATTAAGAATGCTGGGGAAATCGTGAAGATTATAATTATTATATTCTGTTTAGCTACGAGCTGAACTTTAGTTGCATTATTATCAGTCAAAAATTTAAAAACTTTGCAGATACAAAGAGTATGTATATACTGCAATGCTTTATTTTATATGCAGTAAATAGCAAGTTCCTATTATACATATTTTATACCTACCACTCTTTAGCGAGTTGCTTATACGCTTTGCGTATTTCAGGTAATTTAGCCTTGGGGTGAATGCCCAAAATTTTGTATGGGTCACCGATTTTCTGAGCTACTAGCAACGGGCACAATGTGAGCACCAACACCGCCCACAGCCATCGCCCTTTCCATCCCTTGTATTTCCATTGCATATTACCAAACAGTTTCTTTAACAACCCTGCCGAATAAAACCTCCGTGATCTTCAAGATAACTTTCATAGCAAAATCCTGCCCGCGGCAATGGAACACATGACTGATGTATGTGAATTTAACACAGAATACTCAAAAACTGTTATCAGTCATTTGTCTTAAAATAGAACGGCTGAAAATTCGTGAAATTCTAAAATCTCACAAAAATTACAAAATGTCAATTGGACTAAACCACAGTCAATCCTTGTTGTTTTTCTGCGCAACTATCATAGACAAGTACAGTCAATGTAGAATTAATCAATAAAAACTGTGATTCATATTTTAGTTTACCTCCAGTATAATATTCTTTATTTGGCTTTGCCGTATCTATAGATGGCCTTAGATGTTGACTTTAGTAGGAGTTATTTTGTTTACATTCCCTTAAATAATATTTAAAACTAACTGAAATATAAAGAAGTCTATGACCAAAAATAATTAAATCCCACTTTTTTAAATCATCGCCGGTGTCCTGAGGTGTTTTATGGATTTAAATATACAATAAATTCTTAAAACTTTACACGTTCTTAAAATTTTAAAATATATTTTACACCTATACGAAACGTTTTACGAAGGAGGCTTAACAGTAAACTATTGTTGGAACTTTTTAATTCTGAAAGCTGACAGTAGCAAAGTCAAAGTCAACGTCCACGTCATGTTCGATAACCGGATTACCCGGCTGTCAAATACCATGTCACTTTTTGGTCTTAGTTCTTATTAGTTCAATCAGTCAGTCAGTTTAAAATTTTATTCGTTGTTGGTGGTTGTGTTGTGAATTTTTCTTATTTATCCATCGTAGAATCAAGTTGAATACTAGTATTTTTTTCTTCCAAATATTTAACAGTGAGTACCTATTCTTTACAGTTATAAATTTATAGGTTATCATATTATTTATGGTAATAAAACAATGTAAATATCCACTATTGTGGTATTTGCATTGTGTAATATAATCTCCCACAAAAACTATACCCATGATATATTATACAGAAAACTAGACTAAACAAGTTATAATTTAGAATTTATTATTCTATTTATGTAACATAAAAGACAATACCTACAATCCAGATAATTTTAAATTTTTAATAAATATTTCTTAGATAGGTATTTTAACTTTACATTATTATAAATGATTAATTATCATTAAATATAATCGGACTTTATACCTTTAATTTAACTGTCTGGATATTGATGACACATGTAAAATAAATAATAATTTACAATTTTATGCATAAATAATTCAAATTGTGATCCATCACCGATTTAATTTCCTGTTCTTTTATAACTAGACACATTTTATTTTGTCATTGTTTATTGTTTTGTTTAAAAGTCATTTTTTTAATGAAAAATATATAGGTATGATGCAATTTACAACTTGATTGGCCAATTACTTCACATCTCTTCACAAAAACTTTAAATTTAATAATCAATTAAAAAAAAATAAGTATCATGAATTAACTCTCTCAGTACCATAGTTATAGTTAATTGAAGTATATAAAATAACTGTACTATACATCTATAAGAACCTAAATGGCAAAAAAACATTTGAAATATTACACCTGGCACATAATGCAATTTTGTTTAGTCTACATAATTTTATTGAATTTTACCCTATTAAAAAGAAGTGTATTTTTGGGATGATGGTCAAGGTCAAAATTGATATAAAGGTCAACTGAAATGCGCCTTACTAGGTTTTGTCCTATGTCCTTCACACCAAGTAAACAACAGAGAGATACATATAACTACAATACTAGATTAACCTGCTAAGAAGAAGCAAAAATTAATAGCCTGTGATTTATTCTTGACTATCTATTCCAGCACTAAAATTTGTTATGATCTGTTCAGTCTTTCTTGTGTGATAAAATAAAACATATTCATACATTATCATAAAATTTAAAATGTAATGATGGGACATTAAATTACACTGTATTTAGCTTACTGAAAAACTATATTCCTATTACTCAAATTACTTAAAAATGTGTTCTCATTACTTTGCTATACATACAGAGTTAACTTTGTTTTTAATGGTACTTAAAAAATTGATAGCATTCGTTTTTAAATCATTACTCCTTTTCTTGGTCACATTTTGAAGAATGTAATGTCGTCTAACAATACTCATAAAAATTTGCATATAAACTGGCAGCATAAAATTACAAGCTGTGCACACAAACTTGAATAATAAGTTATTTTAATTTGCGTCATTTGAATATTTGACCAAATTCCTCTTATAAAAATCATCATGCATCTGCTAAAATACCATCCTCAGAAAAAATAAAAAACTAACAATGTTTGTTTCTGTTTCTCTTCGACATTTAAACTACTGAATTATTTTGATGAAGTTTTGTATAGAATTAAAAAGAGACATATATACATTATAGCACAAAATAGAAACTGCCTTAGATAACATAGTTACATATTATTTAATTTGGATGTAGATGTATTAAGTTCAGTAGTTCAGCCTAAAGAAATACCTGTATACGGTATTTGATAATCTTACAGGTACCACATTAGCAACACGAGAATTGTAATATTAGATAATTTAACATAATATGTTGAAACATTACAAAGATAAGATGATTAGCTATCCTTATCTTCAAAGGTCTCATTTTATTGCCTATGTTGTACTGAGATTGGACTATGATTATATTTATATGTTTCTTTATATCACAATTAATAAGTCTCTGTAATGTTGAGTGGTCGAAATTACCCCGCTTGCCAGCTTCATGATATTACTGGACTACTTTCAAGGCATTCAAGGGGTCCAAAATTCTCAGAGACTCGCCTGACTATCGCCATGTTGGCTACAGACGACGACATGGTAGTAATATCTAGTATTTTTTTTTATTTATCTTCAAACTAGACAATATCATAAAGTGACCTTTCACTTGTTACTCTTGTCACTGATAGAATTTCAAAAGTTGAACCTTCAGGCCTTAGTTATTTGGACTACTTTCACTTGCTCACTTTGACCTACATATAGAAAGAAATAATGTAAGAATAAAACTAAAATATTTGTAGGTACTTACTCTGTACTTATTAACAGAGCCTTGTTTATCCACTACTTTTATAAAGAAATATTAAAATGAGAGGAAAATTAGAAGTCCTAAAAGCTTATCTTTGAGAGGAGGCGGAGCGCGTGAGGGAACTAACCTCCTCACGCCCCAGCCGCTTCAGTAGGCGACATTCTGGGCGTTGAGGATCGAGAGATGATCTCCGGCCACCGTAACGGACGACCAGATACAGGCCCGAGTGGTCGGGCGGCGCGTAGTGTTCCACGCGTGCCTCATAGAGCCAATAGACCACCACAGACGGGGCCCTATAGGGCTATAGATTAAGCGCAAGAGAGTCACCGCGGCCTCGGGCCAGAGCAGGAGACGAAACGGGGGGTTTAGTCAGTAAGAGTCTGATACTCTCGCCTTACCCTGGGCGGGAGAGGTCAATTGATGATTATCCCCTGTCAAAAAGTCGACTAGGTACGCAGTTGTAACCCGTGTTGCTGGTTGCTGGTGTCCTTGTTTGATTGCCATGAGATCAGTGGTATGCTCGTTTGACGATTTATCCAATAAAAAAAAGCCCATTGAATCTTTACACCCGTAGAATACGGTACTGATGACGATTTTAAAAGTATGTACCTAATAGTTGGCGTGCCATACGCTAATTACTGGGCAATACTCCAAATTCTTGAAAACGGTAGTATAAAAAACTTTCTTTTGTAGATTAGGTATGTACCTAGGCTAGGAAAGTTAAATAAGTCTGTTTACGATCGCTGTTTCATTTTACGGCGTTACCTACCCATAGGTTTCATTCTTTTTTCAAATTAATTCGTAGGAAGAACGAGCAAGATAGCATTAAGTGCCAGTGACAAGAATGCCTTTAAAATGACCTTGGTATTCAAGTTAGTTTCAGATATCTCTGCAACGTCAGCATAGAAAGCGAAAAGGCAAATTGCGAGAAATATTACCGTCGTTTACATAGTGATATATTACTTGTTAGTATAGATATGCACTTAAAAACCTAAAATAAAGGATCAGTATAAGGAATAAAAGTACAGTTTTCATCCACATATTGTCTCAGCTCTCTCTACATCCGCTCAATTCCACGTAAGGATCGCGGCTTTAACTGCTTCTTTTTCTAACTTTCCATTCATGCCATTTTTACATGTATCAGTAGGACAAAAGGTTAAATAGCTAGCTATGTGATTAAAAACGCGAAGTTGTAATATGACCTTGAAACACGTTTGAAAACTCGCAACGTGACCTTTGTTAGCATTTTACTAAATATTGTCTTCGTTTTTCACAAAGATTATTCTTGTCTTAGCGAAAAATTTTGCAAAATGACTAAATAGAAACTCCATTCTTTAACTTATTTTTTTATCAAATCATGTTATGTAGGTACCTGTATTCTTAAATAGATTTTATTTTACCCAAGATTGCGATAGGCACCTACGTGACTAGTTCGACTACATGACGTGTTTGTAGCTGAGTATATCCACGTCCGTTAATCACGTAGGCACCTAATCGATGCAAAAATAAGTAGTACCTAAACTATTTTCTCAACAATCGTTTAGGCTGCAATTGAATCGCCTTCACACAGCAGTCTCTAATGAATCAATTGGCTATGATAGCGGGTGACGTCACAGCTACCGGTGGGTGTGCGCATGACGCTACCAATTGAGAAGTAATTTGTTACAATATTGTACCTAACCAGTGTAGTGATTGTTTGTTATTCAGCCTATTTGCTATTTGCGAACTAGATGACGACGGGTCACGGACGTGAGCTCCACCCAAAGTCCAAATTTCAAAGCCTTAAAGAGTTTTGTATAATAGTCATTCAAGTGATAATTGTTGCTGTCAACAGTAATAGAATAACAATCAAGTGATAGATGTTTTTAGAATTAATTGTTATACTCTCCGCACCTAAATGTATAAATGTGGATGGATGGAGAGGGAGAGGGAGACCAAAGAAAATATGGATGGATTGTGTGAGCAATGATATAGAAGACAGAGGAGTCAGTGATAGCGTGACGGGTTACAGGACAGAATGGAAGAAAAAAACATATTGCGCCGACCCCAAATAAAACGGGACAAGGGCAGGAAGATGATGACTCTCCGCACCTAACTTTGGTTGCCTATATTTCATTCGTCAGGAAACCTTTTGTGATGATCTAATAGGTGCATTCTTTATGATCGAAAACCAAGAACTTACTTACAGTCAAATAGAATTTGATTTAGAAGTAATAAATCGCGGGTTTCTCTACAGATAGGTAATGTCTGATGAAATTACAGGGTGGATTAGGTAGTGGACTGAGTCTTAACGATCGATCAAAAGGGTCTACCTAACTAGAAATCAGGGCTCTCATGCGTATAATATTGATAAGGATAACACTAGCTCATATCTAATGCGATAACGTCAATAAACTTGTCCAATCTTTGGACAATAGTATTGTAATATGGTCAGGATATGAACGAATATTCTGACGAAATTTTCATGATTTTCTTGTAAGGCGATTTTCAAAAGTGTGACGAAATTTTTTCTATTTTCTTGTAAGACGATTTTAAAATTTCGCAATGAAGAATGTACATAATATAACGTCATTATTGTAATGAGTCCGATGACTTGCTGTTCCGTTCACCCAAAATGAACGTGTTTACCTGAAACCTAGAGCCGTGAGCGAAGTGCAAATTATCTCGAGTACAGATTAAAAATGGTTAAAAATTAGACTGTTAATTAGAGACAGGAAACCATCGTCAGATGTGTTCATATGAAATAGACGTCATTAATCTTTGGACGGTGAATAATGCTTTTAGTAACCTGGTTACTTATAGACAGCTATGTCGAGTCATATGGTACACATATCAATAGAAAATGATAAACTGGTTCATAAATAACAATCCTCTTCAAAAGTGTATTAAACGGAAAGCAATATGCACTGTCTGGTGTCCCCTAGTTTTGACTAGACCATGGCATTACTGTAACAACTTGAAAAAGAAAATACATCGGGTACTTCTATGAGTTTATTGATTAAAGTTTTTCTATACACGTTCAGAAGTTAGGATCTTGTGTACTGATTCAGTATAGGTAATTATTTCATTAAAGTTAGCTTCCTCACAATGAGACGGCACTAAATGGTCGAATTGAACATGAATATTGCGCAGTTTACCTTCATAGTCGGTAGCACTCGGTACTCTTAGTAGCATTTAATTTACTTGTCAGTATCTGATTGTTTCTGAGAACACTGTATGGATGTACGTAATATAAGCACGACTATCACTGAAGTACTTCTTATATAGTTCATAATAAAGACTGTTTTCCACGGTAAGACTTGGTTTACGCCAATACGAGTAATACTTAGATCGTGCGGTTTATATAAAGATTAATTATTAAAAGGCTCTAGGCGTATTATAATTATAATCCATGCAATGAGCATACGAGAATACATATTAATGTCTCCAAAGTAGACAAATGGCCCATTTGTTATACAAAATGCGTTGTCGATTTGTAGACAAGGACTTTGAACTCGATCATTGGTACCAATAAAATGTTATGTAATGATTATATGACACTAAAACAAGAATAGGTACAGTTGGTAACTAGCCTACGCTGCGCCTAAATTATCGAAATCATTCAATTTTTTGTGTCTCAGGTCGACTTTATATGTACCGGGTAAGTTTGGGTAACTTTGATCCAAACCCTTTAATCAATAATAACTGCGAACCAAACATATGTTCGTTTTTCATTGGTTCGAAAATTTGGATCAAAGTTACCTCCCAGGGTCAAATTAACCCGAACCTACGTAACGTAACGTACTATACGTAAAGTTTGTCAAGAAATAGAAATCAATAAAATCTATAAATACACAAATAATTCGTAATTTAATTACTTAGGAACAGGCTCACCTATCTAAACCAAATGTTTAGCCTTTTTCTGCATTAATTACGTAGCGAAGCTCGTACAGAAACGCTAGTTTCCCATATAGGTAATTTAAACGTAAAAAATAGCCTCTGCCAGCAGCTTTGACTGCGTGATACGAACGAAAAGCAATCTATGTGTTATTCCAGACTACACCATCAATCTGTGCCAATTTTCATCAAAATGCAGTATTTTTTATGTTAAAGAATCAACTAACTTTTAAACTTTCGCGTTTCATCTTAACAACATTATATTTACGCGGGTATTAACGCGGAAAATTATAATTTGAATACCTTGGTAGGCTTGACGTTTCGACCCGATTGCACAGGTCGTGGTCACAAGCAGACTGAAAACGCGATGTCACAGCTCCCTGCATTCGGGTGATGAATCAACATTGAACTATACCTACTTTCGTGTTTATAGGATAAACGTTTTGTTTATTATATACATATATCGTGAAATGAAATTCTTTAGTTGTTTATGGTGAAACTTTGCTATTTAGGTTAAGATTTCGTAGGTACTTGCTGGGTTTTCACAAACGTAGTTGACGGCAAGAACGACGTCGACGACCACTTGGTGAAAGACGAGACTGAGTGCCTAGTGCGAGTTTTCTTAACGCCAACCCGATCTAAACATTACTGCACTAAAACACCGCACACTAAAACATTGCAGTCAAACGTCAAAAATGTGTCGATCGCCTTAAAGCACTCGAAACTCGCACTAGGCTTTAGTGCGCGTTTCGTGGGCATGGGCACACTGAGGAAATAACTTATGTATACCTATGTTATGTGGAAAACTATCTTAATACTTATATAGACATTTCTTTCTACCCAGCACATCATCATGTTGGACGTACTAGCTGATGTGCTGCAGCCGTACAAGGAGATTGTGGGGAACATCGCGGCCATTGTGACCGTGGGCCAGATGTTCTCTGGCTCCTTCATCTGCTGGGACATTTACAAGCAGGGCAACACCAAGGGCATCGGCATCATGCCCTTCCTAGGAGGTGTCATTATGTAAGTACTGACCTTAAAACTGTTTGGCGCATTGCCTGTGCAATTGGCTATTACGCAAATGGTCGCGGGTTCGATTCCTGCACGGAACAATTCTTAGTGTAATCCACTAATACCTTGTTGTTTCGTGCCCGATACATGTATGTTAATTTCAAAGTTTGTAAACGCAACCACGACTCACCAAAAGTTTTAGTGTGGGGCAACCCGTGGGGGCAACGTTTTTATAAAAACAAAATATGTAAATAGGTTTTCCATCTAGACGAGAAGCCCATTTTTTTCAACTGCGTAAGACTTATTCAAATTCTGTTACCATGTTATTATTATGTAAAGACCATATCATATACCGTTTAAAAACATATGTTGTAAATGAAACTACATTACACGTAATGACTACAATGTTGTTTTTGTTCACAGGAGCGTTCTCAACTTGAAGTTTGGTTACATACTTCGCGACGACAAGATGATCCAAGTTAATTTGTTTGGTTTGGCCTTGAATATCATCTATTGTATGATTTACTTCAATTATACACAAGAGAAAATGAAGGTTTGGGCTCAGATTGGTCTCGCAGGCGCCTTCTCCGCCGGCCTCATCGCGTACGCCCAAATGGAAGACCCGAAGTTGGTTGAGAACAGATTCGGAACTATCATCACTGCGTTCATGTTCTATTTGATCGCCTCACCCTTGTTCGGATTGGTAAGTCTTTTAATTTTATTTACCTCACTGCTACATTAATTTCTGCCTATGTAAAAAGATCATCAAAAATAGATGTAATATATGTAGTATTTGAAACTAGTAATGGTGACTTCTTTACCAGTCGTTCGACAACCAAGACTTTATTGTCTGCACGCGTATATTTTATTACAAATCCAAGGAGGTCGAGTTTCTTTAAAAAAATGCCACCAAGATTTTGTTTTTCTAATTTAACCTGGACGGAAATAAACATCTTTTGCAGTCTCATCATTACTTTAAGCAATGTGACAGTATTAGCTATTGAAATGTTTAATTACAAACTCTGAATCATGATTACTTGATGAATAAAGCCCGTCAATGAGCCAGGACACTATACCGGTAACTTTAAACTAAAAAAAAAAACTATCAGCAATTAGGTAAACTTATAGTGGAAGTTTGCAGGAATAAATGCTAATGAAATCTGTGTATCAGAAACAGAATCTTAGACAATAGATACGTTCTATAAGTCACGTTTGTACCTTAAAAGATATATTCATCAATCGAGCAACTAATTAACTGATTGTAAACAATGAGTGTACCTACCCCGTGTAATTAATATTCTTTATCTTACAATTGGTTACCTATTGTTTATTGTACACGTCGCTATAATAATCTTTACTTTATAAAGCTGTACAGTTTGTTTGTTTGAACGCACTAATCTCCAGAACTGCTGGTTAAAATTGAATATCGACCGTCGTAATTATTTATAAACGTAATAGGATAAGTACTATGTGTTAATAGTTATAAGGAACAATGGGTTTGATATGCTATCTTTTTAAGTTTATTAGTCCAAATCGAGGAAGGCTATGAGCTATAAAACATTACTCTACAATCTGTAAGAGCTAAGCAGCTGGTGATACCTCGCAAGACTAGCTGGTACTGAATATGACTAATAATTATGAATGCTTAGATGGATTGTTTAACCAAACAGGGATGTTGAAGAGAAGGTAGTTGTGATGGATCTAATTACTGATGAGATTACTATAAAACAGTAATTAGACAGTGTGTCTTTTTAGACTTCCAAATAGCAGTTTAAAACCCACATTTTTATTTTTTTTTTAAATACAGCTCTCTACAACCCTTTAATTTGATTGGTCATTTGAAAGTTATATTTCTCTATTTTTTTAAACTGTCTATATAAATTCGTAATTCAGATACTGTCTTCCATTGTAATATTATCATTACGCAACTGTTAATAACAATATCACGTGCTCATAATACAGTTTATAATTATGTTATCTCATATCTGTAATTACAGATACTTTATAGTCTTAGTTTTAAATATCGCGTGTGTATTTATCAGCAGTTCCATTACCAGCGTTATCTATGTATGAGATTGCATTAATAGCAAAATAGTTTTTGCTGTTTATGTGTACCATTTCGTGCACTGCCCGACTAGTTTCCAGCTATGCCAGGGCCATTAACGACGAGCCACAGTGATAATGCAAAATTAAGATGTGACCTTTAAGCATGGACATTATTTTATTTAACACAGAATTGTCATGCTGTTAACTGTCTGGACAGATACTGTATTACTCTGTATTTCAAGTGTAATACTTGCATTTGTATGAATGGCATGCCGTAATTTGATTAGGAAACGTGTTAAGACCTAAATATGCAGCATTCAATGTATGTATACAATATTATGAAAATAAAAACTGACTTTCTAAATCATTCTACTAATGTAAAGTTTTAGATGCGAAAGTGTGTGCGTATTTGATAAAAATATGTGTTCTATACGATTTTAACGAGACAAGTTATATAGAATAATACTAAGGGTACTTTTTTGTGCCTTTGTGAGCGCGGACGGTGAACAAAAGCGCACACCGTGTCTTGTTTCACGAGCGGATCTCAAAGAACTATCAGAACCCACTAAGACCGATGCGCCGCTGCAAGCGCTGTAATGTACTGCTGTCCGGCTCAGAGTCGAAAGAACGGGGTAGTTATAGTCACTAAAAATATGGCGTCCCTACTCGTGCGGCGTGTCATTTAGGGCGAAATCGCTGAATGATTCTCCACCCTAAAAAGAGTGGTTTTTATCTCGATCACAATCCCGAAATCTAGTATTTTGAGTAAAATAATAGACGTAATAATAGTTTAATAATTAGTCACAAGTTGAAACAATATAGTTGAGATATAAATAAAATCTCTTAAAATATGGTCGTAAATAAGTTCATAATATTGTTCGTGTCTTTCGCTATTGCGAGGTAAGCTGGACATTGAATGTGATACACCGCACGTGTATTTACATACACTCTGACGTGCATAGATGACATAATAATGATAGATTATCATTATTATGTAAGATTAAGTGTTAAGCTATACTTCGTTATGCATGATTGGACCGGTTTGACCAGATTAATACCAAGGCCACGGCATAAATGGGTCGGCTCGACCGGAGTGATACCATGGCCTCACAGAAAACCGGCGTGAAACAACCACATTGTGTTTCGCCGTGTGAGTGAGGTTACCGGAGGCCCAATCGCACCCCTTCCCCTATCCCTTCCCGATCCTTATATCCGCAACCCCTATCCCCAAAAGGCCGGCAACGCACTCGTAACTCCTTTGGTGTTGCGGGTGTCCATGGGCGGCGTGCTTATCATCAGGTAATCCGTCTGCTCGTTTGCCGACCTATATAAAAAAGGGCCTCCGGAAAACGAAGGTTGCATTGTACATATTTCGCCGTATGGGTCTGGCTACTGGAGGCCCTATTTACCCAAACCGTTCCTAATTTCTCCATACCTCCATTCCCTAATGCCTAAGAGTCCAACAGCACACTGGCAATAACTGCTCTGGTATTGAAAATGTCCATGGTTGGCACCGATCTCTTACCACCCGATTGCTCATTTTAAAAACCACACCGAAAATAACGTCATAGTTTCCAAAAAACGTAGCTGTTTCTACTTTTTATGTACTTACTTGTTAGTTCAGTTAGGCCGTTCGATAAAATTATCAGTAGGATGAGGTAATGACTCCTAATTGCCATAACATAAAATAGATATAAAATAAAGTGTTAGATAAATACATGATGAAGAGTCAATGACCTCGGTGTGTTCCTGACCCCATTCGTTCTTTAAGCGTGTCGTTTGCAATGTGATTTTATACAAATATAATAAAAGCAATCAATAAGTATAATATTATTTAATATTAGATATTCGTTGGCCAATATTTGAAACGATAATATTGTTTAGTTAAGTACTTGAGTCCGTAAGTTACAATTAGGTATGTGACAGATTTCTATACAATATACTAGCTGTTCTCGCGCGGTTTCACCCGCTGCTCGGCTCCATTTAATCGTACCGTGATGTGTTATAGCCTATAGCACTCAGGAATATTGTAGCTGTATATCAGTGAAAGAATTTTGGTAATCGATCAGCGGTTCCAAAGGTTCCGACTGCACGGTTGGAGCGGTGGCTGGGCAACTGGCTGCCGTGCAACGTGACGCGGGTTCGATTCCTGCACGGAACAACTCTGTTGTTCCTGGTCTGGGTGTCATGTGTATGTGAAATTGTATGTTTGTAACCGTACCCACGACACAGGAGAAAATCCTAATGTAGGGAAATGTTTTTTTTTTTAAAAAAAGATTACCCCCTACATTCAAACATACAAACGTACAAATTTTACCTCTTTACCTTCGGGGTTGCGGTTGTGGCCGTAACAATTTACCAAGGCCCTGGCCCTGAGCAGGAGAAGAAACCTTGTGGTTTTTAGTCAGTAGGAGTCTGACACTGCTTCTCCCGGGGCGAGAGAAGCTATTTGATAATGTCCCCCGCAAAAAAAAACTTCGTTATCTGACATCAAATAAATTGGGAATAAAAAAGCATCAAATAATTTTCGGAGATAAGCGCGTCAAAGCAAACAAACAAACTCTTCAGTCTTAATTATAATTTTTAATAGACAATTCTGCATATCAAATCAAATCATTTATTTGTTAACATAGTTGTTGTTTTAATTTTATTAGTTCATAATAAATTGAACATTGAACATTTTGCTGTTATTATTTAATTTGAGTCTAATATAATATTGTTTAAGTGATTCATCGTGTATGTAAACCTTCATGTTTTATGTTCCAGAGAGATATAATCAAGAACAAGAGCACGGAGGGTATGCCGTTCCCCATCATCCTGTCTGGATCCATCGTCACCTTCATGTGGCTGCTGTACGGGATCATACTCAGGAACAAGTTCCTACTTGTAAGTATCATGTGTTTTTTATACTGAACTTATACTTTACTACATTTTGCCCGCGACTCCCTTCGCGTGAAATAGTGAGTTTCTGCAGATTTTTGGTATAAAAGTTACCTACCCTACCGTATGTCCTTTCTCGAGTTGCAAACTAAGTTTGTACCAAACTTCACAGAAATTGGTTCAGTAGTTTAGGCGTGAAGAAAAGACAGACAGACAGAGTTACTTTCGCATTTATAATATTAGTTTGGAAGTTTGGATTTTTCTTTACCCTTTACTTTGAACAATAAATTAAGTTGTAAAATTCCTAATTGCTATAACTGCAGTAAATGTGGACGGACATTATCTGCAATAATTGAGAGCACATCAGTGAAGCTCTCATTAGGTAGAGTCAAGTCACTGGCCGAAATCGGTCAGGATATATAATATACATATTATATAATTGTTATTACCCAGTCGGGGGAGTATTTTTTAAAATAGACACTTTCAAGCTGTTTTTAAGCAATTTAGGAATATTTGACTGTTGCAACAGTTGGACGGCTAAATTTCGCCTAATATTGAAGACTGCCTGTACTTACCCACATATTTATTTATACGTATATATTTTATTGTTTTGTTAATAAGTACGATAACAATTGGAATTTGTAAAACAGACTACTTTTCTGGGTATAACCATAGATGAAAAACTACAATGGGGGCCCCATATCACATCTCTGGCAGGACGGTTGAGTTCTGCAGCATTTGCTGTCTGGAAGATCCGACAGCTAACAGATGTGGACACTGCAAGACTGGTGTACTTCAGCTACTTTCATAGCATTATGTCGTATGGCATCTTGTTGTGGGGACAGGCTGCTGACATTGAGTCTATATTTGTCTTGCAAAAGCGTGCAATCTGAGCAATTTACAACCTAAGGCTTCGCGAATCTCTTAGAGATAAATTTAAAGAGTCGAGAAGAGAGAGAATCAATATTATGACTGTGCCCGGTCAGTTTATTTATGAAAATATAATGTATGTTAGGAAACACTTAATATTATTTGATAAGGTATCAGACAGACATAATTACCAAACTAGACATAGAGATAGATTGTGTCAGCCATTATTTAGATTGGCAAAGGTACACAAGTCGTTCATGGGATTCAGCGTTAAGTGTTATAACAAAATCCCAGGCGAAATACAACAATTAAATGAAAGAAATTTTAAATTATGTGTAAAGAAAACTTTGTGTAAAAAAGCATATTACAAACTGAGTGATTATATTGAGGATAAGGATGCTTGGAGACGGGCTGGTCCTGCTCCACAGGATAATATACCTACACGAATATAAATAATGTTCCTGTGGATCTTTGCTTGAACGGAAGTTCTTAGATTTTGTAAATTTGTAACCATGCTATTTTTATTGTTAAATTTGATAAATTTGTAAATGTGAGTGCCCTGTAACCTATTAAAATTAGTTAGACTAGCAGAATGTCGGTCCATATGTCAGCTTGGAGTTGTCATGCTCACTCAAAGGTCACATTGGCGGTGGCACGGTCACTGGATCGCTCGATTCCCTATATTATGGTTGAGTTGGGCGATGCTGGTGTACGTGTCATGCTCGTGAACGGGCGCCGTCAATTGGGACTGGTCAGCTCCGGACTGTCTATTGTCCTTAAGGTTATTTTCTTTTTATGTTTCTCTGTATACACGCGTTACACTGTTCTCACATATTCAAACTAACTAAATAATGTATCAAAGAATGTTTATGTGACACTGATTTTAAAAGAGTAACCATGGAGTTTCTTGCTCGTTCTTCTCCATCGGAATCTACACTTTGGAACGAGCGAATAGCTTCGCTAAGAGGACTGACCGACAGACTGACACTTTGTATCTTTAAAGTTGTGTTGACGTTCAAAAGTGCCTGTATGGGTCTAATTGAAATAAATAATTTTGACTTTGACTTTGACTTTGACTTTTGACTTTTGAATATTTACTGAAAATATTTTTATGTTTAATTTTTTTACCTATTATTTCAGATCCAAAATCTAGTCGCAGTAGTATTGTGTGGATCTCAACTCGCGTTGTTCGTGATCTATCCCTCGAAGCCCAAGCCAAGCAAGGAAAAGAAACCTAAGGCAAAGAAAGCCGACTAAATCGAATAGTTAGGACGAACCACAACGTTGCCTCCTTAGGATTAAGGTATGAAATTTGGTCGGGTTTTATTTTGGCTGTGTTGTTGTATGGACAGTTTTAATAAAAGCGTAAAACGACAATTATATAAATCTATATAAGAATATGTTTTTAATATTATAGAAAAGTTCTTCATATTTCAATCAATGATTAAAATTATTATTGATCAAGTCATGGTCGAAATTTTCGCTCAAACATTTTACCGTACTTCTTATTGTATATTTTATCTGCAGTCTACAACTAGGTAAATATGTATTTTTAAACAATATATGCTAAAACACAGCTAAGGTAAACTCGACTTTATTTAGCTAAGAATAGAACAATTTTGATATGCATTTTGTAAAATAACTCATAGCCACATTAATCAATTTTAATGTATAATATATGTTAATTACTCAGCAATCTGAGATTTCTTTTTTTATATCTGATAAATGTACAAGCAATGTAAGTGCAAATGACAGTACTCTAACAGACTGTGAATTTCTACTCTATCTGTTTGTAATACAGTTGAAAATGTTTTAAGGAATGGTATATGTTTATGTGCACCTATACAAGTCGTAGTTGTAAATAAAAGTTGTCAGAATTATTTAATTAATGTTTTAAAATGTAACTCTGCATTTCCACGAATTCGATGTACAAAATAATACATACAGCAATTTTCGGGATTTCTTGGAAACAGCATAACTTTGTTATAAAATAATGGTTATTTTATAATGAATTTTATTTATATAACTTTAAGACACTAAATTGCGAGCTTCCAATTGCAATATATTGTTTTTCTTTTAATTGTTACTATATTTATGCTGGTTATGTTCATGAGATTTTATTACTTATTATCAATGTGATTGAGAATATTTTCTAATAAACTTCAATATTTACAGTTTATATTTTCGTTACCTCATTTTTTTAATATTATTTATATTCATTACATTCCATCAGAGTGTATTGGATTCTTATTTCAAATATCAATGTTTTATAGAGCCAAAGTAGTGTATTTATAAGCAAATAGTTCAAATAAAATAAGTATTTTTACCCACTTGCTCAGTTGAAATAAACTCTGTTTATTATGTCATAGGATTTGCTTTTGTGTGGGTATTCGCATTTCTAGTTCATGTTAAATAGATTATGTATATAACTTTGTATGTACAGTTTTAGCTTTCAATAATACTATGATAATTCTTTACAGTTTAGCTATAATAGTAATTCTACTAAAATGTCGCGCACATTTACCTACATTGTAATTTAACAGGTTCTTTGTAAAAAAAAACTCGTAATATTGTGATATTTAACCGCTTTGGCCGCATAGAAAACGAAGTATTCGTGTCTAGATTTCAAAACGAATGTTTTATCCTTGCAAGTAACTGTTACATGAAGAATACTCGTTGGAAAGATTAATAAGTCTGTTCATAAAAAAGGATAAAATTGCCGTCTTGTATACCAGTTACGGATCTTCGGTTTCGCGGCCAAAGCTTATCAAACATGTGAGATTGTGATTGAAAATAAAGTTATTTTTTAATAATTTTAAATCATGTTTTATTTATTTAAAAATCTCAGTATTTCTTGATTATGTCGCTCGCGAGTAGCTTGGTGCACAGTAATAGTTTTTTTAATCATGCTCCCGAATGAAATGAGGCTTATGCGTGAAGGGATGGGTGTCCAAAACCTGGCATTTACCTACCACCTACACTTTGGAACGAGCGAATAGATTCACTAAGGGGACTGACCGACAGACTGACACTTTATATCTTTAAAATTTTGTTTGACGTTCAAAAGTGCCTGTATGGGTCTAATTGAAATAAATGATTTTGACTTTGACTTTACCAAGATGAGTTTTCTGAGTTATGTACTTTCTAAGTTTATTGAGAGAGATCGCAATCCTTAAATATCTGAAACCCAAACCCCAAAGTTCGGCAACGCACTTGTAACTCCTTCGGATGTCAATGAGCGGCGCCGACTATACCTACCGCCACCAGGTAATCCGTAAAAAAATCAGGAAAGTATATGATCATGAGGAAACCTAGACTAATAATGTCTTGTCTTGTTATCAATTTGAAATTTAGGAACCGCCTTGAGCTAGCGTGGTGGTTAACGTTAATTTCTTTCGTGAGAAGAGGCCTTTGCTCGGCAGTTTACTCTGATGTTGACGATGACGATGAAATAAAAGTGAATTCCGTTACAATCTAGATTTTTTATTTTTGCTTAAACCTTACTTCAACGTATAGTTTTAAAATTGGTTCTTGTGTGCTTGTCAGGGATACAACGAAGTCGAGGCGTCCTTTCTCGAAGGGAAATACGTTGGGAAAATGTTCCGTCGGCGCAGTGATGTTCATTACGCCGTGATAACCCTGTAAAATTAATACCATAGATAGTAAATAAGTACCTAAGGGTAGCTCTCCGCCCCATCAGAACATGACCCGAGTGTACGACGCGTCGCGTTTTGCGCACACGCCTCAAAAAGCCAATAGACCACCACAGACAGGCCCCTATAGGGTTGATGCTCAATCAGGGTCTTGCGGGGCAAGCGCGATAAGTCACCACGGCCTTGACCTAAAGCAGGAGAAGGCACAGGTGGGTGGTTTTAGTGAGTAAGAGCCTGACACTCCCTCCCGCTCGACCCTGGGCGGAAGAAGTCATTTAATAATTTTCCCTCACAAAAAAAGTAAATAAGATAGATGAGGTCAAATAAGATAAGTCTTTTACTCCCTCCCAACAGAAGTCATTTAACCAGCGAGTCTTTTGAGTAACTTATTTCACGACAGGTTTGTTTCAACCATGAAACAATACTCAAAATCACTTTGGCACCAAGACTGGAGCCCATCCAGGGCATCAACTCAGTACTCAGAATGTCGAAATTTTTTGCAATCGTTACAAATGTTACAATAATGTATCTACGAATAAGACCGATGAAATTTAAGTAGGTAGCAAGTAAATATCAAGTGGTTAAAAACTTTCAGCGTGGTCTCTTTTATTGCGTTTGCATAGTAATAAATTTGTTTTCTTCATTATTATTACCCACTTCTGTTATGGATTAACTCACAGCAGGTAAGGGACACACCACGCCAGCGTTCCTGATGGCGCCACCGATGAATTCATCCTTATTTATAAGGTCACAGAACTTATAATGGTGCGTTATGAAGGAGGGCCGGTACTCGTTGTGTAAATACTGGTTGACTTTTATATCCACCTGAAAACATAAAGCACTAGCGCTCCATTTAGTTGTAGCGTGATGTTTTATAGCCTATGTCACTCAGGAACATTGTAGCTATCTATCAGTGAAAGAATTTTGGAAATCCGACCAGCGGTTCCAAAGATTACCCCCTACATACAAACTTACAAATTTTACCTCTTTATAATTTTAGTATAGATATACATATGTAGGTATACGTAACATAATTACGTACTAAATTAGTACATGTATATAACTACCACATTTGTGTGTTTAATGAGCGAGTAAATATGTCTGGTTGCCTCTAAAATGGCCGGTCGTAGGAAAGACTCATAGTTTCCAACTGCGGAAAATTCGGGGTTGCGAGTGCTATCGCAATAATGTTCTGCGGGACTGGCCCGGAGCAGGAGAAGGAGTGGGTGGTTTTTTTATTCAGCCCTACCCAGTGCGATAGAAGAAATTGTAAGATTATCTCCCTTAAAAAATCTTAGAAAGACTAAGATGCTACCAAATCCACTGGCTAGGGAACTAATGAGCATTGAGCCAAATTCTTCTGGCAGAAAAGACGGCTTCTCAAGACCTAAATTAAATTAATTTAAACCTAGCACTAAATTCGACCTACCATCGGATACTGTACCACATAAGCCCGTTATCTATACTTATTATTTCAAAGAGCCAATAGACCACCACAGACGGGGCCCTATGGGGCTGATGTTCAGCCGGGGTTGCGGGGTAGGCGCAATAAGGCACCGCGACCTCGGCCCAGAGCAGAAGAAGGAACAGGGGGGTTTTTGGTCAGTAAGAGTCTGACACTCCCTCCCGCCCGGCCCTGGGCGGGGGAAGACATTTGATGATTTTCCCCTCCCCAAAAAAATATCTACTTATTATATAATATTATAAAGCTGAAGAGTTTGATTGATTATTTGTTTGAACGCGCTCATATGCGGAACGGAACTACTGGTTCGAATTGAACAATTCTTTTTGTTTTCGTTAGTCCGTTTTTTGAGGAAGTCCATAGAAGGGCGTATGTAGGTATACATATAAAATATCACGCTACGATATGTAGGAGCCGAACAGCAGGTGAAACCGCGCGAGAGTGGCTTGTAACAATTATTCGAAATCCAGTTCAACGTCGAAGGAGACACATCACAGAGAAAAACAAAAAATAAATCGCCTACCAAGCGTGGAAAATATGGCAAAGTCCGTAAAATAAAGAGAGTAAAGAACAGACATGTGTATGCATAGGTAGGTTCTGATGAAGACCATTAGGTACTGAATCTGTAGATGATGATGAATGAGGGTGATTCTAACCGTGATATTGTTATTCCACACTTGTTTGGTGTTGCCCATCAAGTTGATGTAGTAGCGAGACCTCCTGCTGTACCGTCGAATGTTTATTGTTACGTTCGACGTGTATTTAGGGTTCACGAAGGTCGCGTTTGCTCTCTCAGGAATCACTTCCATGCCCTGTGAAGGAAGAGCTTTTAAAAGTATCTATAATTATCTTCTAAATGGGACAGAAGTCCTACAGTGCGACATCAGGTTTTTTTAAAAGTAGTAGGTCGGCAGTTTAGTTTAAAGTAGTAGGTTTTTTTAAAAGTAGTAGCAGATGGATTATTTTATTTTTTTATTTTAACACTTTATGTACGCGTGCGTTGCCGAACTTTTAAGGATTAGGGATTTGGTGATTTTGGGACTGGGGAGTGATTGGGGAAGGGGAACGATTGGGGCTCCGGTAACCTCACTCACACGTCGAACACAACGCTGTAGTTGTTTCACGCCGGTTTTCTGTGAGGCCGTGGTATCACTCCGGTCGAGCCGACCCATTCGTGCCGAAGCATGGCTCTCCCACGATGTAAACTTTTTTTAGCATGAAATCTATCTGTTTACCCTTAATCTGTCGAAATCAACCTTTAAGCCTTTAAGCCCCCCTCTATTTTTATGATACATATGCTGGGTACATTCAACAGGATAGGTACTAAATATTCCTCATATGTTAATCTGACCCGAACGAGTAACTACTGAAATCCTAATAAGGTTAGTTTTGCCGACTTATCACTATAAAATAAACAAAAATTAGGAAGGTATGTACTTACTTCAATAACATTGTCAATTATCAAAATCAGAAGTAGAGTAGGAAAAGATCGTAACATGTTTCTAATGCGGCCGAAGATAGGACTAGCTAGGTAACCTATAAAACCTATGTAGGAACTAGTAATAGTTAGGCTACCTAATAATAGGAAACAATTTTTTTACATTTTTTGAAAAATAGATCGTATTTAACGATAAGATAATGTACACTGATAAATAGAAGCTTCTGTCCGGGCAGTTATTGTAATTAGATCGTCAAATAGCTGTCGATGGTTATGAATAAAATAATATGGCATCATTCTAGACTTAGCCTAGACTACTCCGGGCTAAATAACACTAGGTAAATTAATATAGGTAGGTACGTATAAACATATTTACCTACCTACTATCTATAACGTCATACATTATTAACTTCAACAATAAATTGTAAAATAAGATACCTCTGTGAATTTTCACATACGCGAATTCATCATTATCATCATCATCTTCCTGCCCTTGTCCCGGGTCGGCGCAATATGTTTTTTTTCTACCATTCTCATCATCTACCACGCTATCACTAACTCCTCTGCCTTCCATATCACTTCTCACACAATCCATCCATATTTTCGTTGGTCTCCCTCTCCCTCTCCATCCATCCACATTTATACTCATGGCTTTTTTTGTAACATGCGTTTCATCCCTCCTTTTCACATGGCCATACCAAGACAAACGGTTCCCTTTCAACTTTTCAGTCACTGGCGCCACTTTCAAACTTCCACTAATATAGGTAGGTACTCATTTCTCACTTTATCCATTCTCGTCACACCACACATCCATCTCAACATTCTCATCTCTCCTACACATGCAATCGCTTTTCATCCGCCTTTTTCAGAGCCCAACAATCTGACCCATACAGTAGGACAGGCCTTATCACTGACTTGTATATTTTACCCTTCAACCTGAGGGGCATCCGTAGGTCGCAAGTTGTTCCAGTGACTTGTCGCCATTTCATCCATCCTGAGTTGATCCGATGTGCCACGTCTCGGTCTATCTCACCATTCACTTGGATAAGCGACCCAAGGTACCGAAAATCGGAACAGGTTGGCATGGGCGTTCTGGCGAGAGCTATGAAATGCACAGGACTAGAGAGACCGCCAAAATCGCAGAACAGGTACTCTGTTTTAGTTTTGCTCAATTTCACAACACTCTCCAGTGTTGGCGAAATATAATAAGTAAAATAAAGAAAACTGAATTTGTTCGTATGTATTTATATTTTCTCCATCAACTAAAGGTCGACTGTTAGACAATGCCTAAGGCATTTAGTCCGCCTGTACATGTTTTTGTATAAAGTTTTTAATAAATCTATACACGGTCTTACTAATAAAGTTATTATAAAGCTGAAGTGAAGTTTTTTAGCGGGTGAAACCGTGCGAGATTACCTCGTAAATAAATATTTAGACAAGCATATTTCCATATACACTAATATTATATTTAAGAAAGAAACACTTGAATGCTGGTCCAGCTCCACAGGATAATTTAATTAATAAGTAGATACCTACACCTGCCTACCTATACCTATACGATATTTTTTGAACGACACTATTTTAATCGTGTAATAATACAATCAATCCTTGATAAATTGTACCTAAATGTGTGTGCACTAATTACAATTAAATTTCATTAGTAGAATGTACGTAAGTACTTGTTTCAGCTTGGAGTTGTCATGCTCATTCAGAGCTCGCATTAGTTGGTTCAACTTCGTACAATAGCGTGGTTGAGTTGGGAAGTGCTGGTATACTTCTGTGTGAAATGCGTGACGGTTCTAATAATATAACAAAGATTGTGAATTGTTAATTGAAAAAGAGTAAGTATGGAATTTCTTGTTTGGTCTTCTCCATAGGAAACCACAATCTCTTGTTTGTAACTAGTTCCTTGTAGGTAGTCTTTCTTTTATCCTTAAATTTTTGTTTGACGTTCAAAAGTGACTTAGAATGATCTCATTGAAGTTCGTTATCTGACTTTAAGCTTACTTAATAAGTATTAAATTATAATGATAAATACCTACGTGGTTAAGGGAATTCTTCAAAAAGAAAATCAATGCTATGACTCACAGACTGTAGGTAACATATATGTACATAATATGTTAATTATGTACCTAAGTACTTATATGTCTTGGAGTTACAAACCATCATCAAAGCTTTCACATTACCTTGACGGTAGGTGATAGGCAGATTAAAGAAAAAAAAAACTGTTTATACATTTTTGTAACATTGTTTAATATTTACATAAAATAATTACATCATTTTTGCTTGAACTTAGCTTCGACAAAGAGCTTTAAAACTGGCTCGCCCGTGCTGGTAAGGGATGCTGTGATCTCTAGGCGTCCCTTCTCGAAGGGAAAAACGTTTGGGAAGTTTTCTGTCGGCGCTGTTATGTTCATTATGGCATGATAACCCTGTGGACAACAGAAGAAAATATACTAAAATAAAGGATGCAGAGGACATACTAAGCCAATCAGAAATAATTTTGGGTAAAGTAATAATGTAAGTAGAAAATTATTGGTGTTTCTTCTCAAAAAACTCCGATAGGAACCGTCGGTCCCGTAGCTAGTTTTTTTTCTAAGACTACTTAGATAAATCTTCTTCTTATTTATAAAAATGAATTGCTGTTCGTTAGTGTCGCTAAAACTCGAAAAAGGCTAAACCAACATGGCTTAATGCGGTCTTGAAATTTTTGGATATACAGGGCAGGTTTAAAAGGTGCGAAAATTTGGCTACATGAAAAAATAAAATATTTGAAGCTGTACGAAGTTTGCCGGGTCAGCTAGTCTTATATATAAAAATGAATCGCAAAATGTGTTGGTAAGCGCATAACTCAACAACACCTGGACCAATTTTCATTATTCTTTTTTTGTTGTGTTTATTGTTGTCAGGAGAAGGTTCTTAGCAAAGAAAATATTAGAAAAGTAGAGGGGAAGTTTAGGAAAAAGTGACCCTTTGATATCGAGATAGTTGGACCCGTGCGAAGCGGGGGCGGGCCGCTATTTTATTATATAAAAACACGGCGCGGTTGGTAAGTATTGTTTTTTTTGCGTGGATAAAATTGTTACATGGCTTCATCCGCCCTGCATAGGGAAAGGAGGAGTGTCAGTCTCTTACTGACTAAAAAAAACCCTTTCTTTCTGCTACTCCGGACCCTTGCAATTCCGGATTATAGAAGAAATGTGACACGACAAGCATAGACCAAATCGAAGACATAATACCTAATTTGATTATTTAAAGTATGGTACTAGTAGGCAGAACTTACAGCAGGCAATGGGCAAACCAAACCCGAGTTCTTGATAGCGCCTCCAATGAAAGGTTCTTTATTGACAAGGTCACACAACCTGTAGTGCAGGCCCACGAATGAGGGTCGGTACTCGTTGTGCAAGTACTGGTTGATTTTAACATCGACCTGAAAGGCAATAAACTGTCAAGGTCCATAAAATACTATCACAGGGTAGTTTCTGCAGTTTTTTGCCTTACCATCAACGATTGCATCATTGCTTGCCAGCAGGTGGGATTGCAGTCAAGAACAAGTTTAGATGATATAACAAACACTGCACGGTTGATGTGATGGCAGTACACCTCTGCTGCCGTGCAATGTGTGCAGGTTGAATTTCTGCACAGAACAACTCTGTGTAATGCAAAAAGTAAACGGCACGACAGCGGAGAATAAGGGTACAGTTTAAAAACATATAAATAATCCAATAAACAATGCCCGAGAGGCCAGAGAATCGTGCCCCATCTGTACGTAAACGTTACGTTACGTTACGTTGCATAGTAACTATAGTACTCGCTGGGAAGCACCAGTAGACACTTATTCAAGAGCAGATAAACTATTGAGATAAAGATTACAAAAATATAATTAATTTGACCGTAATATTGTTAGTCCAGGTTTGCATGGTAGCGCCCATCAGGTTGACGTAGTACGGAGACTTCCTGCTGTACCGCCGAATGTTTATTGTTACATTTACTGCGAAGTCGGGGTTTATGAATGTCACATTAGCTCTTTCAGGAATCACTTCCAGGCTCTGGAAGCAAACACATTGTTAAATTATACCAAAAATAATATTATCATTGCATTTACGCTATTATCAGAGGGACTGTCAAGGAATCGCATTCAGTCGTGTTATTAATTTCATGCTTTCACTTTTCTCTTTTGTCGATCACTGCAGCAGTGATCGACAAAAGAGAAAAGCATCGCTTTTAAAAAAAGAAGATAAAGATTTTATCAGAGTTTATCAGTAAAACTTACACACACCAAATTTCGCTGATATCCATCTTAACCCTAAGGTTGTATCCGAATAATCCGCGGATATCGCACGATCTCCGGTGAGGCGGCGAACCTCCTTGCCGGATCACCGCCATGGGATCTGGAAGCAAAGGCGCTCGCGCGCGTCTACAGTTTGCGCGCAGACGCGCGTCGCCGGGGCGAGGATCCTCTGCCGCGCCAAATTAGTGCGTGGCGGAATGAGCTCCGGCGAGATCTCATGGCAGAGTGGAAGCAGCGACTGTCGCAACCGAGGGCCGGGCACGCTACTATAGCAGCGGTAAGACCCCTCTTTGAGGAGTGGCTTGAGAGACGCCACGGCGTCCTCACCTTCCGCCTGACGCAGGTGCTTACCGGGCACGGCAGCTTCGGTAGGTTCCTGTTTCGGATCCAGCGGGAGGAAACGCCCGAGTGTCGTCATTGTGAGGACCACCTAGAGGATACGGTGGAGCATACGGTAGCGGTATGCCCTGCCTGGGCTGAGCACCGCCGTATCCTCAGGGAAGTGATCGGCGGCGGCGACCTCTCGCGCCCGGCCTTAGTCGAGGCCATGGTGCGGATTGAGAGGAACTGGGACGCCGTCTCCTCCTTTTGTGAAGCAGTCATGCTCGCAAAGAGAGAGGCGGCCCGCGAGAGGGAGCAATCCTCCTCCTCACGCCCCAGCAGCCGCAACTGGCGACACTACGGGCGTCGGGGATCGAGGGACGATCTCCGGCCACCGTAGGCACGGGCCTGCGGTCGGCGAGTAAGGGCAGCTCGCCGCCCGACCAGAACCAGGCCCGAGCGTATGGCGCGTAGCGTTCCGCGCGCGCCTCAAAGACCCATTCGACCACCACAGACGGGGCCCTAAAGGGCTGATGTTCAGCCGGGGTTGCGGGGTAAGCGCAATGAGGTACCGCGACCTCGGCACAGAGCAGGAGAAGGAACAGGGGGGTTTTTAGTCAGTAAGAGTCTGACACTCCCTCCTGCCCGGCCCTGGGCGGGAGAAGTCATTTGATGATTTTCCCCTCACAAAAAAAAACCCTAAGGTCGTCGAGAGTTTCATCATTTTGTCTCCATTATAAATAAATAAATAAATAAAATCAGAAACTTAACTTCAAGACTACGAAGGGCCTCATATGATGATCATATAAACACTCTACCTAAGTACCTACCACATTTTAACACATAATTTCTTTCACACAATTATCACGTTGACGACAATGCGTAAACTCTAGCTTTCAGATTAAAATTTAAATATGTAGGTATGTACTTACTTCAATTATTTCTATATCAAGGATAAAATACGAGAATAATAATATAACATTTTGTGTAAACATGACTCCTACCAAAGAAAACTATGGAAACTGTGAGCGTAACAACGGGTAAGCGCAAACAGTAGGTACCGTAATTACTACTACTACGTAAGTACGTACTACTACGTATTTAGGTATTTTACAAATCACTTACAGTTTAAATATTTACCTTTTTCCAAAACAGAATGATTATAAGCGATAAGATTTAAGGTATCGATAAATGCTATAAACTATAATTTAGAACGCGGTTACCATAATTTGTTTGGTGCAAAAAGCCTATTAACTAGGTACACATTCGCGAGTATAAAGTATTTTACTAGCTATTTATAAACTTTATCTCGTTTCCTGTTGTTAAATATCAATTTTGCAAGTATTTTAAGTCAAAGTCAAATCGTTCATTTCATTTGGGTCAATAAAGCATTTTTAATAGAAACAAAATATTGAATATAAACGTGTCAGGTTGTCTTGTGACATAAATTTTTAGTACCTAATTTGATTTAAATTGATTTAATTTAATTTTGTGTTTTCCTGGTTTATGTTATTTTATTTTTATCCTAATCTTGATTCACGTTATTAATTATTAAGTTGATATTTTTATTTAAATTTTAATGTATTCGTAATTTTCCTTAGTTTAATGTTTATGTTTACATACGGTAAGTGATGTGTACATCTGTTAAAGATATACATACAAGAACTCTGTCTCAGTCATAAAATTAAGAAAATGTATTTTATGTATATTGTTGATGTACCTTATTCAATAAAATAAAAAAATAAAATAAATCTGGCGATAGATTTGGTCTTTTTAGTGCTGAAAATCATCAAACGGCATCTCCCACCCCGGGTGAGCTGCGCGGGAAAAATCGCGAGAGGGTGTGTCAGAATCTTACTGACTTAAACCACCCCTTTCCTTATACTGTTCCAGTCCGGGGCACGGGGTGAGGTCCCCTCGTTGTTAAATAGCCGCAGGCTTGTCTGCCAGGTTCCCATTCCAGGGAATAGGGGACTATGGCCTTTTTTACGTTATGCACGCACGCACGGTGCATCTTACGGCCCGTCATACACTAATAATATCATTCGTGTTTGCGCTGGCGATGATGCGATCTGCTGCAATAGGTTACTAAGGCTTTGGCGCTCGATACCCCACGTTTGCGTAAAACGAGGCCTAAGAGATGATTTGTTAATTTTAAGGGATAATCATTATTTGGCCCAAAAATACACAATACACAACGGATTTGAAAAAAAATCGACTAGTTGTCTTTATCTGTCTTGGTCCCGGGAAACTATCTTTCCACTCTTAACCTATCAAAGTCTAGACCATACGCCATATCGAGCCATCGTTCTAAGCCTAAGTACATGTTGAGAATATTGCGAGCATATGTGCTGCACAAATCAACTTATACAATTTATTCAGGCAACGAGATAGGTGATTGCAATGTCAATTCTTAAAAATAAACCATTAGACGACGAATTCATTTGCGTCAGCACCCATTGCACCCACGGTACGCCTACGAGTCTACGAGATAAATAGTGAGAAGACGGTGCTACGCGCTACGAACTACGAGCAACGAACTATGTGCTACGTGCGTGCATCAAAGGATTTCTTGGGGGATTCCACGCGTAAAATTATCAAACCGAAAAAGTTTGTAATAAATTCAATAAATACTGGTTGGATAAAGTCTGCGTATATGAAGAAGATTTTTCTTACAAAATTACGGTTGTCAAATTCTGTTAGAAAAATCCAGAATCGTACAACGATCAGACATGATTGTTTTAATATTTTATAATTTATAGAAATTTATTTATTGAAATTACCAATGTTAATTGTAAAAAATAGAACAAAAATATTTTTGTAATAATTAAGGTATGTACTTATTTATAGGTATAATACTAGCGACTCGAGATATATATAGGGACAAAAAAGCGACTTTATTTTATAAGTACTATGAAGTGATAAAGTATAGGCGTGTTCGGGAAGCAGTTTCATCATCATAAGTGCCAACTGCTGGTTGGTTGGGGGTTTCAAGTTTTATTTGGCATTGGCACTTGCCAGGCTTTTGCCAGGGTTCGTGAAGCAGTGTTCAGCATAAAACAGGTACTCACACTTGATTGACTTGACATGAAGTTGAACATAGAGTATAATAAAATAGGAGTCGTGATATAGTATAGAAAGCGGATAAAAAAACAAGGTACCTTGAAATTTTACGATAACTACATACGTTTGCGGGCCGAAAGAGAGCACCAAGTCTATATTGTACGGGTTGGCTCTTAATTGAGGTGCGCAGATGCGCAGGCGCAAAACTACCAACGTTACTGTGATACCGTAAAGTTATTTTTTAAGCACCAATAAGATTGCACAATTCGTCCTGCCTTAAGTCCCTTAGTACCGATGGATTGGGTGTTATGATCGCTGTTAGGCTGTTAGTGTCCATAAATCCGATCGAGAGTGTCCGACCGCCCTAAATCCGCCCTAAGGCCCGATGAATCGTACCGACTGATCGCCGCTTTAGACAACTGAATGTATAAGTTGTAAACTTCTTAATATTAAAATTAAAAGAAATCCTTGATGTCGGTGATTTCATGGAGTATGAAAAGCACGAGATTGTCTTCTCTTATGAGGTAATATTTTTGAGGTAAGTAGTTGGAAGATTTCTAAATCTTTATTATACATGTTAAGTACATCTTTGTTTCAGATTAGGCATGTCTTTGGCACGAACATTAATCAGATCTTCAAATAAATACTTAGCTTGCAATTCCAAGGTGAGTTACTTTTGGTAACTATATAAACTTATTTATATCAACTGACTTCTCCCGCCCTAGCATCCAACTCTCTAATACTGTTTAAAAACCATCCCGTCCCTTCTCCTATCCCGAGTCAGGGCTTTGGTTGTTGTTTTCCTACACTTTTAGCAGGATAAGGAACCGGATGGTCTTAATAATGATATTTATGATGAGGTAATTTTTAACAACAAACAAAATCTATTCTAATATTATAGAGAGGGGTGACCTTTGGAATCACTGGTCGGACTTCATATATTTAAAATTGTTCCACTTTTTTTTCCTATTTCCTGAGTGCTATAGGCTAAACACAAAAAAACTAAAACATCACTCTACGACCAAGAGGAGCAGAGTAGCGGATGAAACCGCGCGGCAGAAACTAGTATTTTATAAAAATCTAATTTCTGTCCGTCTGTCTTCTTGTGAAACTATTGGCTCTTTCGAAAGTGCCAAGATTACATGGAGAAGGGCGAGCAAGAAACTCCAAAGTTAAATTAATTTGGTTATTGATTATTATATTATTAATTTGTTGAAGCAATGTCTAATACAAACGAAATTGAGTTTGTCATCCAACGCCGAGTCGTTCCTCTGCGGGGCGAACGCCAACTTCCTGGAGGCTCAGTACTTGGATTGGTCCAAGAATAAAGGATCAGTAGACTCCGTGAGTAGATATTCATACAATTATCATCATCATCATCATCATCATCATCATCATCAGCCTGTTGTCGTACACTGCTGGACATAGGCCTCCCCAATATATAAATAAAAAATATAATGAATACTCGCCTGCCTGGTTGCTTGCTTGCTGCTGCCTACAGAGGGTCCAGACTCAACCCCCCCTGAATCACCTCTCCTTAAATCTCTAATAAACCCAGCAACGCACTGAAAGTAGCTCCTTTCTTAGTACATGGGCGGCGCCGTCGCTATCGAAGTATTTGATGTGGGGTAGCGGAGTCTCCTAACAGGGTTATGATGTAGAAATAAACTGTTTGTATTTCTTTATTAATATCTTGATTAATTTTATATTTTATTATCTGACAACCCGGAACTTGCTATTCAATCTTAATTTTTTGCAGTCTTGGGATGGATTCTACAACAGCTTATGTGGTCCGGCTTTAAAAATAGAAGAAGTGCAAGATGAGTTTAGCCCTCAAACTGTCAGTAAGTAGTACCCAAGTTTTTTGCGTAATGTTGAAGTCTTTGGAATATATAATATCAAATGCCAATATATTCATTCGAAGATTATATTAATGGTTGATTTAGATTATTAATATCTATCGTTAGAATCGGTAGATATCGGCGAATTAAACAACTGCATGTTTAGTTAAAGGGTGATTCTTCACATCAATTAAAAAAAAATTAATAATGTCATTATCCTCAACCGAAAATCAACGAGTCTGCTGATTAAAACACATAATTATTTTATTAAATTAAATCTCACCACTGCTTACAAGCAACCGATTAAAAATATTGTATAAAATAAATTACTAAGATGCTTAAAAACCTGGGAGGATAATGACTTGTTAAATAAAAGTTAAGGTTTTTTGGAGAATCACCCTAAAACTGGCGACCTGCCCCTGCTTCAATAACTAGGAAAATAGTTGAATATCTCAACTATTTATATCAACTATTAATATTGTTTGATAATAGTTGAATACCCCAACTATTTTTCCTTTCCTTTTTTTTAAGAACCTTCTGCCGGTGATAACAAGGACAACAAAAAAATGGCCAATTTAGTCCAGGCTCTGTGGAGTTATGTGCGTACCAACGCCATTTGCGATTGATTTTTACATATTTTTTAGGTTTATTGAATTCTGGTCAACCAGCTTCGTATGGATGCGCAACTAACTTGATGTACGACAACACCTAAAGAGTTGCCATTTCCCCATTTCCCCATTTCCCCAATTTTAGAAGATTTTCTCTTACTAGGTGCCTTGTAACTTAGGACGGAAACGGCCAAGCTGTTCACTCGCAATAGTTGAAACCACGACGAAAGAACACTAAGATTAATTTTATATAATTAACTATAATTATATAGATTGATGATCGCTATTTATTTATACATTTACAGAGCCGACTTCGAAGTCAGGTTCCAAAGATAAAGAGGAAGAGTATAGAACCAAAATTCGGCTCAACTTGGCAGTAGCCAGCTTAATCAGAGGTTATCAGGTAAGGTTGTTCTTTGCAATTTTGGATACGTTAGGCTATTTTTCAAAATGTATTTGACATTGTATATGACATGACACCCCTGAGTCTGATTTTCTTTTTAACCGACTTCATTGAATGGTCAAAATCATTCTATGGTTTCTTTACCTATTTGAGTAGGGCGAGAGGTTAAAAATCCCACGTTACATCAATGTGCTTGCATTCGCGACTCCAGCTGGGCATCGGCCTTTTTTTTAAACGTTGCCCCTCACACTAGTGTTCTCTTGTGTCTCGTCTTGATGCCCAGACTCGAAACAACAATTTGTGGATCGAACCCGCAACATGTTACGCAGCAGCCAGTTGCCCAGCCACGGCACAGGGCGTGCAGTCGAATGTAAAGGTCTGATGACTAATAAATCTGTTGCTCTTCTAGTGCCGTGGTCATCTTTTGGCGAAATTAGACCCTCTGGGTTTGTCCAGTCCTTCCCAATTTGTAGCCTGCGAAAAAAAAATGGCGCTTGAAGAGAAAAGTCTGAAGAGTCACTTGGTGGCTTACGAGCTGATGCGTGAGCTGGGTGAGTAGAAGTTATTATTTGGAAAAAAATCCGAGCTCTGTTACTCACAAGACCCCTTAAAATTAAGTGGTGTGTTGAGATGTTTTAAGCGCACTAAAACGATAATTACTTTCTAGGTGAAAAACATATGGACATGGTTTTCGAACTACCTTCAGAAACATGTATTGGTGGCGAAGAAACTCAATTGACACTCAGGTGAAACTTACAGCGTTAATATGAAATAGAATGACTACCTTTTTTGAACGTTGTCCCACACTAGGATATTCTCATGTGTCGTGGATGCGTTTACATGACAGACCAAAGTCGGTTGCCCAGCCAGCGCACGTACCGTGCAGAAAAAATGAATCATTTAAAATTTTCAGGGAGATAATCAGCCGGCTGGAGAAGGTATACTGCCAGTCAATCGGCATAGAGTACATGCACATGTATGATGTCGACGCAGTGAGGTGGCTCAGAAAGAAGATGGAGATGCCGGGTGCCACAGATATACAAGACTGTGAGAAGAAAGATATCATGCGCCGGCTCACGAAGGCCGTATTGTTAGTTTATTTCATTATACTTTTCTTCAAACTCAACTATATGAAGTGACCGTGATAGATTGATGATGATTCAACGATTGCACGCTACTCAGGGTCCTCGTAATTTATCGAAAAATGTAAGTAATTGTCACGTGAGAAACGGCAAATTTAAGCGGTTTTTGGTCAAGATGAGGATTTTCAACGGAGGAGGGATATTCATAGGCTATACCCGTGCCGATAAAGAATGGGATTAGGCCTGGCGGCTCACTTTCCTAACTAATAATTGAATAACGTTAAAAAATATCGTTACCGTTGAAAGTGTTTCGTTATTTCATGAATTAAAATAAAGCTTATGTAAAGGTATGTCCGCGTTAAATCCTGTAGAACAGTAAAGTATGGTAGGTACTTCGATGTTTTGTCAAGAGTAAGTAAGTAAAGTAAAATGTAAGTAATATCGCAGCCTAGAAAAGTATTTCGCGTCTAAATGGCCTGCGGAGAAGAGGTTTGGACTGGAGGGTGGCGAGAGCTTGATCCTAATGATGGAGGAAATTGTGGACACCAGCACCAAGCTCGGTGTGGAGTCTATCATCGTGGCCATGCAACATCGAGGTAAGCCCCACAAAGATAACTCAGACAGTAATTAACAGCATTTTTTTAAATTCTAAAGTTTTTGACATCGTGGTTGACGTAGTTCCCTGGACATATTAAGTATTATGTTGATATAATTTAGCCAATCGGCTTTACAGTACAAAAGCGCGCGAAACAGTTTGACAGCCCCCCGATCTAGAGAGGGGGTGCGCGCGTTAAAATGGCGTAGGACTAGTGTTGTCCGCCCTCGTTTAGTAGGATTTTAAAGTTTCCTATCAATATTAATATAGAAAAGAAAGAGATTGTTTTAAGGCTTAGACTTCATATAACACGTATTATGTCCACCCAGGTCGTCTTAACATGCTGGTGAATGTGTGTCGCAAACAACTGGCTGACGTCTTTGCTCAGTTTCGACCTCTCGAGCCTAAAGAAAGTGTAAGTTCTCGTTTATTTATGAACAAAAATTAATTACCTATATGTAGGTTTAGAACTTATTACATCGAACTGAAGTAATAAGGTCACTTCTACCCATTGTAAGAATGAGTAAATAGTAATTTTAACGTTTTACTATATTTTATACCAATATTTTCAGGTTTCTGGTGATGTCAAGTACCATCTGGGTACCAACATCCACCGGTTTATCAGACGAACCAATAGGTACATCAAGGTAGCAATGAGCGCCAACCCATCTCACTTGGAGGTGGTCGGCCCCGTGGTGAGCGGTAAAACCAAGGCTGAACAGTTTTTCAAGGGGGACAGTAACGGTGACAAGGTAAACGCCCTTATTTTTTTTATGTCGTAAGTCGCCAAACGAGCCGACGGATTACCTGATGGTAAGCAATCACGAGTGCGTTGCACACCATTCGGGGATTAGGGATTTTGGGATGTGAGAGGAGGAGGGAGGGAAAGGATAGTGCCTCCGGTGACCTCACTCACACGGCGACGAAACACAACACTGGTTGTTTCACCTCATGATGCCTCTCTCCGATTTACATTTAACTTTTCATCTACTTATATCGTGAATATATTTATCTGATTATATACAAATACCTTTTTAAGTCTTTAAGTATGCGAGGGTCATGCTCTATGGTCATGCTTCAGCACGAATGGGCCGGCTCGACCGGAGTGATACTTTTGCCTCACAGAAAACCGGCGTAAAATAATTGAATCAGATTACAAAATACCTTCATAATTTACATGTTATTTATCCCGCAACATTACAGGTTATGGCGATTATCATGCACGGCGACGCTGCGATATGCGGGCAGGGCGTGGTGTTTGAGACCATCGGACAGGGGTCACTGCCTAACTTCACGACGCATGGAACGGTCCACATTATATGCAACAACCAGATCGGATACACCACCGAGCCTCGTTTCCATAGGAGCTCGCCATACTGCTCGGGTAGGTCTCCTCTGTTACTGGCTTTTATAGACCTCATGGCCGCAGCCCAATACGTTATCACAGATCAGCACTGCTTTACCTTCCATTATCTACAATGCCCTCCTGTGTCCCCAGTGACAGAATTAAACTCAGTAATGAAGAATGTGACCCAACCCTGAACGTACATTCCATGAGCCCGTGCATCATAGTAAAAAAAACAAAAAAATTGTCATAACCCTCTTCAAAATGTTAAACATGTTAATGCTGAGATTGTTTTTATAATAATTATCGTGAGACATACTTAATTAACTAAAATCGCGGGTTACTCACGTGTAAATATTGAGAAAAGCTCTACCACGATACAGGAAGAACCCCTCTGTGGTTTCGAACCACAGAGGGGTTCTGGGTTACAAAATCGGACAACTGCTGCAACGTAAATATTGCATTAGGACGATCTTCCGCCCACCCGGTCAGCTGAGACAGCTGCTACGATCGTCAAAGGATAAGGATCCGCTGGCTGTGCCCGGTGTGTACATTATACCGTGCGACTGTGGCTCAAATTACATCGGAGAAACTCGGCGCAACATCACAACCAGGCTAAAGGAGCATATACGTAGCGTGAAGAAGATGGACATCCAGGCATCGGCTGTGGCTGAACATGTTTGCGGCACGGATGCGGCTCACTTCATACGTTTTGATAAGATCTCTGTACTAGCGAGGGAGAAATACTTCGTTCCGCGAAAAGTGCGAGAGGCCATCGAGATTAGCCGACGTCCGTGCTTCAACAGGGATGGTGGCTGGGCTCTGCCACCCGCGTGGAAGCCGAGCTTGGAGACTACGTCGGTCCGAAGCGTCACAGACTTTGGGCCGGGCCCGGAATCGAACCCACTACCCGCGCCACTGGTGAACGTACCGTGCGCCTCAACATCGTCACACGCGCCGCCGCCGGAGATGGAAGCAAACGCGCGTGGTATCCGGCAGATGGCGCGCTGGACTCGCCGCAGCGCAACCATCAACAGCGATGCAGGCGCCAACGCTAACCAGTAGGCTGCGCGACGTCGCCGCGTCCGCGCACGCTGCTCATGAGGAAGAACAACCCCTCTGTGGTTCGAAACTAGTAGAGCTTTTCTCAATGCTGAGATTGAAAATAAACTCGTAAAATAAAACTTTTTGCGGACATAGCATAATATTATAACCAACCACATTATACTCTGTAGCGTTGTCTCATAACATGTGCAATTTTCAAATTCCGATAGACACATAATGCAGCTGCTCAAGGAAAGCAATTTTGTCACTTCGCAGATGTTGCAAAATGTGTAGACGCGCCCGTCATGCACGTAAATGCAGACGACCCCGAGGCGGTGGCTTATGTGGCGAGGGTAGCCATCCAGTTCCGCTGCAAGTTCAAGAAGGACGTGGTCTTAGACCTGGTGTGCTACCGCCGCCACGGCCACAGTGAGGAGGACGAGCCCATGTACACGCAACCGTTCATGTACAAGAAGATCAAGACAATGAGGACAAGTTTGTCTCTTTTTACATTAATATTTTCAATAATTGTAATCAATTCATTTAATATACTTCTGGTTTGGTTACAGTTGACCTAATGTACGCGGATCATCTAAAGGCAACTGGAATTGCGTCTGAAGCGGACATAAAAAAATGGGAAAAGGAGTACACAGACACTCTCAACAAACACTTTGAAATGTCGAAGAAAATAACCAAACTCAGTATTATGGACTGGGTCGATACTCCTTGGACGGGCTTCTTCGAAAACGTCAACCCTAACGTGGTATCGTCTCGTGTAGTTCCTTAAACGTCATACGTTCTTCTATGGAAGTTACACCTACATGAGTAGTGAAAAACTGTCTCTTTCAGATTAAAGAAACGGGAATAAGTCAGCAAACGGTTGCAACAATTACGAGTCATTTCGTCAAACCGCCGGATCCATGGGCCTTCGAGTTGCATCCCGGTGTCACTAAGATACTGGAAAATCGAGCAAAACTGGTACCAATTAAATTAATACGATGTCATGTCGACATGGTCGTTGACTATTCGCATCTTTCATTATTAATCGCTTGGGTCAAGTAATGTGGTGTCTAAAATATATCTACTGAAAATTTGAATATGTCTAATGCTCATACTTTGCAATCATTTTAAAATTGGATAACTCACAGTAGGAGGCACACAGACTCTGACAGGAGGTAAATGGCCTGGTCCATTTCTGAACGTTCAAAAATTTCCAAAACTATTTTATAAACACTTTTTTTGTACCCTGTATTCTAATTATGCCTTGCAACTGGTGTGTGATAAACTTCCATAAAAAATAGTGGATTTAATACGCGCAGATTGCCAGCGGTATCGCAGACTGGGCGATAGGTGAGGCACTGGCATACGGCGCTCTACTAAGAGACAAAGTACACATTCGGTTCACAGGGGAGGATGTGGAGCGAGGCACCATGGCACACAGGTATAATGATATTTTTACTTCGTGAACACATCAGTCGTAAAATAGTTAAGTTTTATAAGAAGCTCTCGCGTGTCTACCAGATCTAGGGCTCTTGCAATAAAGTGGTTTGTCGCTTGATGGTATATCGGAAGAGTAGGGTCTTGTATTGTATGATTATCCGAGTTTGTTTCGGGGTCTGTTTAAAGTATCATCTATATAGCTTAATAAAAATGTTTACTAATTATTCAAAGTCCTATAAATTTACTGCCACCTACACGTGTCGCCCACATGAGTTATCCCGCAAGTCAGAAGAAGTGGGTCTATTACTTAATTGATTTTTAAAAGTAGCCATATACCTATTTTAAGCGATTGCAATTTGCCGGCAGGCATCATGTGTACCACCACCAGAGCGTGGACGGCGCTACGTACCGCGTGCTCGACTTCCTGTACCCCGACCAGGCTGTTTACTCGCTGCACAACAGTTCGCTGTCTGAGTATGGTAAAAATTCTACATAACTAGGTAAAAACTGCTTTCTTGCCCAGCTTCATGAATATTTCAAGTGTGGAAGAGCCATGCTTCGACCCGAATAGGCCGGCTCACAGAAAACCTAATGCCTAATAACCCACAAGATGTGAGTGCCGGCAACGCACTTAAAAGTACCTAAGTCATTTGGTACTGCGAGTGTCCATGGGCTTCGCTAATTGTTTACTATCAGATGAGAGCCGCTCATTTGCCGACTTATAACATTATAAAAATATATCCAGGTATCCTGGGCTTCGAGTGTGGCTACTCGTATTCGAGCCCATACGTACTGTCTATCTGGGAAGCACAGTTTGGAGACTTCGCAGACACGGCGCAGCCAATCATTGACACGTTCATCACGAACGCAGAGAGCAAGTGGGTGTGCCAGTCTGGGCTAGTGATGCATCTACCACACGGTATCGATGGTGGTGTAAGTATCTTTCTTTCGGGAACCATATGTATATCGAGGAAACCTGGTTAAAAATAATAACTTCATGAAAATATCAAACATTTACTATGATAGGGTCCCGAGCACTCATCCGGGCGTATCGAGAGATATCTGCAGCAGTGTGATGATGACGAGGAAGCTATACCCAACCTTGATGACAAAAATATGGCGCGTAAGTATCTAATTTTATATAACTTGTTATTACTATGTAAGTGATCGCGTAGCCTATATAGTTCTTTCAGTGAACACTTTTTTTTTATTGTGGGCGAGCTTCGTGTAATCTATACTTCTATACTAATATTATGAAGCTGAAGAATTTGTTTGCTGTAACGCGCTAATCTCCGGACTACTTCGCATTCAAGAATTATTTTTATTTTGGATAGTCTATCTAGGAAGGCTATATACAGCTTATAAATCACCCTATGGCCAGTAGGCGCTGAACAGAAACCGCACTGGGGGAAGTTAATGATTCAAAAGACTCAAGAGCACTGGGCAAGACATTTTACAAATGGGCGGTATATTTTATACTGCTACCGCCCGCGGTTTTGCAAACATGATATTGTGACGGAAAAGTGGTTCAAACTCTTTGACATCATGACGTCAATGGATGGTTGTCAAGCGTTGCCTAGAGATTGTAAATTTCGTCGTGAATTGTCAACACGAGTTGGTGTAATCGGTAAGGCATGTGGATTACACCAGAGAGACCCCGAGTTCGAGTCCCGCCGTAAGCATGAAGTTTTTTAGTTGATGGAAGTTTTTGTGGAACTTTCTGGAAGCTTTTGGTGTGAAAGTAATGAAAAATCAAAGAGCGAGAAGGAGAATAAATAAAAATGAATAACGAAATTATTGGAAGATTCTGGAGTCATGACAATCAAAAAGAATAACGAAATTGAATGTTCCAGAACCTGACCGGGGGTATATAAGCGGAACTGCGGCTCACCGCTAGCAGTTGAGTTCTAAGTCTAAAGCGATTCAGAAGAAAAGGAAGAAGTGAAAAAGAAGAAAAGTGAGTGAAATAGTGAAGTGCAGTGAAATAGTGAAGTGCAGTCAGTTAAGTGAGTTAAGTCAGCGTGAACGGCAAAGTTGTGTCAGTCGGCCGGACTCTGCTGGAGAGGAACGCCGATAACTTAACTCCGTGGACGCTGTAACTTAGTGCAATAGAAAGTCTGAAAACCGGTATTAGTGTTTCATTTCATCCAATCCCGTAACTCAAGCCCGCATAGTCAGGAACGTGACGTCAGGCACGTAACATTTGGTGTCAGAAGTGGGATTGGAGAAAAATGCCGCTAGTGCCGCAGGACGTAAGAGGAGTGAGTACCCGTGCAATGTCAGAAGCGCAGCGTGTGAGGGAAGAGGGTGCTGCAGCTCAAACCAGCGATGCAGAAGCCAAGCCTGTGCAGGTGGATCTTCTGCTACAGCTGCAGCAAATGATGGCAGAGCAAGCGCGCCGCCAAGAAGAGCAAGCGCGCCGCCAAGAAGAACAAGCGCGCTGTCAGGCAGAACAGCTGCGAGAGCTGAAAGAAGAGCAAGCGCGCCGCCAAGAAGAGCAAGCGCGCCGCCAAGAAGAGCAAGCACGCTGTCAGGCGGAACAGCTACGGGAGCTGAAAGAAGATCAAGCTCGTCGCCAAGAGGATCAAGCTCGCCGCCAAGAGGAGCAAGCGCGTCGCTTGGAAGAGATGCATAAGGATTTCACGAAGGGACTGCAAAAGGCTGTCGAACGGGTACAAGAAGTGGAGGAAGGGTTAGGCAAGTTGGAACATCGCGTCATGGCGATAGAGGAGAGAGTGAAAGAAGAGATCTCCAAAATCAAGCAGGAAGTGACAAGCCCAAGCCCTTTGAAGAGCCGAAGCCGTCTTGCAGCCGTTTTTGACGCCCCAAATGTGGCCTCAAGCGCAACGAAAGGGCTCAAGATTCCCCATTACGACGGAACAACATCCTGGAACGCGTTCAAGCTACAGTTTGAGACACTTATGGAGGCTTATGGTTGGACACAGAAGGAAGCACAGTCAGCCCTCACCCTGGCCCTCCGTGATCAAGCGCTCTCAGTGCTGGAAGCTATCGGCGCAAGTGGGGATCTCAGCTTAAGTGCCCTCCTCGACGCACTTGAGGCACGTTTTGGAGACAGCCACCTCGAGCACGTGTACAGAGCGCAATTAAAAGAGCGTACTCAGCGTGCTAATGAGAGCCTACAGCAATGGTCCGTGGAAATCGAGAAACTTGTGCGTCGAGCTTTCCGGTCGACTCCGTCAATGATTGAAGGCACGCTTCTCCAAGCGTTCATTGACGGTATTCGGGACCCCGAAGTACGAGCTGCTGTTCATCTGGGCCATCACAAGAACATGAAAGAAGCTCTGGCCCATGCATTGGAAGTGGAAGCTGTGCGTGGTAACTCCCGTACCTTATGTCTGCGGGAAATGACGACTACGGAGCAGGTACCTCCACGCCGTCGGAACTTCATGTGCTATGGATGCGGAGAGCGTGGGCACATGCGGAGCAACTGCCCGAAGAAGGTGAACCGCCAGGACGCGGCGGTCTCAACTTCTGACCAGCAGGGAAACTAATTCCAGCCAGGGCTGCGGGGTGGGCGCTGGCCGGTAGTGGAATAACCCCAACAATCTACATCAAGCAAACTAACGATGGAAATACTCTGGTGATAGACGGTCAAGTAAATGGGAAAAACAGTCAGCTAACATTAGATACTGGAGCTTCAAGGACGGTGATAAATGTTCGGCTGCTCGGGCAAAACATCAGGAATCACGTTAAACCAATTGTTGGCCTACGAATGAAATCAGCTACCGGCCAGTGGATACCGATAAGTGGAAAACTGCACGTAACAATCAAAATTGGGGAACGTGTTTATCGACATGAGGTTATTGTGGCCAAAATTCTGGATGACTGCATCCTGGGACTTGACTTCCTGCAAGGGCACCAGTGTAACATCGACTTAAAATCTGGAGTATTACTATGTGGAACTGAGGAAATTCCGATGAAGGGTGGAACCCTGGGAAAAGTTTGCTGTTTAAGAAGAACTGTTCTTGAACCAAAATCAGACTCTCGTACCAATCGCATTACCTAGGAGGAGAGGAGTGAAGGAAGTTTACCTCGAAGGTGCGCTGTGATTGATAAATCGGAACACGTAAACTCATGGCTACCGGCAAGGACTGTCGTGGGGTCATCTGATGTCAAACGCATTCCGGTATTCAACTTCAGTGATTCAAAAATTACGATTGAAGAAGGAGAGCCTGTGGGCGTTTTGGAAGAAGTGGCCTGGATAAGAAAATGCTCGGAGAATCTTGTGAAGAAGGACAGTACGGGAATAGACTTTGTAACGAAAATCTTAGACGAAAACAAAAGTCTGACAAAAGTGGAGACTATGAAAGCTAGAAATTTACTCCTTCGATTCTCTGATGTGTTTTCAAGAAGCGATGGTGATATTGGCCGAACTGGTTTGGTGAAGCATAAAATAAATACAGGTGATACAATGCCAATTCGTCAAAGGCCCAGACGTATACCATTCGCTCGTGAGAAAGAGGTTGAACAAATGATTGACGATATGAGGAAAAATGACGTGATAGAGCCCTCTTCTAGCCCTTGGTGTTCACCTGTCGTGCTTGTCAAGAAGAAAGATGGTTCAACGAGGTTTTGCGTAGACTATCGACGATTGAATGATGTAACCAAGAAGGATAGCTACCCGTTACCAAGAATCGATGACACACTTGACACACTGAGTGGCATGAAATGGTTTTCAACGCTCGATCTGAAAAGCGGCTATTGGCAGGTGGATTTGGATCCTAAGGACAAGGAAAAGACCGCATTCTCAACTGGGAAGGGACTCTGGCAATTTAAGGTGATGCCATTTGGATTATGCAATGCACCGGCAACCTTTGAGCGTTTGATGGAACAGGTGCTGGCGGGACTACTGGGCGAAACCTGCCTAGTTTACCTCGATGACATCATCATTGTTGGACGGGATTTTGATGATCATCTCAGGAAATTGGAAAGGGTACTCGAAAAGCTGCGTGGAGCAAATTTAAAGTTGAGTCCAAAGAAATGCTCTTTCTTTAAGCGCGAAGTGAATTATCTAGGACATGTTATTTCTGAGAGAGGAATTGATACTGATCCAGCCAAGACTGCCGCTGTTAAGGAATGGCCAACACCTAAAGACAAAACGCAAGTTCGGGCATTTCTTGGATTATGCTCGTATTATCGGCGGTTTGTGAAAGGATTCTCAGACATTGCCAAGCCATTGCATCGATTGACAGAGGAGAAACGTGCCTTTATATGGGACGAGGATTGTGAGCAAGCCTTTCGAGAACTAAAAGAACGGCTTTGTAACACACCAATTCTCGGATACCCCAGCGCGAAAGGAATATTCGTAGTTGATACGGATGCCAGCAATATCGGAATAGGAGGTGTCCTTTCACAACGCGATGGTGAGCAGGAGAAGGTTATTGCTTACTTCAGCAAGTCACTATCCAAGCCGGAGAGGAATTATTGTGTGACCAGGAGGGAATTGCTGGCCGTAGTCAAAACTCTGCACCATTTCAAGAAGTATTTACTGGGACGGAAATTTTTGATCAGAACTGATCACGCTGCTTTGAAATGGCTGCTTCAGTTTAAGGATCCCGAAGGCCAAGTAGCCAGATGGTTGGAACAACTTCAGGAATTTGACTTTGAAATCGAACATCGCGGCGGAAGAATTCATGGCAACGCAGATGCATTATCGAGACGCCCATGCGTGGAAGATTGCAAGCATTGTGCCAAGAAGGAAATTGCTTTTCTTAAGGTGATAAGGACTGATACTGTTGACGAGGCATGGGGAGATGATGCGATGAAATTAGAACAGGAAAGAGATGCGGATATCAAACCAATACTGGAGTGGCTACGAAGTGGTAACAAGCCAAGTTGGAGTGACGTCGCCCAATATAGCGCGGTAACGAAAGGTTTATGGGCACAGTGGAAAAGCCTTACGCTGCATAACGGACTTCTGTGCAGGAAATGGGAATCAACAAACGGCAAGGACGAGCATTTGCAATTGGTGGTGCCTCGTTCAAAAATAAGGGATGTATTAAAAGCGTTCCATGATGGATCTTCTGGAGGACATTTGGGAATTAGGAGGACTTTGGTGAAGATCAAGGAGAGGTTTTATTGGTTGCATTGCAAATATGATGTCGAAGATTGGTGCCGGAAATGCACTAGTTGTGCAGCTGTCAAGGGTCCACAAACAAGAAGCAGGGGGGCGATGAAAATCTACAATGTTGGTATGCCTTGGGAGAGAATAGCCTTAGACATCGCTGGACCATTTCCAATCACTGATTCGGGCAATCGCTACGTTTTAGTGGTTATGGATTATTTTACAAAATGGCCGGAGGTCTTTGCCATACCGAATCAAGAGGCAGTAACTGTAGCCACGAAGTTGGTAAACGAGGTATTCACCCGATTCGGAGTGCCCTTGGAGATGCACAGTGATCAAGGACGGAACTTTGAATCTCAAGTTTTTCAGGAAACTTGTAAACTTTTGGGAATCCATAAGACTCGAACGACCCCTTATCATCCACAGTCAGATGGAATGGTCGAACGTTTCAACCAAACATTGGAGCGACACTTAGCAAAGGTGGTTGACAGCCATCAGAGAGATTGGGACACTTACATACCTCTCTTCTTGCTTGCCTATCGGACTGCTGTACATGAAAGTACCGCAAAGACGCCTGCATTTGCAAATTTTGGAAGGGAATTGAGATTACCGGCAGATCTTGTATCGGGCTGTCCACCTGGCGACACTCGCACCGAGTTTAGCGATTACATAAGCGAGTTAAGGGCAAAAATGTTGGACATTTACGAGCAGATCAGGGAGGCCGGTCTTCAAGCTAGTGATCGCGCAAAAACGCGCTATGATCGACGAGCCAATTCTGTTGGGTTTGAAGAGGGGTCATTGGTCTGGCTTCATAATCCAGTCAGAAGGAAGGGAAAATCTCCGAAGCTGCAACCGAGTTGGGAAGGTCCTTATGAGATAGTCACGAAGATCAATGACATTACTTACAGAATTCGGAAGTCTGCAAGGAGCCCTTTGAAAGTTGTCCATATAGACAGGTTGGCGAGGTATTACGGCAGCAACGATGCTCGGGACGAGCGAATCTAAGAGGGGGGCAGTGTGACGGAAAAGTGGTTCAAACTCTTTGACATCATGACGTCAATGGATGGTTGTCAAGCGTTGCCTAGAGATTGTAAATTTCGTCGTGAATTGTCAACACGAGTTGGTGTAATCGGTAAGGCATGTGGATTACACCAGAGAGACCCCGAGTTCGAGTCCCGCCGTAAGCATGAAGTTTTTTAGTTGATGGAAGTTTTTGTGGAACTTTCTGGAAGCTTTTGGTGTGAAAGTAATGAAAAATCAAAGAGCGAGAAGGAGAATAAATAAAAATGAATAACGAAATTATTGGAAGATTCTGGAGTCATGACAATCAAAAAGAATAACGAAATTGAATGTTCCAGAACCTGACCGGGGGTATATAAGCGGAACTGCGGCTCACCGCTAGCAGTTGAGTTCTAAGTCTAAAGCGATTCAGAAGAAAAGGAAGAAGTGAAAAAGAAGAAAAGTGAGTGAAATAGTGAAGTGCAGTGAAATAGTGAAGTGCAGTCAGTTAAGTGAGTTAAGTCAGCGTGAACGGCAAAGTTGTGTCAGTCGGCCGGACTCTGCTGGAGAGGAACGCCGATAACTTAACTCCGTGGACGCTGTAACTTAGTGCAATAGAAAGTCTGAAAACCGGTATTAGTGTTTCATTTCATCCAATCCCGTAACTCAAGCCCGCATAGTCAGGAACGTGACGTCAGGCACGTAACAATATGTTAAAAAAAATCAGCCTCTGTCTTAGTATCCACCACATATTACCACCTACATATACCTAATACAACCAAATTCGAACCAAATCGATCCAGCCGAAACTTTAAAATTTTAGGATGGTAGTACCTCTTCCAAATGTAAATGGAAATAAGCGTTATTATAACTAAAAAAAATATTATTACTTAGGGATAAATACTTAAACAGTAATGTAAGTAACAGTTAATATTTTTTGATAAATTCGCCTATTGCCCACAGTAAAGCAATTGCGTGCAGCCAATTGGATCGTGGCTAACCCGACGACTCCTGCAAACTACTTCCACATGATCCGACGACAAATTGCGCTACCATTCCGCAAGCCACTGATCACGTTCTCACCGAAAGTAGGCCTCAAGCACCCCTACTTTCGGTCACCATTGAAGGACTTTTACCTTGGAACGAGTTTTCAGAGGTTATTAATTTAGTTAGTTAGTCCATCTGTTACTCACATTGTAGAAATATTTAGATATCCGAAGACGGACGTGTAGTTTCTACCGCTTTTGAGTATAAAGTTGTGAACTGACTGATTACCTACCTACTGATTTTGACTATTTTTACTTAAAATGGAATTCGTGAAGTACATCCGTATTTATCGAGTCGCTTATTCGACAGAGTAATCCCAGAAGACGGGCCTGCCAGTAAAAATCCTGGAGGTGTCAAAAAACTGATATTCTGTTCGGGTAATGTCGCCATCAAGATTAACGACGCACGGAAAGAAAAGAAACTAGAAGATAAAATCGCAATTTGTCGTGTTGAACAGCTGTTTCCATTCCCTTATGACATGGTCCTAAAAGAATTCTGCAAATATGAGAAGGCCAAGAAATTCTGGTGCCAAGAGGAACACAGGAACCAGGGACCTTGGCTCTTCTGCAAAGTTCGCATGGAGAACCTCTTCCAACAGAAAATTGGGTAAGTAGAAGTGCAATGTCGGCTTTTTAGCGGGATACTATTACATTGGAGCGGGATACTTTGGGGACGGAGGAGGCCGTGGTTTTAGTACGGTCGAACCGGACCATTCGTGGTGAAGCATGGTTCTCCCTCGTAGGTCGTGATTCGGGAAACTTCGTTATTGCCCATCACCACCCCCCGGAAAAATCCTGTACTGTTATGACGCCACTAACTTTGTTTGTGCACGACATACTTACGTTACCTAAGATTGCATACCCAGTTATATCCGGAGGTTCAGTCCTTCCCCTCCCCCGATCCCGCCCCAATCCCGAAATCTCCAAATCCCTTATTCCTAAAAGGTCGGCAACGCACTCGTAACTCCTCTGTTGCGGGTGTCCATGGGTGATTGCTTACCGTCAGGTGAACCGTCTACTCGTTTGCCGACCTAATACATAAAAATATATTTTTTTTAATGATCACGGGTAATATCCATAATATGTTAATAGAACTGACAAAACTTTTCTCGCAGATGTATTTCCAGACCATCTAGTCCGGCTTCAGCAACTGGTATCAAATGGGTGCACATGAAAGAAATAAAAGATCTAAAAGCAAAAATGGTAGAACTCACATGATAAAAGTTTTTCAAACAATTTGGTATTGTAATTATCCGTGAATAAAAATTGTTTTAGTACAGTGAATGTAGTATTTTATTTTTCTTAGGCAATTATTTTAAGTCGATTGGTATTGGTTGATTTTGGATTGGATTTTGGTACACCTACGCGATATCCTGTCTTTTGTAGCTTTTGTAGCCCTAGGGACTGGGGCTACCAGCTAGCTTTTTTTTGTGAGAGAAAATCATTAAATGACTTCTCCCGCCGGGGTAAAGCTAGAGGTACAGTCAGCTCCAAAAGTCGATGAACGGAATCAACTTAACAAAACACCTGTTCACAATAAAATGCCATAAGTCATAGTCGCAACTAGGGAACAAAATAGCCTGTACACCAAAAATTTACAAAAGTCGGTAAACACGACTAATTCAAAAGTATCTGTGCACTATAGTATTCCTAAAGTCGCTGTACAGTGCTCGCTAGACCTTAATAATGTAGGTACCTTTATTATATAACACGTTAGTATCCATTTCAATACTTATTTACAAATTAATTATATTTTTAACCGACTTCAAAAATTGAGGAGGTTCGCAACTCGTCGGGTTTATTTTTATATTTTTTTATGGATGTTCACCGATTACTCGAAGACGCCTGGACCGATATGGAAAATTGATTTTTGTTCAGTAGGGTATGATTTCCAGGTGGTCCCATGATCACCAGGTCAAGATCTGATGATGGAAACCCACCCTCGATTTTCTCGAGGGGAAATTCATATATTTTCTGAAGTTATTCTGGTATTTACGTCAACTTGTCGATAGTTGAACTCGACTTGATGATGAAGCCGAAAGACAGTCGAGGGATCTCCTTGACTATTTGGACTAATTGCCTTGTGTTTGGGCTTGAATAATTCGTCTTGGTGAGCACTTTGCACCAAACTGGTAGTGACTGTCATTAGGGGTATAATGATGACAACGAAGGACAGCTCAGGAAACTCCTGAACGGTTTGCAGTAACTACCTCGTGTTTGGGCTTAATTTATTTATATCAATATAAAGTTCACACCTATATGAGTTACGATGAAGTTATGCAGTAAATCTGATGATTGAGCCGGAATACCGTCGAGGGATCTCTTTGACTATTTGGAGTAATTATGTTGTGTTTGGGCTTGAATGATTTGTATTGGTGAGCACTTTGCACTTATATGGATTATGTAAGTATATTGAAGGTCTACAATATACATGATGATGGAGACCATCGACAGTCGAGGGAATTCCTCAACGATTTACAGCACTGAACACTGACTAACTTAGGATTACTACTATTACCGTGATTTTCGGTTTCGAAAAGCATTATCCTTGCTTGCTCTGCCTCTCACTTGAAATGGTGAAGTAAAATAATTTTTAACGAAAAAACAACAGACTTCGAAAAGTAAACTAAAAAGCAAAAACATTTTTTTCTGTGTACAAAGTAATACATGTGTTCATTTAGGTAAATATAAATTAATATTAATAACTATTTTTATAATTTCGAAGTCGATGCCAAGTAAGTGCCAGGTGCCAAGTAAAACAATGATGAATATTAGAGTCGTGTTTATGTTATTTCATATTATATACATATTAGTATAATTACTGACAATATGAATTAAGTTCAAACACGAAGTAGTAACTATAAGCCGTTCAGGAGTTCCCTGAGCTGCCCTTCGTTCTCATCATCAGAATCTTAATGACAGTTACGACCAAGCCCGGTACAAAGTGCTCGCCAATAGGAATCATTCAAGCCCAAACACAAGGCGACTACTCCAAATAGTCAAGGAGATACCTCAACTGTCTTCCAGCTCCAACATCAGGTCGACTTCGAACTTCATCAAATTATAGTGTTGTAAAAGACCTACTTAAACATCATAGAAAAGAACTACTCGTCCCTACAAATATTGAAAGTTCCCCTCGATTTCTCCAGAATTCCATCATCAGATCCTGACCTCATGATAATGGGACCAACTGGCGAGTATACCCTATCAAATAAAAAAAGAATTTTGCAAATCGGTCCAGGCTTCTTCGAGTAATCGGTGTACATACATAAAAAATACGCATCGAATTGAGAACCTCCTCCTTTTTTGAAGTCGGTTAAAAATATAATTGATTTGTAAATAAGTATTGAAATGGATACTAACGTGTTATATAATAATGGTACCTACATTATTAAGGTCTAGCGAGCACTGTCCCAAAAGTAGCTGAACAACATAAGCGTCAAAATTATATTAACACAGGGCAACATTAAGAATATACTTTGTTAACCTAATTTTGTCTTTACTGCTGTATAATGACTTTTGATACAATAATGTTCAGCGACATTTGGATTGATGGCGTACAGCGACTTTAGGAATATATATATCTATAGTGCACAGATACTTTTGAATTAGTCGTGTTTACCGACTTTTGTAAATTTTTGGTGTGCAGGCTATTTTGTTCCCTAGTTGCGACTATAACTTATGGCATTTTATTGTGAACAGGTGTTTTGTTAAGTTGATTCTGTTCATCGACTTTTGGAGCTGACTGTACCTAGGTTGCTTCTAACGAGGTCAGAAGTTATGTAAGTGCCATACATTGCACCCAAAAGTAGGTGTACATATATACATACACAGGTAGTTATGCCGATTACGTGTTGTCGACCACGTTGTTGACTGTCTATAACTAGGCCTTGCATTCTGTTTTGACCTATGAAAAATCATTAGATACGTCTGGTAAGGGTCCCATGGAATTAACAAATTAGTCCTCATTGATATATTTTTTTTTACTTGCTATAATCTAGTGCTTGACTGCGATCCTACCTGATGGTAAGCAGTGATGCAATCGTTGATGGTAAGGCGCACTAGTTTATTAAGAGCCTATTCACTCTAGCCTTGAAGACACCTAAATTATATTTGGACGGAAAGACTGCAGCCGTCAAACTGTTCCAATCCCTCGATGTACGCGGTATAAATGACGAGGCAAAACGCTTAGTCCGGGCCGCAGGTGTCTCAACAACGTAAGGGTGGATATTTGCCGTAGGTACGCCGGGATGTCCGAAGGTGAAATGGGGATGGCGGAATCAAATCGTGCAATTCCTGCGCACACTCTCCAAAATGCATCCTGTAGAACACCGCAAGGCTGGCTACTCTGCGCCTGTGCTCGAGACTCTGAAGATTGGACCCAACCAAATCCGGATCACCAATCAGCCTCATTGCACGCCTTTCCACCGAATCCAAAGCCGCTAGGTGGCATTTTGCAGCACCAGCCCATATGTGGCTGCAGTACTCCACACACGATCGGACCTGTGCTTTGTATAACATTAGAAGCTGGCTCGGTGTGAAGTACCGTCGGGCTTTTGCAAGAACGCCCAGCTTTCTAGCAGCTACCGCGGCCCTGGACTCAATGAACCGCCCAAAGTTGAGGTCTGAAGCAATGTCCATTCCCAAGAGCTGAAGGCGGTCGGTGCATTCCAAGGATACATCCCGAAAAACAGGAGCCAAGGTGAAGGGGCTCCTTTTGGCGGTGAATAGACACGCCTGTGTTTTGGTGGCGTTGAATGCTACCAGATTAGCTGTGCCCCACTTGGAAACTGTCCGAAGTGAGACATTCGTACGCTCTACCATAGCCTCCCTTTCAGACTGGATTAGCTCCTTACTAGCCCGAGCACTGGGCAGGTATCTCTCTACAACTGTGCTATCATCTGCATACCCAAAGATACCAGGCACTAGCAGATCGTTAATGTGGAGCAGGAATAGAGTTGCAGAGAGAACAGACCCCTGAGGAACACCGGCATTAGTCGACATAGGCTCTGATGAGCGTCCATCGACAACAACTCGGAGTGACCGTTCACTCAGGAAGTCTTTTACCCAGTTTATCAGACCAGGAGAAATGCCGTACGCTGGAAGCTTAGACAAAAGGCCATCGTGCCATACCTTATCGAAGGCCTTCGAGACGTCTAAGGAAACGGCAATAGCTTCCCCATTCCTCTCGAGGGCCTCGCCCCACAAGTGAGTGGCATAAACTAGTAGTTCCCCGGTAGACCGATTGCGGAAATCCATACTGTCGGTCGCTGAGGAGATCGTTACCTTCTAGATATGCCATGAGGTGCGAATTCAACACGCGCTCCATAATCTTGCAGAGTATGGAGGTTATCGAAATCGGCAGATAGTTGGCAGGATCGGCACGACTGCCCTTTTTAGGCACGGGTTGCACGTTGGCGAGCTTCCAGGACTTTGGCACAATACCAGTCCTAAATGAGAGGCGATACAGGCGCGTCAATACAGGAGACAACTCGGGTGCACAAGCCTTGAGAACTATCGCTGGTATACCATCCGACCCACTAGCTTTATTCACGTCTAGACGACACAGTGCTCTCAGAACTTCTTTGTTCCTTAAGCGAACCTCGGGCATCCAGGTGTCGCAGATAGGCAGAGTCGGTGGAGTAGCACCGCAAGTGTCAAGGCGAGAATTATGGGCGAAGAGTGATGCAAAGAGACCTGCTTTCTCTCTCGCGGTATGAGCCAGTGTACCATCAGGCCTAACCAGCGAAGGCAGTGTGGGCCGACAGAAGTTCGCTTCGACCGACTTGGCAAGGGACCAGAATGGTCTGCCACCAGACGGTTGTGCAGAGATTTTTGTGCCAATATAGGTAATGCGGTTGAAGCGAGCCCCTCTCAGTGCCTTTTTGTAGGACTTGGCAGCATGGTTAAAGGCTCTCTTCTTTGAGCTCAGATCCGGAGCTTTACGGTCACGAGCGTTAACCCTCTCCAGCTTGAGCGCATTCGGCATTGAACCATGGGTTAGCTAAGCCCCCGACGGGTACGTCAGTATATGGGATGAAATACTCCATAGCTTGACGTATCACATCGGATACAGCATCCGCACAGCTCGACGGATCTTGAGAAGAGAAGCAGACCCGCTGCCAAGGATAAGATGCGAAGAAGTGCCGCATCTCATCCCAATCTGCTGACTTGTAACGCCACATCCGCCGCCCACCACGTGAGTCGCAGTCAGGCGGAGAGAAGGACGAAAAAGACTTCACCAGGCAGTGATCTGAAGTTCCAAGGGGCGAAGAAACTGTTACGATACATCTGTCTGGATCAGTAGTCAACAGAAGGTCCAGGCAATTGGCAGTATGACCAGCCACATCAGACACAGTGCATCCGCTGTCGACACTTGCTTCTCTTTTTACCTTTCATGATTTTAATAAATTTGAGTGAATAGGGATGGTGGAAGAAGGCAGTTGGGCAAGGTGATGCAATGAAATCCATAACACAACCAGTGCAGCCGTGCCAATGGAGGATTGATCTGGAGACTGCGGGGACGCCCCAACCCCCCCAGGGATCGCCATCGGGTCCTCTCGCCCGGACGCCAACCGGCACGATGGGGCCACCCTGGGATTTTTCGCAGATGGCGGAGCAGCCTTTCGTGTGTGGCTGGCACACTACTTGGGCCCCCAACTGTCTACGGTCGGCCAGCGGAGCACCGTGCTTCAGATCCCGCTACCCTCCACGATCAAACGTCCGACGCGACAGCAGCTGGTGTATCATACCCGGCTACATCGCAACACAACAGCTCAGACCCGACCTCCACCGATATAATATAAATAGATACTATACAGCAGGGTCGTCGCGTCGGGCCTGAAAAGATTTGTCTACGTCTATCTACTACTGTGTACTGTCTACGATTATGATAGGTCTAAGACGACTCCATTCAATACGTGGCTTTTGAGAGTGTTAGAGTTGTATAAATATATAGGTACAATTCTACACAGCTTACAGTATTGTATAGGATCTAGACTAATCCAAGGCGTGATGAACCAAAGGATATATTTCTGTGAGTAATGTTTCCTATATGTGCAGCCCACTGCGGCTCTAAAATTCCTTGAGTTCTCTTATGCCCGGTTCCTATATTTAACGAATCGTCGTTGTATACGCATTACGACCAAATGACATTACGAATAGTTATCTTGACCGTCTACTGACGGTTAAAATATTTATAGGAACACCACAGACACCATAGATCTCCATACAATTCGCTTACCGACATCCGTTAGTTGCAAACCGTCAGTAAGTTGCACGACGAGACGTTTGTTATAGGAACGGTTTTAGCTTACGAGTCGTATATAAAACTACTATTCGTAACTAAAACGGATCGTTTCTCAATTATAGGAACCGGGCATTAGTAGGTAGTCTACCAGAGGTCAGGCGGAGAAGGTGCTTTTACGCTTAAAAAAAATACAACTTTACAACACGTTAAACGCCATGGGGGTCATCGGTGACCTCCGTTAGCAGACGATTTGTCTTCAACAGTTTTCTGTCGGCAGTCAAAGGCTTAAGTAAGTTAAATAATAGCATAGACAAAGTACATATGCCTAAAACCTCAACCACATCAAATAAGCCAGGATCCATACTACATCTACCTCAATCTACCTACTCCGAAAGTCTAGATTCGACCGAGGGACAAGAATTTACTTGTGTGCAGACTTCTCCTTTAGTATTGCACAGGTCCGTTGATGGTCATGCTACAAATACCTATAGGTAGGTAGTGAATGCATTATCCTATAGGTACTATTACCTACTGTAGAGAAGGATATTACTTAGGTACCTAAAAAAAAAACAAACTTTATGGATTTTGTTCAAATTTGTTCTCCATGCGCCTTGGTATTCTCTAATCCACCAATTTTAAAATGACCTAAATATCTTTGTAGAATAGAGTCAATGGTTGAGGACAATTTATAGCATAGAATCTATAAAAAAATAGATTATATATTATATATTTTTTATAAATTATTGAATGAACTGGCTGTGAACCATAGAACTTTTACTACAAACAAAATTCTAGTCATTTTAAATTGGTAGAGTGTAGTTGTATTTTTGTTTGACCCCTGACTGTACATGTAGGTGTATAGAAAAGTACAATTCATAGATTAAAGTAATATACTAGAGAAATTACGTACAATTCCTCCGTGCTCCATGGTATCAATTGAGTTTGAAAATTTATGTCGACGTTATAAGTTCAAAATACTGACAGCTGACTGCAGTATATCATAGTGTACTCTGTGGCTGACTGTCTACTGACAAATTAACAACTGACAATGACAAATGACAACAAAAACAAACCAACGTGTAGTAAGGGTTTCTTTCTGCCTGAGTCGGCAGGGTTGAATTATTATTAGTACCTATGTATTACTGAAAGAAAAGCCTCGCTTAACCATGTCTAGCTATTTTGAGTTTTTCTGCCAGAACTTAGCTTGTAAGAGTACACAGAATGCAGATAGAATATTAGGCACTTGTTATTCTATGTGTCCTGAAGATGAAGTCAAATTGTAAGTGTGCATTTTCTCATACATTCACAATATAAGCAAGATTATATTAACTTCACACTTTTGTAGGCGTGAGGCTGAACGCCTGGTTCATGTATTAGAAGTATGGGGGAGTGAGAGAAAGCTTGTGAAAAGCTACAGTAGATCAGCAGCGGACTCCAATATGGCAGTACCACATCTGCTGCGGCCATACTCTGTGCTTGTCAACACTGTACAGTATCTGCTGCTTGAGTAAGACTATCATGATATTGTTTCGGTAGCACACCTACACACAAACAAAAACACCTAGTACTTGTTTGTAAAATACACAGCTGTAACCTTGTAACACACACTTTTAAGTTTATAGAAATGACTTAACAGTAATTGATTCTGGGTTCTTGTGTAATATTGCAGCATCACAAGAAGGGTGGATGTGCCTGAATCAGTAATGTATGACTTTGTGAATGATCGCCTGAGGGCTGTGAGACAGGACATCACCATCCAGAGACTTCATCCCACGCAATGTGTTGACCTGTTAGAGCCTATGATTAGATTCTATGTTTACTATGGATATGTGTAAGTTGACATATTAATATCTTATAATCATAAAAATCCCATTGTTTTTGAGTTAATAATATAATTCATATTTCATGTTTATTGTTGTTTACTTGAATAAAACAGTACTCTTAGAGTGAAATCAAAATACCGGAATTTTATCAAATGGAGCTGCATAACTTATGTTTACAATTTTTTCTTATACTTTAATATAAGAACTAGACTAACCGGGGTTTTAACCCTGGTTAGTCGTCAATCTCACTTAAAAAATATAGTGTTTTTATTTAAAATTACTTAGTAGGTTTTATCATTATTTGTAGTTATTAGTGTGACAGCTCATTTAGATGTTTGTAAGAGTTGTGTATATTTTCAGATTATCAGGACACCCTCTAAAGGACTATGATCCAGTCCTGAACAAGAAGTACTTGTTAGAATGTTTGAAATGGTACCTCTCATGCTGTGACATCATTGCCAAAGAGGAGGGGCACATAGATAAGCTTTCAGATTTTTTTTCTAGTTTAGACTTAAATACTAGAGGGAAAACTAAAACTAAACTTGTCAATGATCAAGTGTTGTTAGAAAGTTTGTACATATTGTGCAATCTTGATGACTTGCATCCACTATACAGGTATCTTAAGATGGCCAAAGATCTTAAAGGGTATGTTTCATTCCAATTAGAGATTATGTGCAATTTTTTTTCTTTTTGTGCTTTACCCAAATTATTTCTAGGTCTTTTATGATTTCAGACAAGAAAAACTTAAATTATCTTATGAAATAGCAATAGCAAATCTTCAAGGAAATTATGTGAAAGTGTGTAGACTATCAGAAAAGCTGTGCCCTCTCCTATACTGTGCCATAAGTACCTATTTACCAATATTGCAAAGGTAAGTTTAAATGATTAATCATGTATCAATGTTAACTCCTTAAATGTGAATGTGGATGCTGGAACTGTCAATACATAATGTATTTTCTGTTGTGTACTGGCTAGGATAGTCAAGGTCTAAATTTTGCACAATTAATGCCGAATTTTAGATGTCGATAGCGATCTCTCGCTAATCAGACGAATTGCAAGCAAGCTACTTCACGTTTTTCCTGTTCTTTGTGGGAACTGTGTTAAAGATACTTACGTTTTTACTCCATGTTGGTATTAATGTCAAAATTGACCTTAGGGAAAACCTCCCTAGATAGGGCGAGAGGCAGTTGGTCAAACTCTTATTGAATAAAAACGCTAGCGTACCGTTAATTTCGCTTGAACCCGCAAACCCGCTGAGGAAGAACCTTCTTGATTTTTGACCATAATCACTAAACTCAGTAATTTATAATTAGGCAGAAGTAATTTTTGAATATAAACTATTGTAAAACATTCTATATTTATTGAAAAAACGACTTACATGAATTAACTGAGAAAAGCTTTTTTTATTAGATAGGTCGGCAAACCAGCACGCGGATCACCTGATGGCAAGCAATCTGCGCCGTCTACGGCCACCTGCCACCTTTTGGGGATTAGGGTTTCAGATATTTAGGATGGGGAAATGGGGAGAATTGTGCTCTAGTACCCTCATTAGCACGGCTAAACATAAGGTTGTGGTTGTTTCACGCTGGTTTTCTGTGAGGCCGTGGTATCACTCCGGTTGAGCCAACTCATTCATGTAGAATCTTGTGCAGTGCCTAGCTGAAAAGCTCTACGGGTTTCAAGCCACTAAGAATGAATTAATGAGGCAGTGGGTACTTATAGGCATGAATCAAAGTCCAGTAGTTTCCAATAAAATTTAGAAGTAATAACATAACAATACATTACAGGCGTGCACTTAATGTTATGAGTTCTGCATATAACAACAAACGCTTGACAGTACCAAGTGCTGCACTTGTGCGCTGGCTGGGCTTCAGTACGGACAGAGATGCAAGTACCGCATGTTCACATTACGGGCTTCAAGTGAACGATAACATGGTACGGTTTGATAAAACCGACTTCAAAACAGATGCACGTTTGGTAAGTATAACATATTTCACTGCTGAACAACTAATTTTACAGTACCAATCTTCAGTTCAAGTTCAGCCATTTTTTCAGTTAGTTTAATATATATTTTTTCTTTTTAGCATATCCCTGTGATTCGGAACATAAGAAAGAAGTTTGAAGTTAGTCTGATTGATATATTTACCTATGAAACATGTAAATAGCATTACATGTGCAAAGTGCAATATAATTTGATTATGGAAGCTAAAACTAAAATAAAACAATCGATCTTTATAAAGGAATCCTTTATTTGTTTTATTTACATAAGAAAATTCTCCTAATTATGCAATAACTAATTACAATGGACAACAAAATCTATCTAATATCAAATGGTTGCATGGCTCCCAATGTCGCAATTCATTCCATTCGTATGCTGTGTACCTTCCTATCAGATAACATTAGCACGCCCCATACAGACGTGAAATAATTTCTATACTTTTTTATTATAATATACATCATATTAATATGTAAAAATAGCCAAAATGTTAGATGAAATTACATTGTCAAAGAAACGATAGCTTATTCTAAATTATAGTAACCAGAGCCGTACTATGCCTAACTAGGCAAATGCCTAGGGCCGTGGTTGCGGCCGGGAGATATGAAGCGCGCAGAAGAGGATTTCACTAAAAAAATTAGGGGCGCCTATGAGGTGCCTAGGGCTCGCCATGTTTAATCGCACTATTCGCAGTAGTAGCTATTTTTTACATTTTGAATTAACTTTTTGACTTTTCATATAATTAATTGTCTTGGAATAATATGGATTCATTTCTTTGACACTATAATCAAATTGGTGAAGATGTAACCAAATTAAGTTTCGCCTACATCGAGTAATTATAATAACAGCCGAGAACCACACTTCACTTCGCTAATAAATAAATTAATCCTTATATTGAAAAAATTTCATTATAATCCGCAATGTTGACCATGCTACACTTTTTATTAGTTTCTTTACTTACGAGTTACCGATAAACATAATAAATGCTCCATTCTCATAACACTGTTAAGCAGTGTGCCAATGGAAATAATAATTTTGCAACAGAAGTAGTATATCACAGATCACATAAATCATTAGAGAGGCCGCATAGTCGATATTGCGGAGTTTAGCAAACAATATTGTATGGTAACTAATTAGTGGGCGACGCTATCGAGCATGTAGAATAATTTAATTTTAATGAGTACCCAATGCTCTACCTAAACACTCATATTATGAACCAACATGTTTCCGCGAACGTGATAACAAAGCACATGGGTATAGCGATGATAAACATACAAATAGTAAATACTTCATAAGATATCCTCCATATATAATTTATCTGAGATAACAACTTTATACAATTGTGTTTTAAAACATTTCCTTTGTTAGATTTAGAGGATTTCATACAATACATACATTTGGTAGCACCTGGTGGATGCTTACATAATTATAATTATTCCAAGGGAAGGTAAACATTAAAAGTAAATTATAAATCGTCAGGAACCATGTAAAAACTAAAATAAATTCAATATAACAAATTAATGTCATAACAAGTTTAAGACGATCGTCTACGCGTGATTTCATTGCGATACAACACATAAAAACTGATAAATACTTTAAAACAACAACAACAGCTCTAATTTACAATAGAGGTATTATTTAACTATACAATGACATGAACATGTTTACCTTCCTAGAGGCTAGAGGCTGGTTGAGGCGAACCAATAGTTGTCATGTCGGCCTCGGACCCGGGCACTGCACACTCACGCGATAAATACACGCACACTACAGTTCACGGCGGATCCTTCCATGCGGACGAGGGGTCGCAGCACCACTGCGCTGGACCATATTGTGCCTTCCACTGGAAATAAAAAGAAAAAACGTTTTTATAAGTGTGTACTTTAACGTCATAGAAACTATTTATTGGTGTGGATGATTGTGTATAGGTACCTCAATGGTCGTCGTATTAATTGTGCTTAAGGAAGGCGTCGTCAAACAATTCGAGCTCGTGGGACAGGTAGTTAGCTTTGTTGCGCAGCTTCTTGGCAGAGGTGGAGGCAGTATCCAGCATCTTGATAGCTTCCTTCACCTCGCTCAGTTCTGTGTCCATCTCTGTCGTCGCCTCGTCGATCAGCCGGCATAGCCGTGCGAACATAGTCGATAGTTCCCTGATAACGTAAAAACGTTATAATACATTTTAAGGGTACAGTGTGCCTTCATTCTGTGGAAACATGCTTTTATTTCACATTATTATATTTTTATCATTTCTGATAGATTTCACAAAGTTATGCATTAGAAGTTTCTAAGTGTTTCGATAGAGTGAAGCAGTGAGAAAAGACAAAGACTGACTGTTGCACTTGATGGCTGCAGTTGGCGGAGGTGAGGTCGACGATGAGCCTGAGCTTCTTGCTGGCGTGCGCCACGTACTGCTGCTTGAAGACGCGTTGCTGCGCGCGCGCCGTCCACGTCAGCCGCTCGTACGCGTACAGCGCCGCGTACAGCGCGCCCGTCACCGCCACCACGCGCCAGCCCACCGTCTTCAGCAACTGCCACAACTACACGTTACTTTCGCGCTCTCGGCCGCGCACACCTCATTACTCTACTGCGAGGAGCTTACGAGTCCAGACAGCAACAGGCCGCCCATGGTGCCCTGCGAGGTCAGCGCCCCCAGCGCGAACTTGGACACGAGCCCCCACTCCTCCGCCGACAGCCCCACGTGACTGGCCAGCGACGATGGACCGTTAGTGCGCGCTACTTCCATTGACGATGGAGCTGGACTTATTGAGGGCGGGATCTGAAAAAATATTTATATTTAAATTAGATTACAAAATGATGTGTCAGAAGAATAAAACGCTACAATATTAATTGGGTAACATGCTGACCTGTGTGTACTGCGGTGGGTTCTTGAGCGCAATTTTATGCGAGTTTTTGCCCTGGAACCGCTGTATGAGCGCGGTGATGCCGTACGAAAAGCGGAAGGACAAGTCCTCAGTGAAGTCTGCGCAAAGGTTGTCACAGTTGAGGCGGTAGAGGACCTCGAACGGTTGCTGGTGAGGGATGATGTACGAAGCCGCCGCAGCCCGCTTGTGAATCGGCAAGATGTTGTACATGCGCTCTGAAAAGTAAAATCTTGTGTTACCAGCCATTATAAGTTTAATTTATTACCAATAATTTTTTTAAGGCCCTTTATAAATATTTTAATTAAAGAACCACTTTTCAAAATATTATTATTAGCTATAAGGTAATCGTTCGTCGTCTCAATTGGACATACCAGCCATTTCCTTCTGCGCCTGGTCCATTTCGTTCCCGATGTCTGCCGAGAGTCGCTTCTTGAGCCGGGAGCCGAGCCCTGCCTCGACGTGTCGATGCAGCGCGCGCTTGTACTGGTCCAGGTGGGCGCGCTCCGTACGGAACGGAGTGTCGTACTCGTCCACTAGGGCTGATAGACGACGGATCTCTTGGCTCAGTGTCAGGGACACCTAGAAAGTTACACCGGGGGAGTTTTATTAGGAGATACCCGAACTCTCTCCGATCTTGTAATGTACAAATTTACAAAATGATCATGGCAGAAAACTACAATATATTTTTGTCATCATTTGAAAAAGTGTTCATCTAATTTTGATGAAGATTTTCATATGATAAGGAAGACTAGCATTACATAAATGTTTTTTACTAAAGGACTGTTATTGGGCTCTCATTATTTCAAAACCATTTCAATTATATTATTGTGTGATTGATATGACTTCTCCTGCCCGTATCCCCATACGGGCAGGAGAAGTCAAGAAGTGTTGAAGTCGAGAAGTGTCAGACTTTTTCTGACTAAAAAAGGGTACGCGCCGCGGAACATCATTGTTCTAACATTGACAACCCCGGCTGGATATATACATAGATACAGCCTTAGTGGACCCACTTGTTGCGGTGTATTGGCATTTTGAAGTGTGCACGGAACGATCAGCGCTTTGTGTATGCAATGTTACCTTATGCTCGACGCTCTCGACCATGCGGTTGATCTTGTCCTTCATCTGGCGCGTGATGGTGGTCAGCTGGTCCTCGATGGCCGACAGTTGCTCGTGCAGGACGCGCTGCTTCTCTACTTTGGCAGCCTTCTGGTCCGTTGCCGTGTTGTACACCTGGAATTGTCGTTAAATATTTATACATAACAGTATACTTATGAAACAAGTAGTTTCAGTAGCAGTTATTATCTAGGAAGAATTGCGTAAACTGGTCAATTAAAACGTCATCATTTTAGAGATTAAAGTTTTTATTTGTGTTATCGGTTGATCGTTTGCCAATAAGGGTTACCCTCGGACACTCGCAACCGAATAACTTTCAAGTGTGTTGTCGGCCGTTTTGGGCTCAGGGATAAGGCATTAGGTCCCTAGCGACCTCACTGACATGATGAAACGCAACATCAGTTGTGGTTTATGCCGGTTTTCTGTGAGGCCTTGTCGAAACTATATTCGAATTGAGCCCATTCATGCAAAAGTACGACTCTTCCGCACTTTAACTCAATATAAATGAGATATTGAGATTACAGAAATATCAGAAATATAAGAGAATAGGACCTAAGACTATACGAAGCAGGTAAAACAATGAACGTACCACTTCCAAAGCGGCCATGACTTCAGCAGCAATGTTTTTCCCGCGCCGCGAGTGTTGCGCGAACTTGGTGCGCACTGCGGACTTACTGATGCACTCCTCGAACTTGCGCTCAAAGTCCACGAACTCGAAGTAACGAACTTGATGGCCCTCGGCCAGGATCGGCGCTGGAAAATGTTTACATTATTATTAGACATGTGGGATAAGCATTGTGTTAACCCCAATCTCTCATTAGGCGGAACTGCTATGATGGTGCAAGTGAAAATAATATATACTTTTGTTTTTGAATACGTAATGAAAATGTAACGTAAATAGTTTATATTTTCTCTCATTTCATCTTTTCATTCATTATCTCACACGAATTAGCTAAGAAAAGCCCTACTAAATATCGCGTCGGAGTCTTATACTTCTTACTCCTAGAACTTATACTTTTTTACAAATTTTGGATGCTGGTGACTATAAAAACATGTACAAGAGTTGATTTACTCACAGGAGACGGGTTTCTCCCTCTCTCGCATGCGTGTGAGTAGAGCCTCCTTGGCGGAGATGAAGAAGATCCGCTCCTCAGCCTCCTTGGGCGAGCACACGCGCAGTTCCCGTGACAGGAAGTCCACGCAGCGGTTGGCGTGTTGCGTGCGGACCTAGTCGATGTAACATATGCACGTTTCACTACTTTCACGCTGTATTAGGTGCATAGACAATTAACTGCATTTATTATACGAAGGTGCATGCACCAGTTTTATACATGAATCCAAAAAAAGAACATGTAAGGCCCAGTAAAATTGTAAAACAGTGTACAATGATTTTGAATAACATCAAGGATCATTGTGATATTTTGTGAGTTGTTTAAATAAATACATATGTAGAAATTATGATATTGCACTCACTTGGTCCAAGTACTCGGGTTCAGAAGCTGATGCGTCCCATCGGTTGTTCAGTATGAATATATTCGGTTGCGATATTTTTGTTGATACTTTATGGAAGAAGTTTTTCTCCTGAAATCAGAAATATAAAGTTTAACATTAAGTAAAATATGGTTTTATACATTGGTAGTTTAGGGAATAGAGTATGATTCCCTAATTTCGGAAAAGGAGGATTCTCTGACCAGGCGAGGTGATCTTGCCTGACAGGCTACTGCCCAACTGTTATTGGGATTTTGTACTTGTTCTAATGGCACCGAGAACTGTTATACCGCGATGAAGAATCTTGATCGTAATTGATGCTGTTGCTGCATGTTGTGGCGGTAAGCGTATCTGTAGTAAATAAATTAACTTACGAAGTACTTAGGGTTATAACGAAGATAACAGATAGCTTGATGTAAAATAGTATGTACTCACAGTGACCATGAGCGTGGACTCTGCGTTAGCGACGAGCACGAAGACGTCGGCGTCGAGGCAGTACTTGTCGATCCACTCGTCGAGGTTGGGCGTGACGTCGACGCCGGGGCTGTCGACGAGCACGACGTCGTCCCGCAGCAGCGCGCAGAGCTCGCGCGGCCAGTACACGTGCACCAGCGAGCACTCCTGCAGCCGCGACGCGCACAGCGCGTGTCCCAGCTGGCTCACCGACTGTACACACACACTGCTATACTCATTCGCACCACTGCTAATGTCCACCCTAAACTTATCTAATATTTTCCAAGATAAACTTATTACTTGAGTAGAAAATAAGATGAATAGTTGTGACTAGTAGAGCTTTCAGCTTCAGTTCTTTATAATAAAGAGGTAAAATTTGTATAAAGTTTTTATGTAGGGGTTATCTTTCCAACCGCAGTGAACTTCTTCTTTCTTTCTTCTTCTTCTCAACTGATAGACAGTTACAATGTTCCTTAGTGTTATAGTCTATAAATTACTTATACCTGATTTAGGAAGTTTACTTGAACTATAACTTTAAACGTTGCTACCTTAGGTAATATGCATGGGAAGAAGCTAGTTTTCAATAAATTGTGTATCATCACGTAAAATATTGTAACGTTACATTTTGTTCACCATGTTTCAGTGTAAACATTGCCATATAACAAGCACACAAGACTCCCTTGTTAGGTAACTAAGTAACTTTCCTGTAAGAGTTTATGAGTATAACAAACTATTCATTCCCTGTACAAACAGTATTCCTATTTAAATGGCGTACGATATTAAGCTTTATGCAGATGAAAATAGGGGTAACAATAACCTGCACATTGAGCTTCTCCTCGGAGCCTTCGGTGCGTAAGAACGCCTCGTCATTGTCTGAGCCCTCGACTTGCAGGAAACAGTTGGTGGTGTGCCCGATACCGCTCGGCAGTATCTTGTCGTGCAACATCGCGTTGATCACTGTACTCTTTCCGTTACTTGTCCTAAGCACACAACAAAACATATTCAGTCGAAAGAAATCCAGGATGATTTAATAAATTACCGGAATACTGTAATTGGCTGCGTGTAATATGTAATACTTTGATACAGATGCTAACATCAAAAAACACAATCACAAACTACAAACAATATTTATTTCATACATTTTCAAGTTTATTGCTTTTAAAACTTCAGTTACAATAATTTAAAAATTATGACATTCAGTGGTACAATGTGATAATTTAACAATAGTTGGTAAAATGTGCTTACCGACCGAAGAAGGCGACTTTCATGTGATCTCGCTTGAGCACCTCTCGTATGGCCTGCACTTTAGATATGTATGCTTCCACATTAGCCAAGTCTTGTGGCGTCGCGATCCCATTTTCGCCCGTAACAGCTAAAACACAAGATCGTTTATACTTTGTGAAATGTTACAACTTATAATTACCTAAATAAAGATGAGCTTGAAATAAAAAGGCAATATAAACCTTGAATAAATGGACAGCTTTAGACGCTTTAAGTATTATAAAGACTCGCATATTTATATAAAATTTCATCGACTAATGCCTTCGCGAGAAAATAAAGATCAAATGGCCATAACAACATGAATATCAATAAAATCAACAAAATAACGTTGTTTTTTACATACAATGTACATTATATTAAAAGTTGCTTTTACATACTTTAACCAGGCCCCGGGAGAAATGAATTCAATGGTTACTAGAGCAAGGTAGGTGTGCACGTAACGTTACGCCTATTTCCGACCGACATCCGTTTACCTTCGCCATTCATTGATAGAAAACTGTGCACAGAGTGTTATGAAACGATTTCGGTAACATAAAAACATAACAGTTCAGTTGGAACCACGCCAACAAAACAATCAACTTAAAAATATCATGTTTCGGCATAAATTGGACGAATATCTGTTTCTCAAGTGTGATGTTTTCAGGGTAAAAGAAAACCACAGCTCAATAAGCTGCTAACACATACACTGTTGGGAGTTGGCAAAGATGGGGGAAGCACGAATTTTATTTTTTTCTTTATTGTATGAGCATGAGCTATCAATACTAGTGGGCAAAAGTCTCACAGCCCTTTGTTCTAAATATATATTGTTGTAATCACTCTAAATAGAAAGTCAACAAACATGACATGTGTACGCTACATTCTCATTGGCATGAAACATTCGAAGAGCAAGCTGCTGTTCTTACACCGCTCGCGTCCTAAATTACGTTTATAGCGTGCAACACTAAGCAAAGTCACTTACAGACTTGATAAGAAGATTAGTAAACAAACAATTATTGCTGCAATCAATGATGAGTGACATCATATAAACAAACAGATAACAAATAATGTGCGATTAGACTTTCGTAACTTCTAGTATGGGAGTTGGAAGACTGGAGTTATATTATTAAATTCCTAAAGATGGGTGACTGGAACTGAAGATGTGTTATGTAATTGAAACTGGTACATTCAACTACAAACAACTTAAGTATATAATAGTATTATTCTAGGGATTAGATTGTAATATCCTATTAAGTTCCAGAACATTCCTATACAAGACAACTAGAATTACAATACATTCATATTTAAGGCACGCAATTTGAATATTAATTAGGCCTCGTATACACGCTCCAGTGTACGGCACGTACGACATACTCTAGAGCCTAATAAAATATTAATGATAATGACCTTTATCCAAATACGCGATGCTCACACATGACCTTTGAATGAGATTTTCATGGACTAAAGTTTATATTTTAACATTTCACAGATAAAAGACTTTAATAAGATTAGACATAACAACAACACTTATCAATAAAGAATATATTATTTAAAGGTAATATCAATCACTATTCCTACTATCTTGTTTTATGTTAAATATTTCTTGATTATGGTATTATAAGTATATTTATAATTTTAGTGTATGTATCAGACTTTCAATGGATATTATATTGGTCAGCTGTTTATGCATAAATAAATTTATTTTCTTTCCTGGTCATTATGTGTGAGTCATAACAATGTGCAGTAAAAAATGACTGAATGACTGAACCCATCATTGTTTACTGAAATAAACAGTTACTATTTGACAAATATTATAAATAAAATAAAAATAATTTAATTCAGGCCCATGGCCCATATAAAAATTTTGTTTTTTCAGATATTTCTACACAGCTTACTCACACCACATATGCCAGAACTACCTCCAAAATAATGTTATTTAATGAAATTGAATTTGTAATGAGAAATACAAATTACTGATAATCAGTGCAACATTTTAGTTTTTAGCATTCAAACTATGATATGATGATATGATATGATAACATTGATAACTTAGATCACTGGATATTTGAATTATTTATATTAATCTGCTAGATATGATCTCAGTGATAGTGTACCAAATTAATTATAATACAAAAACAAAATGTAATCATAAGTCTGGTTGGCTGGTTAGCTGATTATAAATCACAACTTTAGTGATATATACTTAAACACAAACTTTGGAGCAATGGTGAGTGGGACAGGAGCAAATGAGAGATCACCAATATTTATTTGCTTTACATTTGGTCACAACAGTATATTATTATATCTGTTATTGTAAGGAAACATAGTCTGCTTACCATGCATGAAGGTGACGGCATCCTTGACATAGTCATCAATCTCAACAAATATATCATTGATCTTCTTCTTGGCTCTCACAAATATCTGCAGCGGTGAGTCCACATTAGACATGTTCACACGGACAGTGCCATTGTTCAGCATTGAAACGTTGTGAGGCCCGTCGCCAGCCATCATTGATATCGTACGGTTAACATATGCAGCCATACGGGAAGGAAATATTCACGGTTGTCGTTAGGTGGACCTTATGCCGGACAAGCCAACAATATAGTCACTGTATACTTCTACAGTTTTAACAATACATGCACGGTAAAACTGCAACAAAGCATAACAAGGCGTAAACAAGTGCAAAGAAAACTAAAAATCACAGGACAGAGCTACAACTTAAAATAACTGTGTACAAAGCCAGTGAGCTAGTTGCAAGTACACATCCCTAACATACAATTTTGAGTTTTTTCCCCACATACTGCTTTAAAGGTATAGGAATGATCAATAGCTAAGTGATGACCCAGTCAATGGAGCCACTGTAATTAAGTAGTTGTTTGGAGGGTCATCAGTAAAAAAATATATCACCAAATCTGACAACACTTTTCTAGATAAGTCTCAGACTGACATGTAAAATGATAAGCAGTTAGTTAAAGATTTAAATATTTTTTTATGACGACATGCAACATGGTGTGTGAGGAATGACACACGTACGAAAAGTATGCACAGGTGCCATAAACTTGAATAGTGGGAAGTGGCTACTTGTGTAGAGGTTATGTTTGTGATCAAACTAACTAAAGCAAACACATGTAACATAAAAACTTATAAAAATTAAGTGCCAAGAAGCGAAACACCAATAAAACATTAGACAAATGCAAGTAATTTGCACCTTATCATCTCGTTGCATCATCGTAATCGATGCACATCCCTGAAGTCCAAGCCGCGTGAAATTTAATATGAACTTTAGCAATAATCTTAGAAATAAAGTATTATGAACAAAAATGTATGATGAGACGTAAAACAACTGACAGCCGCTAAATATAAGTCAAATTTCAGTCACAGTAAAATTCACAAATTCACCCCATTGCGTAAATATGCTTATGCATTTGTTAAAAAGGAATTATATTACTTACCTATGCATCAAAGCATCATAATCGACATGTTACACCTTGTTTAAAATTATTTTGGGCAGTAAAATACCAATGAATTTTTTCATAAATTTATGTCCCTGTTTTCAATTTTCGATTTTGACTGTATATAAAAAAAATCTTTTCCAGTTGCATTTTCTCGTGCTTCTATTGGTTGAAACAATATCATGAACAAGTTTCAACCAATGAAACGTAAGCATGATTACGCAAGCACTAACGTTTAGTTCACACAATTTCAATTATTTTAACGATAATTTATTGCACACATTTATTTAAATATATCGAAAAAACATTTTTAATATTAATTATAGTTGTTATTCAAATACAAGACTAAATATTCTATAGTAAATCAAAAACGTATAATCCGTTTCTTTTTGTTTTAAATTATGTATTATTATTCAGTCTAAGGATAATTCAGATGCAAAAACAAGATCTTACTTACGACGTTTAATTACAAATGGTGTAACAACCACTATAAATGTTACTTCTTCCACTTCCTTATTATTTTTTTTCTTATTTGAGCAATCATTTTTTAAAGTAACAGTCCGTAGGTACACCATACAATTTTAGAGATTTTGCGTAGAAGTTCCCAACAAAATTTTCAAAATCTTTAAACGTTCTCTGCTAAATAAACATTATCAAGAATATTTATTTAATAACAAAAACCAAAATAACTAAACGCGATATAAACTTATGTCAACCAATTCAAGTCGAAGTCGGTCAATGGCGGATGAATGAAATAAAGAGCTCAAACCCGCTTATCGTAGCGAACTTATTAAAATTAATTCGTAAACAAATACTATATTTCATTATAACAGGAGTTGCTGTTTTTGAAAAGTCGAAAAAAATGTCTCGTTCTGTGCGGGCAGAAACTAGAAATCGTGTTAAAGATGATATCAAAAGAGTCATGCAAGCTGTGGAAAAAGTTCGCCATTGGTAAGAGTTATACCTACATTTTACAATTTATAATCAAAGCTTTTTTCTGAATTTGAGTATTAATATCACATACATTTTTAGGGAGAAAAAATGGGTGACTATTGGTGAAACGACAATGAAAATATATAAATGGGTTCCAATATCTACGAATGAGCAAAAGAAGAAACACGCGGCTAAACGTGAAAATAAGGAGAACACATTGACTCCTAAGAAAGTACACGATTCTTCAAACTCCAACTTTGGTATGGCGGAGGATTCCAACACATGTAAGTAAACAACAATAAATAACCTTTAACTAAATTATGGTTGGTACCTACATTCGCCTATTAACGATGGCTTCACAAGTTTTTAAGATGGAGGATTTAAGCAAGTAGGTCAGGGTTCATGGCTTTATGAAATAATTTACGATCAAGAGTTTATCTCAGTGCTGTAGTAGAGTTTGCAAAGGTAATGAAAGCAGTAACTCAAGGATAATGCTTTGCAGGTTTTTCAACAGTGAGTGATTCCCAAGGGCCCACAGAGTTTACATCAACAGCAATGAACTTCTCTGAGGACTCCAACTCCCAGAGTAGTGGCACCACAACTCCAGCGAAGCGGTTAAAAACAGACTGAGGCTTGCTGAGTACCAACATATAGCTGCAAGCCCGCAGGTGGAGACTGTGCTTACATACAGACAATGTGAACTTGGTGGTATGTTCGTGAGTTAAGGAGTGTGCATTCAAGGAGCTAGCAACTATTTACCACATACTGCCACAGATGCATTCATGCTTATAGTATAATTTTATCAAACTTGTGACTCTTTATAAGAAAGGTGTTCTCAATTAATTACGGTCACCATGACCAAGAGTGATTTCATTTATTTTACTGCTAGCCCAATTCTTGCTATTTAGAGATGAAACGGATAGTTCTTTGATTGTATACATGATGCTGTCTACTCGGCCAACCTTAAGGCCAAATATTAGGCTGAACATAGCAGACTCAAACATACCTGAACACTTCATTCACACTTGCTACAAAAAGTAACTTGTAAAAATGTTTGTTGAAGAAGCCCATGTTCATGGGCAGTCTGAATAGGTAGAAGAGATGATGAATGCTGCATCTCATGATACCTTAAAATTGCTTTAACACTAGTCAATCAAGATCAAGTCAAAGATCATGTTCGGTGATTACAGGATATCTGTTTCATCTCTACTTGCTACTGTAAATTACATTTGAGTTTTATAAAATGTGACTTAATTAATTTTAGAAATGTAACTAATTTAATATTATTTTATAAAAAGACAACAATTTAATGTGAACAGTGTTGCAATTAATGTGATGTTTTCACACAAATTGCATATTTATGTTGAGAGCATAGGTATGTTAGTTTGTACAACATGAATATTGTACAATCAGTCCCCTGGTGGTACAAAACTCTTTAGTATATAGTTTTACTAAATGAAGAATTCTTCTACATTAAAAACATTTTTAGTCTATGCCACTGAACAAAAAGTACTTCATGCTTGAGTTACACAGAAGTCTGAAAGGTTATGTTTAAAACTGATTCTTTGACCCAGCTTTAATAATTTAAGTGGTGAGTTGCCTTCCTTCTGGTGTAAACTTAGAATAATATGTTTTATCAATAATGATATAAACTTGACTTTGTGTAATTCGTTACAACTTGTTAATTTATTTGAAATACAGGCTTGACAGAATAGGTTTTGCAAGTTATTGCAAAATACATACATTCATACATATGTAAATACATAGTGACTACTGAGAATTCCATCATTCTATAATGCTGTGTTCAAAACATTTATTTTATATTTTAATGACATTGTTATATACTGATTCTCTCTGTGAGATTGATGCCATTTTTATTTTTATTATTGTAATTGGAATATTGTTCAGTTTACAAAACCGCCAATAGAATACATTGTAACTGGTTTGTTTTACGAATAATAATGTGACACATTAATATTATTGTAAATTTCATGTATTATAAATAAATAATAAATGTAATATAATTTAGTAATTAGTAAGATACAAATAAAGGTGTATAACTTATTATTTTCATTTAATCATTAGACTCGTATGATGTGATTGTATGTATGGAGACCATAGACTCCATACCAGAGTATGAGTCCGACACATTCTCCATTTCTTGTATGCCAATTATCTCTGTCAGAAAGTCTGAGAAGTTGATTTTCTGTAAAAGACAAATACTTTCATTTAGATGCAAACTACACAGCTTGAGGTTCCATAACCTATATCTATATCTTTCTAAAGCAATGGGATAAAAGAATGTATGTCTTATAAAAATACATACGTTATAAAAGTTAATCTATACTAATATTATAAAGAAGTAAAATTTGTAGGTTTGTATGTAGGGGGTAATTTTTCAATCCGGTTTTCGGATTGCTAAAATTCTTTCACTGATAGACATAGCTACAATGTTCCCGAGTGCTATAGGCTATAAAACATCACGCCACGATGGAATGGCGCAGAGCAGCGGGTGAAACCACGCCAGAGTAGCTAGTTAGTAATAATTATCTAAGTGTGGGAGAACCAAGCTTTGGCGCGAATGGCTCGGCTTGATCGGAGTGATACCACGGCCTCAGAGAAAATCGGCGCGAAACAACCATAGCGCTGGGTTTCGTCGTGTGAATAAGGTTACGTCAGGCTCAATCCCTCCCCCTGCCCCCATCCCTTGCCAAGCCTTAAATATCCTTAACCCTTATCGACCAACGCACTCTTAACTCCTTTGATGTTGAGTTAGTCCATGGGCGGCGTTGATTGCTTACCACCAGGTAATCCATCTGCTCGTTTGTTGATCTATACCCTTTATTTTGTTGGTGATATTATAGTCACATTAATTAACCTACCTCTGGTAAGAATGAGAAGTCATCTTCACTGATAAGAGCTCTGTCTTCGATGCTGTGCCCGGCCAGGATAGTCAGCAAGTACCAGCACAATTCCCGAGAAAAGTACTCACCTGAATGTGGAAGGTATACCTTTGATATTTTTGTAGGTAGTTAGGTACTTACAAATAGAAAATCATATCTTGAGTCTTATGGTAGTGTTTGAAAGTCGGATCACTATCCATAAGCGGTGCCAATGGGAAATAGGTAATTAAAAAATTGTGTTCTTTTTTTCTAGTGGTGAAAAATTGGATTTATTGGGACTTATACTTGTGGGGGATAGCTGGAACTACTTACTGTCATAGGTTATTGGGATCGATCGATCCAACCTGTTGATTCACTCGTATTTTCCACGGTATTGTTAATAAGTAATGGTAATTTTTATAAAACAAGATTATACCTAAAGTTAATTTAGTTCAAAATCTCAGTAGTAACTAACCTAACCCGGGATTGTGTAAGTAGATAGGTACCTACATTGTTTTTCTATATAATTGGGTACAGTAATGGGCTTGACTGTCAATGATTTATTATTATTATGTATGTCTTTACCAATCACGGGACCACAGGGCCCCGGTCATTTGGAAGGCGTACGAGGGGCCGGAGCCAACTGCGCAGAGGCCCTTTAGACAACTTTAATCTAAATGAAATGGGACACAAACCGGCGACTATCCCTGTATACACTATGGGAATGCACCCAAGGACAGTCCCCGGTTAGTGTAGGACTATTGCGGATAATGCAAACAAAATACAAGGCTATGGGTGTGGGTTGCTATGGGCTAGTAGGATGGGAACTATGGAAGGACTATGGCACCTGCCGAAACAATGTAATTTATACACGTAAAAATGGCAGGCGGAGACTCGCCAACTCACCGACCGGGCCCCCGGGAATAGTTGCTAGTAATAGCAACAGAGGGACAACGGAAATGTGAGTGGCTGAAGGGTGAAGAAACTGCCACCAGCTTTCTACTCAGATCATCTGCATCTGCCTAAGCATCCTGCATCACTGGCCCACTCGCCGCTTACGAACAGCTTCCACCCTCCGAGCAGGATCACTACCCTCGCGACTCAACTCTGGACGGCCACTGAAGGCAAGCCAGAGGTGGGAGACCTGTTCCTCGTCATCGTTCACTCCGGCCAGCCAATGAAGGCAAGCCGGAGATAAGGAACGGTGACTCCTCCCTGGAGCAATCGGGATGGTGGTAGCCCGCGAGATCGCTAATTCCCGTCACCTCGCCTCAAGGTGCCCTGCGGGCTTATTATTATTATTATTCTCGTGAGACAATGAATTTAGCAGCCGACTGCCTACGCGACTTCGCCCCGAAGCGCACGCTGCTCATGAACTAGGAAGTCCCGTTTGTGACTTGAAACTGTAGGTAAACTAGGTACTACCTAGTAGAGCTCTTCTCAGTTATTGCGTGTGTAAGTCGCTTATTTAAATATGTTAATTATTATATTATTAAAAGTACCATTAGTAGTGAGTATTTCAATGAAATCGTTTCGTTTTATAGAGAATCCATCCTTTCCGATGTTGGCGAAAGTGCGGAATGCTAAGCGCAGCCGCTTAAAGTCCTCGCCAAACACTGGCCGATGGTTCAGGTACAGTTTTACAAACTCCTCAAAATCTATTTCCGTAACTGGAGTGTGAAGATACACTTTATACTTTGCTTCGATTAAAAGATTTTCCACCTGAAAAAAAGATAACGTGTCCAAGATTTGTTTTTACATTACACATAGAAACAATAGCTTAAATCTATGGTGTAGGTACATATAATATCTAATGTAGATAGTAGCTAAGTGTGGGAGAGCCATGATTCATCACGAATGGGTCGGCTCAACCGAAGTGATACCTACTACCTACGGCCATGGAAAACCGGCGTGAAACCGTCCTAATCCTTAGATCTAAGTCTAATCCCAAAAAGGCTGGCAAAGCACTCGTAGGTAACTCCTTTGGTGTTGCGGGTGGGCATGGGCGGCGCCGATTGTTTAACAAGAGGTAACCCGGCGTGCTCGCCCGACGCCCTATCTAAGTAATAAAAAAGTAAATTTTTTACTGATCAGCTGTGCTGTCAAAAGTAGGTATAGACGTGAAAAATATAACGTTTAGATTCTTTCTTATGTCTAACACTGATAGGTATTTTTCAGTAGCCCCTTAATTCAAAGAAATGAAGTAGATACATACCTACATAACTAAATATCTACCTAATATAATGTGATATACGTACCTCATATTCAGAAGGAAAGAATCCTAGAGCCCTCATGAGATCAGGCAGTGAGTCTATTGGAATATAATCCTTGACCTGTCTCCTAGCTGGTGAGAAGGTGCCTTGGCAGAGAATCTGGATGTAGTAGAAGAGGTCGCGTATCTCTTGAAACAGCCAGCCAGGCCGCCCGTCCTCCACAAGGCAGTAGTATGGATCCAAGTCCGATCCCCCGCACTTTGTTGTCGTTTCTACGGACCTGCAGATTTATTTATACCACACTTAATCTATGCTAATATTATAAAGAGGTAAAATTTGTAAGTTTGTATGTATAGTCCAGTCATTTTAGGCATTTTATACCCCAATCTGGGGAAAAAAATCTAGTGAGCTGAATTTTTGTATACACCTTTATTACGGCGTTATTATGAAGTTGTGAAAAATCGACATCAATATCGTGTCGGCTAAAAAAATTACAGAGGTCAAAAGGTCACGAAAATCAGTTTTTTGCAAATATTTTGCGACCTATTGCTCGAACGTCAATAGAGGTCTTATAAAAATTGTTCCTCATAAAATTGTCTACAAAAAATGTCTCTTCATAATAACGCCGTAATAAACTTCATAATAACGCCGTAATAAAGGTGTATACAAAAATTCAGCTCACTAGGAATTTTTCCGCAGATGAAACCTAAAATGACTGGACTAGTAGGAGGCAATCCTTGGAACCGCTGGTCGGATTTCCAAAATTCTTTCACTGATAGATAGCTACAATATTCCCGAGTGCTATAGGCTATAAAACATCACGCTACTATTAAATGGAGCCGAGCAGCGGGTGAAACCGCGCGGGAGTGGCTAGTAACCTCTAGGCCTCTTAATAATATTATAAAGAGGAAAGATTTCATTGTTTTTTTGTTTAAATTGAATAGACTATACTTATGCTTTAATAAAATAGGAAACTAGTTTACTGATTTGCGAAACTCTTTCACTGCTGGGAGGTTCTTAGCAAAATTCTTGCGGAGCTAACAAACGCGAACGACATACATAGGTATTGTAACTTAATCATTAAAGTACAGAATCTGGGTTACTTGAAATGGGCAAGCCACTGCGTGAATGTGGTATCTTTCGCACCGATAGTAAACAGAATTCCCAGGTCTTCTCGGAAACACATTTCTGTAATCTGAAAGTTACGTATACTGATTAATACTTGATTTATTTAATCGTCTATATATACTTACTATAGTCTATATATACTTAGTATCCGTATAGTCTAAGTATAGGTAGTATCATTGCGTGGATTGATGGCGAAAACATGGGCATATATGCTGCGATCAAACCGAGCAGTTCCTCAGAGCAAGCTTCATGGTATAAACAATAGAAAATGCACTGCACTCCATATGGGGCAGAACCTGAGCCTTATCCATCCAAACTCATATTATAAACTAGCTTCCGCCAGCGGCTTCGCCCGCGTCCTTTGTTGGTAAAAAGCAGCCTATAGCAATACTCGTAGAACAAAATCGAAGTATACATTTTGTTATTAATCGTCTAATATTTATGGGAACATTTCCAAATGGGTAAATACCCTATTACTTACTAAGTCTCCGCTATCCGTCCTTCCATAGACAGAATGGTACGGATCTAACTAATAGGCAAGTATTATAAATATTACCTACATAAAACCTATTTTTATATTATATTTTATTTTATACCGCGTCGCATCGAGCGTGGCAACCTTTACACAAAAATAATCCTTATAGCATGATTCACTGTACCTACACATGCGACGGCGCGATTGCTTATACTCCGAACTGCTAAGTTATCAGGAGTTACACTTGCTATTGTGAGTTAACCATAAACAATAGACACATGCTGTAAAAAAAATTTTATATAATTTTATGTAGAATATTTCCGTCATACATAATTTCTATGTAACCATTAAGGATAAACATGCGACGGAAACTTAAAAAAGGGAGTAAATTCGCCCGTTTTTCCAACATTTCCCTACACTGCTCTGCTCCTATTTTTTGTAGCGTTATGAAAAATATCCTATAACCTGCCCAGGAGTATAAAGAATAATTGTACCAAGTATTGTTAAAATCCGTCGAGTAGTTTTTATTTCTATAAGGAACATACAGACAGACAGACAGACAGACAGACAGACAGACAGACCAAACATTTACTGATTGCATTTTTGACATCAGTATTGGTCACTTATCACCCCCTGGTAGTTATTTTGAAAATATTGTACAGAATTGTACAGAATTGACCTCTCTATAGATTTATGATAAGTACCTATAGATGGAAAGTAACACTGTCTGTCTGTCTTTTTTTGACGCCTAAACTACTGAACCTATTTGTGTGAAATTTGGTACACACATACTTTGGAACTCGAGAAAGGACATAGGATATATAGGTACCTAGTCTTTAAACCAAAAATCTACAGGAAGTCACTATTCCACAGGAAAAAGTTAGTATCTACATGAGTTACAAAAGGAATCATATTATGATGATAGTATTATCAACAGTACACCATCGTAGTCCAGTCTTGAACGATTAGGTACCGATCGCCTTCCTGATATCCAGCCTATTCAGCAGAAGAATGCATATAGGTCAAGAGTACCTACCCATCAAACTAGCATGTAGACACTGGCAAAGTCGCAGTCAGCTAGAGATTGTATATTGTAGAAGAGAATGTACCTAACCTTAATTGGATGTCCCAGTAGTCCAACGTGTTTCCAAGGATTTCCATCGAGTGGCAACTTCTGTAGGCCAATAACCTCTCTACAACTAAACAGTAAGTACTTTTTCGTCTCTTCTCCCTTTTTATGAGTAACCAACTGCATTTTGCTGACCGGGTGATCGTACCTCGGACCTAGTACAGTTGACAACGTCATCGTTGTTGCGTAGTTAACTATCTTGTACTTGAACTGCAACAGATTTAAAATGTAATGTAGTCAGAGTCAGCAAGAGACACCATTATCGTAAGACAAAAGACGTTTTTTACGTGAGAAAGGAAAAAATAACAGAGGTAACAAACATCATCTTTGAAAGGGATCGTCACGTTGCGTATTTGTGTGAAACTCCCTTCTGCGAAGACCACTAATCGGCATCCTAACGTAACCAAAATCGTACCGCCTCGGACAGGTTTACCTAGAAGCCATTGCGTGGCCAACTTTCCATTTCCGTCTTTTCCGTACTTGTACCTTATGGCTTTCCGCTCTCTTGGTTAAGTCACTTCAGCCCCACTCGCGATCTTATTTGCTAAATGTGCTTTCATTGCCATTCATCGTTTTTTTTTCTTTAGCCTATTCGTCAAGTGTTTAACGGCTTCAAACTAGTCGAGTTAACTAGCCAAACAGTTGCTTTAGTAAGCCGGTAACTATAATTAATTAAGTTTTTATATATTTTTTTTACCTCATCATTTGCCATCAGTATCATCGGTAAATCAGTTCTGTATTCTTCCGGGTTAAGCTCTGCCGGTGTGGGCCACGGGATAGCTGCCAGTGGCACGGCCGATTGCTCTACACGATCCAGGCTGGCTATCTCAAGGTACTCTTGCTTACTGTTGGCAATGTCGTACTCCACCATACTGCGGTCCAACCCGAACGATAGCAACTTATATTCTCCTCCATTAGTGTTACTGGGCACGAAGACGAGGGCGGTAATATCTCTGTAGTGCGACCTATGTTTACCAATAAACACCCACTTGAACGTTTCACAGTTGTACTTGTACACACAAACGGTGCGGAAAGCGTCCTGTATGTGAAGAGATTTATTAGTTAATGTGTGTAGTATTCTACTCAGTTTAGTAAGCTAATTCTATTTGAAAAAGTTATAAGAAGACGAGAAAAATGAACAGCTGTATAATTTATACCATAATATTAAAAAGCTTAAGGGTTTGTTTGTTTGAACGCGCTAATCACCGGAACTATTACTGGTTCGATTTGAACAATTCTTTTTGTGTTTGTTAGTCTTTTTACCAAAGGCTATAAAACAATATAGGCTATAAAACATCACGCTATGTGACTGCGTGAGAGTAGCTAGTAGATAATAGAACTGACAGCAGTGGCGAGCGTGATGGAGTCCTGACTGAAGCATATGAACATGATGTCACTTTTGGTGTCGGAGAATGGCGTCGGGGTGCGGATATCGATGGTGGATGGGTCGAGGAACAGAAGCTGGCCTGTGTTCAAACCGCAAGCCAGGTGCAAGCCTGTAGGTAATGGAAATAGGTGCAGAAATTAGACAAAATTGTAAAAATAGATTTAGATACATAGGTACTAAATACACTCGTAAGTTCGTAACGACTAAGTAACATGACGATGCACACATACACACATTTAAGATATCAAGCGTATTAATTTCGAGAAACAATATTTTACCGATCAGGCTGTCCGACTATTGTGCTTACTATAAGGCCGTCTCTTTCATAATAATATTTTTTAGATTTATTTTGTAGTACCTACCTGAAGGCGAGTATTTGAGGCAGGTGACGGACAGTTCAGGCACGGTGATTGCAAAGTTGCAGTTGATGGAGTCTTCGTTAGGCGGTATGACCACAGTGAACGTGTGCCTCAAGTTCAGGCGTTTGATCAGCTTGTGGCGGCAGAAGTCGAATAGTTCCACCCTGCCGTTCTTGTAACCAAGGCATATTAGGCTCCTGTGGTCACACAAAGTGATCACTATTTACAAACTTTACATGAACTTTCCCTCCCCAATCCCTAAATCTCCAAAATCCTAATCCCATTAATGTCGGCAACGCAATCGTAACTTATCTGTTGGCACGGTCGTCCATGGGCGGTACCGATTGCTTACCATCAGGTAATACGTTAGAAGGCTAGTTAACCGACCCATCACATAAAAAAATGAACTTGTAACCTAGAACGTAGGAAACCAACGAAAGTAAAACCTTTTTGCACAGCTAGAAATTGGGCATAAGGCGGACTTAATGCAATGAGCGTTCTCTTCCAGTCTACCTTAGGAGCATTACATTTAGAGAGAGCATTATTACAAAGCATGATGTTGTTGTATGTTCAAGTAAACAGAAGGTTACGCTTAAATATAAAATGTTTCATTCAACTCCAACTACTGATATCTCTACCTACTACTAGTATACCTATCTAAACTATCTAAAAGCAGCAAATCAATTCTAACTTTTCTGGGTGCACGGATATGGTCATGATTAAGGATCGGTTGTGGTCCAGGATAGTTGTATACTTCTCAGTCACGAAGTCCACGAAGCCCACTCCCTGGTTATACGTGGCTGTCGAAAACAATTACATTTAAACTTTTCTTAACATTTTCCACATTCCATACCTAGATAAAGTGTAAAATTAACTCTAATGGCGGTATTTGAATAAATGAGACAAAGCCCTCCTTTAGTACTGCGGGTGTCCAAGTTGAGCGCTGATGGCTTATCTTTAGGTGGTCACTATGGCCAGAATGGTATTTTACTTGCTATTTCATAAAAAAAAACAATTATTATTTATTACAGGCAAATATTGTTTTCTTGAAGTTTGGTACAGTGGGAGTAGGTTGATGTGCTTAGTATGCACATATGGTGCTATAGTTTGACTGGCCACTGCACCGGCACTGGCGAGATGACGACTATAGCAGGATGCCAATATTTGGACCAGATTGATAGACTGTAAAACCACTAACGGGAGCACTCTTCCGTATCCTTTAGGTATCCCCGTACCTTAGAAGCGACATAGAAGTACTACTAGGAATAATTTACAATCGCAGCACTGCTGGAAATAGAACTACGTAACCGAAACATACGTAGCGAAAATCGTAGCACACAAATATCGCAGTCGTAGCCACGTAGCGTAGGTATTCAACACGCGTAACAGGGGCCTACGAATGCAGTCGTAGCCATAAATAATGTAGCTGTAATCGTGGTCAAAATATAGCCATAGCTATAGTCACGTGCAGATAGAGATATGTATGTGGTCTCAGAATGTAGCTGTAACCGTATTCGTAGCAAATAAGCTGGATAACCGATACAAATAACGATTATGCCTTTGTGTTGAATGCTAGTAATGCATAAAACTTATAAGTTTAAATTTTATAATGGTTATTAAGTCCTGAAATCCAACAATTAGGTATAACAATTTCTTACTGATTATGAAGTCCCTGACTAGGAACGGCTTGCCGTCGACGGTAGCGTCTGAAGGCAACCGCATCTTTATTAGTTTCTGCTTTACCTCGCCTGTGTCTGGGTCTTTATCAACCTCTACTTTCTCCCAGCAGGGACAAATCTTGTTACCTGCGATAACAGAGCGTACATTATGTTGGATTATGTTGTTTATATAAACTTCATTTATTCATATGTTGTTCGCTACATTTTATTTAGCTTCTTTCAAAGGGTAATCCTTAGCAGCGATACTCTAACGGCCATCTTCAAGAATTCTTCTAATCCCAAATTAAAAACAACATAAAAACTGTGCAGTACATTTTTAGTAGCAGAAAACATATCATACACTTCGGATCAAGTATAACGGAGCTCCTGGGGGATATGTTGAAGCTCAGCGCCTTCACCCGGTCCACCGTGAACCCGTGCACCCAGTACAGCAACTTCAGCTGTTCATCATAGAAGTGGATCTCGCCGCAGCTGTTGCCCGTCACTATTACACTGGACAACACAACGCAAACTTGCTTATAAAGTTACTTCACATTTGTCTAAGAAAATATCATAATTGAGTAGGTTTCCTAGGTCAAAAATAAATTATTTTAAATTTTCAAGAGTATTTTGAGTTAAAGAGAAAGAAAGGTGTACGGTATACTTAATTTTAGATTCCGATAGTTAACTTTTTGCAATAAAGTAAAAACGTAATGACGTTATATTTTGTAATCTCATACAAAATCATTCATAGAATACCTACAAAGTATCGTTTTTCAAATTCCAATAAAAGTAGGTTTGGAATTTGAAACGTTGGAAACTACCGAATTGTGATTGTACACGTATCATTGAAATAAATACATAGAAGAAAAGGCATCATTATGCCTTTGCTTTAAGGTAGCTTTTAAATCTTCTTATAAATAAAAACGGATCGCATAATGTGTTGTAAGCGCATAACTCAACAACGCCTGGACCAATTTTGCTAATTCTTTTTTTGTTGTATTTGTTATTGTCAAAGGAGAAGGTTCTTATCAAAGAAAATATTAGAAAAGTAGAGGGGAGATCTGGGAAATAGGGACACTTTGGTCGTTAGCGAGATAGTTAAAGACGCGTGCGAAGCAGGTGCGGGCCGCTAGTTTGAAATAAAACAAGCTCACAAGACTTCGAGGTATTAATTAAGAGTCAAGTGAAAGGGTTTGATAGAAGAATAAGACATTCAATGATCTTACTAAGTATTACTAGTTCGAGCGTTAAAAAGAGACAGTTTATTCGTCACAGGTTTCAATGTTTTGGAATATGACCGATATGTCAAAAAACTTAATTTCATGTCATTTTTTAATGAGAGTTTAGAAACGCGTATGTAGACGCAATTTTAAGTATCCCTACAAGTTTAAAAATTACGTTCACTTAAACAATGTTTCGAAAATATACTTAATTATTTATTGAACTGTGATATATACTGCTGATGGGTACCATATTTCATTACTTACAATGGTTTAGCTTGTTCTTAAGATCTGAAATAATATATGGAACTAACAATAACAATACAACTAACCCATCAATATTCTTGATGACATGAATCAGCTTCTTATTCAACTTCAGCATCTTGATATATCTCAGGTTATCAATGTTCATAGGCTCTAGGTTGGCTTTGTACTCGATGGTGTACCCATACACGAGCACCGCACCCCTTGTGGTACCCAACAAAATCTGAGAGGTCCCCTTCACGAAAGTATAGCACATCAGCTTCCCATATTCTGGATTCACTGCATCCATACTTTTTACTATTATTTCCCAGCGGTTTGTCTCTCTTGAGATCCCGCGCTCAACTACTACGACTTTCTGTAAATATTGTCAACGTTTACTTAGGTAAGTTGGACAAGCTCGTGACATTAAAATAGTATAATTCATTGGTGCAATAGTGTTTTAGAAAATGTGTTATAATCTGCATCTTGCTACTTACTTTTGAAACGCCAATTAAAATATTGGTTCTGGTCATCATCAGAAACTGTTCCGATTTTGATGGATTAAAACCCATCACAATAATGCTATCTCGAGGGATAGTAGTTGTTTCATAAATCGCTAAAACCATAAAATTTCAAGTCATGACGTGACCTTAGAATACTCAATCAATATTTCTAAAAGTATCTACTCAAATATTTTTAGTACCTAATACAGTGATCCTTTCTAGACAATGTTGAAAGGGATGGGGAAAAGGAAAAGATGTAGAATAACATTCGCGAGTTCATACCTACTCGAATTATATTTCCGCAATATGCAAAAGCCCTAGCCTAAATAAACTTTCCTCAAAATCGTTGAAGCCCTTTCCGAGATCCTTCTGCGAGTACATATGTATTTACCTATATATAAAAATATTGATACAAAGGTGGTCTCTCGTGAGCTTACCATGTGGAAAGTCTTGTCCATGAGACCAGATCCAAAAGTACAGCGACGTTTTCTCTGCAGAGTATGCCAGAGACAATAAATACTTGGCGTCACCACTCAATGCCACTTTGGCGATTTTAGCGCTGCCGTGTGGGGAAAAAAATGTCTTCTGCGGAAATAGATCTTTGACATCCCATATTATAAGCACGTTTTCTGAGCCGGAGTCGGCTGTCACCAGCCATCGACCGTTGTCGTCCGCCGCTATGCATGTGATCATATGTCTCTAAAAATTATAACCAGGTTGAATTGCCTTTAATTCTAGCTTTATTTTTAGGGAGTGTCTGACTCTTACCAGCTAAAGACTGAAACCGCTAGTTCCTTCCTACTTTGTTGTTCTTACAGCCAACCCTGTCTGCTCTAAATCTAGCCTAGACTAACGATTCATATGGTCATCATCTAACCTTTACCTTCGCCAAGTGAACCTGGTACTTGGCAGCTACTAGTTAAAGTAAAGGCACTATCTCCACTAACGTATACACTAGGTATTGGATAATAGTAGGTATATATTTTCGTCTACGCACCTGTTTATTATTGGAAACTCAGTTCTTTGCATTTGGGAAATATATTCTTTCAACCCTCAAATCCCAAGCACGATTCACGTGACTCCTTTGTTGTTGCGGGTGTCCATGGGCGGCGTTGATTGCTTACCATGTTGTGTTTTATTGTGCTTATAATGCTGAACGTTAAAATCCATTCTATTGTGTACGTAATAATGTTTTTAAGCAATCTTACGTGTCCCTGTAGAAGCCACATGTGATGTGTCGACCAGTTGTATATCACTCCGCAGTTGGAGGCCGAGTAGAACAGTATGGTGCTGCCTTTGTCATTCAGGTTTATCACCCCAACCCTATGATTGAAGCCGTTGATCCATCGCATCTTCTGCAATATAATATACGAGATGAGATTTTTTTTATACATTCTTCTAAAAAGTTGACAAAGGTTTACAAAAACACCTAAGTAGGTAGGTACGTTTACATTCTGATTGCACGGTTGGCGCAGTGGTTGGGTTACTGGCTGCCACACAACGTGTCGCGGGTTCGAATCCCGCAGGGAACAACTCTTTTTGTGATGTGAAATTGAACGTTTGTAAGCGCACTCTCGACACAAGAGAAATTCTTAGATTGGGGCAAAATTTTCATGTTATGTTACATGAAACTCGGTACCTACTAGATTTTCATGAATACCTATGTTATTTTATTGTACTACACACAATAAAAAGATAATGTGAACACATTTATAAAATAGAATAAAATTGATTTACAAAAGGAGAAACTTTATTGGTGCGTCTTTTGATGTAACTACCGCTGTCGAAGCTCATTTTTTTTTTAATTTTCGGGTTCTGCCTCCTCATTGAGGTCTCTTCACTAGAACTGCCAGCTGTAGGCTCTGAGAACGAACAGCTATGGCTGCGAGGCGAGGACACAATAGATGCAGTGTCCATTTTCAGTTAATATATGTATAGGTATATAACAATAAAATAATATATCGAAAGTACACACAACACGACTGTAAATAACACGTCGGTCGTAAACAAGTTATATGTCGTATCTGACATCTAGGTACAAAATGGTGACATCACGAACAAAGCATTGCAGTTTCACAATATGTATAGTTAATCCTCCTTAAAAATAAGTTATTTTTTAAAAGCGGTAGCTAACGCACGATATCATTTATATCATTATAAAACTAGAAACAAGTGGTCCAGTGTAGAACACAGTTTCATTGACACAACTCAACGCCTCACATAAACGTTGAAATAAATATGAGGCATTTATAACAATATGTCATGACATTTTTTTTTATGGTATAAGTCGGCAAACGAACAGACGGATTACCTGATGGTAAGCAATCGGCGCCGCCCATGGACACCCGCAACATCAAAGGAGTTACGAGTGCGTTGCCGGCCTTTTGGGGATAGGGGTTGCGGATATAAGGATCGGGAAGGGATAGGGGAATGGGGGGGGGGGATTGGGCCTCCGGCATTTTTTTTATGTAATAGGTCGGCAAACGAGCCGACGGATTACCTGATGTTAAGCAATCAGCGCCGCCCATGGACACCCGTAACGGAGAAGTTACGAGTGCGTTGCCGACCTTTTAAGGATTAGGGATTTGGAGATTTAGGAACTGGGGAGGGATTGGGAAGGGGAAGGATTGGGCCTCACTCACACGGCGAAACACAACGTTGTGGTTGTTTCACGCCGGTATTCTGTGAGGCCGTGGTATCATTCCGGTCGAGCCGACCCATTCGTGCCGAAGCTTGTCTCTCCCATACTTTGTTAACCAATTGTTATTTATTCCAACAAGTTTTTACCTAGTCACCCATCACTGCCGTTACCTTTCAAGGTCTATAATTATTTAAATCCCTTAAATTAACGGTTTATTAAAGAATAAACATGAATACTATAAGAAATCAAACAAACATGAATTTGTGCCTATCCCTCGCCAGCCCCACTAATGGATCGGCTCGACCGGACTGATACCACAACCTCACAGAAAACCGGCATGAAATAACGCAGTTTGGTGTTTTGTCATGTGAGTCTGGTTATCGAAGAATAATCAACGTGGAAGTTCTAATTAAATTAATTATTTAACTGTTAAAATTATTCTGTTATAACGTTTGCTAGTTTATCGAAATAAAACTGTAAGTAATGCAGCAGCAAAATATTGGGTGCTCAAAAGCTAAGTACCTAGGTATATCTACATATGGGTTATTAAAGCAGTATAAACTTACAAAAGGAGCCGGTTTTTGTATAATTGGTGTGCTACCAGTTTGCCCTTGGAATTTGTCAAAAAAGTGTTGAGACAGGCTGTGGTATTGCTTGAACATATCACCAGCATCATTATCTGAAAATGACATCTTCGCCATAGAATTGGGCAATCTCGGCACAGAACTGGACAGTCTCGGCATACTGTTCGAGCTTCTAGGAAAATGAGGTTGAGACATCTTAGTTCACCGTATAAAAAAACTTGAGAAATTCGATCGAAAAACTTGAAAGCTTATAAAATATAAAATATTTGTAATTATCAATTTGAACGTCCTTTTCCCACATAAAACGTTAACGATAACTGACGTTAGTGCATAGACATTGTGCAACAAGTTTTATAAAAGACCTCCTTGTAATTATATAACCTTATCGTATGTAGCCGTTTGTCCAACAGGTACCTAAATAGTAAAAAATAGGCGTAGACAGAGAATAGAGGTAATAGTTAAACAAGTTTGTAAATGCAACCATCCCATGACTCAGGAGAAAACTGGGGAATGAATCAAATTAAAAAAACACTAGTTAGTTAAGTAGGTAACTATATCTAGAACGTTGATAAATTTAAAAAAACACACAATTTAATAAAGAAATATAAAGTTTTTTTTTCAAAATAGAGGGTCATTCATATAGAAAATTTACAATACGTAAATAGATACATTATACACGATCGTTTCTAGATTAAATTCTGAATATTGTATTCTGTAAACAGTACAATGTGTACTTGTAAAGATCTTCCGCCGAAGGTCGTTAACCAGATCACCACGCATCAATAATGATTCACTATCTGCAGTCAAAGGTCAGAACAGTACAAAACGCTGAGCATTATCGTCTCCTCATTCCTGCAACGCTGACATGATCGTCAGGAGTGTTTTGTGTATACTGAGCCTGCTGTGCTGTACCTGCGTCACAGCCAAGGCGGTCTACTATGAAGAGAAGCCGCCAACCCCCGAAGAGGTCGGTGTATCTATACCTATAGTGTCATTTCTAAATAAGTGTGTCGTCAAAACAAAGTGTTGTGACTCTGAGATAAATTAATGTGCCTACACTTCCTATACATATCTACTTATTACATTTGTTTGATATATTTATTAAATTTAATTATTTTCCCTCTCAAAACGGTGTTAGGTATTGATCAAATCGCGGCAATTGACGATTTTTCATTAATGTTTTTATACCACGTGTTTTTATTTAATCTGTCAATGTACATATCTCCTTCTCTTTTCGGTCTAAATTAGTTTAAGTTAAAAAGAGATAGAAACATAATAAATTAAATAAATAATTCATTCCAATCTTAAGTTACGATGTTGTACCTACTACTCGTTTTTTTTTCATTGATTATGACTTTATTTATTCCAATATGTGATATAGTTCATCTTTCGTAAGTTATTGCTTGCTTGGTAGGCGAACTCTTAGAAATAGTAGTTTTTATTTCACGCAGTTTTATGCTCAATGCGCAATAGACTTTCCAAGTTAATCTTTTTTTTTGTGAGGGGAATACCATGAAATGACCCCCATAAAAACCGCCATTCCTTCTCCTGCTCTAGGCCGCAGTGCCTTATTTCGCTTGCCCTACAATCCCGGCTGATTCCCAGTTGAAGTTAAGCTTCAATAATCTACAAAACAAACTTAATAAGCAAAACTAAAATGCCTAATTATTTTAAATTACTATTCACAGCTCACCTTCTTAAAGAAATATGGCTACTTATCCGCACCTGACGATCTAGGAGTTGGTGATGAGGCCGACTATGCGTACACACCGCACTCCATATCCGACGCCCTGAAGAAGATGCAAGCGTTTGCTGGTCTTCCGGAAACCGGCACCTTAGATCCTGAGACTAAACAGGTATAGTTTGGAAGCATATTGTGTGTCTACTGGGACGGCATCTGAACATTCCGACCCTAAAGCCTTTAGGTACCCATTTAGGTACCTGTTTGTGGTCTTTGCAGTTAGGTACTTAGGTGGGAAATCTTCAATTCCAAGTTTCTAACCATTTCAGGAGCACATGCAACATTGAACATAAAAAAAACCTTTTTGAAGACAGGCACCGCACTTTTTCAAAATACCATTTCTTTAGTCGAAAATTCATTCTATTCATTACAGCAAGTCCTAAGTATTTTTCATTTTTGTACATTTCTTTTTCAGCTCTTCAAGAAAAAGCGTTGTGGTGTGAAAGATATTGAGACGTCTACTGCATCATCGAGGAGTCGGAGGTACATCTTACAGCAAGCATGGAACAAGAAATACATAACCTACAGGTACCTATCTTTGCTCCTCTCTAGGATTTTCTCCGTACTATATCGTGTGGTGTCATGAAGGTGTTGAGAACCATACAAAATTTAGAAAAGAAAGAAAGAAAGAGAGGGAGAGAGTGAGAAAGAAAAAAGGAAAGAAAGAAAGAAAAGGGAAATATTTACAAACACCAGGAATAATGATTTATTTGTGGATGACACAAAGAGTGGTTGCGTTCGGTTAATCAAACAGCACCCAGTGGCCATGCAGTTATTGTCGTAGGTCGGCAAATGAGCAGACGGATTACGTGACGGCAATCAGCGCGCCCATGGACACTCGTACCAAAGGAGTTACTGCAAGTGCGTTGCCGGCCTGTTGCAGGTTATTAGGGACTTAGTGTAAAAGATTTGAGGATTGAGCAGAGATTGCTTGACGCCGGTTTTCTGTGGGGCCGTGGTATCACTCCGATCGAGCCGGCCCAATCGGCCATGAAATGTAGACGAATGAGGAATGTGGAAAGTATAAAAGTTTGAGTAAGAGACCTTTATATTGTCGTTTTAGAGTGGTGAACGGTTCCAGTACGATGAACAAGTCCCGAGTTGAGGAATGGATGGAGGTAGGACTCGGGATATGGGCGCCACACGGAGACTTACGCTTCAGTCGCATTGAGGAAGGCCGCGCTGACATACAAGTCTCATTTGTGAGTGGAGATCATGGGGACGGGTATGTCCAGTATTTATTGTGTAAACCTTAGATATATTAGATGCTTGCCATCTGGTCGGTCATAAGCTCCATTCGTACCTCTTGACTTATCTAATTAGGCAGATACTTTAGCAAGACAGACCAACATTTACCTAGATATTTACAACTTATTTCGGGAATATCCGACGAATTTCAAGCCTCACCGGAGCCCGAATACATTTATGTAATACTAGTTAATCTCGCGCGGTTTCACCCGCTGCTCGACTTCTTTTGAAAAGCTATAGGCAATAAGACATGTAGCATGATGTCTTATTGCCTATAGCTTTCCTCGATAAATGGACTAACAACCACAAACATAATTATTCAATTCGAACCATTAGTTCCGGCGAGTAGGTATAGCTAGTACAAACAAACAAAAAAAAAAACACACAAGGTATATTCACATAATTCGCAGGTTTCCATTTGACGGTCCGGGTCATGTCGTAGCGCATGCCTTCCCTCCACCACACGGAGCTATGCATTTTGATGACGAAGAAACATGGGGTGACAACCCTGAAGAAGAAGACGAAGAGGTCACGGACTTCTTTGCTGTCGCTGTGCACGAGATAGGACATGCGCTAGGGTTGTCTCACTCCAATGAGAAGTTATCAGTCATGTACCCCTATTACCAGGTGCCAGTTGAGAGGCTACATATGGATGATATTCTAGGAATGCAAGAGTTGTACTGTAAGTTTAAATAACGTCTTCAAATTAGAACTAGGTAAAAAATAGGAGAAGAAGCGAGGTGGTTTTAAGTCAGTAAGAGCTTGACATTCTCCCAAGGTGACACTTTGTATAAAATGGCTTGTCGTGTGTGGGTTTATTAAAGATATAAACAACATAATAAAATATACTAACTAGTAAGGGACCATATTATTTTAAATATAAAATATTAAAGGCCATAGGCTATCTACAAGTTTTTACCTATTTTCAGTAAAAGACCAGGAGACGTCAGGAGAAAGCACCGAGGGGCCAGTGTCGCAGACATCCTTGGTGCCGCGGTTCACGAAGGCTGGCAGTGAGGAGGATGAGAACTACATGCCTGACCTGTGTCTGACCAACTATGACACGCTGCAGGTCATCAACGACAAGATCTTTGTCTTTGAAGAGGAGGTCTGTACCTAAGCCTTTTTTTTGTATCCTCACTAAAACCACCCCGGTGGCCACCCTCATCACCTGTAACCCGGGTCCTCTACAAGAGACCTACTCCGGAACCCCCACTGTACTTAAGCCTGGGATTAATCCTTTTCACATTAGGTATCTACTTTAGGAACTCCCTGTTTCGGAAATCGGGAGATCTCCAGCCACAGTGGGTGCGGGTCGGCGGACGGGACTAGTGTAGGTACTCGGTCGGAGCAAAACAATTGATTTGTCAGCTGAACATAGTACCTCCTCCTTTTTTGAAGACGGTAAAAAAGGATTATTTTATGAGATAGGTAGACAAACGACCAAACGGATAACATGATGGTAAGCAATCGGCGCGGCCCATGGACATTCGCATTACCAAAGGAGTTACGAGAGCATCATCATCAGCCTATAATTACCCATTGCTGAGCAAAAGCCTCTTATCACATGGAGAAGGTTAGAGCATTAATCACCACGCTTGCTCAATGCGGGTTGGCGATTTCAAACTTATAATTAGAAATTATAAGTCCAGGTTTCTTCACGATGTTTACATTCACCGCATGTCAGTGGTGTCTAAATAATCATAGAAAGTATTTATATAACTAGGAAAAAGTCACATTGGTACTAGCCCGGTTTTGAACCCACACTCTCATGCATGAGAAGCGTGCGCTTAACCTCGGGGCCACCACGACACAGTTACGAGAGCGTTACCGGTCTTTTGAGGATAAGGGTTTCAGTTATTTAAGGATTGGGTGGGAGAGGGGGGATAGATTGGGCCTCCGGTAACCTCACTAACACGGCGAAACACAACGCTGTGGATGTGGCTCCGTAAGAGTAGGTATGTATTCTGACTTCATACCTATTTGTTTTTCGTCAAATAAAGCTATTTGTGTGTGTTATGTACAGTGCAAATGTACTTAGCTATTACAATCCTGACTAATAAATGCATACAAATACCTAGTTATAACAATTTATATCCCCAGTGGGTGTGGGTACTGCGTGACCGCCACGAGATGGAGGAAGGCTACCCGAAGCGCTTCCACGACGTCTTCCGCGGACTGCCGCTCAACGTCAACATCATCAAAACTATTTATCAGAGACAGAACGGAGATGTTCTCATTTTTTCAGGCAAGTTAACCGTAGCTATGTAAAATTTTTTTTCTACTGTAGTAATTATTTTATGTTCTATTAGGTACTTATTCTTTCAAAATAATTGTGCCTACCGGCTACCGAAAGTACAAGAAGCGTAACCAATATCTTCGCAGATAATGTAATGGTTGGGCGACTACCTAATCGTACGACCAGGGCGTTCTAATGGAATAGGGTCACGGAGTAAGAACAAAGAACTTTATTCTACTCCGTGAATAGGGTCTACTAGCTACTCCCGCAGCTTGACTCGTGCTAATCGTAACGTGGGGTTTAATAGTCTAAATGATTTGTGTAGATACTTCCAGTTGGTGTGTTTCGTACCAGTACATAGTTCCGGAGATTCAAACAAACTCTTCAGCTTTACAATAATTTTTAGGTATGGATTATGTGCGTAGGTACTCTAAATTCAGAAGTTTAGCAATACCAATATAAAAACAAAATATGCATCCACGTTAACATAAGAACCTACGTGAATACTATAATATTCAAAACACTTACAACAAACTTATTCCAATGAAACATATTTTTTTCCTATTCCAGGTCGACGTTACTGGATGTTCGACAGCTCATTCCACTTCATCAAACAAGGGTCTATTTCGGAGTACTTAATACCCAAAGAGGTGACAGAACTGACGACTGTGTTCCTCTCAAACTATAACAATAAAACGTATCTGATCGAGGAGGAGAGGTACTGGCGGTTTGACGAGGGGACGGGCACCATGGACCCCAAGTATCCAAAGGACATGTCCATGTGGCGGCAGGTGCCTTATCCTGTGGACGCTGCAGTCGTGTGGAAGGGAGGTGAGAATCTATTTCCTGACTAGTCCTGATACTGGTTCATTAATTAAAGTTTTCTTTCTGCCTTACCCTTCGGCGGTGCACCTTCGGCCGCCGAGAATACCTACTTTAGTAAAAATAATCAACCAGTAATTGGAAACCTGATGATAATTTGGTGATAACATATTTCCAGATACCTACTTCTTTCAAGGCCCTCGGTTCTGGAGGTTTGACAACGAGCTGGTGCAGGCCCACGAGTACTACCCACTGCCGACGGCGCAGGTCTGGTTTAAATGCAATTCCACTAGCGAGATGGACCAGTACATCACCAACGATGGACCATAAGTTATAAGAAGAATAAGTCTGCTAATTTGTTTCCGACTTTACACAATTGCGATAGAATTCTTTTCAGGTTGAACACCTAACATGTGTTAATTTGTTGTGTCCGACTATTAATTCCGCCTCTAAGGACTCGTTTTAAGTCTCAACCAAACCAATAAAATAATCAAAACCAATCTAAATACTTTTCATTAAAAATATATCACTTTATTAAGTTCAAAATCACATAAATTAAATTACATAATGTATGAAACCTGATTTCTGTTACTGCGACGAAAGGAATGTTGCATTATATCGACGACACGTGGAGTACAACTGACAATAACAATAATACTGTACCATTTTATTTCCATCATAGTAACAACACTTTAATACATTTGTTCCTACATATTTTGAGACGATAACAATTTATAATGTTCCAAGAATTTGTACTATAAACAGTGAAAGTAAATCGATACAAGTAGACGTTAAGCACCGAATCGTAGGTTACTCGACATTGTATGTCCTATCACAGAGAGGGTCCTTCAGATGGAGACCACTCGAAATGTTAATACAAAAGGTGTAATTTAAGGGGAAGGGGAGGTGCGGTGCGGTGACCAACAAGCTATAAAGATCTCTGTTGTAGTAAGTGATGAGTGTGATACAATTAAAATTCCTCAACCCATACAATATACATGCTACCCCTCCACATTGCAATTTCAAACAAATCAATAAATGCTAAATTCTTTAAGTAATCGAAACTGTTACTTTAATATCCAGAGAGGATCACTTATATTCAACAAACATATCATTATTAACAATATCGGTGGAGTTAAGAAGCAGCGGAATCACTTTTTTGCCTGACTGAGTTAGCACAAGTGCACGAATTAAAATACTAGCATGAAGTGGGTATACTTTATGCTAATCTTATAGACACAGCGAAATTATCACCACAACTAGGCCTAATACCAAATTGTGCTACTATATATTTTTCAAGTAATAACCAATTATAATTTTAGACTCATTAGATCAACAAGACGGTGTTGGTTGATCAGTATGAAATTTTATATGTACATATTTTTTATAATATGCTGCTTCTTACTCCATCTAATATGTTAACAATATAAGTTAGAATGATTAGTTAGGGTGATCTTGTTGTGTTGGTGCGAGATGTCGAGCTCTCTAGCTGCAGCAGGACGCGGGGTTGGGGTCCTTGCCGGACCGCTTGGTGATGTTGAGGCGCGTGAACTCCTCCGCCACCGTCGGGTGGATGCCCACTGTGTTCATCAACTGTTCCATTGTGATGCCGCATCTGGAATAAATACATAGAGAAATTAGTGATTTTGTGTTTTATGCTCTTTTGGAAGGAATGGTTTGTATCTATGTATGTATACTAATATAAGCGATAAAGTTTGTAAGTTTGTGTGTAGGGACAATATTTGGAACCGCTGGACGATTTCCAAAATTCTTTCAGATAAATATAGTGATACAGCTTCAATGTTCCTACGTGCAATAGGCTATAAAACATATCGCCATACGAACAATAAGAGCCGAGCAGCGGGTGTAACCGCGCGGCAGTACATAGCTAGTTATTAATACGATTGATGTAGGATTTTGACCGTTTTTATTCTACTCCAATTTGTATATTATGAAACTGGCCAAAAATTTTAAGATATCATTTAGACTAATTGATAAGTTGCGTGGTGATGATGCAATACATACTTGATAGCGGCAGCGAATCCCTGTATGACTTCTCCGGCGACTGGCCCCACGAAGTGAAGGCCGAGGATCTTCTGCGGCGCCTCACGGAGCGCCACCGCCTTCAGGTAGCAGTTCTTGATGTTACGCTGAGGGATGAAGAACTCCGTCGGCTTGTAGTAAGCGTGGTATATTTCCAGGTTGTCTGCACCGTATCTGCAAAGTTAAAATGTATTTATTAGTAATGTAGTTATTATTAACTGCTGCACTTAATCCTTGTCATTGTCAATTAAATTACCTGTAGTGGTCTATTTGAAATAAATGTTTTGACTTTTAATTAATTCCGCATCAAATTATCGCCTGATGTATAATACGATCTTTTTGACGAAGTTTCCTACAATATAGCTTTGACTAAAAATAATATGAAAACAATAAATTATAGAATGTTACGGAGGTGAGCCAAAGCAAAGAATACAACCGAAAGAAGAAATATGGTAATAGACAATAATAGGTAAAGAAACATCTTGCAGCTATTATGTTCTGGCAAGCTCAGGATTTAATAAAAGGAAAGCATTTTAATACGAGTAGCATACATTATGACAGCTTTAACCATTATCGTTGACTTTATGCTATGCATGACCCCAGACCCTCAGACATACACGAATATAAATCCAGTATCCTAAATAATACTAACTTGGCAGTGGCAGTTTCCTCGCTGAGTCCAACGCAGCCGTACTCCAGCGGAGTGAAGACAGTGGTGGCCACGTTCTCGTAGTCCATCTGTTGGGTGGCGGCCGCGAACATGCGGCGCGCCAGCAGACGGCCCGCGTGGATGGCCACGGGGGTCAGCTCGGGTCGGCCCTCCAGTACATCGCCCACTGCGTAGATGTTAGGCACGTTCGTTTGCTCAGTCTCCGCTGCTATTTTACCGTTAGACGTGATGCACTAAAACAAGAAAATTTTGTTATTCGCTTTTTTTTATTAATAAAATGCAGCTATATAGAATGTTCAGTAGTACACTAATGTTTATAACAGCTTCACTAAATAACTAACCAACAGACTGATATTTATAAACTGTTTATTCCATTCAAAAATGCCTTATAATAGTACCTACTACTATCTAGGGCTGATTTTTCAATAGTTTTCAAATGTTATCCGAGGAATAAAATGGTTGCTGTCACTGTCTTATACAAACATTCTGATGCGACAGCATCATAATTATTCCCCTGGTAACTTTAACCTAAGCAATTTTTAACTTTTGAAAAATCAACCTTTAATGTTGAATATTGGTGCAATTGGTGCGATGTTCTCTATCTTGCAAATGTCTCATCTATCTATCTAATATAAAGCAATTATTAATAAATATTAAGGATTACTTATAATTTAGCTGTCAATCATAACAACTTTTCTGAAGTAGGTAGTCTCAAACAGCAAAATATCAAATCTTTTCTTGACTTCGCTCCACAAAACTTGGGTGCAGTGACAACCATAAATTATACCGTATCATCTAGACTATGTACCACTACCTAAAATAAATTACCTAATTGAACTTAGTTATACCTAAAACAACCGGAATATGTTATAACATTGATATGAGCCGAGGCCACTTATTTACGTGATAACGAAGATAATCATTATATCAATCTTACAACTATTTCATATCCGTTTGTACGGTACTATATTGCGTCATAGATTTCTTATTATACAAGAGAGTTTATTATTTTTTTTTTATTTTTTTTATAAGTTTTAGGAAAACTTACTGCTGATCAAGTTCGTTTGTAAATAACATGAATAAGGCCAATTACAAGTTTTCATAGCTATGTAAAAATTAGAAGAAATGAAGAAAAGGTTTTATTGTTTGTATTTAATAAGTTCCTCTATTATTTGACGGTAAGCTGCACTATACCAGGTGAACATAGGCTTTATGTATATTACACGGGTGAACTAGTCCTTAATAATAGATGTTGCCAAATACAATACATTTTTTTAAACATATGTATGTAAATTTGACAATTATGACTAATGGAAATAAATTAACCGTTCATTTAAGACCGGTTAATACTACTAAAGCAAGGCTAAAAGGTTTCTGAAACGGTAAAATTAACTAATGTCCTGTTAAATCTCTTGTCAAGTCATCTGATTGGTTGTTGATAATTCAGTCAATCAGATGACTTGACAAGAGATTAAATTGATTTTAACATTGATCGGCCTTTCGGAAACAGGGTGTAAATGTGTTTCTTAAATTCAATATTAATCTGGCAAAATTAATTAATAACAAACTTTATCATTTTGGGTACTGAGATAAAGCATTTCGTTTATTTTTACGAAATTATTTCTAATTATTAAATAGCGATAACTATGCGACAATTTATTTCAAAAACTTTAAAATATTTTTTGACCGAGTTTTTATTGTAATGTACCTAATAATGAACAAAAACTGCCCCTTCTTACATGACTAGAATACTTTTCCATATCAATTTCGTAGAAAGGAAATACATAGAAAATTTATCAATATTACAACACATCATCCTGTGGAGGTGCATTTCCCTGGGCGATCATCAAGTTTTTTGTTTAAATTGTGACCCAGCCCAGATGCATACTAATTACTTTTTAATGATAGCAATATTACCAAGGTCTGTTTTCATACATATTAATAACTTTTATAATATGTACTTAACTACATTCAAAACCACTATAAAGTACATTAAGTACTCATAGAAGATAATAAATCTTTGGATTATAAGCCTTATCGCCAAGGTAATATACTTCAAATTATGATAACTCACAGTTACTCCGGCGGCATCCAGGTTGAGTGACTTAGTGAGAGCGTATCGTCCGGTTGCGAGCAGTACTGTGTCAAAGATATCCTCGTGCCTGGAAAATATCGAGCAATTTTATATAAGATACAAATTAAATATAGGATATAAATTGGGTATGTTAGTCTTGTTTGAGAAAAATAAGTAATTTGGGAGATCTTGGCAATATTAATAAACATAAAATAAATTAAGATTGTCTATAGGTACTCACTGTTCCTGCAGCTCTGTGTTCAGCCAACGAGCCTTGAGCTGTCCTGACTCGAGTTTCTCAACGGATATAGGTACACACTTATGCTGGAACTTGACGCCCCTTTCTTCCATTTCGTTGGTGACCATGCGCGCCATCTGTTGGTCGAAGCCACGCAGTGGCACCGAGCGTACCAGCACTGTAGCCGGGTAGCCCATCGAGTTCAAGAAACCCGCGCATTCCAAACCAATGTCTGTTTTTAGTACAGTTAAGAAAATGTTGCCAAGATTTCATGGACGCTAAATAAATATCCAAGCTATATTAAAATGATACGGATCTCGGTCGGTCTTTTGTGGCATATTAGTATAAAATATATAACATACCGATAGTAAAAACTAATATTTGTAGTAAAAATATATTTAATAACAAAAGGTATTCTACTCTGCTGCGCTGCGTGCATAATTCTCGCATAGTTTTTCCTCACAACGTGACTATTATTGGTCATCAAGTTAATGAGGCGGAAACCGATATAGGACGCATGGAGAGTCGAGACTGGTAACATAAGTAGTTACATGTTGCCAGGTTATCTTGATAGTAACCGAATGTAATTTAGATTATATTTATTTATACTCGTAAGTAAGACGTTTGAATTTGTGATGATATAATAGCGATTTTGGACTTTAACACAAAAAGAAAAGTAAGAACTTCTGTTGGTATTAAGGGTAGGGTGTTTATGTGTAAAAGGATACATCCAGCTCCTACGACGAGCGTCTTGCCGGGCGGGTGGCTAAGGCTGAAGATGTCGTCGCTGCTGATGCAGTACTCCATGGCGCCGGGGATGGCGGGGTACTGTGGCCGCCCGCCCACTGCTATCACTATGTTCTTCGCCGTCAGCTCTTTCTTCGACCCATTCTTCATCGTCGCTATAATCGTGTGCGCGTCCTTAAACTCTCCCAATCCATTGATATATTCAATTTTCTTATCTCTAAGATCAACCCTCGTTACCCAGTTCACGGATTTAATATGGTTCTGTACAGATTCTGTGAGTGATCCCCAGTTGATTTTGATATCTTGGTGGCTCGGTACTTCCCAGCCGTAAGATACGGCTTCCTGTAATATTTATTAAAACAATGTGTAAATACATGTTCAGCTCAGCCTCAGATATACAAGCTACTTGCTATGCTGATAATAAGAAAAACTTTATCACATATTTCTAAAACTCTTCTACAAATCGAATTGTGATAATAGATATTTTTTAAGATACGCTACGTAAATATACCTACCAATGTCTACTTTGTTTCAGTACGTATTTATGCTATAAATGTACCTATAGACTACGCAGAGCCCCATCATCCCTAAGGTAAACTAGGCAAGAGCCAGGCAGGGACGGGACTTGCAATCCGTACGAAAACGTAAGCGGATCCCATACTCAAAATTTTAGGGCCTATGAAGTGCTTGCCTGTGGCCCTCCGCTTCCGTACCTAACCTACTATGAACATTTTAGTCCTACTAACCCTAGTAATTCCTACCAATCCTACCAATATTATTTATAAATCTGAAAGTTTGGGATAATGTGTGGATGTATTTTTGTTATTCTTTCACGTAAAAACGGATGAACCGATTGGTATGTAAGTGATATTCCGGATTAACACATAGGCTTTTTATCGACACATGACGGGCGGAATCTTGTTTATACGAATTATGTATTCCAAGAAATTAATTTATTCTTTACAATCACCTGTTATTATAAATAATATAAAGGTTTACAGCCTAATTTGTACAACAAAGCGAAAGCCGTTGTTCTCCAAATTATGAAGAACTCCAAAATTGATAAGATATCATAAATAGCTGGCCAAGTGTGATTATTTCATTATCAGTCACCGTATTCAATTATATATGTAATGTTGACGTTGTGATACAATAACATCAGCGTGTTAATACAATTAGCAGTACGTACAATACCTACCTATGGCATGGTTCGTTCACTGAATGATGATGACGATGTCACACTCATTGCAGGATAGGAGATTTTAGAGTGACTCACGTTATTAACTGCTAAGAATACCGAGTGCAATTCCACACGAACCATGACTTGCAATATTGATGAATCGTTGAATGATAATCAGCATTAAATTAATAGTGACTGCGTTTATATTGTGAACGGAAATTGATATGAAAAACTTTATTTTTTGGAAATGCCAACAGAGATAGGACATGCTATTTTCTGATATTTTGTAGCAGAGCCGACAGTAAATTTTAGAATGGTGCGTTATCCAATTATGGATATAACCTATAGGAACTATGAGTGCAAAATAAGTGTGGACGAAGATCTCGACTAGATTCTGAAATGGCTAATACCGTCTACGGTCGACTAGAGTTTTTGGATAACTTCTTATATCATAATCCCAGATAACGAAGCCCTAATTTGACTGTAACGACTGTTCCGTTCGAACGAAATACTTTGCTAATAATAAACTAATCAAATCAATATACTTAATACTACTTATCTGGGGATACATTTACTATTAAAACAAGTACAACTAGGTACGGCTAGAAATAGGAAAGAGCAAACACACAACCATTAAAGAATCACATGTTTATACTAATGCCACATTGTTTTATCTAACACTGTGTCGAGTGTACTTCATACAAAATGTATGAGAACATTCATAAGCACCTTGCTATTGATCGGTTAGGTTAGTAACTAAAGCTATAAGTTATATGAATGGTAAATAACTTGACCATTATATATGATCGATCGCAGAGCGGCCTTGTGAAGCTATCGACTGAGGTTATGATTAACCTCGAGTCGTGTCGCCCCAAACCTGCCTCGTATTTGTCAAAAACATTATTGATTTATCACTAAATTATTGTGTTATATTCTGACTAATAAACCAATTTATAAAAATAAAATTAGTTTGCTGTGGGCTGAATGAGTCTGTACGTACGTATGTATCACTGAACCTTGAATTATAACGACTAAGTACATTCATTTTGATAAAATCAATCGCCGTCTGAAAAACGTTCATTTACAAGTATAATAGACACGATCCAATGATGCATCTAACAAAATGAAGTCAATTCATAATACAGCCAGCCATTTAGGAGTTTAGTGCTACAAGTAAGACAGACGGCTCTTAATAGATAGTGGTATGAAGTAATCTGTGTTAATAGAGTAATAATACACTAGTTACCGTAACCAATTGAACTAATTACATAAGACGGAGACAGTTATGATAGGTTTCCTTAACAAAATAACAGCCCAATTATACTCACACCCCACGAACAGTGGTTTGATTAATTAAACTAATTAATGGACAAGGTAAATGATAGACCGCAGAACCGACAATTAAAATAAAACTATACATGTTAAAATCATAGTAATAAAAGTGATGAGTTTGTTTCTTTGGTTCATAGGTACTTATATCTTCGTCACTTACAGACATTAAAAATATTTTAATAGCACCATCATCATATACGTATCATTGACAATACAATATTTAATCTGACATGCACATATTAAAAAAGGTTTTATCGAAAACAAAATGCACACTCATGACACAATTTCAACTTATGCAAACCAGTTTAGATATTAGACCCATCTTTGAAATGTCATCCTATCCTAGGTTTAATAATTCTAGATTGATCTATACTTATAATATCATAAAGCTATAGAGTTTGTTTGTTTGTTTGAACGCGCTTCTTACATTTATCGAGGAAGGCTATAAGGCTATAAAACATCACGCTACGATATGTAGGAACCAAGCAGCGCGAGCGGGTGAATCCGCAGAACAGTAGCTATAGTATTCAATAATAATTCATAGACAGATTTATTTTATACTTATACAAGCGATCTACCCAGGCTACGCACGGGTGCAATGTGTATACTTAATTTCTCCACTATTTATTGGATGTTTTTATACATAAAAACCTTCCACTTAAAACACTCTATCTATTAAAGCGCACCGTATTAAAATCCGTTGCGCATTTTTAAAGATTTAAGCATACATAGGGATATATGGACAGAGAAAGCAACTATAAAGTGATTAGCATTCGTTATCAGTTCTATCCATATTCCATTAGAAGAACAATAGAATAAAACTAAATCCATATAAATTGCATATCCAGAAATGGAAAAAGAGAAAAATAGATTGTTATGGCGTGGCGTAGTGTGTCAGAAGCCAATCGGTTTCATATATTTACTATAATATGGTATAAATAAAATAAAGTTTCTTTCTCTGTCCCTATATTCCTATGTACGGAACAGATTTTGATTTGGTATTTTCATTAAGATACTCCTTGAATCACTCATTGAATGAGGAAGGTTTATATGTATGTGTACATCCATTGAATAGTGGATAATTTTAGTATCAGCATTGCAGCCGTGCGTATTCGAGGCATGTCGCTAGTTTACTATAATTAAAGACACACTAGTAGTTTCGTGTCGTATGGTGTCAAATGTAAAACCAGGACGTGCAGACTTAAAGAAGTGTGCAATCATAGACCGTGGTAGGAGGGAACAAAGACTAGAGTTTAAGTAAGTACGTGTCTAGAAAATTTTGTAAACTTGTTACTTAGTTTCCTAGTTCCTAGTTTTTATTTTCGCTCAAAAGACACCATAAGTGTTTTGTAACAATTCACTTAATTACCTATATCTTATTCACAATTTAGTGAAACGAATTTTGCGATTATTTACATGGCCAATGTAACAAAAGCAATGTTTCGATACGACCAACTAGTTGGTCATTTTTATAAAACATGTTCCTGGCTGGAACCATAAGAAAATCATTATTCTGACTTATTTATGTTACGAAGAATTTTTAAAGTTACGACAAAATACTATATTTATATACACCGAATAAAATCATTCTCTTTATACAGTATTAATTTAGATAATAGAGATCAGTTTAGTGAAAGTCTTAAATGTAGGTATATGTACTTAAAGCGTAGGTAATGTGTGCGAAAATGGTCGTGTGAAAATCGTACTAATATTATAAATGTGAAAGTTGAGTGAGTGTATGTATGTTATTCCGAGGCCGCGGTGCCTTATTGCGCTTGCCCCGCAACCCCGGCTGAACTGTACAGTGAATCTGAAAACTAAACACGCTGCTACATTTTAAACTTTTTGTTTGAACTGTCTTTGTTTAACATACAATTTTATTCCTTTAATAACTTAGTTCGGATATATATCTTAATATGCGAACAGTTACCGAGAAAAAAGACAGGCGTTCTTTAATTGTTCGGCCTACCAAGCGTAGCGATTATAGCAACCCTCTCTAAAAGGCTTCAGGCTGATAAAGATGACAATGCAATTTCCAAATATATCTCTCAGCAGGGAATATTAATGTTTAATTCAATAAACAAGTTTTTACAATGTGCAGTGAAGCATGTTAGTGATTATTGATAGCGATAATCAAGTCTAAATATTTCATTATGCGTGGGCAATAGGTTTCCAATTTCCACCCGCTATTTATGTCTGAGCAGGCCAAGAATAGACGCTTCTAGATGCTAGAATCTAGTTATAGCAACGCTATATCCAGGTTCAGTTTAATATAAGGATTTTAAATATAATTAATTATCTACAATTAAAAGATAGATCATACAAAAAAAGATTATCCAACGAGTCTTTCATAGATTAAGATTGAAATTACTTAAGTATTTTATTAATTTGATAAAGGGAAGTGGTATTTTCTGATTTTAGTTAGAAATCGTGGTTTTGTAAAATTTAAGTTGAATTTAAATTAGAGTATTAGAATTATTCGAAACGTGAAGATTCTGTAATTGCTGCATATGTTTATATTACTTAATAGTTGAGCTGTTAGGGATTCTGCAAGGACTGATGGTAATAGTTGTCTATTACCATCATTTTCTAAACCTAATTCGGTGTATGTAAGTAAGGGGCGTAAAAGAGCAGACCTTTCGAGTCGGGAAAGTGGAGATTGGTGCATTTGGGATTAGAAAATTTGGTAGTTTAGGGAGTAAGGATTGGGCCCTCGGTAGCCGGAATCACACAGCATAACATTACGAATGTGTGGTCTTATGTCGGTTTTTAAGCAAACTGAATTGAACCAAATTCAAATATGGGCAGCTTGCTTGCTTAAAACAATGCACAATCATTCATAGCTGTTTAGTTCCCTGCGTACTTTTTACCGCTATTTGTGTTCTGGCGTGAAACGGAGATAAGGCAGACATGACAACCGGCCAGCAATTGTTAGCGAAACAATGACTCGTGAAAAATGTTCCCGCCATCATTAGTCTGTACTTCTTTTTATCTTTATGAAGAAACGTGTTGCTGTTAAATTTTATCAACATTGATTGTTTTCAATGGAGCATCTCCGGCTTTCGCATTGCTCTACAGTCTACAGAGACAAGTATTGGTATTGGGTTACAAGAAGTGTATTTGTTGCAGTCCCTAAATAATAATGATCAGCAAGGAGTTTTTTCAATTTATTCTAAATTGATACTAGCTGTACATGTATGTTATGTACCTTATCAGCTTGATAAAGTTTTTATCTGGGAGAAAAGTAAAAATATATTTATGTAGTAAATAGAGAAAACTGTAATAAATTTACTTGACTGAGTAACTTATAATATCACAATTAGCTACACTAGTATCTACAAAAATATTCTAGGGGCACTTCTACTATACCAATTTCTATTATATAGTCTGGTTTTTTTATCTACAAAATAAGATGAAAGAAATATATAACCAAAAACAAGTCCATTAGTTAGCTCATATAGGACAGCTTTTCATATAGCAGACAAGGATGGAGGATATATCATGAAACTTACACACTGCAATATAATAAAAATTATTATTTAATAAACTTAACTTTCATTCCCGATATTTAAATCTTATCTTAATAAAAGAAAAAGTAACTTACGTGAATGCTTTCTCCCAAAAGTGCTGCCTGGTGCATCAATTTCTTGGGTATGCAGCCTACATTGACGCAGGTGCCACCAAGTCCCCACTTGGTGCCCTGCGGCGAGGGTGTCACATAGTCTAACACTGCAACCTTCGCACCCAGGTTCACGGCCTCCTTCGCACAAGCAAGACCACCCGAACCACCACCAATAACCGCCAAATCATAGTCGAAATTTCCATCTATAATAAGCATAATATTCTTGTCAGTTTGAATATCATTATTGAAACAAATTCTGCATATTTGGAGTCTTGCAACTTATAAGGAAGCCAGCATTTGATGCATGAAATAGTGACACTTATACAAGTTGTATGAGAGTCACTTAGAGAAGTGCTATGAAAATATTCTAAATAGACAAAACAGAAACTAGTTGCACATACACTCACATTATAATATATTGTGTAGTTACTCACAAGTTACTACTACAAGAATTTTATTACACTTTTGTGTTTTATGAGTACATTAATGATTTCAGATTTCACTTTAGCTGAATAAATTGCAGGGAACTAATCAGACTCCAATAAGATTCTCAGACCAGTTAAAAATATTTTTCAATAAGTCACAATAAAAAACTTACTATTATTAATAAAATGACAACAGAAAGCTTTAATTTTTTTCAAGCAATTGATGATGTTTTGGTACCATTCCCTGTGAACATTGCATTTATGTAGAAAGTGTAGACAATTAGTTTTGTAGACATCTCAACAACTGTAAACGCTCATAGCAACCCATTTTATAACCATTGCCTTTGTATTCCCAATGCAACAGCATGGTGCACAACAAATATTACTGCAATGTTGGAGTGTTCATACCTTCAGGGGTATTGTCTATAGGAGCAACTGACTTGCTCTTACGGCTACAACACAGCAAGCCTGATATCACCAAACAAATTTAAACTGTAGCACAATGATTACGTACAATTGTATTCTATGTTCGTATCTAGCTAAACCAACTCACAGAATTACTAATATGCTACATTTATGTAAAGCTAACACAGCACACCCTTGCTCCACATGATATACAAATAACTGTCATTATTACACTTGTTTTGTTAGTGAACCACGTTGAAAATACTTCCCTTTTCTAATTTTCCAATCTACTTTTCTAATATTATTTTCATAAAAATATACTACTGATAATATCAAACGCAAGTACTTAGCAAAATATGAAAACTATTAGGCTCTTCTTGACAACACATTTTGCAGTATTTTTTTATATTAGTTAGAATATATTATTACAAATTGAAGAACATAGTTAATGGTTTTATAAAGACTTTTGTCAGTAAATATTCTTATGAACCTGGCAGGGAGAATTGTTGGATAAATATTAACTATGGTCATAAAGGGTTGACAATTTAGTGCTCAGAACATTACATTACACAGATTATAGCTTTTAACTATTACTATAAGCTGATACAAAATTACATAAAATATTGTGCAATTGTACATTGTTTTAAAACATTTATATTTATTCCACCATCCCAAGGATGCTTAATGTTCCTCAAAAAAGAGACTTTTCTAGAACATTTTCATCTTCGAAAAACAAGAGATTAACAATTAAATCCAACATAATTATTTAGTAATTCTCTAGTAAAAAATTGTTACAAAAAGTGGGTTGTATGAGTCGAGTTGCTCAATCAAGAGTGAGGTTAGACAATTATCTGCACTTCAAGGTTATAACATCGACAATCGTGGACTACTTACGAGAACTAAGAGTCCGTTGTGCCAATATCAACACTCTGTCTGATTTTATTAAAGGTTTTAATAAAATATTTATCCTTACAAAATTACTTAGGATTGTCATTTTGACGTAAGTTACGTGCGAAAATGTGACAGAGACAAGAAAATACACACACCGAACCTTTGAGGGTTGTAAAGATAAGTTTCAATAAATGTCAAGGCGTTATTACTAAAGTTCAGTTCACAAAATGAAGACGGTTTTGATCACCGGAGCCAACAGGGGCCTCGGCCTCGGGATGGTGAAATATCTCACTAAACAGAACACGGCAAAGAATATAATCGCGACGTGCCGGACCGTGTCCGAGGTATGTATGCTAATTTTACTTCTTATTCTTACTGACCTATAGGTGCCATCACTGCAAATTTTGTAGAAACACAAGTTTATAATCACACTTTGTCAATTGTTGGTTGTAATAACAGCGCACGGAAAATGCACGGAGTCCTACGATCAAATACTATACGTCCAAAGGCGTAAAGTGGTTTTTGTAGCAAGTGAACAACACGATTGTGGGAAAGAGATAGCGTTCCAGTCTCGTTTGACAGCAACTGAACGGGCTCGATAGGTGACGTCATCGAATGACATTGAAAATAGTGCTGTGATGGTGACGTACCACTTTTCTCGGTGATGTCACCAACGATGATAATTTACTAAAAACTATTGAGACATATTATACGAGCATGAGTATATAATAATAAGACTACTTAACTTGTAAAACAAATATCTTGATTTCTTTTTAATCAAATCATTTATCTGTTTTCAGGAACTAAAAACATTGTCTGCAGCAAATAAAAACCTGGTTATTTTGAATTTGGGTAAATAAATCATTTTTCTTAATGATTGAGGTTTGGCAATCCGAGTAAAGTTTATCTTGATAATTCGACCATAATTGAAAATAATTAGGGGAAGCCTATTTTAAACCACATACTTCTTCTGGCTTATGATGATTATGATGAACAAGTAAATCATTTACGTATCGTTAGCACTGATTAATTATTACACAATTTTATTCATATTTATGGTTTTAATTTTTAGATGTCAAGAACACATCTAGTTTCGATGAAGTGTCCTCACAAATAAGTAAAATAGTTGGCGAACATGGGCTGAACCTATTGATAAACAATGCTGGTGTTACGACAAAGTTCACTAAATTGCCATACGTGAAAGCTGAACAATTGTTGGACAATTTAACCGTCAATACCATTGCTCCAATTATGCTCACAAAGGTTCGTGCATTTTCATTACCTCATTGCCAGTCATCCAACTAATGAGGTGTTTACTATTACTCTTATCTTTTCAGTCTTTACTGCCCATTCTGAAACAAGCTGCGGAAGCTAATAATGAGAAACCAATGGGAGTCCATCGTGCCGCGGTCATTAACATGAGCTCGATTCTCGGATCTATTGCACAAAATGATCAAGGTGGCTTTTATCCTTACAGGTGTTCTAAGGTAAACAAAAACCTAAAACCTATTATGCCAAGTCAAAAAGATCTTTTAATTTAATAAAAAAGAAATCAAAAATAGCTGATAAAAAAAAGTGCAGTGCATTTTCGTTTGTCATCAATACATGACTTACTACTGATGTAATATCTACACGTGCCTTAAATTCATCATTATATTCTTTATTATTTTAGGCAGCTTTGAATGCAGCCACGAAATCGATGAGTGTCGATTTGAAAAAAGATAATATTCTAGTAGCATCGATGCATCCTGGCTGGGTCAAGACGGATATGGGGGGCAAGAATGCGCATCTCGATGTTGAAACTAGTGTTTCGGGAATATTTGACACCATAAATAAACTTTCTGACGCAGATACTGGAAAGTTCCTTAACTATGACGGCTCGGAACTGCCGTGGTGATGAAAAATTATTTTTCATTGTGTAATTAATTTTAACGCATATATACCAACACAGTTAGTTTCTTATTTTTGTTTTATTTATATGTACCTAAGGATAAAGCTATATAAATAACAAAAATACGACTACGTTTCCTCACCTCTTCTACGTCTTGCTCCTTAACTTTCAACAGGCGTTTAGACAACTCAAATGAAATAGTGTCTACATATGTCTACGTCGTACAATAGTAAACTAGTGTCTACTACTTACGTCAGAAGAACCTTTTGACATATTTGCAACACCCATGTTGGGCCAATAGGGCCAGCATAGTCATGTATCAGGCCCAAGTACGGAAACGACCCACGGAAATTACGCAATGCGAAAAAAGGCTCAATCTTACAGGTATTAACACGTTAACCGCCATGGGGTCACCAGTTACCTCCGTTAGCGGAAGATTTGCCTTCAAAAGTTTTCTGTCGGCAGTCAAAGGCTTAAACAAATATTTGTACCATCTCATACCTTCCCATCCCGAACGACCCGTAACGCCCGCGTTCAAGTCTGGTATGTACTTTCTTGGTCCTGGTGTAACTGCAATTGTTCAAAATAATATAATAGTTATTATATATTAATACCTACTAATAAACTACCTCATTAACAACGAAAGGGTGACTATTTCCCAATAGTCCTACCATGAAGTTATCAAAAAAAATTTTTTATTCGATATTTTCGGTCATAAGAACCTTTTGATTGCAACAAATCCAATCAAATCAGTCTTTATTGCATTTATAATGTACAGAGCCGTCCATGCGACATCATAGCACTTATTTAATTAAGTTAAAATAGAAGAATTTGCAAAAATGGTCTAAGTACCTAGTTCTTGTTGTACCTACTTAATGCGCTTATTCCGAGTTCATTCATTTATTCCATTTTGCGATTCATATTTATTATAATAGCTACCTACCTACTTACTGTACGAGTTCCTTGGAAAGCTGGGGCTAAAATTTTAGAACTAGGTATCTATTTAAGTAAGCTCGAAAATATCTACCTAATTTAATTCAAGCGAAGGCATGTCTCCACCACGATTCGTCAAAAGAAGTGAGCCACCCGGTTAGCCTATCTGTTCTATCCACAGGTTCTATCTATTAGTTCTGTCTATCTATCTATCTGTTCTGTGTTCTAATAATATGTGCAAAAAGAGATATTAATATTAGGTACTTTTAAGAAAACATTTGCCGGTTGTTTTGTTTAAACTCATGGACAAATTTTTAATGACTATTGAATGGCAATAGATAATAGAAAAAATCACCTTTTGTATTTATAGCAAAGCACTACTAATGTTAATCATACCTATTTATTTGTAATTATACCTAATAGGTAGGTAGACAGATATTATATATCCCTAGTTTAATGGTAACAAAAATACAATAGACATCAGGATCTGGGCACAAAAAATACATAAATTAGTAAATTATAAACACATGATGTATTCAAGATGGCATGTTTTACCCCAAGGGTCCCCTCATGCCTCAAAGAGCCAATAGATCACCACAATATATTGTATACCATTGTTATAATATAACAGGATAATCAAAAATTAAATAAATTATTGTTTATCCAATCATAGGATACCTTATCACATACAAATTGTGGCTCAATGATATCTATTAAAAAGTAGTCATTTCCTAATCCTAATGTAAGGATGAATGTAATATCTACAGCCCTTTTAGCAGCGATATGCAGCGGTGTGCAGTAAGATGAAAGAAGGAATAATTTGTGCCTACGCTTCAGAACGTCATCTTTGACATAATAAAACACTATAAACATGCAACGTCACTGCTCGCTGCAAGCAATTGATAGATTGTGATTATTCATAGTGGAAGATTTATATCGCACGTTCGGTAGACTACCGACATCGTAAAACATTAAACATCGTGATGTTTGCGTTTTCCAAAAGAGTCATGTCCAATATTTTTACTAACACCTAATAAAATTATTTAAAGCTGGACATGCAACATCAGCATAACTAAATTTTGGTAATGACTGTTTTTTTTTTTTGTGAGGAAGAATCACGTTATTTGATATATATCTTTCTTTGCGAGCATTAGGTACTGCTTCACATAAAGAGAAAGCGTCTTCCTAGTTCCTCTCGCTTCGCACCATATGGCCTCGATTAAGGCCGGGCGCGAAGGGTCGCTGCCGCCGATTTCTTCCCTGAGGACACGGCTGTGCTCAGCCCAAGCAGGGCACACCGCCACAGTAAACTCCACCGTGTCCTCTGAATGGTCCTCACAATGACGACACTTGTCACGTGAGGACGCCGTGGCGTTTCTCAAGCCACTTCTCAAAAAGGGTAACCCAGTGGTAAGACCCCTTTTTGAGAAGTTACTTACTCTTATTACCCGGGCACATTGTTATAGACTGCTATAACAATGTGCCCGGGTAATAAGTGGATGCCATGTCCAAGAAGGTGCACTTAATCTGTAAGGGGTAGGTACCTAATATTTCTTTGGAACAATAAATGGTAAAATAAAATTTTATTGTTTATATTAAACATCTCTATGGGATAAAGCTGTAGTGTTTTTTGGTTTGAATGCGCTAATCTGCGGAAGCAAACAATTGTTTTGGTGTTAGTAGTCTAGATCTATCAAACTAGGTACTAAAGCCTATATATAATCCAGGCTACCTCTAAAACATCACGCTTCGACCTGTAGGAACTGAGTGGCGGAAGAAAACACAAGAGTAGGTAGCTAGTATAGGTATGTGTAGATACCATGTGTTTGTACATAGATTATAACTATGTGTATTATTTACATATAATCTACACTTATCCTACTATAAATTTGGAAGACTGTCACCCGGTTTCTGAAAGGCTTGTCAACGCTAAAATTAACTAATCTCCTGTTAAATCTCTTGTCAAGTGATCTGATTGGTTGTTGATAATTCAGTCAACCAATCAGATGACTTGACAAGAGATTAAATTGATTTTAACATTGATCGGCCTTTCGGAAACCGGTGGTGTATGTTGGTTTGGTTTTGGAAGAGCTGGTCGAATTTTAAACATTCTTTTACTGATAGATAGCTGCAATGTTTCTGAGTGTTATAAACTATAACATTATAGGTACCTACTTGTTTTAACGTAAGTACTTTATGTCGTTATCACTTTGAATCCCGGTTTACATAGGTACTCATATACACGTGCGAAGACGCGGACGGAAGCTACTCAAATAAGATGGAAGGACTGGAAAACCGGCTGCCGTGCAATGTGTCGCGGGTGCGATTCCCGCACGGTAAAACTTTGTGTGATCCACAAATTGTTAGGTATTTCAGGTCTGTGTGATGTAACCTTCCTGACACTGACCGCTAACCTTAACTCGGTGTAAACAACCTACGTTTACGCTGACTATGCAGCACCGATCGGCAAGCGTCATAGTGCAACTACTTATGCATTTTACTGGAAACTGAGAAATTATAATCTTTTTGCATTAAGTATATTCAGTCGAGAATCAGCCTTCATTGAAAATCGTGTTAATTTAATGAAATTTCAATATTGTAGTAAATAAATATATAATTTAAATAAAATCCTGGACTTTTTTTAACAAAATAAAAAGATTGCTTGTTAACAATATGCTATAATTCGAAACGTTTCTCCGAATACGAATAGGATGCATAATTATGGACTAGCAGGTACTTAGTGCAAGCCTATTAAGTTTGTGATATTTATTCAGATGTAAGTATTGCAGTTGTACATGCACTGACAATGCCCGTGCGTCTCTCGACTCTCGACACTCTCAGAGGCAGGGGCAGGTCAACGAAGTGTAATTACGTAAATTGATTTGAATTGAAGACTTCTTTGTAGAGATATTATAAGAGTCCCCTTATCGAATTGACGCAATTTATTTAGTATGGTTACGTTTTTACTTTACAAAAATCAGGTTTCTAGCACAATTGTAGGTAATACCTAAATAACTTTAAATACCTACGTTTAATTTGGGAATGAGTCGTATGTATCCCATTCATTAGGTATTTACCTACTTATGACGAACTTCTAACTTTATTCTATTGGAAGAGTTATGATCACCCTATAATAATTTCTGATTATGTGTCACTCTCTTACTGTCTACCAACCTGTTCCTTCTTCTGCTCCGAGACACATCGTGGGATACCGTATCATTGCGGTTGCACCCACTTTTCCAGTTGGACAGTGTCCCGTGAGGGCCCTATTTGTGGTGTTGTGATAAGTCTTGGGGCGTGTGCGTTATGCGACGCGCCGAATGCGCGAGTTTATTGCCAAGTCGAGCAGCGAGCTAACTTTGATCGTTACGATGTCAGAAGTCAGAACACTTTTATAGACAATTTTTTTTCAATTCCTATTGTGTCATAATCGAAACGTTGCCGCGATTAAACCTCTGAATCCTCTGATTAGGCGTTAGCTTAGAGCCAGCCAACCAGAGCGCTGAACTTCATAAACGTGTCGATTTGTTGTGACTTAAAACTAGTACTTACCCAGAGCTTTTATCGCTCCATTCACATGAGTAAGTCATAAGTTTATATTCTAGTAGGTAGTTATGATAAGAAGATAAACAGTGAATCTTACCAAATTTACTGCAGTGCTCTTTATGAGGACAGAAATTACTTAGATCCATTTTTATAAAAACTTTACCTATAAATTGTTGCTGGAATTTATAGCGACGAAAACATACAAACTATAATATGTTTCACTGTGACGGACGCATCCGGTAGTAAATAGATTATACGTCACCGAGACAGGCAGTGACACTCAGGCAAGCAAAGTGAAAAAAGGTCCTTCATTTTTCTAAGTAGGTATATTTATAAGTAAAGGTTGATTACATTCTGATTGTCAGGTCTCGTGGTAAACTCGTAAAATATAAGAATCAAGTGTAAGCAAGCCATGCTTCTGTACGAACGGGCAGCTCGACCGGAGTGATACCACGCCCTCACAAAAAACCGGCGTGAAGCAACTTACATAGTGTTTAGCCCTGCGAGTGAGGCTACCAGAGGCCCAGTCCTACCCTGTCCTCTATTCTCAAATCCCTAAAGGCTAAAAAGAGGCCAGCACCGCACTTGTAGCACATGTAGTATCTCCTTAGGTATAACGAGCGTCCATGGGCGGTGCCGATGACTTACAGTAAGGTAATCCTAATCCGCCTGCTCGTTTGCCGACCAATGACATAAAAAATACCTCTGCAGGTATTTTTAAGTCTTTTATTAGAGTTATGTTGTAAATGCATTGCATTCTGGGGAAATTAACCCAGAATCATATTTGACGAATTCGAGAGAGAATGTAGGTCGCAAGAGCGACTACCTACCGGACCAGACGAGTATCTGTCAATGTCAATTATCATCTGTTTATTGAGATGAAAAAACCTGTGGGTACCTGTGGACGTGTAGCCACATACATACTTACAATAAAAGTACTCTTCTAAATATATTCATTAGAGTCCAGGCAGCAGCATTCTATGATAAACTGAATCCTGTTAAATTGCTATCCAAATCCCCAGAGTAGGTGGGTACAGATTGAAGCAAATATTATGTCTTGTAAAGGCCCCCAGTCCCAACAGTGGTATAGTTCGGACCCTAAACTGACAGAAATGACCGTGCTAAATAAAACAGATAGGTAGAATAAGATAATAGTTGAGAAGGAAATGAAACTTCTTGAATTGGTATCAAAAATCGGATTTATATTTCCGTTTGCTGTAGTAGGTTAAGAGCGTGTACAAAACACGGGTTTCCATACAAATTTACAAGTCTAAAATCATGGAATAATAAAACAAAACCGATGTTTATAAAATTTTGTACTCGTACGCAGGATCACAAGGTCTGACACTAAATTGATATTATTTTCAAAACAAGAATAACTGCACGATTAAGGAATATTTATAAAAGGTTCTTAATATATTGCGAATGAGTACCAAGTTTCTTCAAAATTGGTTAAGCAATTTTCATGATTTTGGACTTGTCAAATTTACATAGAAACCAGCGAAGCGTACACGCTCCTAATGACATTAACAATTTGCCAGGTTACAGATATGGCTGCACAGCCGGTATCATATCAAGCATAACGTGTACTTTTTATAACAATGATACATTTTTTTCAGACCTAATAACCTAAAACTTACAGAAACTACCTACAGATATACAGGTAAAGCCTAAATTATCTACAATCGTCAATAAGTTATATACAGATATATTAACAATACAGCGTTATATACACTTACAATTTAATTAGAATTATCTGTAACCGGCACAACTTTGATTTTTCCTACATTCAGGACAGTACCATTTGCCTTTAGGCGGTACCATGATACCGACACATTCGAAATGAAACCATTCAATTGGACAGCCTTCGGCGTCACAAGCAATCATCTCCGACACCTCATCATACGGACAGCGACAGTAGCAGTATACGCTTTCACCCTCCCGTGCCTCTCGCATCGCAGGCCGCTGGAAAGCGTAAGGCAAGCTCGAAGTGCCAGAGTTCAAATAAGTCGGTGGTGGTGGCACAAGACTTTGGCTGTTAGGCTGGTATATTTCCAAATTGCCTTCATCACTCGAATCTGAGTCGCTGGATTCCATAGATTCAGAATTCATTAAGATACGCGGTGGTTCAGGGTCTGGGATAGGAGCGGTCAGCCTAATAGGGTCTGTGTAGTTATACAATCTGCTAGGAATCACTGTGGATGGTACTTCTTTCTTCGCCTTATGTGTAACTGGCGAAGGTAAATCCTCCTTGCGCCATTCTAACTTGGGTGGTTGTTGGGGTTTTAATGCCGCGACTGGAGTCTGTGGTGTGTGCGCTTCCTCATCGCTAGAGTATCCATAAAACTTATTAGGAACTCTTCTTCTTTTCGAAGCTCGTTTATTTTCGGCTGAACTTGCCGAAGAGCTTACTTCTGCGACAACGGGGCTTGGTTTTGGAGCCTCAGGGATTTGTACTGTGTTAGATTGTAAAGATATTGTTATCTTATTAGGAATTAAAGGCGGTGGTGGCTCTATTTCAGGTTTAGCTATGACATCTTTAGGAATGTTAATTTTAATGGGCCCATGCTTTTTGGAATTTTTGGATTTCTTCTTCTTCTTGCTCTTCTTTTTACTACTGGCTGCCTTTACTTTTAGTTCAGGTTCCTCTTTTATTTCTTTTACTTCTTTCTCTTCTTCTTTAATAGGAGTGGTGGGGCGGCTTGTTTCAGCAGAAAGGGAACCCGTATCTGATGGAGCCACAGATGATAAGTTTATCATCTGATTACGTTTTTCTTCGTTCAACTTGTTAGCTACTCGTTGCGGATGCTCATCATAGAACTCTTCATCTGTTTCACTCTCATCAGTCTCCAGATCTGTTTCCGCAATAGGGGGCTCAGTTTTTTCAGGAACTAATATTGGTGTTTCCGACATCCCCATCACATCAACATTAGAACCAGTGCTGACTCTTCTATTAGGTAGAGTCTTTTTAAGGCGTTTCGTCTTTTTCTTCTCCTTTTCATTTATGGAATCATCCGATGAATCAGAATCAGACGAGCTTGACGATGAGGAACCACTACTAGATGAGCAACTACAGTTAGAGCCACAAGAACAGCTTGAATCAGAATCGCTGCTGCTGCTACTAGACGACGATAAGTCACCGCGTTGTTTTTTAGGGGACTTTTTATTTTTCTTTTTATTATCACTTGTAAATAAATCATCATCTCCGTTCATATCAATGGGTACCAAACAATAATCGTGATCTGACTCACATACATGTTTTCTGATTGGCACCAGAGGAGGAGTTTTCTCTTTAGCTTTTTCAACTTTAGCTTGGTATTTTTTAAAGTTGTCCCATATATCCAACACTTGTTGCTCATTAGGTTTCTCGTCAGTGGCTTCAGGTTTTTCTTCAGTCTTAGGAACAATATCCATATTATTCTGCGTAGTTTCCATTGATTCTAATTTATAACTTTCCTCTTGCTTGACTGTGTCAACGATTTTTTCATCTTTCACCTTCGATGGAAGACCACTATCCGACTCGTCACTGCTGTCACTTTCTGATAAATTTAAAGCTGGTAAATTCACATCAAGCAACAAGGCATCCTTATCTTTTAACTTCTTTTTCTTTTCTTTCTTAGTAAGCTGTTCAGTCCCTAATTCAGTTTTAACGTCGGAAGTACCAGCTTCCTCTTTTGGTTTGTTATCTAACAAATCAATTATAGGGATTGATTCTCTAGAAGAATCTGGTAATACTTCAGTTGACGTGTTGGGCTTAATGTCATTAAAGTTTTCATTAATTGATTTCTTCATATGCTCATCTAGATGTTTGTTTAAGAGTTTCTTAGAAACAAACTTTTCAGTACATCCTTCCTCTGTACAAACATGGGGAAACTCATTCGAGTGAAAACGTTTGTGAACTTTTAAATATACAGCTTTTGTAAATTGTAGATTACATTCCTCACAAGCAAATACAGCAGGAGGTGTGCAGAAGTGATAGACATGGGGCCATTTCTTCTGTAAGCATCTTTTGCACAAGACACTTTCAGTGCCATGTTTCCAAAACAAGTGATTGGTTATGTCTGGCTTATTCCTATAAGCAATGCCACACCGATAACACAAATGATGCAATTTGTGTTTCCAAACATGATTGGAAAGACGAGCTTGATTATGACAAAGTTCCAAACAGACATCACATGTGTGGTGAATCTTCCGCAGGTGCACCATTAATCTGAATGGTGATGGGATGGCGTCTACATTGCACAAACAACATCTAAACTTAACTTCATATTCAGAATCATATGTTCCAGGGCATAAATGACATATTAATTCACTATAACTATAAAAATTAGATTTACACATTACACACAATAAAATTGTTTTTTGATGCATTTTACGATTATGTAAATAGAGATCTTTGTGTACAGCAGTTTTGAAATAACACTGAAAACATTCAAACATGTAGTCATACTGAACATCATCACACTTTTCTACACTGTCATAGGAGTCCAAATTTATATAGACCATATTTAGTTCAGGAGCACCGGACTTCAATTTAGCAGTAATAGTTTCAGGCATTAGCTCCTCTGCTGTGATGCTGTCTACGGTTGCTGCAAAACGATGTTGGGCCACCATATGCAAAGCAAGTTGCTCACAATTTACTGCAATTTTACGCACATGATTGCAATATATACAACTATATATGGTAGATGATAGAAACACTTTCAAAAGATCCTTAAGAGGATATTTATCCAGGGGCCGGTCAAGAGAAAGTTGGGTGACAGGAATAGTTGGTTCTTCAATGATAGGTTCAACAGGTGGATCTTGGTCAATTTCCTGATCTATTTCTGACTTTAATTTGATATCATCTTTCTCATCATCCACTTGAATATCTTCATCTACTTGTAATGGTTCTTCTGGCTTTAGGTCCACAGGTGGTGTCAGAGGTTCAATAGGTGGTGTCTCTATCACTGGCTCATCTTTTATTTTATCTATTGATTCATCTGTAATAGGTTTATTTTCATCTACTGTCAGTTTATCACTTGCATCACTGTCAGAAGAGTAATCACTAGATGAATCTTTATCCAACAGTTCTTTAGGAACTCTGACTGTCAATTTGGGTACCCTGTTCATTGTATTTATTTCTTCTAATTTGTTGTCATAAATTGTTGTTTTAACAGTGTTCTCTATCTTCATTTCAGGAGTTTTTGATGGAGCTTCAAAGTTGTTATTTAGAAGTGTTTTTAGAGTAGTTTCTTTATTATTTTCAAAAATAGTTGTCTTTACAAAGGGACTGTCAGCTCTATCACATATTGTCATTTTTATAGATTGTGGTTTAGCAGGCACTACTGGATCTACATTTACATCTTTCTCATACCGCTTTGGTGGCCGTCTCACTCTAGATGGTGGTTTATGTACTTTTTGTTGTCCAATAGTAGGATCAACAGTTGAATTAATTATAACTGGAGAGTTTGCATTATTTAAACTTAATTTTAACTTTATACCACATTCTTTCTCCCTTTCCACAGGAATACAAATTGCCTCATCATTTTTAATAGGTGAAGGCTCTCTAATTGTTTCATTTAATTCATCAGAGATTGGTGAATCACTTTCATCTGAATGTTCTAAATTGTCATCTCCATTGGAAAACATATGTTTGTTCTGCTCAGGGCTGAAGTTGTTTTGGTGTATTGGACTTGAAACAGGCTTTGAATCTAAGTTTTCAAGTCCCATTCCTGAATCAAAAGCATTATCTTTACTAGTAACTAGTGAGCAGTCTGAGGTAATACTTGTATCACTTATTACAGGTTCACTAGCACTGCTTGTGTCAGGAATTATAGCTGCAGGTTTATGTGTCTGTGATGTGACTGTTTCAGGTTTGCATTCACTGATATCTCTTCTTTCACAAATTGACTTGACTGTTTCTTTTGTTAAACTTGTTGGTCCATTAGTTGACACTTCATTGAAACTTTTAGCATTCTTTACACTATTGGTTTTTACTGCTTTGCTAACAAGAATAGGCACGGGTCTTGGTATAACATTATTACAATCATGGTTGAAAAAGTCATCTTTTTCACTACAAATTTCATCACATGCACAGCACATCAAATATAATGTACCACTAAAAACATTGAAGAACTCTTCTTTGCTCTCATAATTAAACTCTTTAACATTGTGTTTATTTGAAAGGTGGGATGAGAGCTTCTCTGCTTTAGAAAACATACCCAAACAAAATAAACAAATGTGTCTGTTATGTACTTCTTTCATATGAAGAAATAGATTCCAGTTTTCGTAATAATGTCCACATGCCGAGCACAAGTACAATTTCCTTGTGACTCTTGACGGCCCACTTGCATTTTGTTCTGGGCAAGGAGCTGCCTCAGGGCTCAACGCAGGCTCTTTTGCTTGTGCTCGACATACTAATTGATGTTCTTTCAACATGGCTAAAGTCTTAAATGACATTGAACAGCATTTCCGGCACTTAAATTTTACCATAGGTTGCAAACCCAGGCTTTGTGCATATTCTTTCAACTGGGGTTTCTTTTCTCCTTTACCCTTTTTGAACTGCAACAACTGGCTTTTAGGCACAAGCCGAGGAACAGGTTTGTCACGCTCACTAATAGCATCAGTCTCAGCTTGTGATGGAACATTGTGAAATTGACTACGGTCTAAGTGCTTAGGAATAAGTTTGGGCACTCTGGGCACTGAATTGGCTGGTGTGCTATCACAAGCTTTGTTTGAAGACTTTCTTTTCTTACTTGTGCTATAATATTGAAGAGAGTTGTCAACAAATGGCCTTTTTCCAAGGTGTATTCGAAGAGGATTGATACGTCTTTTGCACTTGTCGTCGTATGAAGTATCGGAAGATTGCCGACGCTGCTCGTACTGCTCGTCAGGCGGACTGGACTGCTCGCCAGCGTATTCATGTCCATTTGCCGTAAATTTCAGTGGCCGTTCACCGTACAAGTTTGTCAATGACGCTGCTGAGCTTTTATCGTCTTTTGTATTGACAATATTACCATCATCCATAGTTTTCTGGAAAAAAAATCAACACGTGCTTATGACTACTAGGAAACAAAAGACGCTCAAACAAGAAGAAATCGAAACATGATTTGAATTATCATCGTAACAACAATAATAAAATATGATCTTTACCTCGGAATTCGTCCGTCCAGCACGAGTGCAAGAATATAGATTCGTGTCCATGCATCCGTTTGATTAGAGCAATCCTTACATCAGGCTTAGTATGAGGCAGCCGCGGGCTGATCATTCCCGTAAAATGGCGTCACTTCGCACAGCGAGGAATCGTGATATCAAAAGTGTTGCTCTTTATTTGTACCACTCAAATCACAGTTCACAAACATTTTTAAGGTTTTATATGACACAATTGAACACAAACAATATTATATTAACCACAATAAATTGTTTATTTCCAAACACATTATCGAAAATCGTAGCGTATTACGAGAAGCTAATTCATGTATCATAGACTAAATTTTTACTTCTTAATTTTATTTTTTTTAAACTTCTATGGCCGAGCATGGCGGTAATCATGAACACGTGGTTTTTTACCATAGACAGCTAAAAAATTTATTTGCATTCTTTGGATTGGTATATTTTTTTGCGAATAAAATCTTTCTCCATCATATTCATTACATGCAACCATATAAATTTATTTATAGCAATTATGATAGTGAACCTGAAGTAATCGATATAAATTTTATATTTTAACTTCGTCAGTGTTGCCAAAAGCATTACAGTCATTATGTATTTAATCGGTTAAGATTTAATTTAATTTAATTCAAACAAACGAAGTTAAAAAAAAATGACTATTTTAATAGTAATTGAATAGTAATAAGACACTTTGGTTATGAAGATAAACGAGAAGAGAGAAGAGAAAAATAATGTACTCTGGTACGCGGGTAATTTCTACTAGTGTTTCATGTACACGGATGGTTGATACATACTTGACTATACTATAAGTTTCTTGGATGGTACTTAGTGGCGCTGGTGATTCATCGACTTACTGTTTGCCTTTGATTTCTATAAAATAATACTTACTTTCGTTTTTGAATTAGGATATTTTGAAAAAAATTAACGTTTATCTGATTTAAGAATTAAACATAACAAACATCTACAGATACCTTATGAGTTCGACTAAACACGTTTCTTACTAAAAGGCATCGAAGTCTGCACATCACTAGTACTTCTTAGTCTATGATATTTTTTGCTAATTTGTCAAGGAAGCTCTTAGCTCAAGCAGAGGGTGCGAAGTTTTTATCATTTTTTTAGTGCGATTTTCTTTTCTTTACGTTTCTTATGTAGACAATGCAGATACAAGATGATGTCTGATCAGTTTAGAAAAGTAGAACCGTATTCTCCAAAGTCGTCGCCGCGAGGCGCGAGGTCACCAGTGGTGTCTCGTCAGGATTCCTCTGGAACCCTCAAAACTACCATCTCACTTGGCAAGAACCCTTCAATAGTGCATAGTGGACCATTTTATTTGATGAAAGAACCTCCAGGTAAAAACTAAGTTTACAACGTTATCATTTTGATTGTTTATTTACAAGCAATGTGTTACTTCACGACTTTATTTACAGGAGAATGTGAACTCACAGGAGCAACTAATTTAATGGCTTATTATGGCCTTGAACATTCTTATAGTAAATTTAATGGCAAGAAACTTAAGGAATCATTGTCTTCATTTCTACCTAACCTACCTGGAATTCTTGATGGGCCTGGACAGGAAGATAATAGTACATTAGGTTCAGTCATAGCTAAGAGGCCAATAGGTGGCAAAGAACTGTTGCCACTGACAAGTGCTCAGCTAGCTGGATTCCGACTGCATCCAGGTCCTCTGCCTGAACAGTACAGATATGTAAGTGCAACCCCACCAAAGCGACATAAGACTAAGCACAAGAAACACAAGCACAAGGACGGAGTCCCACCCGGACAAGAGACACCATTGCAAGGTAAATATTATTATCATTCATACATGTTTACACTCACACTTTCTCCTATGAGGGTAGGTAGGTTTCCTATGTAAATTAATTAAATTAAAGGCAACTTTGGTTCAGTATAGGGTACAATTTTGGGGCTGAATAAAATGTTCAATATTCCATAAATTAAATAAAACTGAATTTGTCTCGGTGTTTGTTCTTAGAATATTCAGATATTATTACATGTTTGTAATTTTTTCATGTAAGTTGCTGTTTTATGACCTATTTGCAAAATATAATTATTTTTTCATTACACTGTTGGTTCTTTATAATGTATTGTCTAATTGATCATACAACTTCCTAACAAAACTCAAATATACAGATTCCTCAAACCCAGACACATATGAGAAGAAACACAAAAAGCAGAAGCGCCATGATGATGACAAAGAACGCAAGAAAAGGAAAAAGGAGAAGAAGAGGAAAAAGCAAAAGCACAGCCCTGAGCATGGAGGTCTCACTCCCAGCCAGCACCCACTACCATAAACTATTGTACCATACTAGAAGATGAAGCTATTGAGCCCAAAGAGACTGCTCTGTATAATCTATTGCTCAGTTCAGACACAAGCTGCAACCAAAATATACCTTACTAAATATACTTATTCCTATCATCATTTTGCGAGGAATGTTACCATTTGCTAAACATAAATGGAGTAGTTTGAAATAATCATAAAACATGTTAAACAAAATTGTTATCACAAGTACTGGTTGCTAGATTGAACAAACTGTTTAAATTATTGAATCTATTACTTCTATTAGCTATTATTTATGTGTGCACTTTTTATTCATAGTAGAGGTAGTAGGAGTGATTACTATTATTTTTATGAATATTACTTGCATTAGACAAATTAAATGGGAATATTGTTAGCTAGGGTGAATTAAAATTAGTGTAAATAGTAAGTACACTAGATCAAGCTATTTTAGAGATTGTCATCTCTACTGTCATCTCTTTGGGCTTGACTCTTATGAAATTAGTATTAAGTGATTATACCTACACACAGTAAAAATATTCCATTTTACCATTTTGTTCATTTTTTTCATTAATTTCATGAAACCAATGTTCATTGTAAATATTCATAAATCATTTGTTTATTTTATGTATAAGAAGTACCACTCTAATAGACCTAATAAATACGATAGAATGTTACATGAAGTTTATTTTTTATAATGCTACAAAACCCATCCCCTACGAAGTGTTCATGCTAACAAACGAGTTTGAGCGAAGGAAGCCTACCGGCAAGCCAAACTTACGGTGCGCTACGTTACGCTATCAGACCACCAAAAAATAATTACTCATTTTAACGAGTGCCACATATCACTTCTGCATAATGTTCAGGCAAGCAAATTGGGGCAGTCTTGCTAGATAAAAGTAAAGTAATTAAAGGTAAATCAATTAAAATACGACTATTAGGTATTTATTCATTGACAATACAAAAGTAATGTAAGATTTAAGATTTAGTGCATCTTTCAAACTAGTTATTGGAATCTCTCGTGTCCTTCAGTCTTATGTCAAAAACGGTCTACAGTTCGTACAATGTGTTATTCATTGTATAACTGTCTTTTGATGCACATTTCATGTAAGAGTTAGAGATTCGCCCGCATTTCGATATGCAATGAAAACAATAGATAAATGATAACATGATAAATAGAAAACTGTATTTATAATTTGTTAATGTAACAAATACAATTAATGTCTATTTATTAATAGATTCCTAAAAAACTAGATTCAGGAAGTTTTGTATCTATGTGGGGGTCAGAAGTTCACCAGTCAGTTCAGTTTCAATTTTTTATGTCATAGTTTGGAAAGCGAGCACACGGATTGTCTAGTGGTAAGCAATCAGCGGCTTGCCAGCGCCGCCCATGGACACTTGTAATACCAAAGGAGTTGCTGGAGGTTCATTGCCGACCTTTCGTTAGTTAGCTGGTAAGGGATTTGAGGATCATTATCAATTTCACTGGTTAAAACAAAATCCAGTTTTCATCCAATTTATAGTATGATACGAGACAAGGTTAAATCTGAATCGGTAAGTAAATCCGAAAGTTAAATCTGTAACTGAGATCAAGTAATACACATGGGAACTTCATGGAAATAAAACAACACATTCAGAGCGAAATTTATTTAAAATATTCAAATTTATACAATATTAAGTCTGTTTTCGCTTCATATAAAAAGACAGTTGGTCATTCATAATTAAACTGAAAACAAATAAATTAGTAATGCAGCACCAAAATACATACATCATACTTAAAAAAATTACGATCCTACTTACAAATTATACTGACATTGATCTTTACTACGCAGGCCGAAGAAACACTGACTGTCTGGCCCGTCAGACGTCCACTGCGTCTGAGTAGACGATACATTAGGCTGATTAGGCTCTTGTTTATTTTAAGGTGTATCCACATCTGACGAAGACTGCATTCGACAAATTCGAATGCACTACCTATTAGGTGGAAGAATGATTATACGAAGGCGTATCGTTCTTTACAACAACAATTATAAACACGTTATCGGTGAAACACGCTGAACCTTAACTGATATCAAGACCTGGCCACAAGTAGTCAGCTGGCTACAACCAGAGTGATAAGTCGGTGGTGTCGAGGAGGTCTTATCTGGCCGCAGCCAACTAATCTACAGTGACAAATATGTATACAGGCTGTCTCCCGCCGCTCGCAAGTCCCGCATGTTTACACTAAATTGACTATAGAGTTGTAACCAAACGCGCCGTACGAATAACATTTTAATATAAAATCTACAGATATACATACATGTTACAGGCATACATTGTACATAAACATCTGACAAGCGCGCATCTCTACCGCTACCCGCATTTCCAATTCATTACTACTCGTAACTACAATACAGATACGTTTTATTGTATTACTAATACATTTTGGTGCGCCATGGCACTTTACGTTAGAGTGAGCATCACTAACAACTATATTTATATATAAGCGACAAGTTCGATAATCTCCTGTACATCGTTCGATAAATACTACCGTTTACTCCCGCTACACTCCTACTTCGAGATCTAGTCGAAATGTCCACATAAAGTAATTAAAGAATGTCAATAACAAGATAAAAATAATTTACAATGTCATCAGTAAAACAGCATGGTAACTTTGTAGAATTGTGAATTAAAAATGTCGAAATATAAAAAATACAATGGTCAGTCCCACGAAAACTCTCGCCTTCGAGTCCCTAATCCTATTGGACGTTTTACCTTCTCAATAGACTATCACATAGTTCATGGGATACAATTTTGAGCAATTATATTACAGATAAAGTATTATAAAATAATTAAATCGCGTCAACGACGAGAGCGACGCGGTGTTGCTTCAAAACTTAACTTGACTTTGTGATACCAATGGCAAGTAACAAATCGATCACTCCAATTATATTATTAGTAACAAAGCGAATGAATTCGGCAAGCTAAATAAAACTTACATATTTATACAGAAAATACGAACATAGTTAAAATAAATAATTATTATTTAAAATTAAACAAAACATTAATTATACACATTATTATCTCATATATTACAGGGAATATTGAATTATGAAAGCGATTTACAATAGTTATATGTAGGTTGTACATAATACAACCATATTATTATTTGTATTGGCTGTATACAATATCTTTGTGTCGTTGTTGCTTATAAAGTTATAGTAATGGTTAGTTATTCACAAAGATGTTGTATGCAGCCACGACTGTTAGTTCAGGCGAGACAACGCTGCATTCAGTCACATTATCTTACAATATATTAGCTAACTATCCGAAATGCACGTAGATGCAGGAGTCTATAACAGAGCCTACACAGGGTTGTCGCGGCTGAACAAACAAACATTAATAAGTATATTACACGCGACGTAAGCTTTGTTGCGCTTACATCTAAATGACTTATGGCTACATCTCCAGTTGAAATGCCAACAGTCTGAGCAATCCGCGATGTTTTCATAAATTGCTGTTTATAAATATTTGTAAAAACATCGTAAATGCACAGTTCACACACATTCACACACACGCCACATCTATCACTTAACTACATTCATTAATATCTTAACAATCCTCACACAATACATTTTTATACTTGTTTGAGTAAATAATTTATTGCATGTGGACTTGTAACAAATTGTTTAGTGATCAACATAATTTCGGATTAAATGATATAAGTAGAATGTTATTAGAAATAAAATAAAACTTTCAAATGATCATGTTGATAGTGTTAATTACTCCGGGCCCGTCTTACAGTTTCTGTTTATGTTTACTAACAGGGGAAGTGAAGTTGACGTATTTCCAGTTTATCAAACGCGAGACAGACCCTTGACGTTGTTATGTTTACATTTAAATTGCTCATTAATCAAAGTAGTTTTGTAGATGTAAAGACATATTTACAAAGTCTTTCAGTCATCTCGATATTCTTGTACGTACTAATCATTACATACATGGCAGCGTGTCGTCCCTGCATGGTTCGCGCAATTTCCGTCATTACACCAACTTCAGCCCTGTCACAGGTCTTTCAGGAGAGCAGACTTCGCGTTCTTGAGTTTGTCGAGTCGCTTCGTCAGGTGGCTGTTCTCAGTCTCCAACTCCTCAACTCGGTTTAGCGCTTCCCGAGCCTGGAATTGGAATATAACTCTTAGTTTGTTGATATAGAGTTTATTTTTCGCACAAACGGGGTTGATAGCGTTATACACAATTTGTAGGCAAATCTTGACATTAATAGCGGTCGAGTTAAAGTGTATTATTATTTATATTTAACAACAGTTGTGTAAATGTGTAGTTCGACATATATCATGCGGTAGGGGTAAACCGGTATAGTATGTACAGTATTAGAAGAGAGTAGCGGTAGGCTGGCAGCAGCCGGGAGTGTGGGTATTATCGTGTGGCCGAGCGTTACGTTAGGGGCACACTCCGGGGGGTGCGACTGTACCGTTAACTGTCGCCATTATTGATAACGGCCCAGAAGTCAACGACTTCCTGAAAAGTTAAATCGTTTCATGTATATTTTATTTGGATCCTCGTGATGAGGTAGCGGCCCAGTATGTTACCTCTCGCTGCAGCTTGCGACGCTCCTGCTTGAGCAGCTCCTCGTGCTCGTCCTGATGGTCCTGGCGCGCGCGCAGACGGGCCAGCTGTGCCTCGAGGCGCGCCACGTGCGCGGCCTGCAAGGCGGCCTCGGCCTCGGCGCGCGCCGCGCGGCCCTTCGCCTCCGACACCGCCTTGCGGACTGTCTCCACTGCACACACCCAAATATGGACGTTACGAATAACCTACAAGTCCCTCGTAGGGAAACATCGCTTGCTTACTTTCACACCGGGTAAGTGATGTCCTTGGGCGGCGCTTATTCTTTACCATTAGAAGATACGTCACAGGTGACGTAATTGGAGCTTTTATAACTCTAAAAGCTAAGTAATATCAACGTCATCTACTTAATTTGTATGTTGTAGTAAAATTCTTTTTTTTTATATTTTTTTCCCGGATTTCTTTTACCCCACGTATATATACAAAAGTATAGTAATACTAACGTTCGTTCTCGTACTCCTGGTCGTGATGGTTGGAGACTCCGTTCTGCCTGGCGGCGCGTTCCTCGTTGAGCTGCAGTTTGAGCTTGCGTACCTCGGACTCCAGCGCCTGCTTCGAGCTCAGCAGCTTCTGCAACCGTACGTCTGCAACACAAACGTACAATTTGTTCATAGTATTAAATTACGATTAAGAAACCTTAAATAATATATCCCAGACATGAAATACAGAAGGTTTCTCGAAATTAACTTGATTAGGGGGGGAAAGATTATGTTGTTTAGAAGTAAAAGAACCTGATGTGAGTAATGCTATCAACCGCACGTATAACAATTAGTAACAGTAGAATTTGCCCTTCCATAGAAAAAAATATAAAGTTATGTAAGTATATAGGTACAATTATGACCGAGTGTTCGTTTCTTGAGATGTATCGTTTGTATAGTAATGAATGAAGAGATAGAGTACCGAGCGTGCCTTCCCCGGCGGTGTCGAGGAGTTGATGCGCGGCCTGCGTGAGCAGCGCGAGGGCGGGCACGGCGCCGACGGAGGCGCCGGGCGCGGCGGCGGCGGCGGCGGCGGCGGCGGCGGGCGCGTCCAGCGAGGCGGCGTCCACGAAGGCGAAGCCCGCGGCCGCCGCCGCCGCGTCCCGCGCCCGCACCGCGTCGCGCGCCGCGCTCAGCTCGCGGCTCACTGACTCGTGCTCCCGCTTCAGCCGCTCGAACGACGAGCATTTCTCTCTGTGCTCGCGCTGTTAACATTCACAATGGAATTTAAATGCTGCGCAAGAAAAATATAATTGAAGTTTGATTTGAGATTGGTAGTACTCAGTGGACTCAAGCAACGTGCGTGATGGTTTGGATGCCAAAAAACTGTATGTTTGACAGCACGTTTGGCGCGTTGATTGGATAATTGACGCGAAAAGTGTCGTGGTCTCGATTCCCGCACGGAACAACTCTTTGTGTGATCCACAAAATGTTATTCCGGGTCTGTGTGATATGCATGTGGAATGGAATATTTGTAAACCCACCTACGAGCCCACGACACACAGGAGAAAATTTTAAAGTAAATAATGTGTAGAGTGTATGTGAGATTTACTTAGGTAATTAGAATTTATAAAATAACCTAAGCTTGGCGCAAAACAGCTCTAAGAGCCCACACACCTGTAACTGGGCGTACTCCTCGTGCAGCTCCTCTATCCTGTCCTTGAGCAGCTCGAGCTGGTATCCGAGCGCCGCCTTGTCGTTGTCCAGCTGCGCGTTCAGGATCATCGCCTTGCGGAACTTCTCCTCCACTTCTTTCAACTCGTGCTGGAAATCACAATTTAGATTTAAAATTATCGAGCAGACAATAAAGATGCATAAAACTTTTTCTAGTTTGCTGATAGTGATCATCACAATTACTTTGAAACTCTTGAAATGTTGAAGTCCATATAATATTTTAAAATTATACATGAATTCTTGAGGAATGATGCAAGTCGCTTCCTTCCCATCGCAGGTTGACCAAGTTGCAGGTGCTCCCCATTGGGGGAGGCCCAGAGGGCATTTTGTGGTAAATATTATGATGATAAGTGCTACATACCCTAAGATCTTTGATGCTGAACCCATCGTCCATTGAGTCCTCGGAGCTGCGGCGAGGCGAGTGCACGGCGGGACTGAGGGACGCCAGCCGAGTACCGCCGCGACGACCCACTGACTCTGAAACATGATCCAATAACGTGGGTATAGTAGCGAAATGTACTCTTACAGTGGCATATGTATAAGACCGGCAAGATACATAAACATATAGAAGAAATTCAACTAAACTATACCTATTGCTGTAGTAAGATTATGGTGTCTAGGTCTAGTGCTTGACATTACTGTTATAAGGCAAAGAGACAAAAATTACTGATCGGGAATTAGGTTCTGTAGGTCCCAACGAGACTCCCATTATAATGGAATCGTTTATTAGGTATATTAGAGCGGAATATATGACCCTATACCTATAATATAATCCGTTACTTAACTACGTTACGTAACTTTTTAAGTAAATGTAACTTTATGTAAATAAAAAGCCCTAACCCTGGATAGATGGGGTGGAGATGATGACAAGCAGCCTGGAGGTGATAAAACTGCCAAGAACCGCGTTAAACAGAGAAATCTTGTATTTAAGGCAAATTTCCACTTTGATTCAATGAGTTATTAGAGTAAATTGAGTCACATCTCACCTGGTGTCTTCCCAGCGTACATATCATACGCTTTGTCTGCATGGTCCTCCTGTTCGCGCTGCTGGCGCTCCAGCTCACGCATGCGGATCTCGCGCGCCTCCGCCCTAGCCGCTCGCCGCGCTGCCAATCTTTGTTCCGCCTGAAATTAATAAGTACAATTTCAGAAGCTACTCAGATACAGTACTAAAAACTAAGATAATTGAAACAATGCTTCCCGATACACCATTTGGTGACATAAACATAAGTCTTGGTCTTGGATCTCCAAACGAAATAACTAACTAACCATCCGAAGGAATAAGAAAATATTTGGAACAGTAAAAGAAAAATTGGATGATATTATGATACCTAAGACTTTATTAACCACACTATATGATTTTAGATATATTATTTAGAAAATTGTGGATTTAAAAAAAGAAAATATTTTTATTATGTTCTTAGGTCAGTTCGCTCCCAGAGAGACTAGTGCCTAGTGGACGAAGTTAGACTAGATAAATACATACGTCGAAATTCAGATCATTAATGATTCACATATTCTTGGCAACAATGCTAAACTACAGGATTTCTTAATAGCCGATTAATAGATATAATAATATAATAACTATACTTCAAAGAGTTGCCAAGTCGGTGCGAAGAGGCTGCGATTGCGCAAATTGTGCTGTGGGCGGGACATCGAAAGTTTACGTGTCTTCAATTAGCGCACCGTTTAGAACAAACCTAACCAGAGTAGATGTATTAGTGATCTTAAAATTGATGACTTGAAATCAACAATCAAGGTATTTTGGTCCTTTCAGTGAATTCAAGCCGACAAAGGACCAGTTTGAAATATTAAATAGGTCGAAAAGACGGAATAATATCTCGAATAAAACTTGACTATTTACTTTAGGATATTTAAAAAATATCATTATTCACAATCACAAGAAGATTAAGAAAACGTATTCTAATCACAATTATCTAAAGTTGTACACAATTAAGTGCTTGTTTAGAACGCAATAATTAGAGTACTCCGACACGTAAATCTAGGTCGAATGGACGACGATGTTATACTTACAAACGTTTTATATTTTCAAACTCCAAAAGAATAAGACAAAAGACCTTTGAGATTCCTTTTGTTTAATTATGACACGCAACAATTGTTTACGAAAATCTGCAATGAATATGATATCATAGAAGAAACCCAACGACAGTGCCTTTAAAACTAAATATAGTTTGGTCACTGTAAATAAGGAGGTCTATTCTCAAGAACAAACGGCATGGACGGAGACTCAGTAGGATTTGGCGAGCGTATAACTGGGTAGTTTCCTAGGTCAAAAATAAATAAATTCGACGTTTCAATACAATAAAACATTGAAAAATAACTATACTTTTATTCATCGATTTGTCGATACACTAAGTTTTAGATATTTAGTAGCTAATTTTAAGAAATAAGTAAGCTATTTGACGCAAAAATAATATGACGTCATACCTCAGTTTTTCATACAAATTTCATAGAAAAGTATCGTTTTTGCCATTTGGATAAAAGTATTGAATTTGACTAGTTGGAAACTACCGTATTGTAATGGTGATCTAGCAAGGAAATAAATTGTAGACAATACGTATAAAAAAGGATCCATCTTTATGTAAACAACACTGAACTTGTATCTTACGAGGTCTATCTTATAATATATAAATGTGCTAGTGCTAATAAATGTCTTATGTCATACTTAATCTTAGAGAGGTGATGGAATAGAATGTCGGAAGAGAACGTTTAAGTACACGTCTCGTGAGGCGAGGAAGTAAACACTGCACGTCATTCAAACTGATGAAAAGATTAGCACGTCATGAGAGTTGATTAGTACACTTTAAGAAGTTACATTTTACTATCAAAATCACGTTAATAAAGGAAAAAGTTTATAGTTTTATTGCAAATCCATATAGGAATTGCAAAGATTTTGAATGTCAATCAGCATCTATAATAGATAAAAGAATAAAGGACTGACAATAAGGGGCTATGTGACTCAGAAGAAGAAATTCCCTTCTCGGTTTTTTGTTATGGTATAAGTCGGCAAACGAGCAGACGGATTACCTGATGGTAAGCAATCGGCGCCTTCCATGGACACCCGCAACACCAAAGAAGTTACGAGTGCGTTGCCGACCTTTTGGTGAATGGTAATAGGGGTTGCGTATATAAGGATTTGGAAGGGATAGGGAAAGGGAAGGGATTAGGCCTCCGGTAACCTAACTCACACTGTGAAACACAACACTGTGGGTTGTTTCACACCGGTATTCTGTGAGGCCGTGGTATCACTCCGGTCGAGCCGACCCATTCGTGCCGAAGCTTGGCCCTCCCACTATGGTTCCGATCTTATTAATTACTGTAAATTACATTGTTGCATTACAACACAGCTTCTTTTACCTATAGTATAGTTAGGTAAGTCTTCGGCTGGACGTGTCGTCATGCCTCAGTTCAATAAAAAAGGCACAAAGAAGTCAGCAATCAGAAAAAGCTTGGTTTTCTTTCACTATTACAATCTACCTTATTTATGATGGAGGACTGACAATGGTTTACAAACATCTTTTGCTATAAAAGCAACAAAATTATAGCAATTTAATTTGTTAAGATTAATCCAAACTTTGATAAATAAGATTTTTATACTAAGCCATAGTAACATAATGCTAGGTAATTACTATACTATTATACTATTATTATACACAATTAAATAAATACTTGTTATTAACAAGGACTTAAGATGTTAAAGTGACCTGCACGAGCTAGGTTTACTATTTATTATAATTTATTATTAACTGGACGAGGACGTTATAAAGCTAGCAAGCTAACTAGTGCGATAATTATACCGATGATGTCGTAAATCATAGAACAGGTGTGGGTGCGAGCGATGGGATGTATGATGCATCCCATCAAATAAAACTTAGGAAACGGAATGGGGGAAGTTCACGTGCATACGCATGAGACATGCTCGCCGCCTGGTTGACGTAGGTAGTTAGTTAGTTAGTTAGTTATAGACTAAAACATGATTCTATTGTTTATTCTTCGCAGATAATATAAAGAAAGAATTTATTTTAGTTAACTGCAAATTAAAAATTATGGTAGAGAATTTATCAATACTGCTCCATTGATATAATTGTAAACTAGAAGAAGTAATCAGGTACCGATTGTCTTATAATAATTAAACATGGTCCTTATTTACGCAGCTACATTTTAGCGAAAATTCACAAACTGTTTGCATAATGAATTCAAAATAAGTACAGCAATGATTACATATATTGGCGGACAAAGAGATATAATGTAAAAATTATGCGCCGTTGACGTCATACGTGCGGGCGCGAAGTTTGAAGTAACTGTAAAATGCGGGTGATGGGAAGTGGTGGCGTAACACAACAATGCGATAACATTACCCTTTCTAAGTTTACATCGCAATAAACTATTATTACAGCCTTATCTCGAGTCTTCCGACCAGACGGCATAGTGCATTCAACGAACTAAGATCATTGCTCCAAAAAATATAAGTTATAATAAATAGTCACTAATCAATTCTACGAGGCAGAAGATGAGAAAAACAAAACAAAGCCCTAAAACAAAGATATGAATCGGTTAATGTTCGGATCGATTACGAAATGAGCTCACCGGTCGGCCGGTGATAACGAAAAAATGCGATAAAACATAATATTCAGAACAATCGTCTCGAAAATCTTTTGAAAATTTTACACAAGATTCGTTATGGATTACGTCATAAGCCACTGCCATCAAATATTTACAATACAAATTATTCATTAAAACATGATTCACGCCACATGGCAGTAAGTAAATAAAATGTGAAGTTTGTGGCGGTGACATCATCCTTCAACACAATGCTTTAAGGACACGAAGGTCATTCCCCAGAGCCGCCGGTCCTTGTGGACACGTGGACGCGACAATTGATGGAGACATCATACCAAAAGAGGACCACATATTTGAAGAATCGAATTTAAACGGTACCTAAAGACAGTGTTTGTCCGAATTAATATAAAATAAATTCATGAGGCCTAATCCGTTATAAAGCAATTAACAAATTGTCAATAGATACAACAGCAGCTATTGACAAGCAAGGATAAACAGAAGTGTTCCAGTTAAAGGGCGATAATCTCGAGCGGCAGGTCGCCCGTCACTAATGTTTACTAATCCGGCGACATTTTTATTGCCAATGCACTTCAAACTGATTCAAAGATAAAGCTTCTACGGTTCCATTCTATTTATCTCTAATAGCCTATTACAGAGTCGTTATACACGTTTGATTTGAACAACAAAAGAGCGATGTAATACTGGCTAAAGACTATTTAATTGAAAATCATTTAGTTCATTTGAAACATGGTATTAATTTCCAGTAGCTGTTTGCGCAACCTGTTCACACTAACGTATTGCACACTTGAGTCGTTTAGTCTTTTCATAGTTAGAACAAGTAATGTCAGAAAAAATAAATATACATAAATATGTGTTGTTAGAGAGAAACGCGCCTCGTTATGTCTGCTATGGAACTTCGGAACCAATTCGGAATATTTCTTTGTAATTACAACACAGTCATTTGAGTGTGAAGAATAGTTGTCGGTGTTGTCACACTTGAGAAGACAACGAGTGAACAGAGTGTGACAATCATCAGTGTTGCTTAGCTTAACGTTAATTGTTTTTATTGTCATACAAATATCACTTAAGGATGGAGCGAACAACGAGCGAGCACACTTTACATACATATGTATTGCTTGTTAGTACAGGACGGCGCACGTGTTGAATGAAAACATCCCAGTTATTAAATCCAATACATACAACATACATAGTCGATGACACACTAAGTTTAAACTTTAAAGTTGAAATAAACATCTATGCGGATAAATATTTCACACGTTCCACGCGATTAATTTACAGCAAACACACACAAAAAGGCAAGTTTGTGATAAACTTATATCGTTATAAATTTTTCTGAGGTGGTTTGATGACGATTTGATGATAAAGGACGTAAATGACAATAGGTATTATTATGACATTTGTGGTTGACCAAACAGTCAAAAGATCTCCGTAGGTAACGCTTTTTAATTTAGTATTAATGCAGAGCACTTACATAGAGAATTAGAATTCGAGTGGCAATACATAATAAAAACTGCAACGGCGACATGGCGAGGCTAAGACTGCCGTCATCAAGTCACCAGGCGTGACAGCACCATCGCACTAGCGACTACAGCTGTTGTCACGTGTTTACTCACTATTGTAATAAACTTCAAGTACGTACTTATTACATTTAGTACGTCACAAACTTGAGGAAGATGTAAGAAACAATTTGTATTATATGTGAACATCCTATTCCAACAATAGTAATTTTCTTTAGAGGTGAAAAGGTGACTTACATAAAGGAGCAAGAGTTTGCAGGCGAGTGCTAACAAGCTCTCCGGAAACGTCATATCGATGCAATCTAACAGCACGAGGTCATCTCACCGCAGCACCGCCACTAATATGAACATACTACAGCTCTAACCTGACCACTAAAGTATCGCAACAATACAAATCACACAGTCACGACATTACTGTGATTTAAAAGGCACTAAATGAAGCAACTTATACTTATTTTCCACCGTACTTGATGGTAGCTGAACAGAACTGTTTACCTGAGACAATTTTTTATTTGGCTACGACCTTCAATTCACTCCGAACGTAGTGAAATATAGTGAGATAAGATAATCCTCACCTAGGCGCGGTTGCTACTAATAACTAAATTAACATTTAAATTATTACAAGGCGTACGTTCGTATGGTAAGCAAAGGCGAAGGCTATCATACGCAGGTTGACGTGACTCACCTGCAAATGGTTTTGGGAAACGGAAAATATTTCGGATGTAGCATGACACAGCCAACAATTCAAAGAAGGATATGCTATGAATTCGACGCAGTATTAGCTATACGTACATGGTTCTGCTGATCGCCGAGAATGCCAACGATTGAAGGATTTTGTTCGCCGTGAGAATCTCTGCGCAAATCTGATAACACTAAGTTTTGGCTGTCCACGTCACTTGAGTGAGTTGAGTGAGCTTCACTGTTTTTACGACCATTCATTCGGATCTGCTCATCGACGCCGCCATTAGTGTGCCCATTAGTAGCAGCATTGTTCTGAACACCATCATTCACCGTTTCGTTGATCGGCATATGCGCAGGCTTAGCATCAGTATGGCGTTCAATTATCGTTTCTTCTTCGGAGTCACCAAAGTCACCATCAGTGAATGCGTCTCCGCTCTCCTCGTCAGTATTGTCAGGTGTAGCCACTTCCGAGCGTTGTCCCATGATGAATGACACTGTTTACCGGCAACTATTGTTGCACTTATTCGTAGAAAATAAACAAACGGTGTTCCGGCACTGTTTTCAAATTCTCATATGCGTCAACAAATGTTACGTGTGCGCAGGCGACTAGATTGCAGCATCGTCTCTGCCGCTTGAATAGAAAGGAAGGACGCAATTTTTGCACTGCTCTTCTCGAACTGCACCCTAGCGCGACTCGCGATAACATTTATTGTCGAGGTATAGCTTTATCTTATCGTCGATGTTTTCCACTTTATTAAACGCTCCTTGACCAACATTCTTTATTTTAACGTCAACAAAATGTATTATGATATTTGGAGAATTGTTTCTTTAAAAGCACTTGTCTATGACAATGATTGTTTGTGTGTGTTTATGATTATTATTAGTGAACAATAGTATTGAGTCATTGAGAGTATGTGAGTTTCGCGCGCGATCGAGTTTATAATTGTCTCGTTAGGGCAACACCAGTACGCGTGTGGTTGCGGCGACGGCTGCGACTGACTGCGAGTGACCGCCATACTTGGCCTGTACGTCACACGTACTGTAATTTATCGCTTTCATACGTTTACTAGGGAATAAAAGAGATTCGGGAGAGAGGGTAACTACGTTTAGCGAGAAGCAGTTTAAGAAAACTACTGAGTAACACATATTTAATTTTAGTTCCTAACCCATCGATGTGAGGCCAGAGACGGTTTCAGATTTATTGATGATTTCTAAATATATTTTACAGTTCTTTTTGGCCTAAAATTATTGTAATATATTGAATTTCTACAATAGATTGACCGCAATTGCATTTATCCGGTGCACTAATGAATAACTGCACGAGGCGATATATCCTGTCTCCACGTGAGTAGCGCACTGATTAATTAGACATTGTGTTTTGGTCAGGTGTATACATATATTTAATAAAGAAATAAAAACATTTGTAATGACGTTTTTTCCGGTCAGCTATAAAATACAATGCCAGTATTCAAAGCATTTTTTTAATATGCCTTTAGGGAAGGTCATTTTATGAATAAATATATTTTGTAGGTATTATGACTCGTGTGAGAGAGACCACAGCGTTATTAGTGTTACTACACGAAATATTTAAAATAATATACATTTGATTGGTTAACCTGACAGATGTAATAAACAATAAAAATACAATTGTTATAATAGTGACATTGAATATTGAATTATCACAGGAAAACATGTTACATACGACATATAACATAGTATGGGCAGATAAGGGATAACAAATATTATGTCATATTTATTTTTAAAGAGGAAATATTAGCTAACATCTGCTCTACTGGCTCACTTATGTGGCTATTGGCGCGGGTCGTAGCAACCGATGATTCCCATAAATTTATTTCTTTAACTAACGAGCCTAGCAATATTAGCTGTAGCCTCCTGTTATTAGCTTTAAGTCTTGAGATAATTCAAAAGGTAAAGGAAAACTTGCACCTGAATTGTTTTTTAATTAATATTTTGTAACAAATTCAATAGGATCAATTATACCATAATTTAATACAAGACCAGCTATAAAACCGCGAGTTCCTGATAAAAATAACATATTTAGAAGAAAATAAAAACTTATTAAGCAATACAGAGTCACTCACTCATTCTGTTTCGCAAACGTTTAATTAGCAATACTGGAAGTTTAAAAACACTAGTGACTATCAAGTCAATAATCTTTGAAGCGAATCGCTTTGTTTTATTTTTATAAAAACTGTCAGTTTCGGTTTCAAGGAAACAAAACCTTTTTGGGATTATGATGTAACACACATGTAAAAGGATTATTTCATAAAATGAAGTATCTATGAACTATAGAGCAGGCATCTACTGGCAAAAAAATAAAATAAATAAAAGGTCGAGTCAAGTTATACAACGAAGGGCGGGTCCGATTAAATCAGTTTCGATTTTCGATTTCTATTGGCATAGCATCAAGTTTACGTGAGCAATAAATATGCTAGTTAAGCTGTTGGTTAAACCTGTGCTTATTACGTTAGATCACGCTATTACAGATCTAGACGCACTAGGCGCAGTTTTATAGTGCATTAACATTACGTGGTTAAGAAGTGATTGCAATTGATCGAAGATAGCAATTTACAGTGAAATCTTATTATTTTTTCCTGAGTTTATAACCTATTTGGATTGGGGAAATATACTACATAATTTAGGGACATAGAAGAGGCTTTTGTCCAGCATTACCTCTATAAGCTGTTGGTGGAAGATTCATTCTGTTTGCCAGTACCAGCACTCACAATACCGTGTATCTTTTTCTAATAACGTAAGTTAAAAACAGCCAGTGACGTTGCCAATTCAGCCAGCTTGTAAAGTGCAGTCTCTATTTCATTAGTAGAGGTTGTTAGTCAATAATAGTTTCGAATCGTCATGCAATTTTTATTTTATAGTTTCGTAGCAAAACTGTTAAGGTCAAATGTTTAAGGTCTCCGAATAAAGGTTACATTTGTTATGGCATTGATCTAAACACGTTTTTTAATTTACACAAATAGAAGAAAAACATATCTAATTATTATGAGTTTTAAATAAAAGGGGCACCATAAAATATTAGGACCAGATTTTCTGGTCCTTCGATACATTTAATTTAATTGAGTAGATAAGGACCACATTTTTTCTGGTCCATAATTTTGCTGTCTGTCAGTATATTTATACAAGTATATTATAGTATGTGATGTGCGTTAGTAGACTTGCTCTCTATTCTCGGTCACACAGAGGACCTCAGACAAAGCTGCAAGGACGTCACGGCTACTTTATCTGACACAATACCCTGGACATCTATTAATATGCTCCAAAACACATATCTAGTGCACCTTAACTCAAACTCTTAAGGTACATTTTAAAACAAATGTACAAAAATGTTGACAATAGAGGATGTGGAAGATGAAAATCGACAATATGTGAATATATTCATAATTATCTTCAAGGATTTGAGTCAAGAGGATAAAGACTCGTTTAAAAAATTTAACGGCCGAAAAGTTTATGTACTGTAGTATATCAATGTTCTAATTTAATCCTGACACCTAGCTATAGATACAAAAACCTACAACTTATGCAGTAAGCAAATTATGAATCAGAAAATCCTAAGGAAATTATCCTAAAATTAAGAAATATTTAATTGTGATAAAATGTATGATTCCATTAACCCTAATACCATCGTAATTAATGTATCTACTGTTCTTAATAATTAACGCTCACAAATCATTAGGAATCGTCACATTCATCATTATGTAAGACTTTCAATTCCACAATACGATAACACGAATAAATTACAACGTTACTTATAAGAGATATATTGATGCTATTGGCTTTGATTATGTCCAATCATAAATCATAATAAAAAATCGGTAGAAAGGTGTCAATAACCCAGACGAGGACAACACTTATTTCGTTCTAGATTGTTTAAATACAAGTTTGATAGTAAGAATGTAGGTAACGCGCACTTATCGATAGAACGCACTAAACCGAAGCACAAACCGACAAGCACTGATTGACGAGCGGTTGTCGAACACACGGACCGACAGATGTATGGAACGGACGCAAAAACTGCGCAAACGCAACTTGACCGCACGCGGGAAAAATAATTGAGATAGTTGGTGCCACGCGACTGTCGCAGAGAGCTACGTAAAAACTGATTGCGGACGATTAACTGTTAGGATATCGAACGGGATCGATGGACGGCGAGGTGCGCACGCGACGGTACGCGGACGTAAATATCGTGACATTTGCGACGCATCTGCTGCCACGAAACCGTCGCCAACGCACGTGAGATGCGCTTTCGTAATAGCAAAGGTGAATGATCGATGTCGCCACCATATTTATTGACGACGGTCAAACGATATTCGCTGATATTGATATTATTTTAATAAATCGCGACCCGACATTGAACTGTATCGTCACCGGCTAATCTAAAAGATTAATTTATAGGGTGAAATACAAGATATTAAAACGCTTTGATTTTATCGATAATATTTAAAGAAGACACGCGTACTCATTAACGTTAACGATTATATCGCTCTAAATCAAAAGAAACGTTGAGGGGAGTTTGACGAGACGAATATATTTTTAGAATTACATATTTAAGTGTCCTGTGTGATTCATGAGCCAGGCGCTTGTGTAGTGGTTGTGGGGACCACACGCGGCCGACGACGCCTTTATTGCAACAAAGCTATATACCACGACTTGCAACAAATCGCCTCTTATTATGCAAAATTTTTGCTTTCACCGCACTTAGTGGACCAGTCATCATTCTTTGTACTGTATCTGCAAATAATAAAGTTCCTTGTGCAGTTGCCGTTAAGTTTAGTTTTATTATAAGCCGGTTTTATTAATTGTGCTTATCCTTACCAGATGTTGTAATACTTCCAGTATGTGTTGCTGCAAATCCGTTTGCATTTTTAATTAAATTATTTTAATGAGTTTGCCTCATTACCGCATTCTTTGTTAGTTTACAGACTGTTCAAAATTAGGTACGATAATAATAAACCTTTACTTAAATACTGAAAACTGATTGTATTTTTAAGTACATGTTTTGACTTTAAGAAGAGACAAGCTAATGATGTATGTGAATTTTAATTTAAAATAGTTTCGAAATACTCACTACTTTAGGTCTAACGAGACAGACAATCGATCGAGCCGACGAGTCCTCATCGCTGCTGCTCTCTAGACAGTCAGACAGAGATGGCGAGCGCTGTGGCGGCCATGATTTCGGAGCCTTCTCAGAGTTGGGCGAGGGTAAAACCAGCGGTGGTGGCAACCATGTACCCTGGCCGCGCCACCACGACACCAGTGCCGGCGCAACACCCACTACCATTGCCAGCCCCAACCGTACCATAATGCCGAGTGACAGTACCAGACAACACACGGAACAATAATAAAAGTTTCACAATAACATAGCCTTGCCGACGCACTAGGAAGTGCCTGGCGCTCGCCTAGCGCATTGTTCTTAAATAAAAACTTCTATTTTAGATGGATGCAGTCTCACACACTTTCACACATGCAATGTGTCACCAAACCGGCGAGCGGACGACACGGATTATCCATCAACGATCTGTCAGCGACAGTCGTAACATCACACGTGCGCCCAAACTATAAGATAATATTCCACATAAACATGATTAACTAAGCCGCTTCACGTGCCAAATGCCAGGGACTCCGGCGCTTACACGACACAACCGTCACAAAACGCATCATGCCAAACGAGTGAGTGTCCGCAATCCACGAGTTAATTGTCCTAGACGACCGGCGATTGGCACTCGAACACCCCGAACAATTGAACACGCGCGGTTTTGAACGCTTTGTGAAACTGTTGAAAATGTCGAAAGTTGAAAGTTGAATCGACCGGGTGCAGCACGGGACGGTGTTCCCTCACGCTCGCAGACAGACGAGTGGCGGTCGTTGACGCTGAAGCCCCCCTCCGCCGTGCCGCCCAGATGCCCCTCCAGCCGCCCGCCCAAAGGACCAACCCCCCTAGCCTTACATGCAAGAGAATGTCGCGCGAATTGAATACTCGCTGAAAGGGCTTCTTTGAAATGAGTATGGGAGCTGCACACGTTTTTGTTTATTTTTATATTACCGCCAAGATTCCGTAGCGTAGCACAAAATGATTGACTGCCAGTACCGTTAGCGCAATCTGGTGTCGTAAACTAGGTCAGGCATGTATGCAATACTCGTAATAGTCAATAAACCATTTGGTCAGAAACGTTGTAACTGCATAAAACAACGCTGTAAAAACGACTTTATGGAATTATTACATAAACAAGGCATTCAAAATAGAATTTTTAAACTATGAACGAAGAAAAATCAAGTCTGTAAAGTTGGTTTCATAATAACTACGTACTTCCTTTGCAAAGTAGACTGCAAATGCAATAATTACGATTGAATATTTATGATACAATCAGTGGTATGTACTTAATATTTCAGATCTCTACACCTCAATGATAATATGATCTGCAACGCGTGTGTGCGTGTTTAACAACAGAATTATATGAAAATCCTTGTATAAACGTAATTGCATTTGCATGGTAGAAAACAGGATTGGTGGGGAGGCGGGACTGCAGCAGGATCGATACATACAACGTAATATGAATTTAACTCAGGATATGGATAAACAGACCGGATTCAGGTAGAGACTGTTATACAGTCAGTAGCAAAATAATAAATACGTGATATTTAGAACTAGGATTTTTAATCTGCGTTAAAACCTTTGCAAAAATGTGAAACCCAATAAGTAGGCAGATTGCATCAGCCGGTTGGAGGCAGAGGGGGATGGAGCGCAGACAGATCGATGCTGCTACTGACGTCAGCAAAACCCAGACTGGGGGCGGGTAGACATAAAACCCATATATACTGAAGCTAAAATCTCGAAATTGTCACTGACTAGATATTTATTCATGTCTCGCCCAATAAAAAGGATGTCTAATGATGTATATCCAGACATTCCCACATACAAGTATCTACTGAAGTACTTGGTATTTAGTTTCTGCGTAAGCACAAGCCATTTATTTCAATAATTTAAAGAAACAAGGATAAGGTATGGATGGTAGCATATAATAATCTGCGTGATTCCTTAATATTGCACTATATCCCTTTGCTTTCTTCTCTAGTTAGCTTTGGTTGCGGTTGATGATATACTTGAATTCGCAGAAAGAATAAACATCTGTCCTGGTGCGCCAATGTCGGAAAATTGGTTACGTAATAACGAGGTGAAAAATTAATGATTATAATATGCAAACCGAGAACGCAGAAGGTCGAAACAAGACTATACAACGTAATAGATATGCATAAAGACTTGCAGAAATTTTGAAAACCATTTGCATAATCTTAACACATTCAAAACGTTACTGGACAATAGGATTAAACATCTAGAATTTGACAACAAAAGGAAAACCTGGCGACCTTGTTTAGAAGAACATTTAAATGAAACATACTCGAAGGCTTGGTGGCTATTCTAAGTATTAGTTCATTGATCTCAATACGATTCTTCATGAAGACCGTGTACGCGTGACGATGAATACTATAAAAGTAAGATAACTGCAACCCAGCTGCCAACTAGAGCGACCTTAAACGATTCTATATATTCACATAACTTATGAATACCTACAACCTTTCATTTATTTTAAAAATTCTAACCGGGACGGAGTTTTTAAGTCTTAAATTACACTTCGTCACAATATTCATACAAGATCTTGAGACATGTAAACGTTTTTTCCGTTCCGTTTTTATGTATATGCAGAGGCTGCAACGGTCCTTACATAACACAACCAGGAGGAGGGTAGGCCGTGTCCGCGAGGCTGTATGGAAGTGGGACGCCGGATCGATCAGGCACAGGGCGACGAACCCAACAACCTGGTACCAGCTGACCTATATTTACTATTCCCGCATTACATTAACAACTCTCAATATAATATATCAAGAGCCAATTTCCAATAACAAAACGATTAAAATGCAAACTTTTATAGCAGTCTTTTGCTAAATTTCTAAATTGGAAAGTCTGAATTGGTTTTGGTTGCGTCTGATCCACTTCTAAATTGCTTGTTCATGTCACTTTCGAAAGAACAAAAACTTGAATACCATTTAAAACCCGATAAGGGTTAAATTAAAAGTATTTAATGGCGATGTTAATTACTATAATCAATAACAAGTTGCGAAAACGTATTTGCAAAACGCTATCATCTATGCTGTTTTTCTAAACTAGGAAATAAATAATCCTTTAAAAGGACAGAATCCATTTATTGGTTGTCATTTAGATATACTATTAATTTCCGTTCCGTTGATGGTAATAAAAAGAAAAAGTGTGTATGGTGTATGTTTTTATTAAAGTGTACATAATTTTATCCAATAAAGGCGTCAAATAGTATGTTACGAAAACTCGGTTGCCATTAAAAAAAGAAAAAAAAATGTTATTATAAATATAAAATAAGTCTACATTGAACGTTTATAAAATTGGAAAAGGAATTCAACTATTGGTACAGGCCATTCGTTTATTGAATGGCCGACAGTCGAGAATCCCAATTTAAATAACTGTCATCTCTGCTCATTAAGATAAAAACTACCATAAGCAAACTTATTGTACGTTAAACATAAAATTAATATTTTTGGTCCTTCCGAAAAATAAATTCTAATATCCAACTTGTCTAACTAATGATAATGATTCTTGTTTCTCTCAAGTACTTAATCTAGCGTACGGCGGATTATAGCGGATGCCATAGGAAACGTTGCAGCACGACCACTAGGTCAGTTGCTTCCGTAAACTAACGGCTCAGTTGGCGCGTGGCGTACTTATCTCGTTGCATTTTCATTCACCAGCCTCTTTGCATGGTGCGCGGTAACCGATCCTGTTTCCACACCAAGCCTTTCATTTCATTTAAAATGCTTGGAGTAACAAGTTCTTTTACTTCACCTAAAACTTTCATTAAAGTAATGCTGTTCTAGATTTCTATAAAATTACTTTTAAGTGTAGCTTTGAGGTCGTATCAGCGGGTCATCTGAGGCCGTAGGTTCAAATCCTACTTTCATATGATTTGGACGAATACTGTCGTCTACACCTTGATTTTCGTTAATCCAAAAAGTTAATTATACGTAATTTTGAAGTCTCGCAACATACCATTTCTATCTTCAAAGGAGTTGCTTTAATATGAAATTTGAATGGGACTGTATTAACAAGGCTCCATAAACAAATAGTTTGCATACCGAATTTAACTGAAACAACGCATAAATATCAATAGCAGTCTACCAACCTAACAAATCAATATTAAAATAGCTGACAACGTTACGATCAATCACTCCTAACTGCGATACACCGACCGACATTCCAATCTTGAAATGAATCAAAATTCGTTATGCTGGACTCTTTAAGAAATAGGGGAAAATATCGATGTTTCCGCAGTCAGCCTACTTCCTTAACCATTAATCATATAATTCTGCAGTAACCTTTAGAGGGACTTGGCAAAATAATATACAGCGATATCTGTGATGATTATACTTTTCCACAGATATTCTTTCATGTGAGAAGACAGCCGACGAACTGATGTATTACCTGATGGTAAACAATTGGTGCCACGCATGGATACCTGCAACACCAGTGGAGTTACAAGTGCGTGGCCAGCCCTTTTGGGAATAGGGTTTCAGAGATTTAGGATTTGGGGTGACGTGTAGATTTAGATAACCAAATACTACTAGTTTAGACTATTCATAGTGTACCATTAACCAATTTTCCAAGGATCAAGTCAACCAAAGGTCACAAGTACGACGAATAGAGATAAATTAAAGAAATATGGCGCAAAAAGACTGACAAAAGAATCATCTTGTATATTTCTATTCTCAAAGATTAGTATTCCAGACGATTGTATGACGCATTTCATTCAGAAAGGAAGACATTAAAGACAATTAAGATCATCGACTGCAAAACTGAAACGAGTGACCACATCAATGTTATGGAAGCAGTTCATTTATAGGAACATTCCTGGGAGTTAGTGACCGCAATTAGCTGCAGTAGCTAGACAGTCACTTGCAGACGATGCACTAGTTAATGTCACGAAGGGTCCCGACACCCGTACTCCGAATATTCGTAAATAGCGCGAGCGGCCGGGCCGCATACATCTATTTCGGCCGCGCGTCGTTTTGTTTCGCACCGCGTACCAATGCATGCTGTATGCGCTTACGCACAAATATATTCACGTCATCGCTTAGGGATGGTAAAAATAAATTAAAAGAAAATATAAAAATAACTTCGTCTACTTTATCAATTCCTGTAAGTATTAAAAAAAAGATACCGCCTGAAATAGAGGTCCTCACCGAATTAGTGAACTAAGGAGAAGTCAAGTTATTGATCTTCCTATATTTCACACTCTTATGTCGTGAACAAGGTAAATATTTGTTTGCATAGTCTACCTAGTTTTAGTTTGTTATTTGAATTGTTGAACAAACCTTGTAGTTTTTATCTTATTTCAGCACAGTATAAATAGTTTCTAGATTTTCTGAACTATGATCAAAGTACCTAACAAATAATAAAGAGGCCACTTAAAATGTGATATAGTTTTCGTAACATATTAAAACATATTACACCACATTTCCCTACACAGGATTTTCTCTTGTGTAGCGGGTGCGTTTAATAACATACAAAGCCACATAAACAACACGCCCAGACCAGGAAAAAACCATTTGTTGATCACCCAAAGCATGCGAAGTGGTGGACAGTGGTCCAGCCATCGTGGCCAACGGTGCAGAGTGAACAAAGAGGATTGTATCAATAGAACGCGGGTTCAAGTAAAACAAGCATTTGGGAAAGGCGGTCCTGTGTATATTTCCATTACAAAATAATATACAATTTGCTTCATTACATTATATAAAATAGAACATTATTATTTAGGTAAAGATAGGAACAAAAGCCCCAGTTCATAAATTAAATAATGAGGCTTTTAGGAAGGTAAGGGTCCCAATTGTTTTAACGATTTCTGATATATTAGGAGAGAGAAACGAGACTATTCTCCCTCTGTCCTCTAATAGAATACTTCTCACATAAATAAATGGAAAGTGGAGCTTGAAAAATCCATTTACAATTTTCAATAACTAACCGAGTGTCAACCCTATCTTACTCACAGCTCATAAAGCAATAATCATCGGATTGTATGGATCCCGATTCAGTTGATCAGCTCAATGGTATTTCGCGCATTTTTATTCAGTTTGAAAATGTTTTTACTAGATCAACAGATAACGGAAGTAGGCATAATTTATAGTTTTAATAATATTGTTGAATACTGACCGCATACAATGTCTTACTTTATACGACTCTGTCTGTATAGTTTAGAGGAATGTAAACAGTGTGATTAATTTCTGTAGTTTGCGAGTTGTCTACATATATGAATAAAGCGTAATTCCAAGCTTTCAACAGCCAAATATTGCTTTTGTGCAAAGTGTAGAGTACTGAATTGTTTATCTAGATATGTTTTGTCTACTTTTTCATCTATTATCTATGCTTGACATTAAAATATAATGATACGGAATTGTATAATATCCCAATTATTTTTGAATATTAACGACCTATCGTAAAACAGTAAATTAATTGAAAACAGCGATTTACTCACTTGAATTAAATAAGAAAAGCTCTACTAGTTTCAAGTGTGTTTCACATTCTCAATTATTTCGCTATCATTTATGAAATATAAAGGTAGAATAAAACATATTATGTTATAACCTTTATGATAGATAGTAATGAGAAGCGACATCGTTGCAGTGATCCGGTACTGCCGGTAGGCGCGGTGCACGCGGAAGTCTATTTCGATCGCGACTTATTTTACTACCACCATTAACAGGTGGCAAATTACACACTGCTACGACCATGCAATAATCTTATACAAAATCTAGACAAATATTTTTTTAAACAAAACTTTTGTTGTTTATTTGTTTTCTTTTGCCTTAAATGAGGTCTGAGGCTAAGAGATCAGTACAAGAGAAATCCAAATACTAAGTGGGCGAAACCGCAGGCGGTACCTAAGCTAGTTATAAATAAAAAGTAGAGCTTTATACCTAGACTTGAGCTAAATAAGATGTAGAATTTTGAACGAAGTCTAATACTAAACTTCTAGGTCAGCTTTAACATAACGGTATTTTAATTTGAAAATATATAAATACAGGCTGTTTTTAGCCAGATATCTAATTATTTTATTAACTGCCTCGTGGTTGTAATAGCGACTTTATTCGATCCCGGATAGGGTAGAATATTGCATTGCATTTTTATGAAGGCATCCAGATTACGATGACACCCTCACCGTTGATCCGGTACTTCACAGGGCTCATACTTGGAAAATATTTACCTTACTCAAGGTCTCTATCAAAATTATTATAAATATAAGAAAATGATGGGTGAATTAAAACCTACAACAAATTGTTACCAAAATATGTTGTTAAAAAATCAGGCCGTAATTGGGTAGTTTCCTGGGTCAAAAATAAATTAATTCGACATTTTAATACAATGAAATATCGAAACATAACTATACTTTTATTCATCGATCGATTGATACACAAAATTTTCAAGCTAAATTTTAAGAAAGAAGTACTCAGTTTTTCATAGAAAAGTATCGTTTTTGACATTTGGATAAAGTATTGAATTTGATTAGTTGGAAACTACCGTATTATAATAAGCCCAACGACAATACCAATACATAGGTATTTTATCCAAGAGTAACACGCATTTGGCACACCGGGCGGTCTTTTGGTCCATCGTGTGCGATACGACTCGTCTGCCAGTCAACAAAGTGGATTATATTCGACGGGCGACACAGGTGAGAGGAAAATTACAAAATAATATTCTCAACGTACAAAATTAATCGTCTTACTAATACTAAGTACTCCGCGTCAAGTGTCCGTGTTATCTGTGCCCTTATCTCTGTGCTATCATAAGTGGTTTTGTATTTATTTGTTCTTGTGATTGGCATTTCTACAATATACTGCAGCATTTTTTTAGAGTGACATGGACATGTGTGCTTGACATGAAGTGTCGTGTTTATATAAGGTTATAAAATGGTGTGTAAAATCATAATAAAATGATTACAAACGTAAGTAATAACTCTTGTTGCCATCTATGAACAAAACACAAATACCTTGAAATTCATTAATAAAAGTGTTCGATGACACGCTAGGGCCATCTGTCGAGAAGTTTAGGAAGTTATTTAGTTTAAAATTAAAGCAATAACGTGTATGTTTCTCGTAATGAATTAATGCAAATAGTTTTAATATGTTTCACCTCTAGACGTGAGCACCTGAGGCTTAGCCACTTGACTAATTGGCTCAAAGAGTTCACATTCTTGTCAAAAGGATTAATCAGTCACATGGCGCACATGTCCATAATATGATTATCTTGTCCACTTGTTGGTAATACTAATCCGTTTAGTAGTAACATTGAAAAGTTTAAAGAATTTAAATATTTGTAATCTTATACCATAACAGTAAAACCAAAGAGTGTGTAGTTCGGCTTTTCAGCTATGGACTGTTACAATTACAGACAGACAGAAAAAACAGTAAATTTAAAACCTAGATAAAATTGGCATAGTGATACGAATTTAAATAATTGTAATTGTAGTGGTACGAAAACTTGTGTAGGGACTCGATATTTTTATTGGAACTGCTCTTTGTGTGATTCTATGTTACCTCTTTAGAACCTAGCAATGCTGAGAATAGTCTTTTAAGTTTTTAACCCAATGTCGCTATATTATTATGTTATTAATGTGGTACTGCTCACCTCTCTTGCTATCTGATCGAGGGCCTGCTCCTCCGCCGTGGCCTTCGTCTGCGTGCGCTGACGCCGCGACGGATCCATCCCGCACAACACACTTCACACTCTGCGCACAAACATTTAATATTGTTAATTTATTTGCAATTTTAAACTAATTGTGATTATCCTGGTTTTAGGTTTACAAACAAGGATATAGGTACATTTTGCTTATATGGCTAACAGTTCTAAAAATAATATTTAAGTACTACCAATAAGGATTTAAATAATGAAATGACAAATACTAATTTCAAATATACCTAATTTTACACACTTTCGGAAACTATAAACAGCATTTCTGATTTTATTTACTTTGTCTAAAACAACACATGTTTTAAATAATGTATAATAGCATAAATCCTGTTTAGAATTTGATTTTTATTTTTTTTCCTTTGGTTTACGATAAGCATATCTTGTTTTTGGTAATAGTATGAAAAATGCATCATAGCATTGTTTGCATGTAGACACTACCTACATAGGCTAGAGGCAAGCCAATTCTATTATTAATCAAATTAAGAGTGCAATAAAAAAAAGCTCTCCTTTTATCTGTCTGAGAATTGACCATTACACAGAATTAACTCACAAAATTCACTACTTAGTCTATTTTATCAAAGAAAAGCCAGCACAAACAATTTTTATGATACAACAAAATATTAATTTAATTTGTAATGGCATGCAAGTGATAAGCAAATGTGTGCATGTTGTGTGACCTTGGATTATTGTATGGAGGCAACAACAATGTGTCAGATGCATGTTATCATTAACTCCAACAAGGTTATCATTTGTGGAGTATTGTTATGCTACTGTTTTAATTACTCATTATTACCTCCTTACAAGAAGCTCTGTGCTACTTTCAAACATTGTATGTTCTTTACTTTGTTTTGTTCTGTTAATGCAGTTGTATACTGCATCTAACTTTAAGCTATTGTAAAATCTTTGTACTTTGTATGAAGATAATTTGATATTCCTATCAGATTTTATTTATTTCTTTATGTCTAGTTGAAACATATTTATATCTAATAAGCAATAACAACCATAATACCAATGCTTCTATCAAATATTTTTGGTTTTAATACTAGAAGCAACAACAACTTGTTACCTTGTGCTACAAACAAATATGTGATATTGTACCAACTGATAAGATTAATGTGTTTACAAATATAAGATACTTACAGGACTAGAGTTTAATATGTAGAGACACAATGGTAATACAAAAACATCAGTGTGAATAACACTAAAGAGATGTAACACATGCAGTGTAACCACTGACCCAGTGGAAGTTCCCAACTAATTCTATTTATATGAAAACCTTACTGTGTTGACACAATTTTATAAATATTGTTACACTCATCAGTCACATAATGTATTATTTTGTGCAATACAATAGTCGAGCACGTATTTTGGATCCAATATTCATAAACAGAGAAGCCACTTGCTGACCACAGTCACAAATTAATTAACATAAATTTAGAAACAGGTTGTCTATAACCTAAGGGGTTCATTGCGCTTATCCCGCGTGCTTGTTTCCTCTAAATCGTATTGGAGTCACGATCACCAGGAAAACGGGTGGGCACAAAGCCAACACAGTTTTTTATGGTAGTCACTACAATGACATCATTGCATACTTACTGGGACAGTTACAGATGTAAACACATCACTGCAACACTCACTATCACCTACTTATCGGTCATCAGTCCGGACACGATCTCACAATTATGCTAATTAACTCCGAAGCGCAAAAGAAACGTAAAAAAATTGCAATATTTTAAGAAATACGGCGACACCAATCCTCTGCCTACACGAATCACATTGAATACGCGCTTAATACACAATTTTCACTAATAGTTACAGATTGCGTGGCACGGTTTTGAATTCATAAGGTCAGTCATGAAGTTTATTTATCGTTGTAATAGAATATTATGCCATTTTTACTAAAATTAATTTACAAAAGCCATGTATGACATGCATGCCATTGCCATTTTAAATCCGTTGCGTTCGAGAACAGCCCATTGGAATGTCAGTTAATTTTACAGAAGCGTTCAGATTGGATTATACAAACTAAATCGTATTAGTTTGTACCTGTTTCAAAAGAGAGTTTTTTTGTTTTACTTAGTGAAATAGATATTTTCATCAATTTGGGTAAATTATTTTCAGCATATTTTGTTCTAAGTGCTAGTGTTAGTGTTGCCATTTATGCAGACTCAATACGATTTGTACCAAGTGATTGCGGAATATTGAGTATTATTATTAAGGACTCCACATTTTTTTTTTAAAAAAAGGAAAACAATAGCTTTGTTTCAGTTAAAAGTACAATACCAACTATCAGTAATGAATTCTATTTGTGTATACTTCACAACGTTTAATTATTAAGCGAATTTATTTTTATAGCTTTCACATGTAATTTTTTGCGTATTTATGTCATAATTTGTCATAATTATAAAATAAAACACGGTCATGTTAATTAGGAAAAATTTATTGAAATTATAATTTCAGAATCTATTGCACACTTCCATTCATCCTAGTGCCCACATTTTCACTGTGACTGTGAATAAAACTTAAAACTAAATGAGAGAGTTGTAGATTACTCGCTCTTTGTCTTCGTGTCGTCCTTGTAGTATAGGAATACAAAGGAAAACAGGAATACGCCAATCATCATGGAGAAGGCGCTTACATAGTATGGGTATGCGCTTGGGATGAATCGCTCATACTGTGTGTGTTGCAGAGGACGTACTGACACCTGCGAAATCAAAAGTAAAATCACTAACTTAAAAATGACATATTTAATCTTTCAATCAGTAAACTTTTGAGTTCAAAATAAATGACTAGAATTTTAAACATTTTTTAATCTAAACACATTTTATCCAATCTGTACTGACCTGTGTTGCATGATAAAGTCTGGTGTATCCAATTCTATCATAATCAACTTTGAATTGGTAAACACCCCAAACATCAGGGACCTTGAATATCGCCTCGTATACACCATTAGGCTTCTTCTTCAGAGTTGTGCGGATGAAGGGATCAATGCGCACAAACTCCAGCTGGACATCGTTGGCATCAAATGGCTGCCATTTGCCATTCTTGAGCTCTTCAATTTCAATCCTGTATACCTGTAGAGGGAGAAAAGGGAAAAAATATAAACTCAATACCATTTTTATAAGGGGTTATATAAGTTTTATTTTATTTTTTGAGGGCAGAAAATCATTAAATTACTTCTCTTGCCCTGGACAAGGTGAGAGAGGAATTGTAAGATTCTTACTGACTACAAACCATGCTGTTTTTTCTTCTAGTTCAGGCAAAGGCTGCAGTGCATTATTGGACTTGACCCATAGCCCATAACCATATAAGCAGATATCTCATTTGCACTTCTTAGGTTTAAGTTATTTTGTTGTGTGCTTATTGGAACCTATCATTCTACATGGACATATCCATATCAACCAAGTTTAATGTCAATTTATGAAATAATATACTTACAACAGTGTCTGTGATAGTGTAAGTGTTAGAGGACTCCTTCTCTCCTTCGCGGTGGTGGTCGACGTTGCGAACGCGCAGACGGCCACGCTCTCCGAACGCCCATTGGCTAAGGTGAATAGACAGAGCTTTGTTGCCTGATTGGGCTGCACTCACTTTGTCACCCTGAGAAACAAATAATGTGGGTGAAAACATAGCATATATCCAAAACAAATGTAAGTTCTGTGCTACTCCTTCTTCGCTTCCATTGACCCGCCCTTTTGGATGGCACACAAGGGTCAAAGCCCTTTTATCAACTTTAATATTTAATATCCAATTATATACTGTAGATTCTCAAAAACCGAAAAAACACAATATTGCTTTGCTTTACTCAGGATTTGATCCAGAATCTGGTTGGTTTGGTAGTTCTATTAGTGACAACTTGACAAAAAAGTTAACATACTTTAAAAGATATCAAATCAAATTCAAGTTTTACATTGAATTATACAAGTACCTACAGATAATAAGAAACAAACTATATAAAAGCTTGTACAGATGCAACTTACATGAACTTTAGCAACACCAGAGTTGAAGGCCTCGTCGGAGAAGAAGAAGAGAGAGCCACTGAAAACAATGCGAGCATTGTTCCTTGCCTGCAGGGCAGCAATCAGTACAGTCTTACGGCCAACTGCATGGGGATACTCCTTAACCTGAAAAATAAAAAAAGTACAGTTATTAAACATGAACTAAAGTTACTATCATATCTATTAATAATATTTAGAAATATAATCAAAGAACACAATAGTATGCTATTTGTGTTTAACACTAACCCAGTAGTAGTTTTCTATATTTTATTTGAAAAGAATTACCATGCTAATATTATGAGAATTGTCTTTATGGTAAACTTTAAAGTACCTGGTTCTTAGGGTTGTAGCTGTAGGCTGTGGAATCAGCAGTCAGTATAGGCAGAACCAGAGTGTTGTCTTTGTCCAAAATAAGACCAGTGCCTTCAAACAGCAAGGGTTGCGTGTTCTTGTCTCCAACAATGGTTGGTGCAGAGATTAAGTTCTTGGGAGAGACCACAATTCTTGTGTGTTCACCATCATCAGAGACATCATAGTTGAAATGGTCAATAACTGCTGCTGACTCTTCATCCATCTGTACAAAAAATATAATTTGTCAATGCAGTCATATATCGATAATGTGACAAAAAATGTGTAAATAAATTATTGTCTCCAATTGGACAGCTTGGCTTCGGTTTCTGAGTAGACCAATGATAATATTAAGTGTAATGAACAATTTTTTACTTACAAATTAATAATATTCATACCAGTGAAGTTCAGTGGCTAGACTTTCCTTTATGGACCGTCGAGTTGAGCGTTCATTTTTTTTTTTGTAGATAGAACACATTAACAGAAGGCTTTTTACAAATTTTTATGTTGCGGAAACTCACGGTTTACGAGATATAATTATTTAAAAATTGTAAAGTCTATTGAAAAATTCACGCCAAATTTGACGTTTCGCGTGTTGTTGACTTCTTTTTTTTTTTTTTTTTTGGAGTATTCCTATTGAATATAGGTTATATTGAAATAATTGATACATTGTCTTTTGGCATAATGTTTTTAATGTGCTACAAAAGTTAGTGACAGAAATGAATTGCTGCGAAACCGACTTTACGTGGTCTCTTTTCTGCCCTACCCCGAGAGTGTTTTTTAAATTCGCGAAGGCGCGGAGGGGCGGGGCGGCCCGCGAGCTGAGGAGCAGGTGGTTATAACGCACATCGCCGTGGCTGAGGCTGGCCGGCGAAGCCGGCCAGCAAGCCGAAGCCGCGGTGATGGGCGTAAAACCATCTGCGACGATTAGCTCGCGTGGGACCGCCGGAGCCCCGCAGCGCCGCAGCCGTGACAGAAGCCATGCCTGCTGCATGTTGCAAACCACCCAGAAGTAGGAGCCCGCGTAGACTTTGCCTATTAAGTGACTTTTAGTGTTTTGAGGTAAGGTTATAAAAAATCGTATTTCTCGGCAACTGTGAGTTGCCTTGTCATGGGAGTGGTACTGGGGGAAGGGGGCATCCTCCCCACTGCGGTACGATTCTAAAGTTATACATACATACATACAAACTATCCGAAAAATCTATCCTAACCTCAAAATTTTAACAAATTTTGACCATGGATATCTCCGTAACCATAGGGCTCCGCGGGGTGGGGATGGGCCTGGGGGGTAGTCCTCACCCTCCCCCTCCCCCCTCCCCCCATTTTGACCCCAAAATCGACGGTCCATAAAGGAAAGTCTAACCAGTTCAGTCAACCACAAATGATTTACACGAGCTTAATATTTACCTCAAATCCACATTCGGAGGCAATTTCCCTGTAAACGTCGCCGGCGGCTGCGTTGCCCGCCATGAGAAGGTTACCGCCATCATCGATGAACTTAGTAATAGCTTCTGTGTCGATTTGGCCGCCAAACTCCAGTACCGAGGGGGCGAATACGATTAGATTCTTATACAAGTACTCTCCATACTTAGACAGCAGTAGGTTCGGGTCGTCCGCTAACTTGTACGTCAAGGTGTAACCCCTCTCTGAAATGGATATGTGAATGAATCGATGAAATGTTATTTATAAGAAAATAGATGAACTGAATAAAAATTGCCCGTGTGCCTGATAAAAATCAGCTATAAAAAAAATTGATAGAATGATACCGGCGCCACATAGCGTTTTACTAACCTTGCAAAGATTTAAAGAACTGCGAGTGAGTTTCCCTTATGTTAAGATTATCAACTAAAACTAATGTTTCTTGCTCAGCTAGAGCTAACGATAAGCTAGCAATAACCCCTAATATCAATGATATCTTCATTTTTATTTTAGTCGGCCACCAGTCTCACAAAACGTCAATTTATCAACCAAGACCAACACCAATCAATGAATGACGTGTCCCGTCAACATTAATAGACAATTTTACTTTTTTTAAAAGTTAAAATTATTCTGTCTATGATTTGGCAAAAAAATTGTTTTGTGCAGTTGGCAGCAATGAAAATTTATCAATCTGTGGTATTAATTTATTTTGATTGACGTTTCGTAAAATGATTTATTTTTGTATCGAAAACTGCTGTCCGATTTATCTAAATAAGTAAACTTAGACGCACGGAGTATTAATTTCGTTAATTAGTCTTTCATAAGAGTATTTACAATGATCATATCGCGGTCCAAGCACCGCTCTTCGGTGGAAGTGTGTGCGGATTGCGGTGCATCAGGTCAGGGCGATGTTCTAGTTTTAGATTTGTATTTAATTGTTCCGGTCGTAATTTGTGAAGTGGTTTCTAAGTTGTTTGTTGGCCGTAGATCCGTCATGGGCTTCGATAAACCGTGGGCTGCTCCTGTGTGCCGAATGCTGTAGTGTGCACCGTAGTATGGGACGACACATCTCTCATGTTAAATCCTTGCGCCAGGGATCCTGGCCACCGTCGCTGTTAGCTGTACGTATTAAATAATTTTAATCATCCTTAATGCCGTCTAAGAATCGTAAAGGATCTGCTGGCCTAATTACTTTAACAGATGATTGTTTTAATTCAGTGCTTAGTCATCTGGATTATAATGAGTTTAATAGAACAATGAGCTTAACAACAAGTCTCTGACTAGAGTCTATATTTAGAAACACTTGGACAACTAGCAAAAAATATGAAAGGATAAATTCATGACAGAATTATTGAAGCAGAATATAATATAGAAGAAGGATGTGTAACATGTATGTTTTTAAATATTATTCTCTGAGTGTATAATACTATTCAGATGGTGCAAGCACTGACAGCTCAGAACGTGAACTGCATCTGGGAACATTCCTTACTGGACACTTCAGCCCCAAAACACCTTCGCAAGAAACCTCAACCTAAAGACCCTTTACAGTAAGAACAATATTGCTTAACTTTACAACAGTATCATCAATTACAATGAATTATCTGATAAGCTATCTCTCCCCAACAAAACTATGTCAACAAATGAAATCTAGGTACCTACCTAAATGGAGATTTGCATAATTATATTACTTGGAAATGGAACAATATAATAATTAATATTGTTTATCATGTAAACAAAATGAATGCATGTTCCCATAGCTGCAAAGCTTATTAAGGTCATGTAGCTAGTTTAACAAACCTTATGAGGTCTAATTTAGCAATTGTATATTTTAGCCCAGTAAAATCAGAGTTCATTCTTGCAAAGCACCTAAGGCTTGCTTATGTACTGAGAGCAAGAAGAGATGAACCCCCTAGTGAGCTTGGCAGACAGCTGCACAGTGCGGTCAGAAGCTCTTCCTTGGACACTGCTATGAGGCTTTTGGCCCAGGGAGCTGATCCTAATTACTATAATCAGGTTAGTACTCAACTTTTTCAAAAGTAGTGTGGTTTGGTCTTGTCTAATGTGTTGTCTGTTCTTATGTTTAAAACCATAAACCATAACAACAAAAAAATTGAGTTTCTTACATCCAGCCATTTAAAGTTAATGTTTCTAGTGTTCAAAATATTTGTAAACTGTTTGTAATCACTGATTCATTCAAAGAGAATACAATTTTCCTTCCTTAATTTTATTTACGTGTTTACTACCATTAAATTCAGTTTTACACTTAATAATGATACAACAGTAATAAATACTTTAGTTAAATTAACAATGTTATTATACTGGGATTTGCCACATTACGTTAGTCACAACAATATTTCTGTAAATACATGCTCCCGCGCAATTACGCGCGCATTAGGGCTTCTCTTCGTCGTAGCTTGCTGTTGTGACGCATATAAAATTAAAACAATAAAAAATCATATAATGACATTACGAATCCCACAAATGTGAAGTTGCACTTGATTAAATTTGTTAGCTGTAGGTATATTCATTTGTAGCAAGCTACTGAAAGCAGGCTTCCACTTTATTTGCATTTCTGAATCACTCACAAATCTAGGCTACCCGCGAATTTGACGATGTCATCGGTCCATCTAACTGAGCCCTTTCCTTCTTGCGCTACATTTGCTCCTTTAACCAGCCAGGAACTTTGCTCCATAATGTCATCAGTTTTATGCAAGCCTCTATCTATCATTCTAACTTCAATTCTTTCTGACTTGAGCGCGTTTATTATCGTCCTACAGGAGAAGGGCACGACTTGCCTACACGTGGCCTGTCGTGCTGGTCAACCAGCACAAGCTGAGCTGCTGGTAGCTTGGGGTGCCGAGCCCACCGCACGCGACCACTCTGGGAACATGCCTGCAGACTGCGCTAGGTAAAATTGAAATATTAATTCCTGATTATTCTTGAAAGTTTTTGCTATAAAAATAGAGTACCTACTGTTCTGCGACTACGTAAGCATTGACATACTTACTACAAAAATAGCGTTTATTCCGTTTATTCGGGATAAATCGGGGTTTTTGTGCACATAAAAATAAAATCTACTTCTCTCCCAAGTTTTTTTATATAAATCCATTAAGTAATGTTTGCATATGATAGTTGTCAGGAAAATAGATTGTCCTGACAAAATATTGTATTATATAATTTATAAAGATACTTTGCTCGTCTACTCGGGAATGGAACTAGCGCCAAGTAAGCCAAACCAACAAAATAAACTAACTCAAATACAAACAAAATCTTCATCATTACTTGTTTGTTACGTAATGAAGGTTATGAGATGCTCTTCAAACCAACACAAAGCGGGTGCCTACTGTTTTGGAAAGTCGTTAATCTGCCTACGTAGTGTACTAGACATAGACTGCAGAACGGCGGTAACCTTTCGTTTTTTTTTATTTATAAATATGGCAGATGCAAGGTCTTTTAAGCTATATAACTCCTACAGAAACATTTTACAAATATGGAACTGAGATATATTATATTTTCGAAATGTTAAACATGTTTTTCGAGTTAATTATTAAAGTGTGTTTGAGTGATTGAACATAAAATATTGATTGGATTTATAATTTTAGCTGTAGGTTAGGTATTTTAGTTATTTATTAAATCTGTTATTGCATTTGAAAGAATATTAACTTTATTAAATCGTTCAGACAGGGCGGCCACACGGAGCTAGCAGATCGTATGACAGAGCTGGTGTATGAAGCTACCGACCGTATGATATACTTCCTGACGGGGGAGAAACCAGACCACGCGTCCGGCAGACACTACATAGTGCCGCGAGCACATGACACGCATGAGATGACTGATGTCGCGAAGGCGGCGAGGGGCAAGCTGCAGTTGGTAAGTTTATGTGTAGCAAAAAAATACATAAATATACACAATTACGCATCTATCATTGGTTAATTTATTTATATTTTTATATTTTACATGTGTACAGCACAACCGAACCGCCTACATGTTATTTATATGTGCAAAACAAAATGTAAACATAAAAAAAAACATCTGCATCAAATATTGTGTTTAAATCTCTGGTAGTCATAAGAACTACTAAAGACTATTTTTTTTTTCTGACTGTAACACAACTATTTATAACATTATGTAAAACCTATTTTAATAGTGAACTTCATCGTTTACTTACATTGTATAACTTTACAATTCAATACTAGATGCCGTTGTGCGTATGACGTCATTTTTTACATGGCGATGTTAAGATTCTCCGCGACTTAATGACCCCCGCCAGTACATTTGTGTTTTGAAAGAAGGCTACTACCAAGGTGCACTCTCGGGCTACGTCCTACTTGGAATAGTCACTTGAGACTCCTCTGCATAGCAAGTCACGGACACTATTATACTTTTATCTCAATAATTGTATAATTTTTTGGAGGTCTGCATCCGTCACCTTCGTTCAAGCGGAAAGGGTTGTGAGGGACTGCGCCCTTTTTTATTTTACCAAAATATATACGTTGACAACATTGACCTGTCTTTCCTTCAAGAACGCGTGACTACACCGAACAACAATAACCTCTTACCTGACTAGATTTTCTATACCTAAAGGACTAGGTACATTTTGAATAATCTTAATATGTATTTTGGTCACTGGGAACTATAAATAGGAAGCATTTAACTTTAATCTATTTTTCTAATTAAAAGTTAAACATTGTCATAAAACTGAATTTACCTCAGTTGTTATATAAATAATAAAATAAATGTTATTAATATTATTGCTTGTTTCCAGCTCCCAAATCATCTATTTGAAGAACTTGTTATGGACATATATGACGAAATCGATCGCAGAGAAACAGAAGCCAGTGAGTAATATAGATCAACTTTATAACTTAAAATTTACTTCAAACAAATACTTTTTTACACCTTATTTCAAAACAAACAAGGTTGATAAACCCTTGAGATTTATACATTTTTCTTTTCAAACACATTTCATCATTTTGTACTTTATTGCAAAGTTTCTAAGGTTCATATTTCAATGAAACACGATGTCCACTCTTAAATGACCGTATGGTTATAGTTTGGCAGACAAGTGCAACTGGCTTGGAGAGATCTGGCGTGGTGTTTCTGCCAGTGAACCCTGCATTGTCAGCGCCGCGCAACCAGGGCAGGCAGAAACTGGCGAGGCTGTCCACTGCAGAGATGGCTACGCTACTACGAGACGTACTCGTCGATGCTACTAGAAGACAGCATATTGCCACGCTACAACCACGAGGTGAGTCCTACATTGAAATGACGGTTCGCTGGCCCACACCGCTGAGGAGAAAGCAAATCTGTTTGCCTCCCTCTTCGCGTCTAGATCCCGGTGACGCGCGGCCTCCTGCTTATCCTGATGGTTTCGAGACGAGTATGTCAGACATTCGCATCCGTCAGAAGGACGTCCGTAGGGTGCTACGTAACCTAGACGTGAACAAGGCTAGCGGTCCTGACGGGATACCGGCAATCGCTGCAAATGCTGAAAACGTTTGCGCCAGAATTGACTCCAATCCTGACACGCCTATTTAGGCTTTCATTTGAGGCTGGAAAAGTGTCAAGCTAACCTACAGCCCGTGCCCAAAAAGGGTAGTCGGGCTGACCCAGCTAACTACAGGCCCAGCTCAGTAACGTCCATTCTCTGTAAGACAATGGAACGTGTACTGAACACGAAACTCCTGGCATACCTAGAAGACAATGACAACTTAAGTGACCGACAATACGGATTTCTTATTATTTTTTGTTTGTGTTGTTGTTTTAATGTTTATTGTCTTAATACATATGTATTTGTTAATGTTCCCCAACAGAAAAGTGCCCTATTAATGAAAATTGGCACTTACGAATAATGGATCAAAGTTCAATGTCATTTATTAAAGTAAAATTGTTATTCTAGCTCCCACGACGTTGATGAACCCGTTGCTGTCAGCGAGCCACTTGAAGCACTTCTCACAGATGTCGGATGATGAGCCTCTTTACGACTCTGTAGCCTCCGACGAAGATTACGCTGCTTTAGCACCAATAGACTTAGATGTAAGTACATTTTAATATTTAGGACTTTAAGCGACACTGGCGCCACTGTCGGCGTTTCTAATTCTTTGTGTATAGATAACAGTGATGATAAAATTTTTTGGTAACAGATTTTTGTTTACAATATCATTAAGATTGAGAAGAGATGAAAGAGATTTTATTGTTTACAATACATTTCAATCTATACTTTACCTGATCAAGAGAAGATAGACACAGAAAAAGCAGCTGGAAGAGTCACAGATACTTGTCACAGTATATGCTGGTCAATATACCAGGAAAACTGATGTGTTAGTTTATAAGCTAGATTAAGTACTTAATATTATAGTATCAGCAATAAAAACAAATAAAGTGTGAAAAGTAACTACTAAACATCATGGGCGATAGCCTGAACAATACGTGCTATTCTTGTAATGACGGTACATGGTATTACCAACAGTTGTCGAGCGTGGTGCCCCGCGCGGGCGAGACTGTGTCCTCGACGTACAACCCGTCCCTGCCCCTCGAACACTCCTCCATAGACATGCGACGCACGCAGTCGCCCAGCAACTTCGCACACGCCGCCATACCCGAACAAAACACGGAAATAGAAACACTCAAGAAAGAAATTCACACTAAAGACTCCACCATCACCGAACTCAAGAATCAACTGAAGAGCTTACAAACTATTGTGGAACAACTAACGAAGGAAAACAGTGTCCTGAAGACGACTAGTAGCGTGGATGATGACCAGAGTATGACGTCACAGATTTCTATAAACGACAGCTCGAGTAATGCTCTAGAGCCGTCCAAAGCGCAAGAGAGAGGCAAGAGTCTCGAGACAGAGCATTTCAGCCGGCCGGAGGAGGTCGATGGCAAGTTGTCCCTGAAACCTGCGCAGCGACCGGTCAGTATGTATGAAACTAGAGAGGGACCAAAGAATAACTGGCAGGTTACTAAACACCAGGTACTAATTTATTAATTACACTAATTAATTTAGCGCGCAATAACACGCTAGTATTAAGGTGGATATCGTTGTTCTCATTGCAATAATCATTATCATTTTACATCATCTTTTTAACTGCTAACTTGTAGAACTTTATTAATAAAATTGAAACTGAAAGACACTTTGGATTGGAATTTAATATAATGTAATGGGGATTTAGACTAGACTAGGAATACTAGGATTAAATAATTTACTAATGGCTATAAAGTAGGGGTTATACTCACATTTTCAATTAGATTTAGTAAGTGATGAGTCGTGGTGGATGGAGGTTTAGGCCCCACTGCTCATGCATGAGGGTACGGGTTCGAAGCCTGGCAAGTACAAATGTGACTTTCCGAGTTATATGTACTCTCTATGATTTTTTGACACCACTGACATAAACATTTTGAGGAAACCTGGATTTGCAATTTCTAATTATAAGTTTGAAATCGCTAATCCGTTTGGTGATTAATGCTCAAACCTTCTCCGTGTGAGAAGAGGCCTTTGTTTAGTAGAGGCACTTATAGGCTGAGTAGCTTCTGCCCGTCACTTCGCATGCGTGGTATATTGATAAAAAGTAGCCTTTGTCCTATTTCGGTGTGTATCCTCCGCCTGTGCGAAATTTCATCCAGATCCGTCCAGTCGTTTCGGCATGACTGAAAAACATAAGTAAGATTATTTAAGTAGCGTTGAGTGTGGTCGGTCGTACAGCTGACGACGCTATCGAGCCTGGAGCGGTCGCTGTCGCCGGAGGAGGCGGCGGGGGCGGGGGCTGGGGGGGCGGCGCTGCCGGCGGCGGAGCTGGTGCAGCGGCGCGCGGAGTGCGTGACGCGCGCCATCTCCGAGCTGTGGGCGGCCGCGCGCGACCAGCACCCGCGCCTGCAGCAGCGCGCTGACTCCATCCGACACGCCGTGCGAGCGCTACTCGCGCTCTTCCCACAGGTACTGTTAAGCCTTTCCGTATCAATATCCAGGGTTTTTCAACTACAACTTGGTTTTCTTAAAAAATAGTATATGACAATGACTCATTTTTTATTGTTTTACAAGAGGAAAAGTTGGCAATTATGAACGAGAAATCATATCTGGCAAAAGTCCACCGTGACCACGCCGACAACAATTCAGTCAACTTTTTCATAAAAGTGTTTAATCACTTTTTAACAAAATGATGTAGGAATTTTCCAAACCGATACAACCTTCAAACTTTCGAGAAACGAGCATTCAGTACCGCCAACGTATCTTGGCGAGTCTGAAGTTAGCCGATTAGCTGCGCAGTACCTACACAATTTTGTTCCTAAAAGATCCATTGCGCAGACAAACGGCTAACTTCAGACTCGCCAACATACGTAGGCCGTATTGTACTCTTTCTTAAAAGGTCGGCCACGTGCCTGTGAATCCTCTGGTGCCGCAGGTGTCTCTATAGTCGCCGTAGAGCCTGTTCGTTGGTCTCCTATTCCATAAAAAACGCATTCTGAGTTTAGGGGAAGTAAATTCGATTTTCGAGCGAAATTGGAAGTCATTATTACAATTGCCAAATCATCTACACTAAGAATACGTAAAAAAATGTAAAACACTAATGTTGTGAGTGTTGTCTCAATTGAAAAATAAAGTTATGTTCACCCTTTACCTGTATATATGTTTTTTTATTTTCTTCTAAGGTTAGGTAATTAGTGACCGATATTTTAACACGTGAACTGATAATAAAACGAAATATTCCTGGAAGTCTAGACAAGGTTAAAATAGTGAGAAAATATGGATAGTTTGTTATACTAAAAACATTATTTTTTTTACTTATACAAATTGTTCTAATGACATTCGATGTTTTAGAAGATTTAACGAGTAATAATGTAAATGTTTCGATCGAGTAGTTTAGTCGGTCCCACGTGGGCGCCAGTAATGATGACCAAAGTTTTGGCGCCCACATGGGACCAACGTGTAATCTCAACAATTTAGTACTTATATATAATAAATACATAGAAATTTTTATGTTAGCTCAATATCTTTTCTACCTTTTACATATTTCAAGTTTAACGTATTTTTTATTTTCTTTTTGTGTGCTGTTCCGTTTGCGGGTTTATACCTTATTATAGTTAATCAGGGAAATGTTTAATTATGCAACAATAATCTGTAGAATCGCCTATGTCGTACGTGTGACAATAATGAAAGTCCCCCCCCCCCCAGCAGTGTGAGGAAGAGCCTGCGGTGTGGCAGATGGTATGCGAGCTGCGCGCGGCGTGCTCGGAGGTGTCGCTGGCGTGCGCGGCGCCGTGCGCCCTCAACGAGGTGCGCGCCGCCGCGTACGACCTGGCCAAGGCCACCAAGCTGCTCGTCACGCACTTCCAGCCCCACTCATAGCGATCGCCTCTCTGCTACTACACCACCCTGTAGGGCTGTAAACTTACTCCGAGACGTGACTCCGAGTGTTTGTGCTATTATATTTTCTACAGTATTTTACTCTTTTTGTAGTGCGACGACAAATGCTCGTCGGCTAGTGTTCATTTTGCGTGAGAGGTGCTGAACTAGCTTCGAAGACAAATTGCATTTGGAGCATTTTTGGGAGTTCCAGACAGAATTCACACACGCCTGCTTTAGATTGTAATTTAAAACATAAATTATATTTCTAGTTATAAAATGAAATTTAAAGTAATTCGTCAAATGATCAGTTGTCTTCCTTTAAGTCGGTTGTATATCGCAGCTCAACGTCACCGCAGCTAAGAAAAACAACATAAATATAAGTATACTTGACAAATCACAAATTCGTTATAAAAAAGACTAACTTTATGATTTTTCATGTTTATAATAATTATTAATATAATGTTTGTTTGTTTCCTTTCACGGGATCATAGGATCCCGGACCTTTGGAAGGCATACGAGGAGCCGAAGCCAACTCGCAGAGGCCCGTTGAACAATTAATATAAATGTGATGGGACATCACCCGGCAATTATACCCTGTATACACTATAAAAGTGCACCCAAGGACAATCCCCGGTTGATGCAGGATTATTTATTTATTTATTTGTGAAATGTGGTAAAAATTTATAGGGTTATAGGTATGGGTTGCTATGGACTGGTGGATATGATAGCTATGGAAATACTATGGCCCCTGCCCCTGATCAATATTGTTATATACGGATAAACAGGCAGGGGGTGACTGGCAAACTCAATTAATGGGCCCCCGGAAACGGCCGCTAGCATGTACGGGGGCGACATACGTTAAGCTGCTTGGGGAAGGAGAGGCATCCCACGGCTATCAGATCAATCCCGGAAGTACGATCAAGACCCCTACCAGCACCTTACTGAGACACATCCTTCCCCCGAGTCTCCTTCAACTCCTACTCGTGCGAATCTCCACTCAAGCCAGCCACTTAAGGCAAGAATGAGGTAGGAGGGCTTGTTCTTCATCAGTTTTCACTCCAGCTCGTCACGAGGACTAACCTGAGATGAAGAACAAGACACCTCCCGGGAGTCAGGTCCGTGGGGTCGCCACTGCCCAACAGCTCGCCACAAGCTGCCTTGCGGATATTTTTTTTTGACATGACAGGAGTGAGGGGATTTGAAGGGGCCGGATGAGATGGGTCCAACTACTGGATTACCCACTCGCCTCTCCTTTCGGTCCACCACCACAATATCAGGCTTATTGGCCACAATAGTCCTGTCAGTGATGATAGACCGGTCCCAGTACAATACCTGTAGTACGGCACTTCCGAATCCACAAGAGAGTATTTCAGAGCAAGCTGCTGATGTATGATCCTGGCTAAAAGATTATGCCTATGCAAGTACTCGCCGTTAGCTAGACGAGAACAACCAGAGATTATGAGACGAATTGATTCTTCCGGACGGTGACATACCCGACAGATGTTAACCGTGCCGTCCTTCACAATGAATCTCCGGTAGTTATTTGTCATGATAACTTCGTCCATAATTGCACAGACAAACCCTTCAGTTTCCCCAAAGAGATCACCGAATCGAAAGAGGTCACCGAATCGCAGCCAGGCTACACACGCTAACTGGTCTACATCCGGCCCGTGTAGGGTTTGGAAAAAGCATCCGTGAAGCTCCTTGCTCTGCCATACTTCCCTGCGAGCGTTGGTGTCAAGTACGACCGGTTTGCGCCAGTTCTCGTTAGCCAGGGAGGGCGGGGTGAGCCATTTGTCTACTGCCACTACATCTCGATGCATACCCACGTCGGCAGCAAGGAAATATTCCCTGAGATTACATACCTCGCGGTTGTGTTGGGTCTTGGCATTTAAAAAGCCTCGACCCCCACCCTTCCGCGGGATATACAGTCTCATCACCGACGATCGCGGGTGATGCATTCGGTATGCAGTCAGCATTGATCGGACCCGCCTATCCAGGGCGTCAAGTTCGGTTTGAGACCATTTGAGTACTCCGAAAGAGAACATCAATACCGGCATGACCCAATCTTTGAAGGCGAGCACATAGTTTCCGCCTGAAAGAAAGCTCTTAAATACCTTCTTGAGGCGACCAAAGAAACGCTCCCTCAGCGATTGCTTCATGTCAGTGACATTGATGCCTAAAGCTTCCAACATACCCAAATACTTATAGTTCTCGGTTGGGGAGAGGGACCTCAGGTTTATGGAATCCGTGAGTTGAGTGCCCACAGACTCCACAATCTCCCCTCGTTTTACATGCATGACCGCGCATTTGTTCACACCAAACTCCATCCTGATGGCGCTACTGAAGGTTTCAGTAAGCTTGAGTATTATTATTAATAATAATAATAATTTATGTTTCCTAGCTAAGCTGCTAGGTGATCTGTTGACCTATTGATACACTAGATGGGGTATATAAAAAACCACCTCTGTGTATTGAACTATGCTGGTGTATTAATATGTACTAATTAAACTAATAACACTAATGACACTTGTTTCCTAGCTAAATTACTAGGAGATCTGTTGACCTATTGATACACTAGATGGGGTTTATAAAAAACCACCTCTGTGTATTGTTCTATGTTGGAGCATTAGCACTATAAAAGCAATGACCCTGCCTGTTTATCCGTATATATCAATATTGGTCAGGGGCAGGGGCCATAGTATTTCCATAGTTATCATATCCACCAGTCCACAACAACCCATACCTATAACCCTATCAATTTTTACCACATTTCCAAATTAAAAAAAAAAGTCCTGCGTCAACCGGGGATTGTCCTTGGGTGCGCTTATATACTGCATACAGGGATAATTGCCGGCTGATGTCCCATCACATTTAGATTAAAACTGTTCAACGGGCCTCTGCGAGTTAGCCTCGGCTCCTCGTATGCCTTATAAATATAAAATATACAATCAAACATCGTACATAATCATAATCACACAAACATAAAATCACTCTAAAGTGTAATTTTAGAGTGATTTTAATAAATATATGGAAATAATAATAATTAATTTTTATTAAATGCTTGAAAATTATTGTGGAGTATAATGCGGGAGTAACAAATAATGCAATACATTATAATTAGTGTATATGACATAATTGTACTAATGGTTGTAGAATAAGCAAAGGTCAAAAGGTGATCTTTACATGGATCGCTGGTATATTAGTGGTAATGTCAATTTAAGTAAATAGTTACAAAACCCGAGGCTAATCGTGATATTATCACAAGCGATGAGATTATTCACATCTTTGATTGACCTACTATTCTCGTTCTACTATAGAAAACTAAATAAATGGACAGTATATTTATAAGATTAAGTAATTATATGATCTCGAGAACTGACAAAATGTAATGCAATTAATATGAAATTATTAAATTTTAAAAGGTCAAGTCATTCAATATAAAAATTCTGAAGAATGTAACAAAACGCTTCGTGCTTTCGATGTCTTGTATACTTATGTATAAATGCAGCGCTTCATAGATAGTAGTAGGGGAGCCCATGAAGAAATTTCGGGAGTTACTCGAGCGCGTCAGATTATCATATGGGGAATATTTAGTAACCTAATAACAATAAAAAAAAACAATAGATTAGGGGGGGAAAGGTAGACGTCATGTCAAAGTAAAGGCGTTTAAAAAATCTGCCGTTTTCATCGTCGTTTGCAACAGCAATAGAGTTTTGAACGGGTCCCGTTTCTATCCCCTTAGTTAGCCAACCCCACCACGCAATTCGGCAGATTAAAATATTTTCACTGTCAGAAATACATGGAGAATATACATTATTAATATCTGTCACGTTCGTGCACTAAAACAAAAGTTACATCTCATAATTTTGGAAAACTATCATTCCCCCCTTCCCCCACCGGATGAATGAAATGTCATTGAGACATTTTTTCTTTCTATCATTCAGAATCTAGTTACTCCCTACGACGCTTGAGTAACTACAAATTGAGCATCCTGGGCTCCCCTACTATAGAACAAATATATCAAATTAAGTTCAAATGACATGTACATGTACAATCTTGTTTAATGTATCCTCAAAGGGAAATTCATTTAGAAAAATTATTATACTTTTATAATAGGAGTGTCGTGATAAGGCGTAGTAAACGGTGTTAGTGATTTATGTATTCTAATAAATAAGTATAGCTATATACATAAATGAGGTATATAAGTGTCAGTATAGCATTTCCTTATAATAAGTGACAAGGTATTAGACGCATATGTTGTTATACTGTGCTCATTCGACTGCGTTGCCTACCCACCAATAATAAATACATTTTTTGCTGAAGTCTAGACCTGAAATAATATAAACAAGCGTTGATCGAAATGAGCAGAATTGCCCACTAAACTGTACGCATAAATTGACCTGATTTGTTTACCTGTAGTGTGTTATAGCGCAGTCGAGTTGTTGTTATAAAATGTACCACGATGTGATCATTAAGTGGTAAACCTAAGTGCCATGCCCAAGGGCAGTAAACGTTTTCACTTCGTTTCAAATGACTATCAATAAAGCTTCTTCTAACTCAATAACTCTGCCGTCACAAATCTGCATTTTCTTACACTGTGTCATTCCATTCGATGTGTTCTATCGTATATTGTAATATTTCTAGATATGTACACAATACTTCTACTTCTTTACATTAACTTTATCTTATAACAGTATTTATGTTCTTTACTATTGTGGACTTGCTGTGGGAGGCCTGTATTTCGAGATGGCAATATCAGTAATGATTTTTGTATAACTGATGTATTATCATATCAATAAATACGACAGGGTTCCCTTATTTCATGTACGTTGTACGTCGTGTCGCGGTGACTACCCTTGAGATACAGACTGCCCGCTAGTACAGTCCACGTATACCTAGACAGAGGTGCTTGATACGTAATAGTTTCTCCATCCCAGTGCTCCTTGGTACCCAGTACACTTTGATAACAAATTGTGCCTAAAAATTTTATATTCATACATTTGTTAGAAGTACCTAGATAGGTTTATTGGTTGATAGATTTTATATGAGCGTTTCATAATAATGTATATTACGTTGTTAGATAGGTATTTGTATAGTTAACAAGGTGGATTTACTATTGTGGTTATTATTGTATGTGTAACAATATTAGCTTTCGTACTATTATTGTAATAGGTATATGTTTAATATACGTATGAGTATTATGTGATCACTTTATGTGCCAATGTTTATGTAAAAGACGTAGAATATAGTTAGTGGGGAAGCACTAGACGGGATCCTGTTTCTGTATTTTTGTACATATTTACAATATCCCACCAACACTGCATAGCTTTACTCCAACAACAAACAAACAAAAATACAACAACAACAAGAGACGTTGCCATTGAGTTGTGAGGGACGCCATGACAGACCGCGACTAATGCTGTGGTAATTAGCTGCGCGGCGGCGATAGCTTCCTCGTTTCGTTTAGTGCTGGTAATTACACGACAACCTTGAAGATATCGCTAATTTGGTAATTATGCCGTGAAATACTAGAGTCGTTTTTGTATGTACTCAAGCGGCACCTGACCAACACGCTAGATCAAAATGAAATAGTAAAATACAAGTATTTGTATACAAGTTTGTACTACTTAATCACTGGATAGAGGTAGAATTGCTACGGAAACATGATCTCAAGCTGATTCGTATGAAATTTATTGAAATTTTTAACTTTTAACATATTAAAATTTATTATTATTATTATATTAATTTTGAAATCAGTTATTTGTTTTATTTAACGAATTTAATTATTATGGTGGAATTCTGCGACTAACAACACGAAAACAGGTTATTGCCGTAGTTCAAATCGTGTACATACCTATCTTTTTAAATAGCAACAACGCCGATCCTCATTAAAATAACATGTGGAATCAATAGGTAAGTATCTATGTATCTGTAAATTCCCTGCACAATATTACATTTGTTCATAAAATTGGGCAAACAAATTATATTATTGTTAGCATAGTCATATAAATATTGCGCAATCATTGGCTGGAATTCCCGGGTCGGGTGGGTGTGCGCACTAGCGACCTCTGCACTTCCGATGACGTCACTACAACTGCGCACCTGGGGTATTTCTACGCATTACAGTAAGTATTGGTGACAAGTGCAGTATGCCTACTGGGCCCGTTATAATCTGCTTACATGGGTGCATTGCCTATGCACATACCTAATAACTAATCAGAGGTCGAACGAGGGCGGCTAACGTGGTTGTTAGATCTGTGACGATTTCAACCGTGTAGCTTATCATAATGAGAACTTTGACGATAATAATCCTAAGGAATTAAAACATATCTCTTTATACGATACCTAAACATTTAGAAGTAACTTATTATAACTACTTCCAGTTGTAGTGTAACATACCAACAAACTGTTATTTTCCATACCATATTCTGTGTAATTAATTATAGGTCACAAGCGATCGCCCGCGGCTCCGCCCGCCGCTTTTCTGTTGACATTTTTCCTGAATTTTCTTTGCTATAAACCGGTTCGTAAGTTCTGGAGTTACAGCGTCAGAAAGAAAAACCCGCCTAATTTTATATAGATACCTAGATAGTAGATAAAAAGAGGTCTACAATTCGGTCGACACATCCTTCACCTTTTTTCAACACACAAGTAATATTTCATCACAATTGACTGCAAATGAAACCACAAAAATATGTAAAAAATATTTTATTTCATTATAAAATTTTCTCACGCTCGAAATAGTGTATTTATAAATAACCATTACATACATAATTACGTTATAAGGTACATGAGGGTATTAAGGCCTAGCTAAGGGAAATTCGTTGTAAAATCAAAACTGATAATAGAATCAACTAGTTTTATTCGGTAATCAGTCGTTTATTTAGGCAACTACAAAATTAAAATAACAAATTGCAACTTCTGCATGAAACTTAAACAATATTTAACATATTTTTAAACGCTCTTAATAGGCCTTATTATAATTCGGTAGGGTAACAAGGCCTGTTTCTTTAACTATCCTATTAATCAACTAAAACAACATAATTTGGTATTTGATAATCATCATCCAGTCAATGGCAGAATAATACTTTAGAATTAAACGAAAAGCCTCATCTAACCTCCACCAGGGCAAACGAAGTCATCATAATCATCCACTGATAAACCAACACACTCCTCATGATACCACTTGGGGCATTGAGAGCACTGCCTCATGTCATGCATACTGCATACTGTGTTATTCACAGGCATGGCAGTACCAACTCACTTGAGTGCCTTCAGTGTCCTTGGTTCGATCAGATCCGCGAGAAGACTTTGTTTTAATTGCTCTTAAAGGTGTTTGAAGGTTAGAATTTTCTAGATCGCTTTTCTGTCCATTGGTTTTCTTCTTCTTCTGAATTGTATTTTTATGCCCTGCATTGCTTTTCTTACCTGCATTGAATTTATCAAAACGATCTTTGTTCACTGGAGTACCCCGAAAATTAATAACCTTATGAGATCATGAAACCCAGATACTATTGTTCTTTTTCTTACTTTAGTCGTGCAAGTAGAAGACGATGTCTTCAGAGGAAATGCCATAGTTTAGTCATCTTTTGACCACAATGCTCGCTTGGGAAGCATCGTGAACGTAGGAACTGTGAATAATGTATGATATACCTATTGAAATAATTTTGAAAATAATGCAAATATTAAAGTATATATACCTATAAGTATAATAAGGCCTACTATACAATTTTATAGGCCTTATTACCCATAGGTTAGGTACCGTGAAATCCTCCAACTTTGGACTCTAGGGGTAACATTGGACGGAACAAGAAATTTACTAAATTAGGTCGTACCACAGAAATGATGAAAGATAGACACATTTTTGAAACAGTGGTAGTAAATAAATAATATTTCTGGCAACAGTAATTGACAGTTTGTTCGGTAACGTCATTCAGTTGTCTAGCAGCCGTGGTCAAAGTGACACTATTGAAGAGTGGACCAATTTTCAATTTTGCATTTTTGATCGAGTGTCTGTTAAAATGAAGCCTAGGTAAGTACTTTCTGAATATGTTATAGAATGATGTCAGGAGAACATTTTGATATGCATTATAACTTAAGATTAGTATTTGTGTCTAAGAAATGTGAGCGACCAATGTTACAAACAAGGTCTCTGTACTTGGGGTGTAAACATTGGCCACCGTCAATTATGTATTAGGGCTGCCACTTACTAGTAAGATATGTAACAAGTAAAATTACTTTAAATTGTAACTTAAAAGGTACAGTGGTTCGGTAGTTTGAAGGACTACTTAGAAGTTTTTTGTTGATTTAACCTTTCCACTATATTATGTCAACGTGAAACTTGTATTTGCGCAAATCATATTGTAATATACTTGCTTCAATTCAAAATCAGGTACCTAGCAACATGAGGCAATGAGTTTATTTTTTATTTATTTCAGGGACAAAGTTAAAGCGAAATCGTGAGTATAAAAATTATAGCCAAGAAATGCTGGAACTAGCAGTTGAGTTAGTGCAAAACGATAAATTATCGGCACGAGCAGCTGCACGACAGTTTTCCATACCTAAACAGACCATATTGAACAAAGTTCACAATAAACATGACAAGTCTGTTGGATGTCCACCGCGTCTACCAGCGGAAGAAGAAGCCAAAACAGTGAAAGTCCTGATTGCCGCCGCTAATTTTGGTTGTCCGCTTACTAAATTTACTACAACTTTGCTAAATTTGCTACTTGTAAAATAAAACAATTAAGTGTAAACATATATTTTTTCATTTCTTTATGTTTCTATGTGTCAACCCTAGTACCCAAAAATCAGTTGTAGGCATATTAGCAAAAAATACCAGGTAACATTGGCCACTGTGATAAAGAGCGAAAGTGGCCACTTTTAATAACTTACTTCATTTCGTTGCCTTCTTTGGCCAGATTTCTACCATAGCTCTTAATAACATGCAAATAGGGCTAGTAGTTCAGACGATATAAGCTGTGGATAATGTTGACAGGAAGTGGAGTTAACATTGGCCAGTCTTTCGAGTTACTTTTAAAATACAAAATCATTTGTTTTTAACAGATTTTGTATGCTTGACTAATAGTAGGTTGTGTATTCTTTGCGTTCACGTCATAAAATCAACACGTTTTTCTAATTTTTTTTGGTGCAGCAACAAAATTTCTACAAAATGTGGCCAAAGTTGGAGTATTTCACGGTATTTATGAAAAACGAAATAAATACAATTTGGACTGTAGAACGTTAATGAATAAGGCAATGTGGGACGAGCATAGGTTAACGATAATACAGACAGTAAGTGCAAGGAGATAAGTATAATAATTTAAGAAATATTTGTGTTTAACTGGAGCCAATATTTTTAAAAACGTGACGTGCGGCTACTTTTGACAACGTTTAACACGCCATTAGCGAGAGCGAGTGAGTTAGCCAACACTTGCCGCATGGTGGCGCCTTGTACGTGTAATATACATGTATGTGCGTGAGATTGAGCGCAAAATCGTATTCTAAGCCAGATTTTTAATGTTTAGGCCTTATTAGCCGACAGGCTTTAATACCCGCATGTACCTTATTCAACACAGGTAGATAACATGGCCTCGACTTTATTTTGTACGTTACATTTTAAATGTTGTTATAAAACTGTAATCATATGTAATTGACGAAATTGTTCTGTAAAACAGCACTCCGCCGATTGCTATACTCATTACGCCATTGCTCAATGAACAATAGGTTTGTCGGAGTTTCCAAGTAGGTATATTATTCCGTATGTATGGGGCTCAAGGCCCAAGTACAACTGCTTACTTTAATTAACAAAAAGTTCTAGTCAATAACATAATTCATTTTTTTTCCACATCTATATTAATATCGCCCACCGTCCAAAATGTCTATAGGTACAATATTTTTTACACACTATTAGTGTAATGGATACCATGTTTGCCCTTGACTTATTAATTAAAATCACTATTGTGTGGTGAACCGCGAAAAAACATTTCTTCGTTCTGTCACGTTTTAATTGAATCTATAGAGGGCTTGCATAACACACTTACAGCTACCTGCGCCTATACGCAACACCATCAAACCATAACAACTATTTATAGTAATAATATAACGGTTTTTGTGATAGTTTGGAAATATCATAGTAAGTATTTACTTCATATTTTTATTTAGGAAAGGTAGCTCCACTCTCAGATTCGCTACAGATGGTGTGGATGCGATTGCAAAAATAAAAATTTACGTAGGTACACAACACACTTATAATCAAGTATCTAAATATTTTTTTCGTGTGGGAATCGAATCCGCAACACGTTGCCCAGCAGTTGGTTGCCCAGCCACTACGCCAACAATAAGAAACAAAAAGAACCTCTCTACTCGAAAGCGAGCAACATACTCGTACAAACACAGTAGTAGATAATTCAATTAATGTGAAGTTAAGAGAGTTCCTTCAGATTTACGAAAAAAAACGTTTAACATAAATTACCTAAATGCTTACACATAGGCGCACTATGTATCTACATATTTGAATAGCCATAATGAAAAATTAAATTTTGCTCTCAATCCAAGTCTCATTGACCCTGTTTGTTTTACAACATTCTTATTGGCTAGCGTATGACTACAAGTATGTGTGAGTAACAACCGAGTCATATTTCTAATGCTAAAGCCGTTAAATGCATGAAGATTTATTGATCGCTCATCGGTGAACGCTGAACTAAAATTAGAGGAGCTGAGTACGTATCTATAGATGCTGCTACGATCATGCAGGATAAAAGTGAAAATCGTTACATAATTAATACATCAAATATTGTTCTTCATGTCCGAATGATTAAGCAGAAGTAAGCAAGTAAGTAATGTGAATATTCCGCAGAACGACATAGTTAGATATAACAGTACCGACCTTACCATATCGCAACACCTTTGGTTATGCTATAGTACGCATTTATAGATGGTGTAGACGTGCTGACGTCTGCTCTAGGGTCCATCGCCCTTCAAAATCACCCTAACAAATCAACTGTGTGGAATGTAGTCTAGCCTCTGGGGGCTGGGGTGTGAGTGTGGAGAAGACCTACACGCGTGCTTACAATTTATGAACCATTTCGTCGTAACTAGACGCCAGGACATCAAATTAGCCCTTTAATCGATTTTAAACCTTTTTAGGATATCAAATCATTAATCGCAAACCTCCTTATCGTGAAAATCAAACCTACAATAAAAAAAAAACAAAGGAAAGTCTCTCGCAAAAAACATAGGTTGATTAGACTGCACCCTACCTATAGTTACCTACCTAGCCTATTCAGGTATTCTTACGCTGCAAGTAGGTACCTACAGTTTTCATGTTATGAGGCACCCATTTTCTTACTTTCGAAAGGAAGTAACACCTACCATCATTTTTGTTTTCAGAAAATAATTAGGTAGTTAAGTGCCATCGATACCAATTCTTATTTGTGCAAGCACACGCGAAGAAACCACTTTTCAACCGCTTACGGTACGTTTTCCACGTTTATGTAAATTGAAATTAGTTTCTTTGAAGCATTTAGAAAATAAAAAGTTAGTTCGCGTGTGGAGACCATTTTTACATATCTTTGAAACGCGACATGGCGACGTAAAGTCTATTGTTTTATTAGATGTAAGACTGAGTTCAACTTTCTGAAACATAATTTTAACGTTTTAACCATTAGAAGAAATCCTATGCTCTCGTGTAAAAACCAGAACACAAAACATGGAGTACAAATATGTAAGTATGTACCTAGATAACTTACACGCTCTAGCAAAAATAAGCTAGGTAATTAGATTCTGAACCTCCGAGTAGTGTGGTTACAAGTAAGTATAAGAGTTTTGCAAACCATCGAATAAATTGAAAGACACATTGGCATAACGTTTACCTAAGTACCTACATTATTATTATTATAAACTCTATTCTATTTACTATTTCCGTAAAGTAAAGAAACTAATAAGTAAGTCCTTCTTCGGTATATCATTTGGTAAGTCTAATTAAAACTAATGAGATTTTCAAGAGCATTTCCATATGCAGATGGCTTGGTTCCCTCCAAAGTACATGTAGCACATGTTAGTGCACTCGTAAGTCACCTCGAAACCGTAACTTTCGCCGACAATCACATGGAAAGACGGACCGAATTTCTTGTCCATTGCCTCCTTGACCATGCGAGCGGCTAGCTCGTTGTTCTGTGAGTATTTCTCGCAAGCTGTGACAGCCAACTCAACAGCTTCGGCGCGCATCTCTTCTGACATGTCTGAATGCTGTAAAAACATTATTATAATAGTTTATTAGCCTTGTATTAGGTACCTACTTAACAAAGTTGTGCGTGTGGATTAAGAGATCTTTTCGAAAAACTCTTCCAATCCTAACCTAATTATAAGAGGGTTTAGCAAAGTATAATTCCGACCGGAGATATGGTCACCCTCGACGTTAACCACAAGGATTTATAACATATTTGTCTTTAAATATAACACTTACAGGGAAGACTGGTTCGATAAGTTTTGTTTTCTACAGATATTTTCTACAGTTTTGGTTAAGGTTGTGGTGGATAAATGTTGTTCAAAATAATGATCTTTATATCTACGATCGACAAAAAACAAGATTTTTATTTTCTCTTGGACCACTAAGATTTCAGTCACGTATATATTTGTCCAACAAATTTTCTTAAAAGTATAATTTTTTATATGTAATAAACATGATAATTATGTGTATCTAATCTTAAACATGATACTTACACCCGGTTTCTGAAAGGCTTGTCAACGCTAAAATTAACTAATCTCCTGTTAAATCTCTTGTCAAGTTATCAGATTGGTTGTTGATAATTCAGTCAACCAATCAGATGACTTGACAAGAGATTAAATTGATTTTAACATTGATCGGCCTTTCGGAAACCGGGAGTTAATCATTCTTTTTAGTGTAAGTAGTTTACAAGATCACTCAATTTAAAATTGTCCACTCTGAGAGATCCATACATCTTAAACGTGGTTTTGAATCGAATGTAAATTTTGTCAAGCAGCTTTCACAAATCCTTCGCAGTTAATTAAAATGCAAATAATTTTAAACACATAGGCTGTATACTTCTGGATAGATAAACGTTATACTTTGTTCCTCAGTTCCTAGTGCTGAGTGGGTACCTAATACTGATTGAGAGATCTGGCTTTCTTTGTTTAGGTTTCATAAATTGTACCTATACATAACTAAGGTAAAGGCACCTAATTCCGCGCTGTTTTTAACATAACACGAAAGAACATTGTAAATTAAGTATTTATCGGACCTTTGTGTACAATTTTATATTTTTATCAGAAGTGTTAGCTATCAAATTTTTGAAAAATATTTGCAGTTTGTCAATAGAAGGTTATTGAAGCTGATAAAATAAATAAAAATATAAAAAAGTCCGAGGTACCTTATTCCGATTTAAAAATCGTAATCCCGATGCATTTGGTTCCTAATTCCGAGTATAAAAATAGAAAGGGAACTATGTAGGGTGAATTATACATGATGTTTAAAAGTCAAATCTGTTTATTTTTTATATTACTTAAATCAATTCTGTTTTTGTTTATTCTAGTTTTATTCTAAACCCTGTTTTTTATTATTATTATTCCTTAATCTTATAAAAATATAAAAATGAATTAACAATATCAAAATTAAAATCTAATTGTTGCATTACAAAAATAATTACATTATTATTATTTTTATACTTACAAGTTAAAAGTATAACAATTGCTAAAATCATATCAAAATTAGAGCCTATTACGAGATCCAAATTTGTTTATTTTTTATATGAAATCAGTTCTTTTTTTTTGTTTATTCTAGTTTTATTCTAAACTCTGTTTTTTATTATTATTATTCCTTAATCTTCTAAAAATGAATTAACAAAATCGACATTAAAATCTAATTGTATCATTACAAAAATAATTTAAAACTTAAAAGTATAACAATTGCTATAATCATTATCAAAATTAGATCGTATTACGAGATCAGAAACAATTCTTAGGAACTAAAGTTCAACAATGTAGTAAAATAACATAATTAATAATATCTAAAAAAGGAATACATAAAGTAAAAAAAATAATTTTATTATATTTTTTTACAAACACACACTCCAATTTTATGTATTTGTATAGATGATTAGTATTCTTTCAGTTACTAAACGCGTATCTACTAAGCACATAAAATAATGAACACTCTGTATTTAAACAGGGTCTTAACTAACTTCGGAATTAGGTTCTCATGTAATCTTATTCCGACGTAAATACATCGGAATTAGGTACTCATGTAACCTTATTCCGACGTAAATACATCGGAATAGCGTTTTATGATGCTAAATCAAAGTTTCTAATTCCGAGTACTAAAAAGTAAAAGATTTTTTAATATTATGCAAATAAAATAATGTATAGTTACAATATGAAAGGAAAACAAATATAAAGTACATACATATAATAACAGAACACTTATAAAACCTAATGTCTTCACTAAAATCTTCTATACAACGTATTAATAAAGTACCTGTACAAACAATTTTTGACCTGCTATAATTAGTAAATGCGACGCCATGGTGTACCTCGGAAATAGATTATTAAATGTATGAGTTATTCATTAAGTCAGAACTAACACATTAAAGTTTATAATCATAAAACAGACACCGAAATTTAAAAAAAACTAAATGTCTTTAAATTTGTTTTTCCGTGGTATACATCGGCTTTTAGGAACACACTAAAATATTTTGCACCTAATGCCGCGGTATTTTAAACACTTATTTTCTTGCTAATTTGCAAATAAAATACTCAAATCTTAGGTGTTTTCGATAAAAAATATTATCCTTTCCATATTTCAACCTAAACAAAAACTCGCGTTGTATAAAATTATTACGTAAAACACTATTTGGCAAATCGTAATACTCACGTGCATAAGGTCCCAAATGTATGAAGTGTGCTTTCGACGCCGCTCCCCGCGGCAAAATGACCGATTATTTTACAGTGTGACCATACTAAACTCTCCTTTGTATAAATAAATATGAACAGATAATTATTAATTCATTATTTTATCATGCAGACCATAAATAACTAGTCAATTGTTTTAAAAAACTGTTTTTCTAAATACATCGGAATATGATGCCATTTTTAGAACCCCTCGGAATAAGGTGCATTTACCTTATACAGTTTTCACAATTATTTCCTAAATCCTTTTATAATGTGGATAACTTTTCGAGAAACTCTTCAAATCTACTCTAAATCCACACGCTAAATCTAAACCAAATGCTTGCAAACTTAAATAAGTCCATCCTAAAAAATTCTAAAGAAGGAGCCATTAGTTAAGTTGAATAGGTATGTAGTTTACATAACCGATTGTTAAAACAAGGTAGGCACTTATAGTACGGCGATAGAATGAGATGAGAATGGATCCACCTGGCAAAACAAACAGATGAAACATTGCGATCGAACGCTCCTAGTTGGAGAGCTGTCGGGCAAACAAATGTGTTTACTTGCCGCCATACGTAAGTAATTTACGGAGATATTTGGACGGGAGAAATTTCTTGCCGGAACGTTGACTTGCAAATATCTACAAATAATTAAGTAGAGGACTGCGGTATACCTACATAGGTAAGAATCTGTACCTAATTGCTGCCGAATAAAATAGGTAGATAGTATATACTGTGCAAAAATGGTCAGTAGGTACATATTTTGTTTCTTGGTTCACCTACTTAATTGCGGCGTGTTAATCTACATTTTTGTAGTTGTTTTCTATTTTCATTCACACATCAATCTGTAAGATCAATGTACGAGTGTATGTAACTTTATAGCCAAGAGTTCCGGTCGAACGATGCGTTGTCGGTTGAAGCGAGCCAAGACGTAGGTAAGTAGTCGTACCACTCCTATCAGGGGCCTTGACTCCGCCGAAATTTAATATCCTCATCGTTTGATCGATATATATAGGTACTAGCAAGAATACAATAAATAACAAAACTTTAGGTAAGTACTATTTATTTGGAAAGTATTAGGGGTTGCGTTTTATTAACAAAGATTTTGTTTTAAATTTGTGTTAATAATTGAATCGGTAAAGATCAAGCATTCATTTATTTGTTAGTTCGGTCATAGCGAAATCGAGGAAGTGCAAGGTATTCTTTTTTCAAAAACGGAATTAGGTAAGTAACAATCCATATAAGATCAATTATATAGAAATATTAGAATATAACATACTTAGAAAAATTCTATGAATATAATAAAAGTTAAAGTTAGGTAATAGTCTTTTTCTTTTTCTTTTAATGACCTATTTTAGGAATTGACTTAATTCTCAGTAGTTTGGTATAGGTAACTACAACTTTGCTTTAATACGCTGGTGCCTACCTACCTACCCTCTTATAATATCCGATATTGATTAGATGAAGATGTCTTCTAAATTTTTGTCTCCATAATGCGTGATGATGCGAGTAATTAATGAGTGGCACAAACAAATTTCTTTACGATGGCGAAAATCAGGGTTTTAATTAGCAGAGTTACATTTAAGTAATCCATTAATTAGTAGGTACGTAGGTACTTACTTAGATATGTAGCGCTTAAGTGTTAAGACGATGACGAACCTAGACCTAGTTACTGCCTAGATATATCGTTAATCAGGTCAACGGAACTGGCAGGAATGGGCATTGCCAACGACCTACCTATGAGTCCTATGACCTCTGCCTATGCTACTTTTGGCAATAGCAAGTTCACTAATTTAACTAGAGACCTACGATATAGAACTACTAACTCATAATAGATAGGTAGGTACTATAAATATTAATTATATAGGTAGGTGCATTATTTTTTAAATCGCGTAGGCTGATTGTTATGACATTTGGTACACAATGACATCAACATTTTTACGGAGTAAGCAAAGGAATAAACATTTTTACCCTTATCAGAGGATACGTGTGTATCACTTTCTCAGGTGCCGCACCAGGAACACGCACCTCGTCACCCATTGTAAACAAAACTCACAAATATCCATCAAAACGTGACACAATCACATGCAAAATAAAATTATCGAAACACAACACGTCTTTCTGTGGACCGAGCGATGCAACGTCTCCCCGCTGTTTACCCGTTGCCTTGGAAACCGACGGGAGGCGGGAAGATTCTGATTGATTTTTCTCAACACTGCACTGTGGTACTGTCGAGAGTGGCCAGCCAGTGTCGCTGGTCACTAAGCTACTAATGGTAGTAAATAATAAGCATCGAACATGTCCAAGGCTGTGCGTGGGAGCGACTGCCTTTAGTTTAAAATGGTAAGCATTTTTTGAACCTGTAATTTGTTATAATGACATCATTGTTGTAGTGTACAGTTGTTACGAAAAATATTATACCGTAACAGTAAGTAACTCTTCTCATTTATTTAAAAACTTAATGCACAGCCGAAAATTGTGCATAGGGCGTACATAATGCAATTAGCATTCTCTTCAAACTTGCTTGCTAGTTTAACTTTTTAAATAAAGCTAGCAAGCAAGTTGGGTAGGTACCTAATATTAAGTAAATTAACCTCTATTTTCTGCGTAGTTTAGTTCTATTACTTATTGATCTGCTACTTAGTAAATCAGTTATACTTATAATATCTATATGTGGACTCTACATTACAGTATTGTACCTATCTAGTTACCATTCAGTACCTAATCAACAGCCTATTTCATTTTAATTACCAGCCTTTGTGTGCCTACTGCTAAGTTAAGGCCTCTGACACGGAGAGCTAAGATTCAAGCATCAATTAGAATGAAGAAGCATTCTATTCAATTCAATTATTGACGATTTCAGGTTCATATGACTTCGAAAAGCCACATTGATACTTACCAGGTTTCGAAGCAGCATGCGTATGCGAAGTGGGTAGCCTCAAGGCCACAACAACTCACAATCCTATTGGTTACCTAAATACAATAAAGAACCAGCAAATGAGGCGGATAGTCTGTTTTCTAGTAAAAATTAAAGAAATATTTAAAATTCTTTGATTACCATCATTGCTCATAAAATCTACGGGCTAAAGTGGCAATGGGCAGGCCAGGTCGCTCGAATTACGAGTGACGACCAAAGATCGGAAAACATCGTTAGGGGGCTGACGATATCGTCAGAGTCGTAAGGAGCCAATGTATGAAGGTGGCGAGTGGTCGTTCTACGTGAAGGACTAAGGGAGAGGCCTTTGTTCAGTTGTTGACAGTGGACGTCTCGCAGCAGAGGGAAGTCAGTAAAGATAATGACGATGATGATGACCTTACCTACTAAAAAAAAAAAAAAAGCTTTTCCATCAACATGTAACCGTAGCCCACATTTGCCATTGGCCAACTGTCAAGTATAATGGATTATGGTACCTTATTTACTATTTTGGTAGAAAATTATTTTAATTCGTTTCAACACTATTAAAGTCAACTGTCATTCAAATGTCAAAATCAGCTGCGTGATATTGGTGTTTATTTTGTGCTAATTAAGTGGTTTTAATAAATTTTCTATACAAATTGAAACGGAAGAAATATAATAATGGCGTCTCGATTTAGTGGTGCTTTGCAGTTAACTGATCTAGACGACTTCATTACACCGTCACAAGTATGTAATCAATTATAACCTCATTCAATGTTTTTGTAATTTATTGACAATATTAGCTTCGTTCTTCCTTTGCCAATTCATTTGAATATTGAAAATTAATTGCTCTTTTGTGCAGGAAATAATAATATCCATACTCGATTAAAATAATTCAATTCTAGTAAGACTCCAATAGGAACAATATTTGTCAACATTGTAATTGTCTAATCTTTGTCAACAGGAATGTATAAAACCAGTAAAAATTGAGAAAACAAAAACAAAAACTGGTGCCAAGATAAAGATAGGTGAAGATGGCTATTTCGATGTGTCAAGTGGTAGAGAACAGAAACTTCAGAAGGTAGAGATCACATTAGCAGACTGTTTGGCTTGCAGTGGGTGCATCACGTCAGCTGAGAGTGTGCTAGTTACCAAGCAAAGTCAGGAGGAACTGCTAAGGTTAGTAATGTCACACAATAATAATCTTTGACTCCCTACCTTTAATGTCCATAATGCAATGTAACCTGTATGAACTGTATAAATAAAGTTCATAGTTTTAATTTTTCTACTCTCCAACATCCCAAAGACTTATGAAAATTTGAATTGAATATTATCATAATCTGTCAATTCCCTTCATTGCTATATTAAAAGAAATCTTCTGAGCTAAATTTTCTTCTAAAACATTATTTTATTTTATGTTTATTCATCACCATTTTAGAGTATTCTCGGAGAAGAAGTACACAGATAACAAAGGATTGAGTAGAGATGTGGGTTTGATAGTGGTGTCCCTGTCACCACAACCTACATTGTCTCTGGCAGCCCGCTACAAACTGACTCCAGAGGAAGCCACTCACAAGTTAGCAGGTGCTTTTATATTTTTTGTCTAACATTTAAAAAAAACTCTAATTTACAATACAATCAATGTGTACAAAACATAATTTTAATATTTATTGTTAATCAGTTTTTATATGTATATTAGTATGTTTGTAAACATACCCATGACCTCAGAATACAGAACAAACCAGAATCCGCGTTCACTCATTATTGCATGTTGTCTAATGTGTCCAAAAACAATATGTCAGTCCCCCCGCTAGCCGCACTTCCCACCCGCGTAGTGTTGCCGACAGGGAACAATTCCCTTGGTTTGGGGTAATTTTACTAAAGGGGAGGGGGGGTAAGATATTTTTCTTTGGAAAACTTAACTAAAAAAAAAAACAACAAAATAACTCAAAACAAATAAATAAGTGGGTAAAATTTACACCAAAAAAGACAACACTCACAAAATGGCTGCATCATTGTCATAGAAAAATAAATCGGTAAAAAAAAATCAATAATTAATTAAATATACTATTGCAGTCGATGCTTACAGATGAAATGTAATCTTATTTATCTTATTTTAATCTCTTTTTTCGTAATTCCAGCTCCATTTTTACTCGTAGGAATAACACAAGACTGCATAATGAAATTAAAATTGATATAAATACGTCACGACATGCCATGTGCCAAAATTGACTGATCGTAGAAATTTCATTCTACTCTAGCTAAGAGTGGTTTTAGTGGCTTTAATATGAAGCGCGTTGACGCCTTCTGGTTTGTTCTGTATTCTGAGCCCATGACACAGGATAAAATCCTAAAGTAGGCAAGGTAGGGTAGGCAAAAAAAATAAAAATAATAGTTGGAAGTTAAAAGTAAAATCATTTATTTTACTTAGACCACTAAAGGCATTTAAAATATTAAAAAGTGTTGGTCTAACAGTCTATCCTCTATTGCTGATTCCTATGGAGAACAGCAGTTTCATCCATATCAGATTTGCATACATTGATTGTTGTCACATTACCTAATTGAACTAATAATTTGTATTGACCTTAATAATCCAAAATGACTGGAAAAAATGAATGTTGCACAACAATGTGCAACCCAAAGCTTATAATAAAAACAAAACATATAATATAAGTTACTGACACCAACATGCAGCCTCATATATACTACAATATACAGGATGTTTTAACTTACTAGTTATTATTTCACCTGAACAGGGTACTTCAAGAGTTTAGGAGCAGACTTAGTGCTGGACATGACAATAGCTGAAGACCTGGCGCTGCTGGAAGCACAACAAGAGTTCTTGCAACGCTATCAGAACCAGCAGACTGACCCCAGTTCTAAACAGCTGCCTATGCTTGCCAGCTCTTGTCCAGGTAAAATCCTAACGTGTCTTGGTTCCAAAAAAATTAAGCAATGGATCATGGTGATTCATGTGGTGTTATAGATGTCCTTAAGCATAAGCTATGGTAACTTGCTGCTTTCAATGAGACTATAAGTTACCTCAGAATTAGTATAAGCCATTGGTGGCCATCTTGGTGACGTAGTCGACGTTTTTCTAACCTCATAAATTAATTAATTACAATCGACTTCTCTATCGATCTTTTAGTTAGTATCTGTTCTCTTGATATTCGTAATAATGCTATAGTGAATTGAAAGTTATATTTTTATTTATTTTTTTATTTTTCTATCTGTACTTTTTTCATCGGGTGACGTCGCGCAGCTGTTATTGGGACAAGGTTCCATCGCAATATCTATTTGCGGCGCTTATATAAGAATATAAAAGAAAATTTATTTACTGTACTGGTTTTTTTATGATCTATTAATTTCATGAAAAAGATTATATTTAGATAATTTTCATTTTAAATTATGAGTCTAACGAGCAAACATAATCCAAATCGACAGGATGGGTGTGCTACGCGGAAAAAACACACGGCAACTTCATCCTCCCATACATTTCAACATCAAAGTCGCCGCAGCAAGTGATGGGGTCCCTGGTCAAACAGTACCTCTCTAGGTGCCGGGAGCTGACCGCCGGAGAGATCTACCATGTTACCTTCATGCCATGCTATGATAAGAAGCTGGAAGCGTCCAGAGAAGACTTCTATAACGAAATGCTCAGCTGCCACGATGTCGATTGTGTTATTACCGCAAGTAAGCGCTAAAAGCTTATTTTTTTTTCTTAAATATTTACACTGAAAGAGACTTAGAATGAGACTGATGATAGTGAATTGGAAAAAGATATACATTATGTCCTAAGTATCTTCGAATGAGGCTAAGAAAAAAAGTATTGATAAGGTTTGTTTTATTTTTGTTTGGGTGCACTTCCTACCTCATAAGGTAATAGTATATATGTATATATGTTGAAATGATGTATCAAAATAATAAAAGTATTTGTTCGAATTGATACTCGTAACGCCATTAGATATGTTTATGGTATAAAAAGAATTGTCTGTCTATAAATACTTTTGAAAGTGGAATAAAAGTTAGGCTGTTGTTTTGCTACATTCACGTTGTTTGCTTATAATATACATCTAAGATTTACCACACATCCCTATAAGCATGCAACAGGTAGTCAAAAGTCCGACTTCAGAGGCTTGAAAACCCGGTTTCTATTTTTCTTATTTGGACTTTCACCCCTTACTCGATCTAGGAATAATCCAACATCATCATCATCAGCCTCTAAGTGCCCATTGATAACCAAAGACCTAAATGCCCTACAATCTAAAAACTGACTAATATTTCTAAACAATCTATTCCTGTTTAGTTGAGCTGGAACAAATGCTAGACGTCAGCAGCAAGGACTTAAGTGACGTACCTGTAGCCGAGCTGGACTGGCCTTGGGAAAGCCTGGGTGAGGCCCCGCCAGCGCTGCGGAGGCACATCGGCTCAGGTTCCGGCGGTTATGCTGATCATGTCTTCTTGTACGCCGCAGAACAGCTATTTGGAGAGACTAATGCGCAACTTGTGTATAAAAATTTAAGGTGGGTTGAGAGTTATTTCAAACTTGTTGTGGAATACTACAATTTATGGATCACTCGCAGTTTTTTCCGTTCTTGAGGAACCGGCGTTGAGCCCGCGACACGGGTTACGCTTCAGTCACGTCCCTTAATTGTTCACTTTCAAACTGGGGCAGACATTGAATTATGAGTAATATCAGTATCTTATATTTAGTGACTACTACACCTGCAATTTTTCCTCCTTCCCTACAAACCTACTACCTACGCAGGTGTCACATCCCTGGTTAAATCCACTGTGAGGCCTACAATTCCACTCCATTGTGAGTGTCTGTTACGAACTGTTTAGCTATCTGCTTTTGCCAATTACTGATTTAGAAATTAATGGAATCATACTTACTTTGGAAGTACATATAACTCGGGAAAAGTGGCATTAGTACTTGCCAGATTTCGAACCAATCTTCTCGTGCATGAGTGCGGGTGCAAGCGCTATAACGTGCCGCGGTCCCGGCTCGGATTACGAGCAGGAACGGTTTGGTTTTGAGTCAGTACAAGTCTGACATTCCTCCGTTCTGCGTTCCGCGCGCGCCTCAAAGAGCCAATGGACCACCACAGACGGGGGCCTATAGGGCTATTGTTTAGCCTGGGTTACGGGAAAAGCGCAAGGAGGCATCGCGGCCTCGGCCCAGAGCAAGAGACGGGGGGGGGGGGGATTGGTCGTAAGTAAGGGTCAGACACTAACTGTGCGGGACAAGTCATTTGATGTTTTTCCCCTGACCAGAAAAAAGGGTGGGAGAGAATGCATATGATGACTTTCAGAAAGAAACACTCAAGCATGAGAAGCCTTAACCACCGGACCACCAACTTGCCTTTTAAGTATAAAACTAGTATTAGTAGGTAACAGCGACCAATGTCCATTGAGTACGTAGTGTCGCAAAGCATCGTACGATATGTTTACGTGTAACCTGAGCACGTGACCCCATTACTTCCAGTAATTGGTCAATGGCTGCATTGTTTGCAAAGTGATGCAAGCTGCATGTTTGTATCCGTCTGCTAGTTGGACAGGAAATGGGGTCGCTACCTTAGACAATCCTTGCACTTTTGATTGTTCTAAGAGTGGGAGAGCCTTCAGAACAAATGGGTCGGTTCGACAGGACTGATACCACAGCCTTACAGAAAACTGACGTGAAACAACCACAGCGTTGTGTTTCACCGTGTGAATAAGGTTACTGGCGGCCCAAACCTTCCCCTCCCATCCCTCTCAAAACTCCAAAACCCTAATTATCCCTACCCTAAGTATTCACTCTGCTCGTTATCCAACCTATCACATATAAAAAGCATTGGGTGTTTTCTAATCCTTTTTTTTTTAATGGCATGTTATTCAAAATCACAGACCTTGTGGTAAGCTGTCAGCGTCACGTGCAATACCAAAATGTAATTAATTACGTATTACGTATACGTAATTTCTACTTCTTGACTAAAATGAAAAAAACTTCAAATATTCATGGTACATCATTTATTCTGGTTTAAACAGGAACCCAGACTTTCGCGAGGTGACGCTAGAGAAGGACGGACAGGAAGTGCTCCGGTTCGCCATAGCCAACGGCTTCAGGAACATTCAGAACTTGGTGCAGAAGCTCAAGCGTGGCAAGTCGCCCTACCACTACGTAGAAGTCATGGCGTGCCCCTCAGGTAATATTATACTTTATAACCAGTACTTAAAGATGATTGTCGATCGAAAATCTGCTATAATAATATGTAGGTCCCAATCCCAATCTGTCAATTTTCTAACACAGATTTTGAACCTTGGTGATTTATGGTAGAGTTCAATTTTGCAATAAAATTGTTGTGTGCCTACAAGAGCACCAACCTAACACCATCGTGTGCCCTTTTTCACATAACACGTCTGGGCAGAAGGGACCTGCCCACCCTGGACGGTTGAAGGCATTTGATGATGTTCCTCTCTCAAAAACAAAATAAAATGTATTTATTTACTTATGTTTTTGAAGTGGAATCTTGATACAAAATTTTTAGCAGATATCTGAGCTGATATTTTGTATTTCAGTTTGCATGACCATGACTGCTTTATGCTCTAAATCCATTAAAATGTTTAGTCCCGGGACTAATCAACCCACCTGATTAAACCTTATTCTTGAGAAGTTGTTCAATAATACATTCATTAATGCTTACAAATATTCAGAAACGAAAATATGTAGTTGTATAACTGTACGCAAAAAATTACTAAAGGAATGTCCGGTAAAATGTTTATAGAAAAATTTATAATATGCAATTGTTTGAATGGTAATATTTATGATAAGACACACATTGGAATGCATTGTAATAGATTACACTTTATTGTGCATTACGTTGCATTGAATGATGTAAATATTCATAACAAACTCCCACCTTTGTCTTACACACAGATACAATGCAGTAGAGTTTATTATTTTCCAATTAAATAAGCACTTTTGGAAGTTAAAAAGATACAGAACTCAGTACCTATAAAACCTCATATTTACAGTACGGCCGACGTATCTTAGCGAGTCTGAAGTTAGCCGTTTGTCTGCGCAATGGATCTTTTAGGAACAAAATTGTGTACTACGCAGCTAATCGGCTAACTTCAGACTCGCCAAGATACGTCGGCGGTATTGTATTTACGAACTAGCACGATTACCTCGTGAGGCAGCATCATTATTTTAAACTCTGAATAATCAAAATTTGATTGATATACCAAAGCCTGGAATTGTACACCTTCTTTATCTGGCTAAAAATAAGTCATTTCAACTTTTTATTGCAATAAATCTGAAATTTAAAAAAAAAACACCCGTCAAGTAGGGGGTAGGGGGTATGGGTGGGGGTTTTAGGGAGAGACGGACTTTTAACGACAACAAACTACTCCTGCTCCAAATACATCACGGCATTTACGTCCACAACCTCTGTTAATAAAGTCTTTGTGCAGCGATAAACTGCCAAATGACGACGGTGACAATAAAAACATATTTTTATTTTTATGTTCTAGGTTGTTTAAACGGCGGTGCTCAAGTGCGACCTTTGACAGGCGAGAGTGGGCGCGAGTTGGTAGCTCAGTTAGAAGCGATGTACTCCCAGCTTCCACTGGCCAGTCCCGCTGATAGCAAGCTGGTACGCAAACTGTACGCTGACTGGCTGGACGGCAGAGACTCCGACAAGGCCAAAGCAATGTTACACACAACTTATCACGCTGTAGAAAAATCCGATATAGCTCTGAATATAAAATGGTGATTGCTGACCTATTTACATAATTTTAGTTAATTTTTACGTTGGTATTCCATATTGCACCTTTTCTATTGAGGATACGGTTGAAAACTGTATGTGTTCATGGCTAATGTTGTATTAAAAACTCTTAAATATTATTTTTTTATAAATAGTCTGTGTCATATTTCATTGTTATTCAAAAGTCTACTTTATTTTGTGATCAGTAAGTTATAATTTGGATTAAATATTGTTTGAGCTTTGCTGTATTCAGAATGTAACTCTGTGTATTCAGGTGGTGTGTTTCTTATACATTATAAATATAAATACATACATAATATAATTGTAAGTTTGTGAAAATGTTCGTTATATTGTTGTTAAGTTGCAACCAAGTTGTTTGTTCAGGTATATCGTTGTCTGTCTAGCTGTAAGCTGTTTGTGATGTATATTTCCGTATAAATACCGAACAGTTGTAAATATCACGCTCTAATTATAAGAACAATACAATCGTTTGAAAACGTCTGTGTTTGTGTGACCACCCTTTGCATTATGTATGTAGCACGTACCTACTACTAATTCACTATACATACATATTCATTCATTCTTTATATTTCAAGAGATTTTCACGATTAATATCTATTTAAGTGTTATAGTACTGAATAGATAAAATTAGAAAAAGTTTCCAAAAATTGGCAAAATAATGGTGTTCATGACGCATAAGGTCTTTAACACACACACACGTATGTTAAGACCATGTTCTTAATATACACACAAAGTTACATTCATCAGTTTGTTTTTGATAGCTTTTTTTCTGAAGGGAAAATCTTTAAATCTTCTCTCACACTGCGGGTAGGTGAGAGGAAATGTGTGAGTGAATGTCAGACTCTTACTACTACTACTTAAAAACCACTGTTCTTTCTCCTGCTCGGGATTGGGGACGCAGTACAATGGGCACCATCTATCATGGTCTGACGGCTCGCCGTCCGCAGACCCGTGTTTACGGTGTTTCTAAAGGATAGTTCTCTCACGTGTTTTGCCTCCTTTGCAAGCATGACTGCAGAGACTAGAAGAAGGAGGAGACAGCTTTTTATTTAATTTGCTCCGCACAAAGGCCTTCACCAATGGTCCTGGTCAGATGTGAGAGTTCGCCACCGCCAATCACTTCCTTGAGGGCACGGCATTAGTCAGACCTTTTATTTGCGGCACTGGGAAAAATGCTATTACGCATACCCATCCCGTCGGGGGACGGGAGAGGGTTATGTGGGACTCCCCGGTAAAGTCGTTCCCGGTATACCCACTAAAAAACCCAGTGGCACTCCGGCCTCGCCTGAGTGGAGGGGGTCTGGGAATCCATGTCGTCCAGGCCCCCACCAGCGACTGCCCGCCTCAAAGTCAAAGTCAAAGTCAAAATCATTTATTCCAATTAAACCATCAATAGGTACTTTTGAAACGTCAAAATAGAAAAGTAGTCTGTCAGTCTGTTCGTCAGTGAAGCTAGGTGCTCATTCCAAATTGTAGATTCGAATGGAGAAGAACGAGCAAGAAACTCCATTCGTTACTCTTTTTTTTAAAAAAAAATTGTTTTACAATTTCAATAATATAACATTTATAGTATACATTAGTGTACCCTTATGTGAGAACAATGCAGAGACAAGTTGTTAAAAAAAAGAACAAATGAGGGGACCTATCATAAAATTTTACTCCTTTGTCGTCTCGAACATGGCGCTCACATATGCGTACTCACAATATTTAAGAGTGCTTCTATATAAACTTTTTGGATATATAAATTAAGGATGCATTATTTTTGAGAATTTTACCTAACTGCTGACTATATTTGAGTATTGTCCAGTGGAGCCGAATCAACACGCTGCCAGGCATTCTTATCCTCAATATAATCTGAAAGTTTGTAGTATGCCTGTCTACACAATTCACGTTTAATATAAGTTTTAAATTTTCGTTCGTTAAGATTCAATACAGTACTTGTTATTTTATTGTAACAATTTACACAGAACCCCATAAAGGATTTCTGTACCTTGGACAGACGGAATCGTGGCACAGCCAGCCTATCTTTGCCTCTTGTATTAAAATTATGTCTATCGCTTCTTTTTTCAAATAATTGCAAATTTTTCCTTACATACATAATATTTTCATATATAAACTGACAAGGCACCGTCAGGATATTTATCGTTTTAAATAGTTCTCTCAGAGATTCGCGACGGGGCAAGTTATATATCGCGGCGGGCCTCATGGCGGGCCCCTCAATTCCCCCCTACTAGGGAGGAGCCTTTATGATAGCCGGAGCACGGGTGATACGTGCGATGCTGGCGCTTGCGCCCCTGCGCTTGTCGCCCGCTGATCACCCCCTGGAGTAGATGAGGACGGACGTAGTAAACGCCGTCTTCGTGCGCCCCTTCGTCGTTGGTGGAGCGGCGCTGCGAGAGGGTCTTCTTCCCGCATGCGCTCCGCCGCCTCCTTCTGTGACATGACGTCCTCACAGAAGGAGGCTACCGCTGTCCATGCCTCCTCACTTCCCAGCATGGATGTTATTACGCTGGGTAGTGAGAGGTCGTCCCCGACCGACGGCATTAGTCAGACCTAGCCTCCGTATCCTCCGGGTATTTCTCGCAGTGACGACACACGGACTTTTCCTTCCGCTGAATCCTAAACGAAGAGGCACCCTAATGTTTAATAAGTACTATGACTAGCACCAACAAATAGATAGTACCTACTAAATCCAAAATCGTCATTCGACATCAAAATTAAACATGGTCTTACGAAACCCCAAACTTTGCCTATGATAATTCTGTCTATCATAAACGAATATTGCATACTAAAAACAGATATACTGAATGTTTTGTAAAAGATAATTGCCGGAGCACTATTACCGATTACTTGCATGTTATTTCTGCACAACATGCAATACGCTTCATAATTCAATTGGCAAATATTGACTTAACTTACGTAGGTATCTGATCATCTGACCGTGCCCAACTAGTCTAACTAACCTCATCAGAGTTACGATGTTCTGACAAAGTAATTACGTCACGGCGCGTGTCGTTTCCGTGGTCGTGTCGTGACGTGTGTGGCGGCTTGTAACGTTAATGAATAACGATCGAAGTGATCGATTGTATTCCGTGCAGTGGGTAGCGCGGGCGCGGCGACTGCCCGTCCAATCTCGTGTTGTACAAATAATGTTTAGTGTTTACATAACAAGCGGTGCACTGCGCGACTGATCGCCCTACATCACGCGCCAGTACCGGCAGTGCGAGTGCGATGGGGGGCTCGAGGCTGGCTCCTTCCAGGATATACTGTGTACTGTTCTGCACCATCATCAAGGCCGTCATCAGCACCGGCCTCGGCAAGTGTCCCGTCTACCCGCCGCTGCCAAACTTCGACATACAGCGGGTAAGTCCACGCTCCCATTTTTGTATTGTAATGCTCGTATTGGGGGAAACAAAATAATACCTACTCACAACTCAATACGGTATGTAAATGAAGTACGAAGTAGTTTACACGAAGGTGAACATAAACACGCATTTATAACACTTCCTTGTTATTGGACAGCTGTAATTCAACTGTCCACCATGTAGTCCATTTGGTAGGAAGATACCAATTTGTGCTAGACAAGCGACCATCTCATTAAGATCAAATACAATCAGTGACTATCATTTTCATCATCTCGTTAAATGCTCAAACGCCAAGTCGCTTGGTACCCACAAAGCACTCGTGGTTAGTCCTGCAAGCAACGCTTGTAGCGCAGACGTTCCGTCTACATATTCAGATGTGGAACATTGTAAACAGTCACCTTGCGCCCTGCTTAAGTCCGAATGTCAAGCGGTCAACACACAGCCGCATACGTTTATCATAATGCATTACTGGCTAGTTAATAGCTCGTACGTTAGTCGGAAGGAAGCGATACTATAGAATTGTAAACACAATAAAAGTCAGAAAATTCAAAATAACCTGTTTTGGTTCGTCACTCTCCTAGTCTATGCCTTCTTCTTGTTTGGTCTTATTGCTAACTCTATTTACAGATCTTACAAGCTAAAATTTTGATTTTGAATAAGTGCATTTAGTTTTAATTAGTTGTCGCCACTGTCGCTTTTGGCTTATAACCTTTAGATACAATAGTTGGACCAGAGTAACAAATAGCAGGTTTCTTCAATTTGAATTAAATACACATTACTATTAGGTACCTATGTTTTGGCTAAGAATTTTGCGGTTGTCAAAGTCGTTTGTATAGTCAGTAGGTATGTATTTATATTAAAGACTGCTTGTGAATGAATTTCTAATCAACATTTCCAATTTAATAATGTAGATGATAGTACTTTTAAATTGTTAATTTCAAATATTTTTAGAGGACGTTTTCGTTAGAAGAAATTATTTTATGTTTTATTTGTTCCTAATGCAGGTAGTTGCTTACTAAAACTATAAAACAATAATAATGCAGATATCTGCATAATTATAGATTTAGTTTTCTGCATGTCGTTATTCTAGAAAGTACCTATAACCGTTATGAATAGTTCGTATTCAATGTTTTTGAAATAGATTTAGGTAACTTCTTTTGTTTTGTTTTCCTAACATTGGAATAATTAAACGAAACAAATGAAATATTGTTCGGTGAACTTTATTAATTTAAAATTTAATTAGTTACCCTCGTGTAAGTAGGTACGCGGAGTCATTGAATATTATCATCAACCGGAAAACGTCCACTGCAGGACAAAGGCCTCCCCTTAGCCTTCCACGTCGAACGACAAGTTGCCACCTGCATCCATTCCCGCGACTCTGACGATGTCGTCGGTCCATCTAGCGGGAGGCCTGCCCACACTACGTTTTCCGGTCCTTGGTCGCCACTCTAGCACTTTTCGGGTCCATCGGCCGTCCTTCCTTTGAGGGACGTTCCCTGCCCACTGCCACTGCCATGCCTGCAGATTTTACGAGCTATGTCGGGGACTTTGGTTCTTTGGCGAATTACCACATTTGGAACTTTGTCGCGCAAAGAGAGCATAGCCCGTTCCATCGCGCGCTGAGTGACGCTGAATTTTCCAAGAAGGCCAGAAGTAAGGACCACTTATCGGTACTATACGTCATCACCGGCAACACGCACTGGTCAAACATCCTGGTCTTCAGGCACTGTGGGATTTTCGATGAAAAGACACCGAGTTGGATTCTTCGGGCGACCTCTTTCTTGAAGCTGGACCTACATAGCTGAACTACCTCACACACTTCTTTGCCATGATTCGGGTGTAGTACCTTCGAGTATGACGGAATTAAATAACTTTTGGAGGACTACAAGTATCGGTTTTCCACCCGCTCGCAGAAGTTCTGTTATGATTCCGTCATCGCCCGATGCCTTGTTGTTTTCAAGCTGCTTAAGAGCCATCCTAATCTCGTACAGGCCGATGTCTGGGATATCCTCGGCGTAGTGTCGTGTCAGCTTAGCTCTTGGGTCCCGAGCTGTACCGACAATGGGTCGCCGTGTTGAGGTATACAATTGTCCATAGAACCTCTCGAGCTCTCTCAGAAGCTCCGATTTCGAAGAAAAGATTCCATTCTCGGTCTTCAGCCTCGTTATTTGGCTCTGCCCAATAGACGATATTTTTGCGAAGACTTTTGTGCCCTTGTTTCGCTCGATGGCCTCCTTAATTCGAGCAGTATTATATGCAGGCAAGTCGCGTCGCATGGCTTTGGAAGTTCGCCTATTGAGGTTACCGTACTCTGACATATCGGCTGAAGACTGTAATCTCATTTCGTTTGGATGCTTCAGGAGCTTAATTGTTCCGTTCGAGAGCTTTTGAGGCTTGTTTCGGCGTGGTGTCTTAAAGAATTCCGATCCCACTGCTCGGACAGTTTCCACCAACCCATTATTTAGTTCGTGCACGGTTTCGCAATCGGTAAGGCACTGGAAGCGATTATGCAGTTGGAAAGAAAGGCTTCGGGGTTCCGAATCTGAGCGCGGCAAGGACGGACTGTTGAATTCACCAGACGTGACCTTTCCAGCTTGACATTGATATTCAGTAGGCCCTTAACAATTCAGTGATCACTCCTATGTATAATTATTGATTAGTGCTTCACACGTTATACAGTCCATTTATAAGTAAGTAAATAATACAAAACAAAACAAAAGTCACCATGCAGAAATATTTGCACGCCACCTTAAACCATAGTTTTGATTTTCAATGTAAAATAAGAATGGCTTGGTATATTATGTATCTATATATCACTCTGGTCGATCGGGCCCTTTCGTGCCAAAGCATGGCACACTCCACACGTACCTATGGGTTGGTGAAAACTATATGTATAGGCAAGCACGTATAGAGCGCTGTGCAGTGGACCAAATAAAATAAAAAAAGATGTTTGCTACCTAAGTACCTATTTTTCTCCTGCGCCAACCTCTTGACGGATTGAAAGGCGTTATGTAAATATAACATTTCTATTAAGTAGCAATGTCTACAAAACGACTGCAATTGTCAATAATGTTTCATGCAGTGACTAGGAAGTCCGTTGCTATACAACGTGTCTCCGACTCGATTTCCATGCCGTACAAAATGTTAATGGATACTTAGATACACATGCATCTACCTGTATAATTTTTATCCCGGAGCCAGGAAACATAAAGACCTTGAATGGCATCTAAATTCATTGGTACCGAAATTAATTTAGATAGAAACATTTTTTTCGTATTGTAGATACCTAACCTACATGTCTAGATTGCGTCTGTGCGTTACACTTCCTCACTCTTTTCTTCTGATGATTAGGATTACCAACCTTTGATGGTAAGCAATCGGCACCGCCCATGAATAGCATTAGCAACACCAGGCGAGTTACAAAGTGCGTTGCCGGTTTCTTGATGTTGCGGGGATCGGAGATAACATACCTAGGTACTTCAAAAAGAAAGGAGACCATTTCTTAGGCCCTACATTACCAACTAAATTAACTTTGTTCCTATATGCATTCATATCATAAAGGTCACTGTTTCAGATGACTGGCACTTGGTACGAAGTGGAGAGATCGTTCTATCTGGTGGAGCTGACCGCGAGCTGCACGGAGCTCCACTTGACGCTCAACGAGAGGGGATACTTGCTCATCACTATTAATACGGTCAACAAATGGTAAATATGTACCTCCTCACATGTAACTCTTGAATAAAGTGATCAGTGTCATCGGTGCACATACCTAATTTTGTGGTAGGTAAGTCGACACAGTGCCCCATTGCAGACCCCGATACGGACACAGATTGAAGAATTGTTTGTGTAATTGTGTAAATCTCTAAGTCGTTACTTGACATTGAAGAGGGCGCTATGCGTAGGTACTTGCCTATGTAGGTATTTGAGAATTCGAGTTTGTATACACGAAACGAGTTCTCCATTCACAATGTAGAAATACTTAGATATTGCTAACTACAAAATAATAAAAATACGACTAGGTACACTTTCTTTCAGTCGGCCTATCGTTTACTCTAGCTATTTTGATTAAAATTGCTCTCTACCTATTTGACTGCACAGTTGACGCAGTTGCTAGTGTTCGACTCACGCACGGAACAACACTTTGTGTGATCAACAAATCGCACCCACGACATAGGAGAAAATCCTAGTGTGCTCCATCTTTTCTACCGACATCTTGTAACGACTTATTTTAAATTCCTATAACCTAGGACCAACAACCCATCAACGACGTATGGCATCGGCATACCGAGCCACAACGCGTCATCAATCTTCCGCTACAAGCTGAACAACCGTGTGCCGTACGTCATCGGGCGGCTGCTTCCCGGCGCCGGCGTATACAACATCCTCTTCACCGACTACGAACAGTTCGCCATCGTCTGGTCTTGTACCAGCGTCAGTATTGCACATTCAGGTATGAAATACAAACATTAACTTTGATTTTTAAGATTTCACCAATAAATGTTGTCGTGTTGAAAGTTCCACTTTTGTATTCGTTACATCTCATACCTATCCCTACATATAATATCAACTTTCGTTTTTGCAACAGTTGCTGTATCTAAGTAGCTATTGTTTGTGAGATCTCCGTCTATCCTATGGTATGTGTTAGGATTTCGCGCAACAACTATTATAAAATTTCATTTCCCTTAACTAGTTGGTACATACTTCCGGCAAGGCCTTTGGTGAACAGAAGCTATTTAATTTATTTAATTACACAAATACAGTAGGTACAACACCTGTATAACATTAATTATGTAGGTAATGCTTTTGGAATTTCTTGTTGCAGACCTGCGAGTCTGCGACGGGAAAAGTAATTGGGTAGTTTCCTAGGTCAAAAATAATTTAATTCGACGTTTCAATACAAAAAAATATTGAAAAATAACTATACTTTTATTCATCAATCGATCGATACACTAAGAAATGAAATGAAATGAAATGAAATGAAAATGAAATGAAATGAAATGAAATCTTTATTTGTGATACATAGGTACATTTGGTTGATTATTTTTAAATTAGAGTGCGCTATGATCAGCCTATTTTAGGCATACAAATAATTGTTTATTAATCGTTTGAGTTTTTTTTTATTATTATTAATCAAGTTACCAGTTAGGAATGCGAATATGAATTAATGAATTACATGTCAACATTGTTCGTCAAAAAGTCAGATGAAAAAAAAACCACATAATATAAGTCATAATAAATTGATGTCCATGAGTAGGTAATTAATGGATATTTGTAGTCAATACGTTAAAATAAGTCAACAAATAAACTAAATTAAAATTTATCCATTAAAAAATCTGAGACACTGTAATAACATTTTTGGCACAGTAAATGTTTTAAAGATTTTTTAAAAATATGAATATTAGCTTGTTTTAGCTCTTTTGGCAATTTATTATAGACAGCTGGAGCCATGTGAAAGACACTTTTATGCATTAATGCAGTATTCGTTCTGGGTATACATAGGCGATTCTCATCCCTTTGTGGCCGATTATAAGCTTCAGATAATAAAACAAAGCGTTGAGGATTTTGTTTTACAAAGACTGCGATTTCATAAATGTATAGTGAAGGTAAGGTCATAAGATTGTGTCTTTTGAAGAAAGGTACACAGCTGTCAGTTGTTTTTAAACCAAACATAGCCCGAACGCACCTTTTCTGTGCCCTGAAGATAAGAATTTTATTGGTTGAATTCCCCCAGAATATTATGCCATACCTAAGAACAGATGCTACTAGCCCATGATAGGCGATTATTAGTGAGTTGCAATTAATTTTATGTGCGAGTTCATGTAGGACATAAGCTGATTTACTCATACGTTTGCATAGTTGTTCAGTATGCTTTTTCCAAGACATTTTATCATCAATGTGCAATCCGAGAAATTTTGTACTATTTGTTTCTATAATGGCTTGTGCGTTATAATTTACATTCAAATTGTTGGGTGAAGGTAAACGTTGTTTGAAGTGCATTAGTTGTGTTTTAGTTAAGTTTGCTTTTAGATTATTCACATTAAGCCAGTGCATGATGGAGCTCAAGGTATTATTTATGTCATTTTCGTAGTTGTTTTTATTTGTGCATTTTACAGTAACTGTACTATCATCCGCAAACAGAGCTATAGGATTGTCAGTGGCATTAGGCAAGTCATTAATATATAGTATGAATAGAGTTGGCCCTAGAACGCTACCTTGGGGGACACCGTATTTCAGTTTTCGTCTGCATGATCGAAAAGTTTCTTCTTTTTTTGTCAAAACATTAATTGTAGTCAATTCAGTGTATTGATTGCGATCCCTAAGATACGATTCGATTAGGTTCAGAATATTACCTCTTATTCCGTAATGATAAAGTTTACCGAGTAATATATCATGGTCAACGTAGTCAAAAGCCTGCGTCATATCCATAAAGATTGAGCATACAGGTATTCTTTTGTCGACATCAGCCATAACTATTTTTAGAAAGTCATATATTGCCATGTTAATAGTTTTATTTTGTCTAAATCCTTTCTGTTCACTTGCCAAAATATTTTTACATTCCAAATAATTGTTGAGTTCTTTACATATGTATTTCTCAAATACCTTCGATATAACTGAAATTAATGCAATGGGTCTATAGTTTTCTAAAGATTCTCTATTATCTTTCTTGAAAATAGGTTTAATAATAGAAGTTTTTAATTTTTCAGGGTATATCCCTGCTTCAATACATAGGTTTATGAGATAGCTGAAATGTGGAGAAATATTCGTAGCTACATATTTCAGAACTTTAGTACAAATACCATCGTTACCTACACTATTTGTTGTTTTTAAGTTTCTAATAATTTGTAAGACGTCTTTTGGTAGACATGGTTTTAGAAACATTGAATTTTGTCTAGTGGTCATGTATGATTTATACTGCATTTTTAGTGATTCATTTTGAGGTACTATTTTATCGATAAAATAATTATTGAAGGTATTTGATATGTCATAAAGGTCAGTTATCGTTTTGTCATTTAACTTAATAGTACTTATTGTATTTTGTGGTAAGTTTAATTTTGTTCTATTAATAATGTTCCAAGCCGATTTGCTCTTATTATCTGAATTATTAATTAAATAGTTGTTTTGAGCGCGTTGTGTTAATTTTATTACTCTTTTATACCTTTTTGAAAATTCTTTTAACTTTGTTTTATTCGCGTGGGTAGGCAATTTTCTGTATTGCCACAAGAGAACGCGCTTTTTGACACTACAGACTTTTATGCCTCGTGTTATCCAGTTGGCTTTACGGTGCGTGTGTATCGTGATATGTCTAGACGGAAAGCAAAGATCATAGAATAGTGTAAATAAGTCAATGAAGTTATTGTAGGCCACATTTGGATCAACAGCTGAATACATCTCTGAGAAAGACAGTTTATCCATACAAGCATCAAACTTCTTAAGATTTTCCTCACTATAATCTCTACGCTTAATTTTCCAGCTCTTAATCAGGCACACTTTTTGGACTTGGCACTTTAATATCTGAGCTGTGTGATCCGACAGACCGAAGTCAATCACTTCCGCTTTACATTTGTTGCGGTAGTTGTGAGCAAAATTATCAATACATGTATTGCTAATTATTCTGGTAGGCTCAGCTATTGCAAGTTTTAGATTATAAGACAAAAGTAAACATTTAAATTCGGATGTGATATTTGTTTCTTTAAGAACATTTATGTTAAAATCTCCAGCTAACACTACATTATACTTATTATAAGTTTTGTTAACATATTGAAGTAATTTTTCTAATCTATTAAGGAAATTATTTAGGTTACTAGCAGAAGTTTTAAGTTTTAAATGTTTGTTAGCTAATTATTAAGAAATAAGTAAGCTATTTGACGCAAAATACTATGACGTCATAACTCAGTTTTTCATACTAATTTCATAGAAAAGTACCATTTTTGACATTTGGATAAAAGTATTGAATTTGACTAGGTGGAAACTACCGTATTCGAATACACGACACAGTCTGTAATAAAATCATTCAAATAAACATTAAAATTATGAACAGAATCTAAGCTCTTCATTAACAAATTTTAAGATGATCTACATATATTAAAATTTATTTATTGTGTTTAGAAAGAGGATATTCATTAATACGAATGATAATGTCTTTCAGATCACATTTGGGTGCTGGGTCGGCGGCGAGAGATCGAGGCTCCGGTGCGCGCACAAATCTACGCCATCATGGAAGAGTTGCGGCTCGACCCCGACAGACTCATTATATCTAAGAACAATAACTGTACAAACTTCTTTGATAATAAAGTCTAAAATAGTTGTTACTTCTTTTCTCCTCTAATTCCGACTAAACTAAAATATACACACATGAATTTTTTTGTGAAACTATGATAAGGAAAAGGAAAGGATATTAATCAAAAACAATAATCAGACTTTGATTTTTTGGAAAAATATCTTATATTTACAGTAAAGTTTAATATAGTAGAAAACTTATGAGAAGTTCAGTAATGATTCAATAAGAAATAATCATCACTCACTAGAAATTTATCACGAAGGACATGGAAATAGCAGGCCCTGTTCACTCTCCATATTCTTACAGGTATCTTCAATAGAAAAATCCTTAAAATAAATGCCACGAAATAATATAGTTGAGTGTGAACAGAGCCATGTGATGACAAGTAGAATAATAAAAGTAAAACAATAAAAGAAACAAAATTATGCAACCAAAGAAAAGTGTGTGTAACCAGAAAATAATGTATAAAGTCAACAAAATATACAGTCAGAAGTTATCTGTAACAACATTAATCTATTATTTTGGCCAAGTTATCCACAAATACAGAATCAAACAGTTTGGTTATCATATTTGGCATAATATTGAAACAGTATATTATTGTAACATTTAACAGATATAGCTTCAAACACTATCACATCTATTATTATTATTGCTGTTTATTATGATTCCTATTTATTATGAAGATCAAGACCTCTACAAGTTCAGAGACAACTATGAAGATCGGATGGCTTACATAATTTTACAGTCTTCAACATATTGCCATAAAAAGACCATTGTTTAAGGCAAGATCTATCTAGTTTTACAATGATAGTTACTATTTGTAACATTAGGCCTCATAAAACATAAAAATAAAATTAAATAAAAACAACAAAATGTTGCAATGTCAACATTATTTGTGCAAACAAAAAAAAGGTGCATATAAAAACAAATATATTATTATCAATAAATTAATCTGAACAATACCTTGTTTAAGTACTGAGACAACTGACTGCAATCATTGCTAGCCAGCCAGTATATCAAACCAACACCATTACTTATAAATGTATCTTTCAATACACAACACACATACAGAAAATCTGTGAACACATCATAAATTGCTATGCGGTCACAAGCAGTCGGAGGAAAGTATTACCAAGTCTAAAATTCACACATTAATAATTAATTTATGCACTGCCAACACAATTACTCACTTCTGTCAATTTGAGGCACTCAGCGTCACGGTTTCTGTAGTCATATTGTGACAGTGAGGATACACTGTCCACAGGGCTTTCACACTGGCCATCAGTGTGAGGCAGCCCTGTGTTTTGTGCAGATTGGTTGTTGCTATCCATGGTATACTGGTGCATCCACAGCTGTTTCTCCTCCACTTCTTTGCTCACCACAACAAACAACTCTTTTTCTTTGCTATCCAACTGTTCTTTCAGGTACGCTATAAGATCACTACTCTGTAAACAAGGAAAGATGACATGTAAAATTATTCCATTTAATTATTATTTTACATAATCAGTTTAATGGAAACACCTATGTTGATAACATTATCACATAATACAAGTGATAGCAGATTGTTACTAATGATAATTACCCTTCCGATTAACTGTGGTGATTCTAGTTTGGAATCCAGATTGTAGAAGTTGCCCTGTATCTGTCTTATTGTGATCCAGTGCCGACGTCTCAGTGGTAACATCACAAACCCTAATTTATAATCCGATGGCACATTTAAAATGAATCCACAGATGTTTGACAAATCCAAACAACCAGGGTCCCTGGCAAAACAAAAACTTAATTAGTACTTTGGATTAAATTCCTTCTACATAAGCAAATGAAATGATATCTTATTAATTAACTATTCAAACTGGAAAATCTTTAACCAGTACAATATTCTAATAAGATATTAAAAATATTATTGCTTGTTGGATTACTACATTAAACTACACTTACTTCCTCTTATCAAACCAGACCGCTTCACAACCTTTTTTCTGTAAAGCCGCCATTATCACATTGATATCATAGTTGCCAAGCCCCAGCATAGAGCGGTGTGGATTGATCCACACATTAGGTGATAGCCTGCTGCATATTGCATCTAACTCAGACTTTGAATATGTAGCTCGCATCTAAAAAACGAAATACATAATAACTATTTTAATCACCGTAGTCACTGTTAAAATAAGCAAAATATTAGCCACGAAACAGGCTTGAGTTTGAAACTATGAAGTATCAAACAATAGCGCTTGGCGGTCACACCTGACTATAAACAATAGGACTTATTAAAATTCAATCATTACCTGGAATAAATTGTTAAGCGCATGTAAAGCGCACAACTCTTTAACCTGTTTTTCATGATAAATTGTTTGTTTCGAACTCATCTCTTTTGCATCTCATTCAAAGTACTTTTATTGAACAAAGTCACATGGTCTTCTCGCAAACACGCCTGATTTATTGTTGGATTTTTTATATTAATTATCTTTATAACACGGATTAATAGGATTTTTCTGTAAAAAACGCAGAAAGCACTCACACAGCATTCACAAACTTGACAATTTTCTTTGACAAACAATATAGGCTTGATTCTTGACAGCTGTCCTGTCCTTTAGAGTGGAACGTTGTTCTTAGTACTCAGCTCCAAGCTAAAATCTAAGCACGTTTATTTAAAAAAAATGACGAATGACGATATTTAGTAATATCGTTCTACTATTAGTGAATTTCAGTTGGTTTTTATATTAATCTGTGGTACGATTGGCGGGATTAATTGAATTTATCCAGGCCATAAACTCCAAAAAAAAAAAAAAAAGATTAATTGAATTTGATTTTGATGTTTGGATAAGTTTCAAAGTTTGACAGACTTTTCTAAATATTAAAAGTAAAGCTTTTATTTACAAAAATTTTAAATATTGTTGTTGTATTTACCACCAAACAAAAAATGTTTGAGACTAACGAAATAGAGGGTTTGTTTCCTGAAGATGAATATGAAAATCATTTGACTATTACCAACAAGTCTGCTTTACAACAACTTCAACTCTCTTTTCCAAGGTAAATTTTAGTAATTTTAATTTGTAATCCTTCCTTAACTTAATTAAATAAGCAATGGTTTAAAAGATGTTTTTAACTCAATAGTGGCTCTAATATGACAACAAATGTACTGCTAAATGATGTTTGGCACACCAATCAAGAGTTGATGACTGCTGATGCCATCAATCATATTCTTAACTCCGCCAACAATATTTTGCAAAATGCTGATACGAGTCAGATGAAAACATGGAGAAGTAGTTTAAGGTAAGTGCAATCTATGAGAACTGAGACTGAATTTATGTTTAAAAATACCTTACTATTGAAATTTATAAGTTATGTCTAGGTATCTATCTATTATCTTGTAATTACAGCAATTATGATGTGCAGTCTCTTGTCCAACGGACAATAGAAAATTGCGAACAATGCAACTCCAGCACAAAAGAAGACATAAGCCAGTTTTTAAAAAACAAATGTATGTGTAACCTAGGTATAACGGAAACAGATAAATCTTCAAAACAAGCACAAACCACAGATATGAAAAGTAATTCTTATTTTGTCAAGAACCTAAATGTAGACAGTTCTAGTCAAGAGTCAAGGTCTGGAGATGATCAGAAACAGGTTTTCAAGCCAAGGTTTGGTAGACCAAAACCTAATAAAGCTGTTGGACATCCACAGCCAACAATTTCCAGTACACCCATAGCGGAGGAAGTGAACTTTGAAAAAGAAGAAGAAGAGAATAAAGCACATAAGAGTAATGTGGCTAAGATCATGTTCAAGACTGCCAAAGAAACACTGTTAGCCTCAAATCCAGCTGCCAAGAGGACACTGGGAACTTCCAGGAAAGCTCAGGCTAAGTTTGTGTCACCTATGATAGGAGCTCAGTAAGTATAACTTACATCAATATTTGCTCTGGTCCACAGAGGTGGGTAGTGGAACCTAATCAATTTATTTGTCAACCAGCTTGAATTTTTTTTATCTTTTTTTCAAATACCTATAAAGTGTCAAATTAATTGGAAAAAAAATGAAGATTCTCATTCTGCCAGTATATTTAATGTCATACTATGTGCTGTTGATTCTAGGGATAAGCAGGAGACTGTAGAGCCTGAGGTGACAGATGAACGTCTCAAACACATTGATCCTAAAATGATTGAGTTAATTGAAAGCGAAATTATTGATAAAGGCACTCCAATAGGTCAGTATAAATTATTTACAAATCATTAATAACAAAATCCAGCTGATTATCAAGGCCCTGAGTGAGGTTAGCAGAGGCCCAATCTATCTTTCCCTCCCCAAATCACAAAATCTCCGAAACCCTAATCCCCTGGTGATGAAGGTTTCCATGAGGATATAACATAAAAAACCAATTTCATTTATTTTTATTTCATTTTTAAATGTGGTTTCAGGTTGGGATGACATAGCTGGTTTGCACCTAGCTAAGTCAGTTATACAAGAGGCAGTTGTGTGGCCTCTGCTCCGTCCTGACATATTCACTGGTTTAAGACGGCCACCTAAGGGGATCCTCTTATTTGGGCCACCTGGTACTGGGAAAACTTTAATAGGTATTACTATTTGTTCTTAGTCTTAGAAACTTTAGTTATTGCTGTATAAGTGAGCAAGTACCCAAATAGAAACTATATTTATACATTTAACTAAACTACATAAAATTTTACAATTTGATTGTTTGATTAAACAGAACTGATTAATCAATCTTTTTGCATTGATTTGGGTCAGTCCATCTATCAAGGAAGGATTTAAAAATTCAAGCAGAGGGTGAATCCATTCATGGGTAGGCATTAGTACTTAATAGTTTTAACTTGATTTACAAGCTGTCTGTAAAATTCTTTATGTAAACTGAAAATTATAAGCTAGTACTTGTGCTGATAGTTTATTCTTTGAAAGTTGAAACATAAAAATTCAATTTTAAATGTTTTGTAGCGACATCTGGCGCACTACATTAATAACAGCACCAATCACGTGCAAGAGTCTACATCGCGCTATAAGAGTTCTCGCCTGGTTGGAGGATCCTTCCTTATCAATGGAGGATGAGGAACTTTCCACCCTGTTTCTCATACCTCTAAACTGGTGACCTCGACGTAATCTATTACCTCTAAAGTTTATATACTTCCAACCATGTTTTACCAATCACAATAAACTAGATTTGTTCGTTTGTTAGGTAAATGTGTAGCTGCTCAGTGTAATGCGACATTCTTCAGTATCTCGGCGTCCTCGCTCACTTCCAAGTGGATCGGGGATGGAGAGAAAATGGTACGCGCGTTATTTGCTGTCGCTAGGTGTCACCAGCCTGCTGTAAGTACCCACATAATTATGTAAACTTTAAATATTGTATTAACTTTAAAATTCATTCTAGATATGGGACATACATAGCATCGCGCCTTGTATTACTAAAGTAAACAGGTGGAAGTTATAGCCTCTCTTTGTCCTTTATGACAAAAAGTTCTATGTAATAACTAAGGTCAGGAAGCTTATTGTCTATAAATTACCACAATTTCAGTTTCCGTGAAAATTATAAAAGGTAAATGAAACCCAAGATTTCCTTTTCTGTTTTTTTGTGGAGGAGGCAAGCGAGCTCACTTGTCACCTATGGAAATCCGCAGCATCATACCCTTGGATCTATTTAATATATTTTTTAATTTAATTTCTTCAATTTAAATAGAAGAACAATCGAAACACCGCCCCCGAAAGATCAAATTTTGTGAAAATCTTGACTGCCTAGCATCTACATATTACCTATAATATGATGGGGATGAAAGTGTTTTCGTGATTAGCGATGGCGATTCGGCGGGGATCGAACCGAACAATTCCACGGAGTACTATCCGTGTCATAGGCGATAGAGATCATATATTTTTTTTATCTAGCAGGTCAGCAAATTAGCAGATGCATTACCTGATGGTAAGCAATCAGCGCCGCCCATGGACACCGCACCGGGGGAGTTACGAGTGCGTTGCCGACCTTTTAGGGATTAGGGTTTTGGAGATTTAGGTATTGAGGAGGGATTGGAAGAGGGGAAGGATTGGGCCTTCGGTAACCTCACTCACACGGCGAAACACAAAGCTGTGGTTATTTCACGCCGGTTTTCTATGAGGCCGTGGTATCACTCCGGTCGGGCCGACCCGTTCGAGCCGAAGCATGGCTGTCACACACTACATATTATTGTTTTCTTTGTCAAAGGTAATATTCATAGACGAGATCGACTCTCTTTTGACCCAGCGCAGCGATACGGAGCATGAAGCCACCAGGAGAATTAAGACCGAGTTCCTAGTGCAGTTTGATGGAGCTGCTACTGGTAATTGAGTTGAATTATTGTTACCGATCGGCCATAAGCTTCTCTATTGTAAACTTTACTATGTATTCATTATTCATTTTGTCCTTGTAGGAGCAAATTTGAACATGTTACTTGTGCGCAAGTGGTTTTTAGTCCGTAGGTCCTCTTGGCCCAGGGCAGCAGAACTCATTTGATGATTTTCCACCCTAAAATCGTAAAAACAAAAACATCCAGAAAAGCACGAGATACGTCATCAAATTCCGTGTCTATTGCTAGATACGTATACTATGAAACCCCAGGCACCGCAGTAGTTGAGAATTTTGTATTTAGTATTAGTATTATTAAAAACGCAATGTAACAACAGGTGAAGAAGACCGCCTATTGATAGTGGGCGCCACCAATCGTCCGCAGGAGTTGGACGAGGCGGCGCGCAGGCGACTTGTGAAACGACTATACATACCGCTACCTGATGCAGATGTGAGTGTGTTATTAATTCTACATAATTATTCTTCAAACATAAAAAATAATATCCGTTATAACTACACTTCTACTACTACATCTGCATACAATAAGCCGGGTATGGACGAATATGCAATGTAAGAATAATGGGAAACCCACGAAACCGCAGTGAAATTACTTCGAACTTTTACATCTCATATTTCAAACGGATTATTTGAATCCTTTGCAGGCTCGCAAGCAGATAATAACGAACCTGTTAACGAACGAAACCAATGACCTGACAGCACAGCACATATCGGAAATTGCCAATTTGACAGAGGGGTACTCCGGCGCCGATATGAAGTCACTTTGCTCGGAAGCCGCTATGGGGCCCATTCGCTCAGTACCACTGTCGCAAATCGTCAGCATTGATAGAAATAAGGTAAAAGTTGTAGGACCCGCTCTATTAGGGCTTCTGATTTCCTAGCCACTGCCACTAGTCAGTTGTGAGTGTTGTCTTTTCGTCCAACAGCAAATCAGCTAGTTTTAAAACATTGGACACTAGCAGCCTATTGTTGTGTTTGTAACCGCACCAACGACACAGGAGGAAATCCTAGAATGGGGCAATGTTTAAAAAAAAAAACAATTACAAACCAAGATTTTTCTTTAGTCTAACATCATTGAGCCTATTTTTGTATTTTAAGTTGAAGGCCTTCAACTTGAAATACAAAAATAGAATAGGATTCGATATACAAATTCAGACTTAATGGTTTTAAACCTGTTTTGTAATAAGGGGGGATATGTTTACAACTACAGAGTGCCTAGCACGAATGACTATCGTAATCGTAACGTTAACGTATCGAGACGTCGATACTTCATGTGACGAAAACGGAATGTCGCAGCACGAAGCCTATCGTATCGTCTAGCGAGAGCTCGAATCGAATTCGTTTGTGACGTCATGCTAATGTAAGCTAGAGAAGCACCCAAGTGAACGAATTGAATGAATTCTTGAACATAATTTAACATAAAGATTTCGTCTGAAAACTAAAATTAATTTTAAACATATTTCAACCTTCGTCGACACCTTTTGTGGTATTATATTTAAATGAAAAAATATTAATTACGTGAAATAATTCTTAAAACGAGTCAAGAAGTATATAAAATGACTTTATCTATGAAAAAAAATATTATTTGGTTATTTAAATTTTGTAACATATTTTACGATTTCCGAACGTTCTTTTGACAAAGGTGACGTTTGACGGCTATTGACGTATTTTTTTTTAACAAACAAAACAAAGAATGTAGATTGTAGATAATTATGCGGCTATCTTATTATGCGGTTAGTTTAAATTTATTTTAAAATGAGGAGGACTCGGCTCCAATACGAATTAATGGTGGATTTCATGGAATATGTCAGTGACAAGCAGCGAGCCTTCAGTGTTCCGACCACTCCGCAGTACCCATGAAGCCAGCCGTTCACCGACACCACCAGTCGCCAATCCTCCATTAGAAAAGGAATGCTGGAAGCCTCGACCGAAAAAAAAAAATCTAAAGGGAGTTTAATCAAATTGTGTTTAGAGAATGATAAGAAACCTAGGGAGTTTGCTAGGGAGCGTGAGGAAACATATGATATAATGGAACAAGAGCGTTTGGAATTACGACGAGAAGAATGAAGAGTAAGACAGAGAGATGCAGAGCTCCTTTTACAGGCTCAGTGGCTGGAACTTATGAGAGAGGCAATAAATGTATTAAAATATAATCTAGTTAAAAAGATGATTAATGTATATTTACATGTTTTATTTTAAATTACTACATTTTGGAATGAGGAAAGATTATGTTAGAATTGAATTTAAAATGTCTCACTATAGTTACCTATTATAAAAACATAGGTAAGAATAGTTTTTAAGTTAGATTATATGTATAATAATAAAACACTTGGGTCATCTGTGTAGTATATTTATTTGCTGTACCAGAATATTCCTTAAAGCCCTTTCACTTATCAAATCATTGCTTCTATCATTTTCATGTCTCATATCAGAAGATGAGGTATGAGACAAGTCTTGATGCTGTTTTTGCAGCTGTTATTGTATCTAACTGTTGCTCAGGCACATTGAAATTTATGACCAAATTATGCAACACGCAGCAAGCCGTTGTCAAACACATTTTTCGGGAGCATAATGCAGAGTGCGGTCTTTGCACAAGCATCGCCTCTTCTTTTACGTCAGTATATCGTGCGGGCCACGAGTTCCCTCTACCGCATCCAAAATGAGTAGGCGTCATTAGCCATGGTCGCTGTGGGTAGCCAGAATCACCTGTAAAAAAATACTTATTAGAAAACCTAATTTATACTAGCTACTTCCTCGCGGTTTCACCCGCTGCTCGACTCCTATTGATTTCATTTTAGCATGATAAGTTAGTTTTTGTTGGAGTTGCTCACAGAAGTACTTGAAAGCTTTTTTATTTAGGCGGTACCTAGTATTTCTAAACTACGTTTCAGTGATATCCATTGGATTAGATATCTTTCTGAATTTAGCTCGGCACACGATTTCTCTAGAATAATCAGTTAATTCGTATTATTTTCTTGAATACATATGTCTATATTAAGTGAAACACAACTTGAATAGGTAGGTACTTAGGTACTTACGAAGTTTCTCTGGACTCTTCATCTCCAAGTAAAATAGCCACAAATAAATTATTTCTCCAACTTGGTTCGTACAGCGGCGGTCTTTGCATGATGTTACACTCGTAAAGAATACTCACAAACCTTATAATATATTATATAAAACACGATTGAAATATTTCGAAACCTTTCTCACCGTCAAATTCTTAGTGACAAATGTTTCGACAGTTTTCGATAGCCAGCCTTCGAAACTTACGTTACTATACGTCAAAAGATCGTTCGTGCTTCCAATTTGTGTCAAAATGTTCTAAGTTTCGATAGCAACACGATACGATTACTATACGATAGTTGTCAAAATCATTCGTGCTTGCGATTTTTAGTTCCTTTTACGCACGGTAGGGGCGCTGTACAAATCCCATAGAAAATGCTTTCGATCTCGATACGAATACTTTCTCGATAATGTTCGTGCTAGGCACACAGATCTCACACTACACTGGCCCCGCCCGCTTAGCAAAGGCGATAAAAAAATGTTTATTTGTTATAAAAAGGTAGATTACAAGATGTATAATATCATAAGTCTAAAGCAAAGTACAATGTTTAACATCAACCTGAACTAGGTGCAAACCTGTGTTTCAGGTAAAAAAGTGCTGACGATAACCCAATAACCTGAAAAAACTAATAAAATTTCAAATTTCAGGTGCGACCCGTTTGTATCCAAGACTTTATAAATGCTCTACAAAGAGTAAAGCCTAGCGTGTCTCAAGATGACCTAGGACAATATGTTAAATGGAATACAACTTATGGTCAAGGCTTTTAATAAAAAGTAAAATATGTAACATTTGTTTTTCTCATGACCCTGTTACACGTATTGTCCCCGATAACTATATTGTATTGGGACAAAAAATAAAAAAATATTTTGGTGTCCTGCATTTGGAAGTCAGTGGATAAATAGGTACTCGAAGTACAAATACTCGAGTATTTTACCGAAATGGATAAATGCCCATTTTATCAATTTTAACCCGTATCTACCCAAAATTATTATTATTGTGACGGAAAACTCTTTGACATCATGACGTCAAGGGATGGTTGTCAAACGTTGCCTAGAGATTGTAAATTTCGTCGTGAATTGTCAACACGAGTTGGTGTAATCGGTAAGGCGTGTGGATTACACCACAGAGACCCCGAGTTCGAGTCCCGCCGTAAACATGAAGTTTTTTAGTTGATGGAAGTTTTGTCGAACTTTCTGGAATTATTTGAGTGAAAGAAATGAAAAATTAAGGAGCGAGAAGGAGAATAAATAAAAATGAATAACGAAATTATTGGAAGGTTCTGGAGGCATGACGATCAAAAAGAATAACGAAATTGAATGTTCTAGAACCTGACCGGGGGTATATAAGCGGAACTGCGGCTCACCGCTAGCAGTTGAGTTCTAAGTCTAAAGCGATTCGGAAGAAAAGGAAGAAGTGGAAAAGAAGAAAAGTGAGTGAAATAGTGAAGTGCAGTGAAATAGTGAAGTGCAGTCAGTTAAGTGAGTTAAGTCAGCGTGAACGGCAAAGTTGTGTCAGTCGGCCGGACTCTGCTGGAGAAGAACGCCGATAACTTAACTCCGTGGACGCTGTAACTTAAGTACAATAGAAAGTTTGAAAACCGGTATTAGTGTTTCATTTCATCCAATCCCGTAACCCAAGCCCGCATAGTCAGGAACGTGACGTCAGGCACGTAACATTTGGTGTCAGAAGTGGGATTGGAGAAAAATGCCGCTAGTGCCGCAGGACGTAAGGGGAGTGAGTACCCGTGCAATGTCAGAAGCGCAGCGTGTGAGGGAAGAGGGTGCTCCAGCTCAAACCAGCGATGCAGAAGCCAAGCCTGTGCAGGTGGATCTTCTGCTACAGCTGCAGCAAATGATGGCAGAGCAAGCGCGCCGCCAAGAAGAGCAAGCGCGCCGCCAAGAAGAGCAAGCGCGCCGCCAAGAAGAGCAAGCGCGCTGTCAGGCAGAACAGCTGCGGGAGCTGAAAGAAGAGCAAGCGCGCCGCCAAGAAGAGCAAGCGCGCCGCCAAGAAGAGCAAGCACGCTGTCAGGCGGAACAGCTACGGGAGCTGAAAGAAGATCAAGCTCGTCGCCAAGAGGATCAAGCTCGCCGCCAAGAGGAGCAAGCGCGTCGCTTGGAAGAGATGCATAAGGATTTCACGAAGGGACTGCAAAAGGCTGTCGAACGGGTACAAGAAGTGGAGGAAGGGTTAGGCAAGTTGGAACATCGCGTCATGGCGATAGAGGAGAGAGTGAAAGAAGAGATCTCCAAAATCAAGCAGGAAGTGACAAGCCCAAGCCCTTTGAAGAGCCAAAGCCGTCTTGCAGCCGTTTTTGACGCCCCAAATGTGGCCTCAAGCGCAACGAAAGGGCTCAAGATTCCCCATTACGACGGAACAACATCCTGGAACGCGTTCAAGCTACAGTTTGAGACACTTATGGAGGCTTATGGTTGGACTCAGAAGGAAGCACAGTCAGCCCTCACCCTGGCCCTCCGTGATCAAGCGCTCTCAGTGTTGGAAGCTATCGGCGCAAGTGGGGATCTCAGCTTAAGTGCCCTCCTCGACGCACTTGAGGCACGTTTTGGAGACAGCCACCTCGAGCACGTGTACAGAGCGCAATTAAAAGAGCGTACTCAGCGTGCTAATGAGAGCCTACAGCAATGGTCCGTGGAAATCGAGAAACTTGTGCGTCGAGCTTTCCGGTCGACTCCGTCAATGATTGAAGGCACGCTTCTCCAAGCGTTCATTGACGGTATTCGGGACCCCGAAGTACGAGCTGCTGTTCATCTGGGCCATCACAAGAACATGAAAGAAGCTCTGGCCCATGCATTGGAAGTGGAAGCTGTGCGTGGTAACTCCCATACCTTATGTCTGCGGGAAATGACGACAACGGAGCAGGTACCTCCACGCCGTCGGAACTTCATGTGCTATGGATGCGGAGAGCGTGGGCACATGCGGAGCAACTGCCCGAAGAAGGTGAACCGCCAGGACGCGGCGGTCTCAACTTCTGACCAGCAGGGAAACTAATTCCAGCCAGGGCTGCGGGGTGGGCGCTGGCCGGTAGTGGAATAACCCCAACAATCTACATCAAGCAAACTAACGATGGAAATACTCTGGTGATAGACGGTCAAGTAAATGGGAAAAACAGTCAGCTAACATTAGATACTGGAGCTTCAAGGACGGTGATAAATGTTCGGCTGCTCGAGCAAAACATCAGGAAACACGTTAAACCAATTGTTGGCCTACGAATGAAATCAGCTACCGGCCAGTGGATACCGATAAGTGGAAAACTGCACGTAACAATCAAAATTGGGGAACGTGTTTATCGACATGAGGTTATTGTGGCCAAAATTCTGGATGACTGCATCCTGGGACTTGACTTCCTGCAAGGGCACCAGTGTAACATCGACTTAAAATCTGGAGTATTACTATGTGGAACTGAGGAAATTCCGATGAAGGGTGGAACCCTGGGAAAAGTTTGCTGTTTAAGAAGAACTGTTCTTGAACCAAAATCACAGACTCTCGTACCAATCGCATTACCTAGGAGGAGTGAAGGAAGTTTACCTCGAAGGTGCGCTGTGATTGATAAATCGGAACACGTAAACTCATGGCTACCGGCAAGGACTGTCGTGGGGTCATCTGATGTCAACCGCATTCCGGTATTCAACTTCAGTGATTCAAAAATTACGATTGAAGAAGGAGAGCCTGTGGGCGTTTTGGAAGAAGTGGCCTGGATAAGAAAATTGTCGGAGAATCTTGTGAAGAAGGACAGTACAGGAATAGACTTTTTAACGAAAATCTTAGACGAAAACAAAAGTCTGACAAAAGTGGAGACTATGAAAGCTAGAAATTTACTCCTTCGATTTTCTGATGTGTTTTAACAAACAAACAAACAAACAAAAAGTATTTATTCGCGTCTGGGACGCATAAAAGACACAAAACGAACAATAATAAAAAAAGTTAAAAATAAAAATACATTAAGAATTATACTACAATATAACAAAAGTAGAGGGTAGGAGAAAAATATGCGTCCAAGCTCGCGAAATGGCCCTCGCTCAGCATTATGCAGCGACCCCATACGAGACAGTGTCGCGGCGCTGATTTTCAGCGATGGCCGACACCAACGCATGACGCCAATCAGTGCAGAAACGTAAGCTAAGTTAAATACAAAAATGTGTTTCATATAATATAATTGTTGGATTAGTACTATAAAACAAAAAACAAACTACCTATGATTAAAATAAAAGGGAAAAAGTAAAATAAAAATACTAAATATTAGAATTATTACCATGAAACACTTGTCAGTGGCAACACTGAACGAATGAAAGCGACGCTCGCGCTTCCATTCCATTCGATCAAAAAGTCTATTCTTTCTGCCAGCTGCCACAAACAATTTATTGTAGTAATTAGACAATAGTAATTGTATTACGTAATGGCGACACATACCTACCAATGATTATTATGCAATCCGCCGTGTAAATAATAGTAAATATTATGGAGATAAGTGGTTTAAATATGTTGTGTTGTGAGATAAAAGAACATGAATTGTGTAATGACAATATGAAATAATGTGTAGTATGCTGTAGTTGTAAAATGTGACCATGGAGGTCGATCGAATTCTACCAGGATGATTCAGGTAAGTGATATTTTACCCATGCATCTATTTTTCCAATGGTAACGCCATTGGATTTATAACCTAAAAAATACGTATTAGATATAAGATTATGACGAATAGTACCTATTAAGTTTGTATTAATTTTTGATAATTATGTCGAGGTTTTATTGAGTCATTATAATTAAATATGAAAATTGACTTCACGTTGGTACTAAATTGCATAGATTAAACATACATATTTGTAAATTATATAATTAAGGAATTAAATTGATATTGCATACAGGAAAATGGGAAAAAACAGAGTACCAGTGACACACATGAGAAACAAAGGTTTGAGTGAAGAAGTGTAGACACTCCAACAACAACAACACTGCAGGAAGTGATCCCCTAACCTGAGCATGCGTGCCAAGACCCCCGAGGTATGAAGCAATGTCACAAGTTGAGGCTCATTTGATGATGAAGTGAAAACTTTTTAAATTGTGCCTTAAATGCATGTTTGGTTTTCAGGCACCGAAGTGGGGGAGGGAGATCATTCCAGCAGCGCGTGGCCGCAAATTTGAAGCATCCCCTGAATGCCGCAGTGTGATGCTTAGGAACGGCCAATGGACACACCATGGAGCGAAGACCATGCCTCATCTGACTGTGTTTCCAGGTCAGCTTTTTAAAAAGATATTCTGGTGCCTGTGCCTCGATAATGCCAAACAACAAATTGGCCAAGTGGAGCTTTCTCCTAGCAGCCATCTTTAGTAGTTTCAGTTCATTTATGTATGGAGTAACATGACTTCTTCGTGGTATATTAATGCAAAAACGTACACAGGCATTTTGTATTCGTTGGATAACGCGCTCTGTTCTAGAGAGAAGGCATGGTCCATATACTACATCACAATAGTTTAACTTCGATAGGATGAGGCTGTCAACAAGTTGTTTGCGCAACGGAGTGCTCAGATATTTCCGTATACCATATAACACCTTCAGCCTATAAAAACAATTTCCCAAGACTTTTGTTATGTGTGCCTCGAAACGCAGCTCAGGGTCCATAATTAAGCCCAGATTGCATGCTTGCTCAACTCTTTCAATTCTCTTTCCCATGATCATTATCTCAGGGTTAGCCGACTCAATAGCTCGAACTTGGTATCTGGAGCCTAGAATCATGAATCTTGATTTGAGTGGGTTAAGGACCAGTGAGTTCAACTCCGACCATACAACCACCCCATGCAAATCCTCATTGATTCTCCGCACCGCTTCAGCTGTTTCATTGACCCTGAATGGCAAGTACAGCTGTATATCGTCAGCATACATATGGTATCCGCAATGGGTAAAGGACTTGACAACATCAGCACTGTATAATATATACAGCAAGGGGCCCAAAATCGATCCCTGGGGAACGCCCCTGGACACGCTGAGAGGGGAGGACGCCACCCTTGACCCATCCTCTCTTTGCATCTCTACAAATTGAGACCGGCCTGAGAGATAGCTTTTAAACCACTCCACTGTATCCCTGTCAAAGCCATAATAAGCTAACTTGGACAAAAGTAGAGCGGTGTTAATTGCATCAAAAGCGCGAGAAAAGTCCAGCAGAACCAGGATTGTACCCTCCCCCCCGTCCCGTGCCTCAAGAATGCTCCCCACTACGTCAGCCAGTGCCGTCGCAGTACCCCTTCCCTGCCTAAAACCTGATTGTAGGTCGGGAAGAATGTTGTTTGATTCGAGGTATGCAATGACCTGTGAGTGCACTATGCGTTCCAAGATCTTTGAGAGGCAGGGTAGTATGCTGATTGGCCTTAGATCCTTTATGTTGGTTGGACTATTGATTTTAGGAATAGGTCGCACAATAGCACAACGCCAGAGTTCAGGAAATGTGTGTGTGACTATTGAACAGTTGATGATATCTGTGATGGCCTGTAAGGTGGTTGGTAAAGTTAGGTTAATCATATCGAGACCAATGCCATCGACACCTTGTGCGTTTGATTTCAGGCTTTTAATTATCCTGAGGACTTCCCCGGGATTGGTTGCTGACAATGTGAATGTAGCATCGCTGTGCCTATGGGACTCAAAAAAAGACGATTGCGAAACATTAAGAACACAATTGCCGGGAACATCCAGGAACGCCGAATTGATTTCGTCAGGGTTATCGAAGCTCTCTGGTAGAAGTCTTTGTTTATGGTCAGGCAACACATCCGCTTTTAAATTGCGCCACAATAATTTAGGGTCCCTAATGTTATCATTAATACATTTGTTGAAATAAGCAGTCTTCTCGCTAGCCAGTGCCGTGATGGCTAGATGCTTGAGATCCAGGTAACTACTCTTATGTTCTGGTAGTTTTGTTTTACGAAATTTGTCCCTGGCTTCATCTCTCAGTTTCGATATTAATCTGATGTTGTCAGTGATCCATGGAGTGGGACGGGATCTAAATGTTTTACATTTAACGGGAGCGTGAAGATCAAACAGTTGAATAACAAATGAGTTGAAGGTTTGAACCATTAAATCAACATCATTCATGTCACCCACTATAGACCACGGCATACTTTTTAGGTCTCTGTTAAAGTAATCCTCCAGGATGTCTTTGAGAGGGCGATATACCACAGATCTAGGTTGGCACTTAGGTTTCTTGAAGACTGTCTCGCAAGTAACAAATGCATGATGGCTAAGCTCACTTATATGGTTCACTTCTACATTGCGGATTGGAGCATCAGTGCAGACAACGTCAATGAGCGAGCTACTGTTACCGATAAAGTGCGTAGGGGTTGTGACAACTTGTGTCAAATTGAGGTAACCGAGAAAATCTGTCAGTTCTTTGGATTTCGAGCTGTTAACGTCCGCCATATCGACATTAAAATCCCCCAACAGTATGAGGTTATCGAAGGGAGCCAGACTACCAATGCTTGCTGTCAGTCCGTCGAGAAAAGACTCCAGTTCCAGCCATGGTGGGCGATATGCAGTGCCAATTAGCAGTTTAGTTTTATGTACCGTTAGAGTTAACCAGAGCTGTTCGACATTAGGATGTTCAGGGTGTGCTCTGACACGCGCAGGAATTCCATTTCTGATGTAGAAGCCAACACCCCCGCCGCGCCCCCCACGCACAGACAATGGTCGCGGGATGTGCTTAAGTTTGTAACCAGGTACGCTAGGCGCCCGGTCATCCTCACCCCTGCGCAACCAAGTTTCGTTGACAGCCATTATGTCCACCGAGTTATTGCCCATTGCGACTAAAAACTCATCCTGGTTTGTTCCCAGGGAGCCCGCATTCAATAAACCAAACTTAATACGTTTACTTCTAGTCATTTGAAGTCCATAAGAAACATCGTTGTAGTATGTAGTGTAAATATAAATTGTACTGTGTGGTATATAATGTAGTAGTAAGAGTATATAATATAAATATATTTGTATAAACTATGTGAGGTTGTATGTAGTGCGCGTTGATAAATATTTTTTGCAAGGCATGATTGATGTAAGTAGAATTTATAAAAGAAATATTGATTATGTAAAGGTTTTGTATTTGGCTAGCGTATTTATTATTATTTTGTAGGATATAAGTATTATATTTCAACTCAACATGCGCGCCAGCCAACGTGTAAACCCCACGCTTTATATAGCCAAGACGCATATTCTCTCCACCCCTGACTCCAGACAAATAGTAAAAGTGTACAATCATAATACCTATATATGTACGTAATATGTGCGCAAACATTAATATAATTAAAAAATAAAAGTTAACATTATGCTGTTTCATTGTTAACAGGCCCAAACACCTCCCCAATGTCCTCGTCAGTGCGGATTCTTTGAGTGGGATCACCCGGGCTCCGCCTGGCAAGTATGCGCCCCCGCTTGGTCCACACAAATCTCCAATTGTGGAGGCGAGCGGCATCTCGGGCCATCCGAAACAACCGGCGATTCGTCTTTGTGAGGCGCTCGTTGACAAAGAAGCGCTGCGGCGGGCCGGGCGTGCCGAGGTCGGCGGTGGTCGCACCCCGCCGCACGCGGGCGCTAGCCAGCAGTTCGTCGCGCAGGTCGCGGCGCGCTAGGCGCACGACTATGGCGCGCGGCCGCGTTACTGCCGGGCCAGCGGAGCTAGCGGCGTTGATTTGCTTGCCCCCGACCCGCTCCGCGCTGATTATGTCCCGTTCCTCCAACTGCACTCCTAACTTGATGCCTACAGCTTTTATGATGTGAACCGGGTTATCAGAAGGAGCCTCCGGTATATTTGTAATCTCCACATCATTTGCCAAAAGGTCCTGATCCCTATCGTTCAGCTCACGCCGCAACTCTTCCACGACCTCGTCTGCCGATGAACGACCTGTAGACGCCCGTTGTTCCAGTGCGCTGATTCTGGCCTCGAGGCCATCGATGCGCACATTGCAGCTGCTCATTGAAGACACAAGCTGCGCCATCTCCAACTCCATCTCCTTACGAAACTCTTGAATTTCTGCACGCATCGCCCTCAACTCCACCATAAGCAAGCCCAAGTCAGAGCCAACGATAGGGGAAACTTCCCGTGCCGCGACAGCAGCTGAAGAGGCGTCCCCACGCAGCGGCGTAGATGCTGATGCCGGCCCAGAACATTGCTGCTCACAGACCACGGGTGCTGGTCCAGAGCCGCTGACATCAAACTCATCAGTCGTGCGGGCCACTACGCAAGCTTGACTTGCAGGATCCCCTGCCGATCCAGCCGAACCTCTGACCGGGGTCTCCGCCGTTTTCAAGAAGCGATGGTGATATTGGCCGAACTGGTTTGGTGAAGCATAAAATAAATACAGGTGATACAATGCCAATTCGTCAAAGGCCCAGACGTATACCATTCGCTCGTGAGAAAGAGGTTGAACAAATGATTGACGATATGAGGAAAACTGACGTGATAGAGCCCTCTTCTAGCCCTTGGTGTTCACCTGTCGTGCTTGTCAAGAAGAAAGATGGTTCAACGAGGTTTTGCGTAGACTATCGACGATTGAATGATGTAACCAAGAAGGATAGCTACCCGTTACCAAGAATCGATGACACACTTGACACACTGAGTGGCATGAAATGGTTTTCAACGCTCGATCTGAAAAGCGGCTATTGGCAGGTGGATTTGGATCCCAAGGACAAGGAAAAGACCGCATTCTCAACTGGGAAGGGACTCTGGCAATTTAAGGTGATGCCATTTGGATTATGCAATGCACCGGCAACCTTTGAGCGTTTGATGGAACAGGTGCTGGCGGGACTGCTGGGCGAAACCTGCCTAGTTTACCTCGATGACATCATCATCGTTGGACGGGATTTTGACGATCATCTAAGAAAATTGGAAAGGGTACTCGAAAAGCTGCGTGGAGCAAATTTAAAGTTGAGTCCAAAGAAATGCTCTTTCTTTAAGCGCGAAGTGAATTATCTAGGACATGTTATTTCTGAGAGAGGAATTGAGACTGATCCAGCCAAGACTGCCGCTGTTAAGGAATGGCCAACACCTAAAGACAAAACGCAAGTTCGGGCATTTCTTGGATTATGCTCGTATTATCGGCGGTTTGTGAAGGGATTCTCGGACATTGCCAAGCCATTGCATCGATTGACAGAGGAGAAACGTGCCTTTATATGGGACGAGGATTGTGAGCAAGCCTTTCGCGAACTAAAAGAACGGCTTAGTAAAACGCCAATTCTCGGATACCCCAGCGCGAAAGGAATATTCGTAGTTGATACGGACGCCAGTAATATCGGAATAGGAGGTGTCCTTTCACAACGCGATGGTGAGCAGGAGAAGGTTATTGCTTACTTCAGCAAGTCACTATCCAAGCCGGAGAGGAATTATTGCGTGACCAGGAGGGAATTACTGGCCGTAGTCAAAACTCTGCACCATTTCAAGAAGTATTTACTGGGACGGAAATTTTTAATCAGAACTGATCACGCTGCTTTGAAATGGCTGCTTCAGTTTAAGGATCCTGAAGGCCAAGTAGCCAGATGGTTGGAACAACTTCAGGAATTTGACTTTGAAATCGAACATCGCGGCGGAAGAATTCATGGCAACGCAGATGCATTATCGAGACGCCCATGCGTGGAAGATTGCAAGCATTGTGCCAAGAAGGAAATTGCTTTTCTTAAGGTGATAAGGACTGATACTGTTGACGAGGCATGGGGAGATGATGCGATGAAATTAGAACAGGAAAGAGATGCGGATATCAAACCAATACTGGAGTGGCTACGAAGTGGTAACAAGCCAAGTTGGAGTGACGTCGCCCAATATAGCGCGGTAACGAAAGGTTTATGGGCACAGTGGAAAAGCCTTACGCTGCATAACGGACTTCTGTGCAGAAAATGGGAATCAACAAACGGCAAGGATGAGCATTTGCAATTGGTGGTGCCTCGTTCAAAAATAAGGGATGTATTAAAAGCGTTCCATGATGGATCTTCTGGAGGACATTTGGGAATTAGGAGGACTTTGGTGAAGATCAAGGAGAGGTTTTATTGGCTGCATTGCAAATATGACGTCGAAGATTGGTGCCGGAAATGCACTAGTTGTGCAGCTGTCAAGGGTCCACAAACAAGAAGCAGAGGGGCGATGAAAATCTACAATGTTGGTATGCCTTGGGAGAGAATAGCCTTAGACATCGCTGGACCATTTCCAATCACTGATTCGGGCAATCGCTACGTTTTAGTGGTTATGGATTATTTTACAAAATGGCCGGAGGTCTTTGCCATACCGAATCAAGAGGCAGTAACTGTAGCCACGAAGTTGGTAAACGAGGTATTCACCCGATTCGGAGTGCCCTTGGAGATGCACAGTGATCAAGGACGGAACTTTGAGTCCCAAGTTTTTCAGGAAACTTGTAAACTTTTGGGAATCCATAAGACTCGAACGACTCCTTATCATCCACAGTCAGATGGAATGGTCGAACGTTTCAACCAAACATTGGAACGACACTTAGCAAAGGTGGTTGACAGCCATCAGAGAGATTGGGACACTTACATACCTCTCTTCTTGCTTGCCTATCGGACTGCTGTACATGAAAGTACCGCAAAGACGCCTGCATTTGCAAATTTTGGAAGGGAATTGAGATTACCGGCAGATCTTGTATCGGGCTGTCCACCTGGCGACTCTCGCACCGAATTTAGCGATTACATAAGCGAGTTAAGGGCAAAAATGTTGGACATTTATGAGCAGATCAGGGAGGCCGGTCTTCAAGCTAGTGATCGCGCAAAGACGCGCTATGATCGACGAGCCAATTCTGTTGGGTTTGAAGAAGGGTCATTGGTCTGGCTTCATAATCCAGTCAGAAGGAAGGGAAAATCTCCGAAGCTGCAACCGAGTTGGGAAGGTCCTTATGAGATAGTCACGAAGATCAATGACATTACTTACAGAATTCGGAAGACTTCAAGGAGCCCTTTGAAAGTTGTCCATATAGACAGGTTGGCGAGGTATTACGGCAGCAACGATGCTCGGGACGAGCGAATCTAAGAGGGGGGCAGTGTGACGGAAAACTCTTTGACATCATGACGTCAAGGGATGGTTGTCAAACGTTGCCTAGAGATTGTAAATTTCGTCGTGAATTGTCAACACGAGTTGGTGTAATCGGTAAGGCGTGTGGATTACACCACAGAGACCCCGAGTTCGAGTCCCGCCGTAAACATGAAGTTTTTTAGTTGATGGAAGTTTTGTCGAACTTTCTGGAATTATTTGAGTGAAAGAAATGAAAAATTAAGGAGCGAGAAGGAGAATAAATAAAAATGAATAACGAAATTATTGGAAGGTTCTGGAGGCATGACGATCAAAAAGAATAACGAAATTGAATGTTCTAGAACCTGACCGGGGGTATATAAGCGGAACTGCGGCTCACCGCTAGCAGTTGAGTTCTAAGTCTAAAGCGATTCGGAAGAAAAGGAAGAAGTGGAAAAGAAGAAAAGTGAGTGAAATAGTGAAGTGCAGTGAAATAGTGAAGTGCAGTCAGTTAAGTGAGTTAAGTCAGCGTGAACGGCAAAGTTGTGTCAGTCGGCCGGACTCTGCTGGAGAAGAACGCCGATAACTTAACTCCGTGGACGCTGTAACTTAAGTACAATAGAAAGTTTGAAAACCGGTATTAGTGTTTCATTTCATCCAATCCCGTAACCCAAGCCCGCATAGTCAGGAACGTGACGTCAGGCACGTAACATTATGTAATGAATATGGTAAGCATATACCTTAAATCTCATTTAATTTGGTAAGTATGTACTCTCAAATCTCATTGGAGATTATGGATGGTGGGAAATCCTCGAGAAACCTCGTAATCTGGTGAAGATTAAGGGAATTGTCAGCTGTGGTGGTGAAGGTTTAAACTAGCTATGATCTCCCATTACTCATACTAGCATGTGCCACTACATATTGTCTTAACAACAAATAAAGTGGAAGGAACTTCCTGAAACAACCCTGTCCTGTGTCAATGTCTTCGCTTGAGCCAAATATCGAATACTAACCGGAGTATCTCGGCAGTGTTTAGGCTATCCCTACTGGTTGTTACACGTCCACTGATTAGCTGATAGCCAATCCGCTCGACTGGTGTCGTGAAAGGCAGGTAAACTGGTCCTCGGGAAGAAGCCGGGGCGTCCTACAGGCCCATTGTGCTGCTCGACGAGGTGGGAAAACTGTTCGAGAGAATAATATCACACCGCCTCGTCAGGTACCTTTCTGGAAGCGGGGGCCGGATTTAGCGGACGGCCAGTTCGTCTTCCGCAGAGGGCGCTCCACGGTGGATGCCATCATGCGCGCCGACCTCATGATGGGGGTTGCGTTGGCCAGGGGGCGAGTTGTCGTGGTGGTGTCTCTGGACATCGCCAATGCCTTCAACGCGTTGCCCTGGAGCTGCATTCTGCAGGCACTCCGGTATCACCGGGTAACCGGGGCGTGTGGAATCGGCGAGGAATGTCGCGCGGTGTCCCACAGGGATCGGTCCTGGGACCACTCCTGTGGAACATCGGGTACGATTGGGTGCTACGCACTGACCTCCCTAACAGCGTCAGTATAGTTTGCTACGCTGACAACACGCTGGTGCTGGCCAATGGGAGGTCGCATCGGGCGGCGGCCGACCTGATGTCGAGCATAATAACCAGAAACCAGACCTTAGAGCAGTTACGATAGTCGTTGCAAGGATATAGCAGTTGGGACTCGAGGTGGCGCTCCACAAGTCCGAGGCCATGTGTTTTTATGGCCGTCGGAACGCGCCACCTCCAGATAGGTCCCAAATAACGGCAGGAGGAGTAACCATCGGCGTCGAGTCGACGATGAAGTACCTGGGTCTCATTCTCGACAGCCAGTGGAACTTCACGGAGTGGAGCATTTCCATCGTTTGGCTCCCAAGTTGGAACGGACTGGGGTCGCATCGGGCGCATTATTCGGATAATGCGCGGATATCCCACGATCTCCGGGGAGGCGGCGAACCTCCTTATCGGATCACCGCCGTGGGAACTGGAAGCGAAAACGCTCGCGCACGTCTGGTGAGGACCGTCTGCCGCGCCGAGGGGGGTTTAGTCAATAAGAGTCATTTCATGATTTTGATTTAATAAAAAATGGCAGCGGACTCGTAAGTATTGCGGGCGTCCACGGGCGGCGCCGATAACTTACGTTTGCAGAACTATCACATAAAAATAGGCAAATTCCCGACACTAACTGCACATTACCATGACGACACTATTTAATATTGCGAGTACTATAATATGGATCATTACTTTGCCGTAATATGAGTAATCATTAGGTTCTACTGGAATGGTAAAAAGATTCGTAGTCAAGTAAAAAACACCTTTCTGATGAGCGATCAAAACAGTTTTGTATCCAGGCCATAAACCCAAAAAAAAATGAAGACAGTTTGATTAATGTCATTTGTTTTATGTCATCTGTCAATGTTGACAAATAAATGTCGATATTTTCTGTGATATGATGTGATTTTGTGATAAAACTTTTAGCGCGAAAAATACAGAAATGCTTTATTCTTATAATAATGACTAAACAATATTCCGTCTATATTGTGAATAACTCGAAGAAATTAAAAGAAAGTACAAAATGGATCAAGATAATCGTGTGGTAGTCCTAATTGACATGGACTGTTTTTATTGCCAAGTGGAAGAAAAACTCAACCCTGAATTACGTGGAAAACCTATAGCTGTAGTGCAATATAATCCTTGGCAAGGTGGCGGGTGCGTAACCCAACATCCTAGTATATTATAAAATGCCTGTTCATCATATCTAAAAAATGTTTTAAGTACTTCATAGAAATAGATGCTTTTCACAACTGAAAGTTATTTCTTTTATTTCTAGGATCATAGCAGTCAACTATGTAGCAAGAGCCCGCGGAGTTACACGGCACATGAGAGGGAATGAGGCTAAAGAGAAGTGTCCAGATATAGAATTGCCATCTGTTCCCTGTCAAAGAGGCAAGGCTGACATATCTAAGTAAGATTTAATTTAAAATACGTAAAATACAGCTAAATGTTCTCTTAATCCGTATAATAAGGGATAATATTGTTTCTAAGGTATAGAGATGCTGGTAAAGAAGTAGCTAGAGTACTGCAAAAGTTCACACCTCTCCTGGAGAGAGCTTCCATTGATGAGGCTTACCTTGACATTACAGCTCCAGTAAGTAGCTCTTTAGATACCAATTGACTATTCATCTATACTAATATTATAAAGAGGTAAAATTTGTAAGTTTGTATGTAGGGGGTAATCTTTAAAACCTCTGGTCGGATTGTCAAAATTCTGATACACTGATAGGTAGCTACAATGTTCCTGAGGGCTATGAAACATCCACGATATGATCAAATGGGGCCGAGCAGCGGGTGAAACCGCGCGAGAATAGCTAGTTACCAATATTCAGATAAAACAGGCTTTTTTTGAAGGTGGAAAATCATCCAATTGCTGCTGCCCTGAGTAATGCGAGTGTCAGAGATCTTCTATCTGAGAAGTCAGATTAAACTACATACTATGGACAAGTGTTACCATAGAATAATTTTTTTCAACAATATTTAGTTTATTAACTTCATTTCTCACTTCAATTTCCAGGTGGAAGCTCGACTAAATACTCTTAATGTAAACTCAGTACGCACTGGAATGATGCCCAACACCTTTGCCCTTGGCTATGATAGTGTGGATGAGTTCCTGGCTGACATCCACTCATGTGGCTTTGAGAATATTGAGTTTGACTATGAGCATGCCAAGCGGTTGCTTGTAGGTGCAGTTATTGTCAGCGAGATCAGGGCTGCTGTTTATGAAGAAACAGGTATCAACAAACTTATTTGTCTTATACTTAATAATAAAGATGTCTAGTTAAATCATCCACAACCTTTTTTTGTCCAGGGTACAGATGCTCAGCAGGCATAGCTCACAATAAAATGTTAGCCAAACTAGTTTGTGGAATGAACAAACCTAACAAACAGACTATCCTTCCAAAACATTCTATTAATTTATTGTACAGGTATGTAGTAAATTATATTTATTGAATAAGAACATCTGATTTGTTGTATTTGTTTCACTAAAGTAGACAAAACTAAGAACTTATCTTTTCATTTTTGCAGCACATTGCCACTGAAAAAAGTGAAACATCTTGGAGGAAAGTTTGGTTTCACAGTTTGTGAAGTATTGAAAATAAGCAAAATGGGAGAACTACAAAAGTTTACAGAAAAACAATTACAGTTGAAATTTGATGAGAAAAATGGGTCAGTAAAAAACTAATTCTAAAAATGTATTTTTGCACTCGAAGTTTCAATAAATTCTGTTTATATGTTACAGAACGTGGCTACATAATATTGCGCGAGGAATTGACTTGGAACCAGTTCAAGCAAGGTTCAATCCTAAAAGTATAGGATGCTGCAAAAATTTTAAAGGGAAGGCTGCTCTGCTTGACTTAGAGAGCTTGCAGAGGTGGCTTAAAGATCTGGGTGATGAAATAGAAGATAGATTAGAGCAAGATGCAATAGAAAACAATAGGACACCAAAACAAATGGTTGTTAGCTACTCTGTGCAGGTCTCTGATAGCAGAGACATAAGTAGTTCTCGATCATACAATTTTAGCCCTGAAGATGAACTGTGTGGTGAACTATTTTCAAATAAAGCTTTGGAACTTCTATTAGAAAGTTCTGAAGGAGTTAAGAGTAAGGGTCACCTCACTTCAAACAAATTAATATTAAAATAGAAATGAATTATAGAACTGAAATTGTTGCTTTGTATTACAGATTGCACAAGTAACAGGAGGTTGAAAGCTCCAATAAAATTCTTAGGTATTAGTGTCGGAAAGTTTGAAGATAACACAGAAGTGAAGAAAACTAAGAAAATTTTAGATTATTTTGTTGCTGGATCATCTAAAGAGGTTATTGCTAAACCTAGAGATGGCACACAACAAGAAAAAACTATGTTTGAAACAAGTAATAAAATTAAATCAGAACCTAAGAATATAGGTAAAGATTACATAATGCAAAAATTTTTGCAAACTACGCAAAAACAACAAGAAAATGAAAGTACACAAAAGGAGAATATTGAAATCATCAACAAAACAAACAATCCAGTTGTGGAGTCCAGCTTAGAAAAACAAGAGTCATTTTTTGCAAAAATGTTGAATCAAAACAAGTGTAATTCTAATATTAGTAGAGTGCAACAAACAGAAGCCGTCGTACAGAAAATACGTCCCACTACACCACTTTGTGATGTAGTCGCGTGTGGGGAAGATAGTAATGACTCGAATTATTCACGCTCAACAATTAACGAGGAAATAAACAATAGCGTTGCTTTATTTGAAGAGGACCCTACAGAAGTGGCTCGTGTTAGAAGTATGAGGGAGCTGTTAACTAGTTCGAGAACAATCAATGAAGATGACTCTGACACTGTATTGGAACCTGAACAACAAAGTAATGCACTACTACAGAAAAGCACAACTCCTCGAAATGAATCTCATATAGATACCTATAAATGTCCTGATTGCGAGAAAGCAGTACCTATTACAGAAATTACTGAACATTCAGATTTCCATCTTGCTTTAAAATTGAGAGAAGAAGAGAGGCAAAACGTTCGTAAAGAAATTAAAGAAAAAAGGTATACAAAATATAATCAGAATGTGGAAACCCAAAAGCAACTAGAACAGACCTCTAAGAGTGAAAGTGTGCCTGCTGTATCTTCTATAGCAAACTTCCTAGTTAAAATAGATGACAATATTCCAACAGAGGTTTGTTCAACCTGTGGCAAAAAGGTTCCTATTGATAAGTTTGGAGAACATCTAGATTTTCATGAAGCTCAAAAGCTAAGTAGAGAACTAAATAAAAAAACCAGTCCACCATTTACTAGCAATAATGTAAAGCGAAAACGGAAATCTAATTCACCAGTAAAGAAAACAAAAATGCCATGTAGATCAATTGACTCTTTCTTTAGATGACATATTGTGAAATGATATTAAGTGATAATAAAAATTAAAACACAGTTGCTGTTGTTTCATGGTGTATTTATGATGTTAAAGATTTACATGCTGTAGATCTCATTCTGGATTTTCCTCCACGCGTCGAGAGGTCCGTGCTCAGGGCGGTACTTGACGTTGCAACCGTCATTAGCTAGGCGACCATCCTCACGCAGCTTCTCGAATTCTTCACGCTCGTACTTGGTGAAGCCCCATTTCTTGGAGACATAGATCTGTAAATTTTCGTTGTAAATTTATAACTATTCTTCATGCCTTTAGAAGGCAACTTAGTAAACAAGAACCTTCTACTTTTATAAATTAATAAATGTTCTACAAAGTCCTTGAAAATTTGAAAAAGTATGACTGTCATAGAAAATTAGCATATCATACCTTCTGACGACCAGGGAACTTGAACTTGGCACGACGCAGAGCCTCGATGACCTGCGCCTTCCAACGGTCGCTGGAGCGCACGGACATGATGGGCTGCCCAATGCGCACACGTGCTACAGTACCTTGGGGCTTTCCGAAAGCACCACGCATCCCAGTCTGGAGCCTGAAAAGAAGCAATTTTGACATTCGTTTAATATCATCATCCTTAGTCTATAATAATATTATTAAGAGGTAAAATTTGTAAGTTTCTATGTAGGGGGTAATCTTTAAAACCGCGAGTGCTATAGGCTATAAAACATCACGCTAAAATTAAATGGAGTCGAGCAGCGGTTGAAACCGTGCGAGAGTAGCTAGTGTTATAATAAAAAAGTAGTCTAATGGAAAGATTCAATTTCAAAACAATTAGGATGTTTTTTGCTTTTGCTAAACTAAATTTGGCTGACCTTCAAGACAAACTATAGAACAAGGGCTTTTTATAAAAAACAGAAAGAATGACGAAATTACACAGCAGTTTGCATCCAATCAAATAACTGATAAGATGTAGAAGATTATGAATAAATCTGAAAGTCATTCAACTTCTATGAGTCAGTAATAAATAGCATGAATTAAGTAAACAAATTATTGTGCAATCATTGGTATAGTGTTTTGTTTATCACTATTTACCAGTGAGAGATGACATGCAAATTTTAATATTACAGCTTATCATGAACATGAAACAGGTGTGATAAGAAAATTGAGCTGGTACCCAGTACTCACCTAGCACAATGTTCTTAAAGAATAGAAACATATTATACAAGTTAGTAAATAATAAAAAAATCACATGATATTGTGCTTAACATGCAGGGCTGATAAGAAAATGGACAAAATTATAAACTTCCACCATTATACTGCACATAGGAATGATCAGGCTAAACAAAGAAAGGCTAAGTAAAAACGTAATAAAATTATCCCTTAACATTAAAAGTAGCGTTAAAAGCTTTTAACTAATGTTAAAAGTAGCTAGTCAATTCAATATTTTTTGTCAAAAACAGTAGTATATTTATTTGTAATTATTGGTAGAAGAATTAAATGTGTAGTTAATTCAATTAACTGAATGAAAGTATGATTATAATTATATCATATCAAAACTACCTATTTATGGTTTAGTAGGAATAATTGATTTTGATTATATTTCATTAAACAATAGTATTAGAAGATTGAATTTATTTGGTTTTGACCTAAGAAAAGTACCTAATTAATTAATGAAAAACACAGACACATGAGAACTTGAATATGAAGAGGTTATGTCAAGATACTTATCAGTTTCTAAAGCATTCTGAATTGTTCCAATTCAACACTCAAAGTGTGTCTCACAAGGCCCATTCTCTACTATACCTAGTGGTATGGTTAGATACTAGTCAAAGTAGTCAACAATACCACATTTCAAAACAGACTGAGACATACTGAAATTTTTTGAGGTTATATTAGTTATTATTGTAATTAGGCTATTTCAGCATCAGTTAAAACTAACCACAATGACTAACAAACTATATTCACTCGAAAAGCATGCAATTTTAGAAAGTACCTTTAAAATAGTACATTTGAACATTACTAAAATTTTGAAGCTAAGTTACCTTTAGCTTAATAAATGAAAGTGTGCTTACCTATCAGCTCCAGCGCACGATAACATTTTGTTGATGCGGATGACATGGAATGGATGCAGCCTCATGCGGATGTGGAACTGATCTTTGCCGCAGTTCTTGACAAGGTACTTGTTGCAGCAAATACGGCCTGCTTCCAGAGCTTCAGAGCTAAGCTGCTCGTATTCGTCAGATACCAAGTGGACGCATAGTGGGAAGTCGTCGACCGTAGCCTTCTTCTTACCCAAGTCGAAGATACGGATCTTGGGGTCGGGCACACCACGACAGAACCGTGATTTGGGGTATGGTTTGTTTTTACAGTACCGGTAACTGAAACATAATTTTAATCATTAAAATATGTTCAAATGGTTACGAAAACAACTTTCAGAGGTTGTAAATAATTTACCATCTCGCTGGCCGGCGCCCCATTGTGATCTGAAATAAATAAAAATATTCACTTAATTAATTTCACACAACAAGCCTTTGCAATATGGCCAAGAAATATCAAGCACTTTTCAAGATTACAACAGATTTTATATCAAAAAGTTTATCCGCACCTTCACAAAGTGACACCACTTCCACGAAAAGATAGACGGATGTTAGTTTGACATTGACGTAAGCTTTGGCTTAGTGCTGCCAGCAGAAAAAAACATTAGCTTTAACTCTGCATTAAAAATATTTATCATTATTTTAGACTTTTTAGATTATGTAAGTAGTCCTAAAATTACTGTTATATTTATGTTTAAATGTAACTCTAACTGTATACTATTGTTTTCTTTACTAATTCTCAAAAAATATAACTGATATATCATAGAGAGATCATAAGAGACCCTACAACAATACACCAATTTATGTTTGGCATTTGTATCTAAAAAATAGATGTTGATATTCATCATCATCATCATCATCAGCCTATAAGTGCCCACTGCTGAGCAAAGGCCTCTTCTCACACGGAGAAGGTTTGAGCATTAATCACCACGCTTGCTCAATGCGGGTTGGCGATTTCAAACTTACAATTAGAAATTATAAGTCCAGGTTTCCTCACGATGTTTACCTTCACCGTATGTCAGTGGTGTCTAAATAATCATAGAAAATACATATAACTCGGAAAAAGTCACATTGGTACTTGCCAGGTTTCGAACCCACACTCTCATGCATGAGAAGCGGGCTCCTTAACCTCCAGGCCACCACGACGATGTTGATATTACACACCGGTAATATCAGACAAAAGAATTTGTCTTCAACTACAAAACAACAACTTTCAAAAATATGATAATATTGTAACTTGACTTATTTCTGAACTTTATTTCATTGCCATAGCATAGAAGTGTCCCTACAAGTAGTTTTGAACGATTATTAAATTGACAATTTGACAATACATTTCTATAATGTCAGCTGTGTTTCGAACAAAACAATAGACGTATTTATGCGTAAAAATATTAATTTAATGCGATTATATTCCTAAGTGATTATTGAAAATGGGAGCCTTAACGAGTAGGCAAAATGCTGGTGTTGAAGAGGCAGATGTAGTGTCTAATCATGCGTATAAATATCCTCCTCGATCAGGTAAATGATTTTTTTTTTACGATTACCTATTTATAATTAAGATGCTGTACGCGGTCAATAAATCCGATTATTCTTAATGTTAATTCGAATAGTAATTTATGCAGATAATTCGGCTCATGCTAATATTTTCACATACTAGAATGGACTGTAAAGTCTGTATTTCCTTATGTATTGATTTCTTGACACAATGACCTTATATTGTTTGCAGGGTCCATTTATAACATCAATTTAGATGTATAATTGAATAATATGCTGACTATTTGGTGTAAAAATTGCATTTGCTGCATACATACTGTGTAGACCTCAACATGATTCTGTAATATTTTTACATGCTTATTCTCTCCCAAATCCAAGTCGATTTCAGACAATGACATTAATATCAGACTATGGATATAAGTAAGTCTATGGCATAAGGAACATTAAAAAACTGATGTTGCAGGTAATTACTTTGGGAGCCACTTCATCATGGGTGGTGAAAGATTTGACACACCACAGCCTGAAGCCTATTTATTTGGTGAAAATGCTGACTTAAATTTCCTTGGAAGTAGACCTACACCTGTAAGTATTAACACTAATAATAATGATTAAGAATTTCCTACTATTTAATATAAAATCTTAAGTTTAGACATTGAAGGTATGGAATGGTAAGATAAATAGAACTGTTCCTTTTATTCTTTACTAGAATATTTATTTTAACTTTCTCGAAGTTAATAACTCTTAACAGCATCATTATATGGTTTATCACAATTTAATTAACTCTGATGGTTTGTCCCCAGTTCCCGTATCCTCCACCGCAGTCCAATGAACCAACAAAAACATTAAAAAGTCTGGTAAACATACGCAAAGAGTCTTTGCGTTTTGTGCGCTGTCCAGAACCAGTTGGTAAATTGGCAGAGAACAAGATTGGAGATGGGATAAACAAGTCTCTAGATAATAATGGCAAGGGGACGTACTACAATATTGAGTTTACATTTGATTGTGACGCAAGATGTGCTATTACAATCTTCTATTTCTGTACGGAAGAGGTCACTCCTACTGGTGTAGTGTAAGTACTACTTCTCTTAATATCTTATTATGCTATATTAAATTAGTTATGTACAGTTGCATATAATTTATTGTTAAAATTTTATTATACTCTGCTGACATAGGGAATGTGCATTAGGAAACATTTTCAACCCATTATCATTGAAATTCTTGATTATAATCAATAATTATGCCAATGTGACATCAAGGCCATTTCTAGTATACAATGATATGCTATAGAGACAATAGTACAATATAGTACAATAAACTTTTATATTTACAATGAAATTGTAGAGATTTTTATCATAGATTGCAATCAAATTAAAACACTATAATATCCTAAACCATAAATAGTTAGTAATTTATTTGATCAATTTACATTAACAGCATTATTTATTAACCATCCTTGACAGTATTATAAGGAAGTTGACTAAATCAAAAGCAATTTAATGATTGTCATAATTTTTTTCCTGCCACAGATACTACCCACGCGATCCTGCAATGAGTTCCCAGACATACCATTACAAGAAGGGTGCCAACCAGCAGTTCTGTCAGATATCACATGTGTTTGACCCTTCAAAGCACCCTGAGGAAGACTTGATATACAATGCAGACAGAGAAATTATACCTATTGCTATTTACTGTGTTGTTGATGAGGGACAAGAAGGTAGGGCAACCCGTACATAATTATTAACTTATGTTATTATGCTTGGGCCACACTAACGGGAAACGCCAATAATTATCGCAATAATAGACGTTAATTGTAGGTGGAATTTGATCACTAAACAAATGACTTAAGGTATATTTTTTATTGTTTAATATCATCAATTATCGCGATAATTATTGACACTTCCCGCTGGTGTGGCCCAAGCATTACAAATATTTGAACTGGCATTATTCAAATGCTTTGTTGTCATCATAATAAAAAAAAAATGCTTTGTCTACTCATTGTATCTTGGTTGTACATCAGGTACCAGTTTATCAACCTATTCCAGTCTGTCATAGTCTCTAATAAATTTTCGACTTTATAACAAAAGGTATAAAGAACAATTCATGTATTTTGAGGTATTATAATATGTTGAACATTCTTTAATATTTACATACCATTGTTATTTGTAACTTACTTTTCAATGTGGTTGGCCAAGTACTGTCCTGTTAAAATATAATATGAAAAAAAAACTTCTTCAAAATCAAAATCACTTCCTATGGATATTTTTATACATTACTAATATTGGTTAGTTCCATAGATAAATTATTTTTGCTTTTCAATACGAATAAATACAAAAATATAGTTGATCGATATAAATAAGTAGATCCCTTTGCAGATGTACTTCTTTAATCGCTAATTGTAATATAAGTTTACAATAATTGAGTGTGTTTTCGTCGCGACTATTAGAGATGGCAGTGGCCGGAAGGCGCGCAGCTCGAACCTCTCGCTCGCGCTACGGATGCGTTCCATACACGACGAAGAATGATGTGTTCCGGCGTAGACAATAGTCATAATTTCATTCCTTGACTTGAAGATCTACTTCATTTTAGTTTCTTTGTTTTTCGTTATCACGTAATGCACCGTCATGTAATGGTTAATTTAAATCAAATTTACAGAAAACTATTAGTTTTTGAAATCTTATTAAAAGCATTGAATTAGTCTAGTTGGAAACTAACATATTAAAGGTATTCTTGTGGTTGTAGAAATAAGACAGTCACACACGACTATTGCGGTGGTTGAGAAGCACTCGGACGGTACGTACGTGCTGAAGGCCCTGAAACAAAAGTTGTTCGTAGACGGACTATGCTACTTGCTGCAGGAAATATACGGTATTGAGAACAAGAACCTCGACACTAAGGTAAGGGGCCTCGAGGGTGCACATGTTGTGGCAGGCTCAATCTAATAAATCTGAAATAAGCGGAATTTTATGTGATAGGTCGGCAAACGAGCAGACGTATTACCTGATGGTAAGCAATCGGCGCCGCCCATGGACACCCGCAATAACAGAGGAGTTACGAGTGCGTTGCCGACCTTTCGAGGATTAGGGATCTGGGAGAGTTAGGGAGTGGGCCCCCAGTTACCTCACTTTTCACGTGGTTGTTTCACGCCGGTTTTTTGTAAGGTCGAGGTATTACTCCGGTCTAGCGGACCCATTCGTGCCGAAGCATGGTTCTTCCACACTTATGATTTGTCTGTCTACTTCTCCAACCCTTCGCGTAAAACTGGTGTGATGATTGTGTACAGCCGAGTTCAGACGAGGAGACGGAGGACGGCGGGTCGGAGTGCGTGATCTGTATGTGCGACGTCCGCGACACGTTGATCCTGCCGTGCCGGCACCTGTGCCTGTGCAACTCGTGCGCGGACTCGCTGCGCTACCAGGCCAACAACTGCCCCATCTGTCGCGCGCCCTTCCGCGCGCTGCTGCAGATACGCGCGCTGCAACGACGCCCCGATAACGCGCCCGCGGCCCCCGCTGCCGCGACTGATGTAAGTACTATAAATCAAGAATATCAAACTCCTCGTACTAAATTATTACACGTTTTGCTATGCATTCTTTTTAAGGTCAAGGTCATAAGGAAGTATTTGGAGCTGAAATTAATCAACTGATTGCAATGTTTTACATTTCGAAAGGAAGTTCGAAGATGCTAGATTAATTTCAAGCCACGACCGGGACTCATAAACTACAGTTTTTATTGCACGGCTCAACCAACGCCATTCGAATTTTGATTTCGAGAAAACACGTTTAATGGGTCACAATTTTTTTTTCTATTTTCTCTTTCGGATATTTCGTATTGTTTTGAGAAGGATTGAAAATAATAGAATGATGTTGTAATGGTGCAGGGTAGCACGGAGAATATCCCGGCGGGCTACGAGCCGGTGTCCCTGCTGGAGGCGCTGAACGGTCCGCACCCGGCGCGCGCGCTGCCCGCCCCGCGCCCCGCGCCCGCCATCGCCAGCCCCGACACCGACACCGCCTCGCAGGTATACCAATATTATACAATACACAACCATAAACTCCATAACGTTAGTTGTAGCCTGATGTTATAACTAGTTTAAAACATAATTATTAGAATCATAAAAATTTGTAGATTTTCTTCAATGGCCAATTCTTAAAATCAATCCTCAAATGCCGTATCCTTAAACACCTAATAACCCATAAGTGGCTAGTTGTTACTACGAGTGTTCATGGGCTTCGCTAATTGGGTAATTTCCTAGGTCAAAAATAAATTAATTTGACATTTCAATACAACAAAATATTGAATATTAACTATACTTACTTTAATTCATCGATCGATCGATACAATGAATTTGAGATTGTTTTTAGATGTTTTTAAAGAAATAAGTAAACTATTTGACGGAAGAAAACTATGACGTCATAACTCAGTTTTTCATACCAATTTCATAAAAAAGTATAGTTTTTGACATTTCGATAGAAATATTGAATTTGACTAGTTGGAAGCTACCGTATTAATTTATTTTTGAAAAACTATGACGTCATAGCTCAGTTTTTCATACTAATTTCATAGAAAAGTATCGTTTTTGACATTTGGATAAAAGTATTGAATTTGACTAGTTGGAAACTACCGTGTTGCACACCATCCGTATCCTATACTCTTTTGTCGACCAAATAAAAATGTTTTTTGAATTGGAGCACTAGGTACTAGATTATCCATTAAAGAATTTTGTGTTGGGTTATATTTATCATTATAATAAACAACACGAAATGCAATAAATGAATATTTATTGCATTTCGTGTTTTTTACAGGTTGTTATATTATGATAGTCACAAACAATGAACCCTGCCAGGGCACAGCGATGTATAGGCGATAGGTTTTGCTTAATTAACATGCTATCTATATATTTATGTTACAGGCAGCTGAGATATTGAACCGTTGCAACTTGGAGCGTAGTTCGTCCACCAGCCTCGGCAGCAGTGGCAGCAGGAAGGCCAAGAGCGGTTCCAAAGATGATGTCAAGAGTGTCAGGGACAGGTCCGCTGCGCAGACTGTCACTCCTGAGGTGAGATACACTACAAAGACATTAAGATTAATCTACACACTAGTAATATCTTTTCTTATGGGATAGGATGGTAAATGAACAGACGAATCACTTGATGGTAAGCAATTTATACACCCACCCGAAACACAATCAAAGGAGTTTTTCGAAAACGTTGCCACACCGTATTATTTTCTCCTAGGTGGTGGGTCCTTCTCGTGTGTGCGTTTACTATTTGTGGATCACACAAAGGGTTGTTCCGTGCGGGAATCGAACCCGCGACACACTGCACAGGAACCAGTAGTGGTTGAATGTGTATTGCAACTTATGCAGAATAATTCACATCATGTTCACATCCGGAAACCTCATTTACACTAATTTTCTATGAGGCTGTGTTTATATCGATCTAGCAAACTCACTTGTGACAAAACAAATATAGAACTGGTTCTGTGGTTAAAATTGTTTTAATGTACCTTATCTTTGTATACAGTTCCGTATGTCGGTGCTACTGGCGCGCGAGGAGGAAGCCAAGCGCGCTGAGGAGAAGGCGGCTGCAGCCAACAGTCCGCTACTCTACAACCACAAGGTTGTCAATGGAGACAAGATCTCTAAGGTAAGTTGATAAAGAATCTCTCTTTCATCTTTCCTCTTCTCGCACTCGCCCTCTCTTTCTCTCTCCAAAGAATTTGGAAAAGGAACCTGTAAAACTTTTCACTCTAGTTGCATTTTTTTTATGGTCGACAAACGAACACACGGTTTACCCTATAGTAAACAATCAGCGCCGCCCATGGATACCCGCAACACCAAAGGAGTTAAGGGGTTGAGATATTAAAGGATTGGGAAGGTATGTGGGGAGGAGGAGGGATTGGGCCTTCGGTAACCTCAGTCACACGGCGAAACACAATGTTTGTGTTGCGTCATGCTGGTTTTCTGTGAGGCCGTGGTTTCACTCCGGTCGAGCCGACCCATCCGTGCCGAAGCTTGGCTCTCCCACACTTTGCATTTCATAATTCCCTTTATAACACGTTATTCATGATATTGTCGATTTGTTTGGTTTAAAGTCGTCGCTAAGCCTGGAGTACCCGGGTGACATGGAGTCCGTGCAAGAGGCTTCGGGCTCAGACGACGAGGCGCGGGCCGCACCGGAACCCGACAGTGACGCCGAGCGACTCTCGCCATTACTCACACATCCTACTGCTAACGGGGTAAGCTATTGTTTTATTAGGATATTATTTTTTTTATTTTATTTATTTTTATTTATTTATTGTTAAACATACACATTATCATTACAGTATTTATTGCCCAATACAATAGTGGTGCTTACGTTTATTACTAAGTACACATTACATTACTAGACAATACACAACAAATCAGACGAATAAAAACAAAACATTAAACTTACAGCTAACACACAATAACCAAACAAAAACTTAACATTATTCCTAACACAAAAAAAAGCAAATAAGTATCTTACAATAAAATTAACAATTTCTTTTATTCTAACAACTTTTAACACTTATTTCTGTAAACATAGATTTATTTATTTTTCAACTGGCTACACACGCAGCTAGTGTTGCCATGGATTTTTTTTGTTGTTGTATGTGAATCTCGTATATTCTCATATATTCCGTCTTGCTCGTTCACCAAAAATTATATTTTTTTACATATGATATGGTAGATGCATAACTAAAAAACTAGGTATTGCATAATATTATTTTAATGTAACAAAAAATTTGTTTGTGAAACTTATTGAAAAAGAGTGACTATGGAATTTCTTGCTACTTCTTCTCCATGGGACATTTTTTAACTTTTATCTTTGTTTGACGTTCAAAAGTGATTGCATTGGTCTAATTGAAATGCATACGTGATTTTTACTTGGATTAATATTAAAGTGATAAACTCCTGTTTAGTCTTCTAAAAGTAGAGACTGTATGTTGTATGCAGACGGTTCCGAGTGGTTGCGGCGATTCACCAGGCGCGGCGCGCGCGGCGGGCGACGCGCTGCGACTGTCGACGCCTGCGCTGGCGCATATCGACGACACCGACACAGACGAACCCGACCACAAACACAACTGTCAGTATGCACACTTATATTATGTACAGGACTATCATGTAGCTCAGTCTACCCACAAACAGTGCTATTATTATTATTACCACCTTTATATAAGTTCCCCATAACTGTATGTGGCATGTTAATTACGTTCTTATACACACAAATGTTCAATTTTGTCTGGAATACAGCGGCTCTGAATGTCACAAAAGACAGTGATCATTCCACAAAGAATGATATTTTTGTAAGATTTGTCAAAAGTGATATTGATTCTTCCAGTAATAAAAATAGTTCTGTTTCATACTCTGGGCTACTACATAATTACTGACTTTTTAAATGATGTTGTCTTAAGTAGACGAAACACAGGCACAGAATAGTATACAAATGGTTCAAAAGTGATTCCTTAAATATTAATTACTGACCTAACTAAATGGAAGAAATTACCGTAAGATTAACTAATTTGGTTCTTCAACTTAACTTTCCATTTACATACTACTCTGTGACCACAGTTACACTTCTATTCTATAATAATATAATTTCTTTCATGCTCCTTAAGTCATATTATGTAAATCTCTCGACCGTCCGCTAGTAGGCCGCTATTTTTCAATTCAAATTGTAGATATTTATAAAGTGAAAGCTTTGCTTGTGGAAATAAGGGTCAAATCGCGCTGACATTTAAATTAATGATAATTTGTGTTCGATCCATTGAATATATGTATAGAGCTGGTGATTGTTTATACATATCGTGACGTCTTAGGCTAAGAACTCACGGAGCGATTTTGAACCGTGCCCGCCGCGGTAGCGGAACTGCGGTTTTATTTCCAAACTCACGAGACCGGTTATTTGCGCGGTTACACAGCCGCCGCGGTTGAGATCATCGCCCGCAAACGTGGCGGGCGATGATCGGATGATGCGTTATATTTACATCACAGAAGACCCGCCGGCCCTCGCGGTCGCTCGCCAACCGATCGCAAAGCGCGCGGGTGCCACCCGCCGAGGCTGCGGGTAACCGCAGCCCGCGCGATTCTACTAGTTGCCCGCCGGTACAGCGGGAGCCGCATACAACCGCGTACACCGCGGGCGTAAAACGCGTCGTGAAATGTGCTTTAATTTTTTATATAAATATTTGAATTCTACAGAAGCTGCGGGCCCGCAACCGCAGCGGACGCGGGCGAAAATCGCTCCGTGAGTTCTTAGCCTTAAGTGGTAGAGGACGATTGCAATGTTCGTTTTACATATTCTCACAAAGCAAACGACATTGCATTTTAAGTTTTGCGCATAATGTTTAGATAGGAAATATATATTCATAACAGCGTATTTTAATTACTGAAATAGTTAAATATTATTTATTCATACTTAGTTAATGTACCAATAGTAGCAGTCATTCACATTTTCCACTAGCTTGTCGTCAGAATCCTATTAGACTGAAGCGCGTTGAGCCTGAGGTAGCTATACTTACACAAGTAAAGTACGGATAGGTCAGGAGTAGTGGTACCGTGGACGGTTGATATAATTGGGTGTAACATCGCACGCAGCGAGCGGAACACAATCTCGTAACGATGTGGAGTCGCCGGCAGTGGCCGAGGACTCCGATTATTTCACGCCGGAAGACACCAACACGACCATTCTGACCGTTCCTAAGACGAACAAACTTGCCGTAAGTCCGCCATCTTGCATCAGCTGTCATCGTAGTCGTGACGTCATCATTGAGCTTTGTTTGTGTGCGTTTTAGTTCGGTTTTGGTTTACGCGATTTTGTTTTTTTCCGCGTCGTGTTTAATTTGCACTTTCATTATCATGTAACGCATCCGTATGAATGTTGTAAGGTGTACACTGGCACGTTGCAGGAGCCGAGCGATGCACTGCGGTAACCATATAACGGAGCTTGGGGTGTCCAGGCATTGCGGGGCTTTTGAAACGCACCAAGCATATTGTTGCCAATTGAAAAACTGCACTTTTAACTTAATTTTGAATCAATCTTTCAATATTGGCAACTATGTTTACTTAGTTTTAGAAATCTTATTGATTTACGAAGGCACTATTCTGAAGCAGGTATCTGTTACAGGAGCCAACTAGCAATGGAGATTGTACTCCTCAGCGTTGGGCCCTGCCACATCACGTCACCTCACTACCTGGTAAGATAGCTACCGAAACTTTCTAGATAAGTATATGTATAGAGATGGACTAAAATCCTTGACATGTGTAACTTTGATGTAGGAACCCCCCTGAGTCAGTCCAGCGTGCGTTCATCAGGAGACTCGTACAGTTCTACATCGTCCACCCGGCAGCTACTGGCGCCTGTGGCCGGGTCCCCGCTGGCTACCGACACTGCCTGCTAGCGACCAACGCGTCGCAAACCTCACCCGTACCGCCCCGCACAGCTCTACAACCACGTAGAATACACTCTACCACCTTACTGAGATATACTGCCCACTACGGATGTTATGAGCAGTTATGAGCTCTGTATTAACTCCGGATCCGACTTCGGTTCCGATACTATTTTTTTGTCGTGAACTTTCACTAAATCGTTACAACACTTCTTTGAATACGACTACCCCTATACATACTACTCATAGTTTATGTAAGTGTAAACTTTTCGTGGACACCTGAATAGTTCCGATCCACAAAAAGCTCAATGTCCAAATAGGCACGGGCAACAACGTCTCGAAACCAACTGGCAAACTCTTATTGGAATTTATTAATTTTCGATTCAGAGTATTCGTTTAAAACTGCCTTGTAACATCCTTATTGTACTCTGTATTCTGAAAATTCTACAATATGACAAGCTAGTGCGAAATGTTACCACATTTAAAAATATGTTTGCAACACTTTATGTAACACCACGGGTGCAGTGGGTATGCGACCCTTCTTAAAGAATGTATGTTACATACATACGTACATTATTATCCATTAAAATAAGACAAATAAGCTTTGTAATATTATAATTAATGGGTTTAATTTAATGTTTTGCAGCTATATTTAATTACAAGTTGATAATAGCATGACATGTAAAATAGGTTACCCAAACTTCTAGTATAGGAACTCTAATGGTGCAAGATTTCTATGTTACATTAGTATAATAAAAGCTCGAGTTTTCATGTATAAATGGTATATCATATTACAACTATGTATGTACATTGATTCTCTATGAATTATCAGTGCCAAATATGGTACTAGACATAATAAATTATGCATTAGTGAATCTGAAATTCTGTTTACGCAAAAGCCACAAGTAAAGTGGATTCATAAATACAAGTGGGGTGCATTTAGATCATTTGTTTTGTATATATTTGCACTAATAACAGTAACCACCCACATCTGCCCTTAGAATTGCTAATTTTATTGACAATTGTCTATGAGTTAGTTCTCTTGACATTTATGTAATGCTCAATTTTACTAAAACTTAGCTCTTATTTTCCATTGTTATAGCAATCAAGAGTTTAATATATTTTGATGATATCAATTATAAACAGTCACCTATTCAATGTTTGGTATTAGGTAATTCCTAAATGTGTTTTTGTTATAAAAACACAGATTCACTAGTAAATCATTATTATATGTATTGTTGCTGTGTTACAACAGTAATGTAATTTGCTTAAATATAAGATGCATCCAAGTTACTCCAATTGAGTAAAAGTATTGTAGGACACTTTTAATAGACTGATTAAGAACATTCCCATGCAAGAATCTCAAAAAGTTTAAGTGTCATAAATTATTGATACACATTTGTATTATTGCCTAACTATTATTTTCTTGAAGTGTATTATTTGATTTAAAATAAACTTTACTAATACTAAAGGGGCTTTTAATTTGCAATTAAAATGCATATTGCTTTAGTACAAAACTTTATTGTGATGTTGCACAATACAATATGCTGATTAATACAAAACTAGAGCAGATTAATAATAATCAAGCCATTTAAACAAAAGCAAATAGGAATTAACTCTAAAATAAAATAATAATAAGTATGTGTAAACATCTTATTCTGTAAATAAACTTTACATATTATATTTTATAAAATATGAACTCAAAATAAAAGTTACTCTCATTTTTGGTTAGGCATTGTTTGTATATTATTATAGTTAGAATTTTCAGAATGACAATCATCAGAAGAGCTAGTCTTGGCCACTTTCATCATTGCTTGTCTCCGGGCAGCATATGCAGACATTCTAGCTAGTCTTGCTTGCCTCTGCTCGGGAGATTCATTTGCCAATCTCTTGGCAGCATAAGCTGACATTCGAGAAAGGCGTTTGGCTCTCTGTTCGCTGGTCTCCATTGATAATCTTTTCGCCGCGTATTCAGACATACGCCGCAGCCTGCTAGCGCGTTGATCCGGCGTTTCATTAGCGAGGCGCTGAGCCGCATATGCTGACATTTTCGCCAACCGGGACGCTCGCTCATCTGGGGACTCACATTTGCGGCCTGAATCTTTACGACTTCTTCGTTTATCAGGAGTGATCAATGCAAGTGGGTCTAAATTTTGTGTTAATAACAACGGATCATCCGTTTCATAACTTCTATCATTGCTTGTTTCTTCGTTCTCCCTTTTCACATTCACATCATAAGATATTTGCTCAGATTCAAAATTCAGTTTTGTAGTGCTCATTGTGGTGTCCATTTTTCGATATACTCAGAATTTAATAGCACCTTGAGATCCACTCATTTTATTTGCTTTCGCTATCACCATTTTCTTCCAGGAGCAATCGGATGAATTTAATTCACCCATATTGATTGTTTAGGGATAGACGTATCCATAATACCATAACGGATTCGATAATTAATGAAATAAATGAACTATTGGATTTCACTTCACACAAATGAGTACATGAATAAATAAACAAACACCGTATATTTTCACTAAAATAAAAGTAAGACCAGCAAAATACGAGACGAGAAGGCGCGACTGAATAAATGACACTTGACAGTTTGACAGTGAAATGAGTTTTTTTTTTTTTTTGGAGTTTATGGCCTGGATAGTGAAATGAGAATGAAGATGAACCCGCAGATGATTAATTTTACATTACAGTACCTCCAGAGCTTTTGCCATGAAACAGATGAAATCAAAATATATTTCTATTCATGTAACTAACTATGATAAAAAAGACTTTCACTTTACCGACTCTCAAATTTTTAAAAGAATTCAAGATAAAAATATTATATAATATGAATGTATGTATAATTATACAGTATAAAAAAATAAAAAATTACTATAGTAACACAGAGCGTATGAGTTGTCAAAAAGTTGGCATATATTCCATCTGTTTTATTTAGCCAATCTATTTTCATATCTTATACTGCGGATAACAAGGGTATTTAACTTATTTTACAAAATAAAATTCAGAAAATATGTGTTTATAGGGGGCTTGCTTGCGTACATTTTAATTTTCTCATTTCATATTATTGTTAAATACAATTCGGAATTTTAGCATCTGTGATCACAATAAAATTGTAGTAATTTATTACATTATTTCCTTGTTTTGGGTTCTTTGTAAAAGTTAGTTTTAAATTATTTCGTTTTTAGGGACAGTGACCGAGAAGAGGATCTCAGGATACTTGTATAGTGATGACATAATGGTGTAATAGTTTGTTGCTGTTTGTTGTCGATTGTCACTAACCATGGATAGTATACCCGAGTCACCTTCGAAGACGAGCCCACTCGCAGAGCCCGAAGGCTTCCCGGAGAGTGAGACGGATTATTCCAGCATCAGAGGGAAGGTGAGCATTAAACACTGTCTTTGTTTACTAACATCATTGTTCGCGCGTAAACTACGCCTACTCGCAAGTCTGAGCAAGTGAATGATTGGACTATATATCTTTCAAAGATATTTCTTATATATTTTTTCTGAAATTATTTACATTACAACTATATAATATATCACATACATACCTACATCATAAATGTATTTCTTAACAATTTCGCATTCAGTAGGCATATGAACAGAACCTACAATGAGAGAAAGTTGAATGAACAATAATATAAAAAGATTCCAATTAGTTAAAAATCTATTGAACTTGTAATTTTACACATTTTTTACATTAAAATTAATTAATCAAAACATTTAAGAATTTTTTGATGCACCTGCCTAATATCCTTTTCTGAAAAAGGGCAATAGAGGGCATTTAAAACAAAAACACTTTTATTATTATAAAAGAAGAGTGAATATTTGATTTGATTTAAAGAAATGAATAAGAGTTTTAAATAAATCCTTATAAAATAAATTTTAATTATTTCGAAATCAACTATTGCACCATAAAATTATTGCATCATTCTCCCTTTTGTTCTAAGTATTTTATTATGTTGCTAATGTAAACATCAAAGCCTCAATATTCAATTAGCCTAGGCTAGTCTAGTTATAAATATCAGTAATACCCAAAGTGCCTGCAGATAAGTAATAGTTATAGATACCAGCTTATCAAAATTGCAAATCTTTATTATTGTATATCTACATATATTAATTTCCAGAGATACTATGGACAATTTGTAGTAGTTGCAATCTTCTATTTAGAATTTGTTGCACCATTCCAATTAGGCAGCTATGGGATATTGTTACCTATAACTGTCACTATTCTACTATGTATACATATTTTGTCATGTATAGACATGTTTGTTGATTAAGTCTTGCACCACTTAACACACAAGTGCAGTCATTATGTCATGAATGAAGCTTTTAATGCATCATTATCAGTAATTAAATTGACTAGCAGAGAAACTTCTGTTTTTCCCCAAAATAAAATGTAAATATAAGAGATATGCAACAAGATGACACTTAAATTGTTTTACACTTAATTATTATAAACAATCTTTTGCTAAAATTTACATTATACATCTTGATCATTCTTAAAGAAATTGCCCCTTTTTTTGATGATTAAAAGAATATGTTATTGTCAAAGATGGTGCTGGTAAGTCCTTCAGCGGATGAATATGAGCTGCTCCGTAAGCAACTGCTGGAGAGATTGGAGTCAGGGAATGGAGAAATCATATATGACATTGGTCAAGGAGAAGGTAAAATATTCATTTATTTAATTTTACATATTATTTCGGTCAGTTTAACTTTTCAATGGTGGTTATTTGAGACACAATAGCAAAACAATAGGTGTGTGAACACCTCTGTTCACTTGGGGTTAATTGAATATAACATTAATTCCTAAAAAATGAATTTTCTGCTAGTTTGGTTTGTGATATAATATCAAAAATTGTAATATCAAAAAATTAAAAAAATAAATATATGATATTTAAAATAAACATTTTATAAATTAGTAAGTGTTTGAATGATGTATCTTCAAAGTAACTTATATGAAATTATTTAATATATTCTGTATTCTGAGTATATAATATGATAATAAATTTTAGAGGAAAAGGGGAATAGAAACACTAGAATGGCGGCTATATGTTTATGAACAAGTTGGCCGTAACCACCTGTGGCGCAGGGTGTCGCGGGTTCCATTCTTGCACGGAAAAACTCTTTGTGTTATTCACAAAATTAAATTGTTTTTTTTTTCTTATTGAAACAATGAAACAATGAATTTATTTTTGCAAATAGGCCATAAAACGGCAATTTTACACGTCAAATTATATGTGAAAAACTAGATGAAGCCGGCATTTCCTATCTGACTACTCTGAGAAGAAATGCCGAAACAAACTCAGAGGTCAGTCCCTTTTCATTATTGGCAACTGAGTCTGCAATACGATGTTGTTGACTATACTGCCAGAGTCGACACAAATTGTTTCGGGTCTGTGTGTGATGTCTTTGTCACATTGTATGTTTGTAAACATACCCACAACACAGGAAAAATCATAGGGCGAGGAAATGTTTTATGATTGGGGACACTACATATATCATAGATTTATAAGTGCCACTGAATTCAATCTTTTTGTCAACATTGAAAGTACAATTCTTGATGATTAGATAAATTATAATTTCGTAATATGCTGCACATTTTCAATGTGCTGATAAAATGTAGATACTGTAACTGACCGCTGACCAGCCAATGTTATCGCTTAGGATCTCGGTCACGTGTGTTAGGACGTGTGGTAATATTTATCTAGATCTAGTGTTAATGGTGCGTGAGTTTACCGCGAATGAAATAAAATGGTTGAAAGTTGAAACACATAGATTGTAGACGGTAGATTTACACATACTTAGAAAGTATAAATGTTAGAGTTAGAAATACATTGATAGATATTTAATAATAATTTTTTTAGTTTTGGCAGATATTTAATAGCTGATATTATTTAAATATGTGTAGATGCATAGGTGCAGTTGGTACTTCAATAGTAACGTTATTTGTAGCATTGTTAACTTTGGTACCACAGCTATCTTAGTTTTTAGTCAGGGTTAAAGGTCCAATAAGGTACCCCATCCTCGGGTTGGAGTAGGAGAAGAAATGAGGGGGTATGTCCAGTAAGAGTCTGATACTCCTTCTCGCCATACCCTGGGCAAGAGAAGTAATTTGACGATTATCCTTCCACAAAAAAGCTATCATGGTGTCCTCAAGTAATCTGTAACCTGTTTGAAAATCTGCAGGCAAATCAGCAGCTATACAAAATTTACATTCATCTTTATTGAACTTCCAATTTCAAATTATTTTGCCAATTACCAAACATATTACGCTTATAAATAAAAAGCTAGAATATCGCCATTTTTTCGTTGTAAGATCAATTTCTCATGATATCGATTTTTGCAGATGGACGTGGTCTGACAGAGGACGAGTACAGCGCGTCAGTGGCGACGCTGCAGTCCTTGGTGAGCGGAGAGCGAGTCTCGTGCGTGGAGCTGCGACGCTGGGACTGCGGGAGTGGGCTGACTGGCCAGTATCTGCTACGCACTGAACTCGACCATACAGACTTCATGGAGATCAGGTATGATTGAGATCATCAACAAAGGCAAGGCAATATATTATCAGATAGACCTGCTCGAAATGGTCAAAACAAGTGTTCGTCACAATAATGCAGTGATTTTGAAAGCCAACTAAAAGTTTCTTCTTAAATCCTTCAAATTCCCGAAGTACTAAGCTGAATATAACGCCCTGTATCAATTAATATGCTGATTGTTTTAAGACTGTAGTCTGTGAAGTTAGCCGAGCGTACGGCGCGTAGCATTCCGCGCGCGCCTCATAGAGCCAATAGACCACCACAGACGGGGCCATACAGGGCTGATGTTCAGCTGGGGTTGCGGGGTAAGCGCAATGAGGCATCGCGACCTCGGCCCAGAGCAGGAAAAGGAACAGGGGGGTTTTTAGTCAGTAAGAGTCTGAAGGGGCCCTGGGCAGGAGAAGTTATTTGATGATTTTCCACTCACAAAAAAAAAGTCTGTGAAGGTACTTACCAAAAATAAAATGAAAACAAATAGGTGCCTACATATAGTATGTGAGTTGTAAATATATAAAACTTGACCACAGATACCTGCCTTTCCCCATTTTAAATTCTGTGTAGTCAAAGATCTAAATAAAAATTCTTCGACACCAGAGTGGCGGTGGTGGGCAATGTGGACGCGGGCAAGTCGACGCTACTGGGAGTGTTGACCCACGGCGAGCTGGACAACGGACGAGGGTACGCGCGCCAGCGACTGTTCCGACACAAGCACGAGATGGAGAGCGGAAGGACCAGCTCCGTTGGAAACGATATACTCGGCTTCGATAGTATGGGTGAGTGGCTTATGGCATATGGAATGTACCTATCCTCTTTTGTTTTTTTTTGTATCGTAGTATATCAACGCCTTCATGTAACTAGGTCTAATTAGACATGGCTGGTTAAGAATATTCTGTATCTGGATTTCATCGGAGGATGTCTTTATTTTTTCTATGAAAGACATATAACCTGTTATTACTATATTAATATCGTTCAGATTGGTATAATCTTGAGTTTAAGAACCTATTTATTCAACTTCTTAAAAGACTCCGAAAATAAAGTTATAAGGCACAAAAATGATTTTAAAACAGAATTTGTAGATTAAAATACTTAACAAAAGAAAATGAAAATTGATGTTTACGTGAGAAACTTTGGATCTGCGGTCTTGATAAGGAAATTATAAAAGTACACGTATGTTTTTAGATTCGAAGGAAATGTGGCTTATCTCGAAAAAGTACCGAGAAAGTTAGTCATGTACTTGGTATTAGGATACATTTATCAATTATTTATCTTGGACACGTAGTGATATTCAATTGGCGGGCGTAGTCCTAACTCATGTATTTTCAATCGTTGTCCTGTATTGACCTAGAACAAGTAGAGCATACATTATGTACGCTATCAAAGTAAACAACAATGGTAAAGTCAACATAGAAGGCGCTACAGCTGTATTACCGCTATGCGCTAATGCTGACCTTTCGGCGCGTTGTGCTTTATGAACCGGAGAATAATAATGACACAAGTTTTTGAACTGATAAGTTTCAAGTTTCTTTATCTAACTTGGCCTTTCAGATCTGTATTGGTAACGTTTGAGTAGTCGTAATATTGCTAAAATACAAATTCCTGTCGTATACATAGAGTATATGGGAGAAAAATGAAAAAAAACCTATATCTCAAATTCATAACGACCTTCAAAAGGCCGGCAACCCACTTATAACTTCACTGGTGTTGTGGGTGCCCATAAGCGCATAATTACTATCGTTCCATGCTCGTTTGTCGAACTATTCCATAAAACAGGTTTAATCAATGCATGATGCTGAACGAATGATGAAAATATAACTTCAGGGATTCATTTGCACCACAAGTCAAACAATATTTGTATTAAAATGTTTTACAAAGAGCTAAGTACTAGTTATTATATAAAGAAGAACAAGACTTCAGTGTGTGCATTTGAACGAATTGCATAATCAATCATTAAGACATCATTATCAGTGACAGTTCAAGTTCTATAAATAGTACAGCATTTACTACATTAATGAACGAATTACACACTATTGGGTACGCTCTATCGATATTCAATATGTAAATACGCAGATAGCAATTCAATCAAGTTGCAGCATCATTGATTTTTTACGAAATAGTGACGTAAAAATGATCTATTTTATATAAATTACAAAGAAATTTGTCGTTTTTCACTTTTGGGTCAAGTATTGAATTGTACTGATTGGAAACTACCCTATTTTAGAAAAGGTTTAGCTAATGTACCTGGAGCGCTAACCGCGATTCACAATAAAGCTCTAAGTAGTGTTTGAGACGAAAAGGCCATAAAACTCGGTTTTTATGTGTTGTCTCGGCAAACGAACAAACGGATTGCCTGAAGGTAAGCCATCAGCGTCGCCCATGGACACCCGCAACGACGGAGGAGTTACGTGTGCGTTGTCGACTGTATGGGGATTTGGAGATTTTGGGAATGGGAAGGGATTGGGGCAGGGGAAGAATTGGGCCTCAAGTAACCTCACACATGGCGAAACACAACGCTGTGGTTATTTCTCGCTGGTTTTCTGTGAGGCCGTGGTTTCACTCCGGTCGAGCCCACCCATTCGCGCCGAAGCTTGGCTCTCCCACACTTATCATATGTACGAATGTACTTATACAGTAAATAGGTAAGAAGTTTATATTACAACTATGACTCCTTCTACCTCTACGTACTCAATGCTAACGTACAAAGTATTTGCTTAGCTGCCTGCTCTGAATAGAAACACTTGAATATAGAATGAATAGAATTATGACATTACTCCATGTTAGTTTTTTCAATACAATAAATATCTCAAGGCAAATATTACATAATTATAGAAACAAATAAAAGTTTTAAAATAACAATGTGTTGAAACTATGCTTTGAAAGGCATATTGTAGTATACAATTTGAATTTAGGTAAATACCATTGTTTATTCCGTTTTGGAACGCTGCTCATTTCTTTTTTATTCGCTTTTTTATTTAAATGTGAGAGAGTCATTTTTATAGGAGGATATAACGGCCTCATAGAAAACTGTCGTGAAACAACCACAGCGTTGTAGTTTGCCAATGTGAGTAAAGAAATTCCTCGCCTCATTCCTTCCCAATCCCTAAATCCCCAAAAGACGCACTTGTAACTCCACTGCTGCGAGTGTCCATGGAGGGCACTGACCAGGCCGATCGTTTGTCGCCGTATCATGTACAAAAAATACTTCTATCGAACTAATCTGTTTAATTAGTAGGATTTGGTTGTAAGGGACTCTGAATCGGAAGGATCTCTAGTTAGGTACTATAAAGTACACACAAAATGTTCTTTCACCGAAAGTTTACCAAATAAATTGAAAACTTAATTAAATTAAATTAATACTGTTGTCCTATCTATGTTAATTTAATTAGTTCTAGTTTTATTTTTTTTTAACTTTTCCCTACACTAGGATTTTCTCATGTGTCGTGGGTGCGTTTACAAACATACAATTTCACATACACATCACATCCAGACCCAGAACAACAATTTGTGGATCACACAAAGAGTTGTTGCGGGAATCGAACCCGCGACACGTTGCACGGCAACCAGTCACCCAGCCACCGCGCCAACAGTGTAGTCAAACCGTGCAGTTTGACTGTATAAACGCATAATTTTTAGAATGTTGGTTAGCTCGTAACTGGCTAATGTATATAACCTACTGCCTATAACCAATACTTTAAATCACTTTGTATACATAAGCTGTGAGCCTACCTTATAATAAATAAATAAATAAAACTTGTTTACAGGCAATGTAGTAAACAAACCAGACCACGGCACGCTCGACTGGGTGAAGATCTGCGAGAAGTCTTCCAAGGTGATCACGTTCATCGACCTGGCTGGTCACGAGCGATACCTCAAGACCACTGTGTTCGGAATGACTGGACATGCGCCCGACTTCGGCATGCTTATGGTAGGGCTACTTCTATATTGTTTGAATTTATTTATATAACTAGCTATACTCTCACGCGGTTTTACCCGCTACACAGCTCCTATAGATAATAGCGTGATGTTTTATAGCTTATAGCCTTCCTCGATAAATGACTAACAAAAAGAATTGTTCAATCCGAACCAGTAGTTAGCTTTATAATATTAGTATAGATAAAAGGAACGACGAATACGCTTTTTAATAAGCGTTTTTTATGATTATTTTAAAGTATTTTATAAACTGCGTTGTTTTAACATTTTTTGGTCACATAAATTGTTCTAAAATTTCAAACATACTGCTCTCAGATTGGTGCCAACGCTGGAATAGTGGGTATGACGAAGGAGCACCTCGGCTTGGCTCTCGCACTTTCTGTACCAGTATTCGTAGTGGTGACGAAGATCGACATGTGTCCTCCAAACGTCCTTCAAGATAACCTCAAGCTGCTGATCAGGATCCTGAAGTCGTCAGGCTGTCGCAAAGTCCCCGTCATGGTGAAGACGAAAGATGACGTCATAGTTAGCGCAACTAACTTCGTGTCGCAGAGGTAAGTGAGTCGATCGAGTGATGATCTCCTTCTACTGTAAGCGCGGGTCTGCGGACGGCGAGTAAGAGTAACTCGCCGCCCGAGCGTACGGAGCGTAGCGTTCCGCGCACGCCTCTGAGAGTCAATAGACTACTACAGACGGGGCCCTATGGGGCTGATGTTCAGGCGGGGTTGCGGGGTAAGCAAATTAAGGCACCGCGGCCTCGGCCTAGAAACAGGAGAAGGAAGGAACAGGGGGTTCAAGTCACTAAGAGTCTGACACTTAATCTCGCCCCACATTGCGCGGGAGAAGTCATTGTAATGTAATGTAGTAGTAATGATTTACCCCTCTAAAAAAGGGTAAGGATCTGTATAATGAACACTAGATACTCCATTAACAAATATTTTTTTTATTTGTTTATCAGGCTATGTCCAATCTTCCAAGTGTCGAATGTGACGGGAGAGAACTTGGAGCTGCTGACGATGTTCCTCAACCTGTTGAAGACGAGAATGCCCTCGCAGGACGACAAGCCGGCAGAGTTCCAGATTGATGACACTTACTCAGTACCGGTATTATATCATATACTTCAATTTTTTTATGGCATAGGTCAGGAAATAATTTTCACAGATCTTTGCTCATAGATATTCGCAACACCAATTGAGCCACAACTGCGTTGTCGGGCTTTTGTGGTCAGTGTAGATCTATCCTTAAGTATAGGGATTGGGGATGGAGGAGACACGGCGAAATACAATGTTGTTTCATTCAGGTATTCTGTGAGGCCGTGGTATCACTCCGGTAAAAAATATTTTATTAAAAAGGGTGACATAGTATCACCTTAATTGACCAATTGGCAATTTATCACAAAATTTCTACATGTATAGATTAAATTCGGCTTACAACTATCTTTTCTCTGTCCTAGGGTGTTGGTACGGTAGTATCAGGAACGACGCTAGCAGGAGTGATCAAGCTGAACGACACACTACTGCTGGGCCCCGACCCGCTCGGCCGCTTCACTCCCATCACTGTCAAGAGCATACACAGGAAGCGAATGCCTGTGCCTGAGGTCAGGGGGGGACAGACTGCTAGCTTTGCGCTCAAAAAGGTTTGTAGATTATGCTAAAGTTTGTAAATTACAGACATCTTGTGTTTTACATAATTGTAATATTGAAAAATATTACGTCTCTACCCAAAGCTGGGGTTGCAGGTAAAGCGAAATAATGTACCGCTGCCGGCATGAAATAAGAAAAGGAAAGCGTTTTAAGTTAGAAAGAATCTGCCATCCTCGCCCGCTCAGGGCGAGAGAAGAAATCTAATGATTTTCCCCCTGAAAAAACCCAGCCATATCAGACTAAAAGTGAAATAATGTGAAACAGAACTGAGAAACTGCTGCATGTTATATTTGGTGTTGATGGCAAACAGCATAGTAGGCCTTTTTTATAATTATGTAGTCAAATAAGAATGCTATAAGTATATCATACTTCTCTTTAATCTAACTCAAGAAGAAGGGCTTTTAATATTGTACTCTACTATTGACAACAAATCAACAATAATTATCTTTATAAATCTTTAATCTATCTATCAAGATCTGCAATGTATTTTTTCTCCATAGATAAAACGTTCACAAATCCGCAAGGGTATGGTGATGGTGTCTCCCGCGCTGAACCCACAAGCTTGTTGGCAGTTCGAGGGCGAAATCCTAGTCCTGCATCACCCCACCACCATCTCCTCACGATACCAGGCTATGGGTACGTACCTATTAATGTATTGAACGCACAGGTGCGTCGAGGGCACACAGAGAAACGCACATACGCGTCGGGGGCACTGGATGTGTTAAGCCGTGACTAACGTACCAACTGACAATATTCTCCATATGTTTATAACCGCTAAACCAATTATAGAAATAGATTCTCCGGCAACTGCTTTTATGTACAACAATTTTATTATTTGTAAGTTTGTATGTGGGGGTTATTCTTTGAAACCGCTGGTCGATTTACAAATTCTTTCACTGATAGATAGCTACAATGTTCCTAAACACTATAAATTATATTAGTCAGTATAGGTTAAATATTATACGTGATTTGCGTATTTTATTCGAACTATCGCTTTAAACGCTGCTGTTTAAAATATACGATACATTAATCGTGCGAGGCTGTGGGTGGAAGCTAGATTTTATAAAGATAGTGGAATATTATATTTATTTACATGGCTGTTAAATAATTAAGTATGAAATTTTTAAAGATGTTGTGGCGTACAATGTACCCCATTGAAATAACCTGAATGATACCTTTCAATGTTTATTTGCAGTGCACTGTGGCAGCATCAGACAGACGGCGTCGATCCTGTCGATGTCCCGCGACTGCCTGCGTACTGGAGACAAGGCGCTCGTCCGATTCCGTTTCATCAAGCACCCAGAATACCTCAAGAGGGGGCAGAGAATGGTCAGTACTCGCTATACTTATATTAATAACATATGAAGTGAAAAATAATCTATATACCAGGCAACTCTCTTCAGAAATAAAAATCATATCAAATATAGATTTGGGTTGACATTCAGAGGAGGATAATCACGCGGTGACCACTGGCGACCGCCTTCGAGTTGAGGCCATAGTGCGAAGCGAGAGAGAGGAAAATGGGAAAATCGAAAGTTGACTGAAGTGCGAAGTATTTTATTAAACACTCGTTCAATTTGGCGAGATGTGTAGTAAATACAAATAAATATTTCACTCGACTGCTTAAATAAAATTATTATTTAGCTAAAACTTGATCATTTTCTTCTGATAATTCAGGTATTCCGCGAAGGTCGTACGAAAGCAGTGGGCAACGTGTTGCGGCCCGAGCCGGCCGCCGTGAAGCTGGCGCCGCGCACCAACACCGCGCGACACGACCGCCGCGCCCAGACACACGACAAGCCCGACGCACTCACCGCACAAGTCGTATGTATTCCCTCCTACTTTATATATTTTATTATCATTTTCTTCTATCATTCAGAACAAGTCTGTATTAGGAGTAGAATGACAGATTCAACCTTTCTATTTGCAGCAAGAGAGTGACGTAACTGCAGCAGATTCTCCATTCGAGGTGCAAGCAGACAAGCGCGGCGCGGCAGCAGGCGGGGGCGGAACACCCGGCGCGGGCGGCGGGGGGCGGCGCCCCCGCAAGCGACACGACAAGCCGCCCGACGCGCCCACTCTCGCCGCGGCAGCAAACTAAACCCTCACACACCTATACCGTCTACAACCACTCGCTGGGAATATCTGTCAACCTGGCCTGACTTCCGGACCTTTTGTATACAACGAGAATAGAATGTACCCAGGTTCACAGATATTCTCCCACAGTACGAGCTACTGGCGCTAGGGACTTTGTTAATACTTTTAATTCACTGTAGTGCCCGATATCGGTACACTATACAAATTTAAAGCATAATGTAACTAATTTCATTGAAGAAAATTTTTAAGGTACTGCTGTAAATATTTTTCTTTATAGCTTTAAGAAATTGTTTTTAGTACCTATATATAGCTTCCCTAGCGCAACTAATTCGGTCCAATCACTAAATCAAAGTACAAGGTACTTGGGTCTCATCTACTTGCCACGTCGCTGTGTAACGACGTCGGTCCTTTGGATAACGATGTGTGTGTTTACTAGTTAGTACACACGCCATGACGACAGTTACATATTTTTGACTATACTATACTATTACTAGTTACTACTATAGGTCTCGTATCTTGGACATTTTCTCGAAATTTTGTCAAGATAATAAATATATTTTTCAATATTTATCTGCTTTTGTGACATTTGTCAAAGTAGGTACATTATATTTATTTGATTCATGACCTTTTTTATCAGTTGATCAGTAATTTGACATGCAAATTTAAAATATTAGTTTTTAAATTTTATTTGGGGTTGCCAATTTTTTGTTATATTTATAAATGGAAATTATTTTATGGATAAATCCTAAAGGAATAATTTTGTTTTGGAATTTATATTTGTTGGTTTCATGTGTTATAGTGGTTTGAATTTGATTGATAACTTCATTGAGCAGCCTAGGTTCCATGGGCATGTTTGTGTTTGCTTAGTGGGTATCTCACTGCACAAGTGGTGAGTGACAGAGGAGTGAATCTGTTGTACTTTATAGTTGAACTATTACAAATATTGCAATACTATAATAGTGTTAGTGAGGCTAGCTGCTCTACTCCATATCATAATTCAGTATTTGATTACTTCACAGTACCATTATAATGTGATTTTTGTAGTTTAAGTAAATGAATATTTTTATGGTTTGTTTCGAGTGAGTGAAATAAAACTAGCTCAGATGAATTTTGCAGTATTATTTAATACCTACACATGGAAAAGACATATTGGTAGTAGCATAATATGTATGTAGCAATATTTTGACTAAACTAAATTATATACATTATTTCTTCAATTGTTTCTTTGCATCCTGAATCCCTTCTCTTAAATTTTCATTAAACTTTTTTATAAATGACATGATTCTATTTACTTGTTGAGGGTCCATATCAGACAACTTTTCCTTACTCCTGTAAAACACAGACACAACTAGTTGTGCAGCTCTCCGTACAGGGTATGACTCTGCAATCTTCTGCACAAGGTGCTCATTGTTTGCGAGATACCTCAGTAAAGCTCTAATAGGCATTGTAATAAATTAATCACTTGAATGATGTTTCAAATGAGCACATATTCCGATACTTCTGTAAAAGCTCTCTCTTCAACCTCAGCTGTGTTCTGAGGATTTCAAACTGCTTCAACTGATCTTGTTTGTTGAAATCAATTCCAGGCAAACGTTTTATCTGTAACAAATCAATATTTTTTTATTTAGTTTTATATTGGTATGACATTATGTAAACTAACCTAAACTCCTGACATAATATAATACAAACACAAAATATTGAAAAATATTATATTCACCTGCGTGCGAGCTATGTCAAATTTCTTTTGCAGCTCGAGTACCCTTTGACTGCAGTCTTGAGACTCCCTAGCCTTAGCAGAGTTGTCATGAAAGTCCCTCTCGACACTAAACAAAACAAAGGTTATTTACAACTTACTAAATAATAACGACTAATCAAAGACGTATTTTCTAAAAATAAAGAGCACTACTTATAGTACCTTCGTATGATTTCGTAAACAATCGGTAAAAAATCTACATCTACGTCCTGCACAGATATAGGACTAAAGTTGTTTTGTTCAGAATGATCTGTGTTATTTTCCATCGTATGAGAGTGGCATGAGTCGGACACAAATTAATAAAACGCACTTGCCTAAGTGTTACAGTTATGTTAAATATCTAGATCTATCATTTTCGAAATCGCTATCGAACAAACCCGAACCCGAAAAACTATCAACAGACAGGAGACGACAGGCGAAGTCAAATCACCACGCCAGCCATTTCATCCATTTATGTCATGACAAATGTCACGATTGTCAATGTCATTCTCAGTATTGTCTATGGTTAGCATGTAAAAGAGCTGAACATGGTCAAATCAATTAATCTATCGGTCTTGTTTATTTTAATAATGATTTTATCTAAGTCATCTAAGATTTTTTTATTTTTTGTTAATGTAAATTACGCAAATATAACTTTTTGATTTTATGCTACAAAATTAGACACTTGACGTACTACTTCATTTGTCAATTTGGCATTGCATTGAGTAAAAGTCAATTATTGTCTTGTTTTCGTGTGTATTTGTGAAATGGTGAAGAATATTTAATGTGTGTTTCTCAGGTATATAAAATCAGATAAAAATGGATGAAGTAGCTAAATTAGAACATCTTTCGCTTGTATCAAAAGTGTGTACTGAGCTGGACAATCATTTAGGATTGAATGACAAAGACTTGGGTGAGTACACCATAACTTAGTTGCGTGGTATTGTGTTTCTTATTTATATTGCATCTTCCTTAATCTTCTTGCCTAATATTGTTATATCCTTCATTGATTTGGGTATGGTTATGTCAGTGATGGTTACTTCAGCATTGTTTTGACGTGCTTCTGGTACCTAGTCATAGTCTGTTTATCGATTGTAACTTATTAGGGGTTAGATGTATTCTACATAAAGGTTACCCAGTATATGTCCTATTTATTCACAAAAATAAACTTTATTTAGAATGCTTTATATAAGAAGTATACTTTAGGCAGAAATTCAGTTATTTCAGTAATTCATAGATATTTAATCATTTATTACTTTAATTTTTCAGCTGAGTTCATTATAGACATAGCTGATAAAAACACAGCATTTGACAGTTTCAAGAAAGCACTGATTGAAAATGGAGCTGAATTCTCAGATTCATTTATGACAAACTTACTGCGAATCATACAGCATATGAAACCTGTAAACAATGCTTCACAAAAATGTGCTGTACCTCAGGAAAATGCAAACCCATTGGCTAATAAGTTTCCAGGACTTGCAATACCAAATGAGAAGCCTCCGAAATTCTCATCTGATGAAGAAAGTGAAGAAGAAGAAGAAGATAAAAAGGACAAAAGACTGACTGCAAAAGATATATTTGTAGAAGAGTCTAAAACTAAGACAAATGATGCAGTGGTTGATCAAGCAATGGCTGAGTTAGAGGCTTTGGCACCTTCACAATCAACTTCTGTAAAGGAACCATTAAAAAAAGAAAATATTAAAGAGGAAGTTAAAAAACGGGAAAGGAGTCGCAGCAGAGATAGGAGAGACAGCAGTAGAAAAAGAGAGAGATCAAGAGAAAGAGATAGGGATAGAAAAAGTCGGCGAAGTAGGAGTAGAGACAAAAGAAGCCGCAGTAGAGACCGTAGGAGCAGAAGTCAGGATAGAGATAGAAGGAGAAGATCTAGGAGCCGACCCACTTCTAGCAGACACAGATCCAGGGAAAGGCAAAGAAGATCCAAATCTCGAGGAAGGGCATCCCCATCTAGAGGTAGAAATTCTCCATCAAGAGGTAGAAGATCACCATCTAGGGAAAGAGATAACAAATACAATGATTATGGCAAGAAATCAAGGAAGAGGAGTCCAGAGGTTGAAATGAGTGATGACCCTGAACCTGGGAAAGTAAGAAATTAACATTTCTACAATATTATAAAATTGAAATTGTAATGAAATAAATAGTCTGGGATTGATAATGCACAGTATCAATAAAAAGTAATAATGGCCCAATTTAATGTCTTGCAAGGTTTCTTTTATAATAATAAATATGTTTATAGACCTTTTTGCATGGGACTTTTAGCAATAGCTATTTCAATTAATAGAAAAACTAGCATAGTGTAATTTTTATTGTCTTTGTTGCATTTTTTACAGATTTACAATGGTAGAGTTGCAAACATCGTGCCTTTTGGTTGTTTTGTACAAATTGAAGGTGTAAGGAAGAGGTGGGAAGGTCTCGTTCACATCTCTCAGCTGCGATCAGAAGGGCGCGTCACCAACGTATCTGATGTCGTCAATAGAGGAGATAAAGTCAAGGTGAGAGTTTTGATATGTTATAAATAAATAGAATCGAGAGAATAGAATTTATAACAATAAAAATTGCTAATTTTTACTGCATGATTGGCGCAGATGCACAACAGAAACTTGCTGCTGTCCAACGTGGCGCGGGTTAGATTCCCGCACCGAACAACACTCGGTGTGATCAAATTGTTGTTTTAGATCTGGGTGGCTTCTGTACGTAAATTTGTGCGTTCGTAAACGAATCCACGATACAGGAGAAAGAACTAGTGTGGGCAACTTTTTATTTATTTCTCTTGCCCCTAGCTTAGCATATGCACTAATTCTGACCAACCTTTATGAAGCCGTCATTTTATTGCGGAAAAAGCGCTATAAAGCTCCATGACCTTGGTCTGCGATAGGAGACGTCTAACGCTCCCTCTCGATTTTACGCCCCCAAAAATATAGCGTATATGAGTCTTCATGAAGCAAGTTGTACATTGTTTCAGGTGAAAGTGCTTTCAGTAACTGGACAGAAGGTTTCTCTCACTATGAAGGATGTGTGTCAAGACACCGGAAAAGATCTGAACCCGGCATCTCATGCTCATTTAGAGGTAAATAATCAAATATTAATATGTTTTTTATTGCAGTTCAATTAGTCTATATTAATGTTAAGAAGAGGAAACATTTTGTAATTTTTTTGTTTAAACCAAATACACTATGTGAATAATGACTACTCTGACAACAAAATTAGTCTCTTTATAGTTTATACTGATGTTGTCGCAAAAGATGGACCTTGAAGAAAGGCTTTTAATAAAGTAATCAAAAATAAAATGTGTTCTCATATTTCTAATTATAGGCTGAACGTGAAGGTCGTAACCCTGACCGTCCTCCTCCGAATGCCACCGTGTTGGCGGGCCTGCAGGGCGGGCTCGATCCTGACGAGGACTCCAGCAGAAAGAGAGTGACTAGGATCTCCAGTCCTGAAAGATGGGAGATCAAACAGGTATGGAGAATTTATTTGAAAATAACGACTTACGTGATTTAACTGAGAAAACCTCTACTACATAGTTTCAAGTTACAATGATAGTCTTATTCATGAGTAGCATTCTTCTCACGATAATAACGATTCAAAACTCCATATTTTTCTGAAAAATATGTATTTGATTTAACTCTCACTTTTCACCAGTTATTGGCCTTATGGAAGAGGCCTTGGCCATGGCTTTGCATTGTGCTTTAATTAACATTCTGTGCTACTATAATAATTCTAGTCTTCTTAATAGTCGTGCTTCACTAACTTTTAAACTTTCGCGTTTCATCTTAACAACATTATATTTACGCGGGTATTAACGCGGAAAATTATAATTTGAATACCTTGGTAGGCTTGACGTTTCGACCCGGTTGCACATGTCGTGGTCACAAGCAGACTGAAGACGCGATGTCAGAGCTCCCTGCATTCGGGTGATGAATCTTCATCTACCCCCTTATTTTCATTTTCTACCATATTAGGCCGTCTACACACTACGCTGATATAATCAGCGTAAGGACAAGGTATTCAAATTATAATTTTCCGCGTTAATACCCGCGTAAATATAAAGTCGTGCTTCACTCGTAAGACTGTATACTTATTGATGTCACACTGACATCAATAAGTATACAGTCTGATATTGTCAGAGTATCAAGAAGCTCATCATGTAATAAAATCTTATTTTCAGATGATATCATCAGGGGTCATAGATAAGAGTGAGTTGCCAGACTTCGATGAGGAGACAGGTCTATTGCCCAAAGACGAGGATGGTGAAGCCGATATCGAAATAGAACTTGTGGAAGAAGAGCCACCGTTCTTGCAAGGACATGGCCGCGCACTGCACGACCTGTCCCCGGTCAGGATTGTAAAGAATCCTGATGGGTCCCTAGCCCAAGCTGCCATGATGCAGTCAGCTCTTTCAAAAGAGAGAAGAGAACAGAAGATGTTACAAAGGGAACAAGAGATGGAAAGTCTCCCCATGGGCCTTAACAAGAACTGGATAGATCCTCTCCCAGAAAGCGATGGCAGAACTCTAGCTGCGAACATGAGGGGAACTGGCATAACTCCTCAAGACCTGCCTGAATGGAAGAAGCATGTGATTGGTGGCAAGAAGTCGTCATTTGGAAAGAAAACTAATTTGTCGCTTTTGGAGCAGAGACAGTCGCTGCCCATTTATAAATTGAGAGATGAATTGACTAAGGTCTGTATGGGATTATTGTTTATCACGTATTGTGCATTAATAAAAGAATGGACCTTGTAATCCTAAAGGTTACTCTAAAGGTTACGCTAAGGTGCACATTTGAATGTAATACCCAATTTTACTAGGTTAGTTATAATTCGGAATAAAAAGGGGTCATATTGCCAACTAGCACCATTCCATACACAGTGGTTAAATTTAGAAAACTGTAAATCTCAATATTTTGCCTATCCAAAAACAAACCAGAAGTTATAATCAATCGAAAGCATTTAAATTTGAAAATGTTTTACATATAAATTTTCTTCATTATACAGGCCGTAGCTGACAATCAGATCTTGATCGTAATTGGAGAGACAGGGTCAGGTAAGACGACGCAGATCACGCAGTACCTGGCGGAGTGCGGTCTCACAGCGCGGGGTAAGATAGCCTGCACCCAGCCCAGGAGAGTGGCCGCCATGTCCGTCGCCAAGCGAGTCGCCGAGGAGTTCGGATGCCGGCTCGGTCAGGAAGTTGGATACACCATCCGTTTCGAAGATTGTACCAGCCCTGAGACTGTTATCAAGTTAGTATTTCTTGTTGTAAAATAAAATTTGTAATAAAAAGTAACGAATATTTTATTATGAACCTGCTGCCTATTGATATCTGTTGATTTGTGTAGTCAGCCACACAAAAATCCATGGTTAATTTAATTACTTATTAATAATATAGATAGTTTTCATTTTGTACTTAATTGTTTGTATTTTGTTCCCAGATACATGACGGACGGTATGTTACTGCGTGAGTGTCTCATGGACCTCGACTTGAAGACATACTCAGTAATCATGTTGGACGAGGCTCACGAGCGTACCATCCATACAGACGTTCTCTTCGGTCTTCTCAAGCAGGCGGTCCAGAAAAGACCAGAGCTTAAACTGATTGTCACGTCCGCTACATTAGACGCCGTCAAATTCTCACAGTATTTCTTCGAAGCTCCCATTTTTACCATCCCTGGTCGTACCTTCCCAGTAGAAGTTTTGTACACCAAGGAACCAGAAACTGATTATCTGGATGCATCCTTGATTACTGTTATGCAAATTCATTTAAGGGAACCTCCAGGAGATATATTGCTCTTCTTGACCGGTCAAGAAGAAATTGACACTGCTTGTGAGATCCTGTATGAGAGAATGAAGTCCCTTGGCCCTGATGTGCCAGAACTCATCATTCTACCAGTATATTCTGCGCTGCCCTCTGAAATGCAAACACGTATTTTCGAACCAGCACCTCCCGGCTCCAGGAAAGTCGTCATAGCTACCAACATTGCGGAAACTTCGTTGACTATCGACGGAATTTACTATGTTGTTGACCCGGGATTTGTGAAGCAAAAAGTTTATAATTCCAAGACCGGTATGGACTCCTTGGTGGTTACGCCAATTTCGCAGGTAAGCTAAGATAAATGTCTTTTCTGCGTATGTATTAATAATGTAGATGAAATTAGTTTTTGGTCAACTATAATAATCTTCTAAAAACTATACTATCCTACCCATAGCTAATGTAAGTGTTCCATTTTTTTATATGTGGTTATTACCTGATGTTGAGCAATCGGCGCCACCCATGGACACCCGTTATACCAGAGGAATTCCAGTAACCTCACTCACACGACGAAATACAACGCTGTTATTGTTTCTGGTCGGTCGAACCGACCCTTTCGTGCCGAAGCTTAGCTCTACCACACTTATGTACTTAATAAATGAAAACTTAACTATCCCTTCAATATAGCGAATAACTTCACTCAACAAAACTAGGCTGCATTACCTGTCCCTAAACATGACCTCTCTTGATGTATGATGTATGATGAACTTATTTGTTTGTCCAGGCTGCGGCAAAGCAAAGAGCGGGTCGCGCCGGGCGTACAGGCCCGGGCAAGTGTTACCGGCTGTACACCGAGCGCGCCTACAGGGACGAGATGTTGCCCACACCCGTACCCGAGATACAACGCACCAATCTTGCTACTACTGTACGTATTGCATGGATTTTCGTCAAACTTTATCATTTATAATCTGTTTAATTTGTCACTTAGTATAAATATATTCGAAATGTATATATACTTTAATTTAATCCGTTTATGACAGTTGGGTAGTTTCCTAGGACAAAAATAAATTAATTCGATGTTCCAATACAATCAAATATTGAAAAATAACTATACTTTTATTCATCGATCGATCGATACACCAAATTTTAGATATTTTTCAAGAAATACGTAAACTATTTGACTCAAGAATCATAACTCAGTGTTTCATAAAAATTTCATAGAAAAGTATCGTTTTTGACATTTGGATAAAAATATTCAATTTGACTAGTTGGAAACTACCGTATTATGGTGAGATAAGGCGAATTAAATTCGCTAGATTCAAAGTAATAAGTTTGCTTTGAACTGAAAAAAAATGTAACTCTAATAAGCATTTACTATTTTGGCGCTTTACAAAATATAATACAACTTTTCTTAATTTCATAATTCAGGTGCTGCAACTGAAGACGATGGGTATCAACGACCTGCTCCACTTCGACTTCATGGACGCTCCGCCCGTCGAGTCGCTCATCATGGCGCTAGAACAACTCCACTCCTTGTCTGCGCTCGATTCTGAAGGATTACTCACTAGACTTGGTCGACGGGTATGTAATTCTGTTAAATTGAATCTATACTTAATATTATAAATCTGTAGAATTTGATTGTTTTTTGAACGCGCTAATTTCCGGGTTACTGGTTCGAATTGAAACAGTGACTTATGCAACAAATTGGTCGACAAAATATTTTTTATCATCTTAAACTCATTTGTATTTTTTATTGCAGATGGCGGAATTTCCTCTCGAGCCCAATCTATCAAAAATCCTAATCATGTCAGTAGCACTGCAGTGTTCGGACGAGATTCTAACAATAGTATCGATGCTGAGCGTGCAGAATGTGTTCTACCGTCCTAAAGACAAGCAAGCGTTGGCTGACCAGAAGAAGGCGAAGTTCAACCAGCCTGAGGGCGACCACCTCACCCTGCTGGCGGTCTACAACAGTTGGAGGAACAACAAGTTCTCTAACGCGTGGTGCTACGAGAACTTCGTTCAGATACGTACGCTGAAACGGGCGCAGGACGTCCGGAAACAATTACTCGGCATTATGGATAGGTCAGTTATATTACTCTGTGAAGTTTTAAGCGTTGTCAAAAAAGACTTTATATTTATTCAGGCGTTAATGATAACAGTAGCATCGTTTTCATTCAGTCACCTATACCTATTTGATTTTCTACTAGTGACCTCTATACCTACATGCCTAAAATGGGGTCCTTATATGAAGCATATTATATCGTGTGTTTACGTGTACACATTACTATTTTGTCAACAGGCACAAGCTAGATGTGGTGTCTGCGGGTAAAAACACAGTTCGTATCCAGAAGACGATTTGTTCCGGTTTCTTCAGGAACGCGGCCAAGAAGGACCCACAGGAAGGCTACAGAACCCTCGTGGACAGCCAAGTAGTCTACATACATCCTTCTAGCGCGCTCTTTAATAGACAACCGGAATGGTAAGTCATCCTGAATATTAAATAATAACTCCAGCAACATCTTTCGTTACTAAAAAGGAACATCATAGAATCCTTCCACTAGTATGAGTTTCCGCCAACAAAACGAATTCTCCAAAATTATCAACAAAACGTCAACAGATTATGGACTTTATCACAATACAGAAAAGTTAGAAATCTTTTTTCTTTTTAAAATAAACGTTGCCACATTAGGATTTTCTCCTGTATCGTGGTGCGGTTACAAACATACAATTTCACATACACATCAGCCCGGAACAACAATTTGTGGATCACACAAAGAGTTGTTCCGAGCGGTAATGTTCGATTCCCGCGACACGTTGCACGGCAGCCAGTTGCCCAGCCACCGCACCAACCGTGCAGTAAATCTATTAAAGCCTACTTAAACTGATTACTTATCAAAGTTTATTTTAACCAATTGATCACTTCCATCTTTCAACAGGGTAATCTACCACGAGCTCGTACAGACGACAAAGGAGTACATGCGAGAGGTCACCACTATCGATCCAAAATGGCTTGTGGAGTTCGCGCCAGCATTCTTCAAGTTCTCCGACCCAACCAAACTGTCCAAGTTCAAGAAGAACCAGAGACTGGAACCTCTTTACAACAAATACGAAGAGCCGAACGCTTGGAGAATATCCAGGGTCCGCAGGAGAAGAAACTAAACTGCCAATTTTATCATTTACTGCTGTACTAAATAAATTAATAAGAAATGTTATGATGTTTTGTTATTTTACCCGAGATAAAAATAGGAAGGAAGCGGTAAGACCCAAAGACTCCAGTATATAGTATAGAGAGTAAGACCTTTCTTTAAGGAGTGTCTAGAAAAACGCCATGGCGGCCTCTCCACCGAAAGGTGCGACAATTTGTTCGAACGGTGAACAAGGATAGCTCGCGAATAAGGATGCACAGATACTACTGGTAGAGATCCAACGGGGTTTGTAAGTCAAGCACAATTTATTTTGTAGGTACCGCCACATGCAGCAGGATGAAAGAAATAATCTAATGGTTTTGCCCCGTCAATAAAAAGGTTAAGTCGTTATTCGAGCTACCTGTCCCGTATCTATCATGTCTTTTTATTAATTTGAGGCCAAAGGATCATGAAGTTCGATCGATCGAAATCGATTGCATTCAATGAATCAGTCGTAAAAAGTGACAGCTGATCAAGCGTGAGAATGGTAGGGAATTTAATTGAGGGGCCTTAATTTTCCTAGATCATTACTTTTCAGTATTCGGACAGGCAGCGATTTTTCTGCAATTACCTAATGATTGATTGGGTGTAGGCCCCTTTTGCGCAGGACCTGTGGCATGTAAGTTGCGGCACTGAGTAAACTATAAAATTTGTAAAGATTATTTTGGTCAAATAATATATGGGCATTATGAAGAATAACGTGCCAGAAAAATTTATAAAAAAGGCTATCGGAACATCGACGCCTTTTGAAGAAACGTTTCGTTACACTTACATCGCTTATGACAAACACTCTACAAGAACGAATTTAATAAAATGAATTATGATCATGATGTTAATCGGAACGCACACGTCAAAGTGAGAATCTTTCTGTGATTGGGGAATTTAACAAAAAATAAGCAAATTGTGGCGAAAATGAGCTGAAGCAATGTAATTAGTTGCGTAATATCTTTGAAAATATATTGTAAAATTGCACAAAATAAAAATAAACAAAAATGGACTTCTTTTCGGAAATAATCGGCGAAACAGTGATCCTTGGTATTGATACCCTGATTTTGGGCTTTTGTGTGAAACAGCTGAGTAAATGTAAACATATCCTAAATGCCTTACAGGTAAGCACGTAACACTTGTTTTTCGTACAATAAGACTTGATAAAAACTGCATGAAATTAAAAACTAACCAAGCTTTAGCTTTAGCTTGGTTTTACCAAGCTTTAGCTTGGTTAGCTCAAAGGGATTGCCCTTTATTATGATAAAATATAACAGCTATACATCTTATTCAGTTTATTTGTTTTGGTTTCAGACAGCACCAGTTCTAGATATAGATTCAACATTGAACAAGGAAATAAACAAATACTCTAACAACACTATTCCTTATGTGGTGATCAGAGGACTAGTTAAGCCCCTAGGCAACCCTATCACCAGCAACTATAACAACTCAGTTACTGGTGTCGTGCAAAGGTAAAACATTCTATTTATTATAAGTTTTTTTTAGTCCTGCAGTGATATAAAGAGGATTAATGTTATTTTAACCTACCTACTACAGTTACTATGCAAAATTCTAAATGCTACCAAAGGAAAGCAAAAATTTAACTTTGCAACATTATTTGCTTAGCATGGCTAGACTAAACATATTGCATTTAATTTTATAGGCTTACAATCAAAGAGCATGTGATAGCCAGAACATCTGCAGGTTTCTGGTCAGACCAGACACGCACAATACATGAGGTGTGCAACTCCACACCTTTTGTCCTTAGCAATGGGAAGTACAGCATTGAGGTGGTGGATGCACTGGCGGCTGAGTTACTTGGTAAGAAGGTTAATTAATAAGTTAGATTTGCAAGTTAAATAATAACAAAAAAATCTGTACAGTGACTTTGTGAGTAATGGATTATTAAAAATTTTCATTTATTTATACTTTCACAGATATGGATGTCATCTCCGACAAGTTTGAACCAATGTCGCCTGGTGTCATTGACCATGTGTGGGGTTTCTTCTCTGGCGTACGACAGCGTGGCCTACAGACCATGGAGGAGATGCTTCGTGATGGATCTTACATCACGGCCATAGGAGAACTTAGCAGAAGTAACTCAGGGGAGATGAAGATCCAGCCACCAAAAGATGGCCTCCCCTTGTATCTGACTACAGCTACAAAGTCAAGCTTATTGAAACGACTAGCTAGTTCGCGCGACTTTTTAAGGTATGTTGCGTACTTACAAATTTTACGAAACTATTATTTACAAGTGTTACTAACACTACGCTAGACTATGCATATAACTGTAATACAAATCTTTAGTAAAATTACCAGAGAAAAACATGTTTTTATATTTTTGAACTAGCTGAACATAGGAAAACAATCTTGCATCAACTGTGAATGTTATTTACGTAAACATAACTTGTATCAGGGTACTGCTAGTAATCTTCGGTACGGTAGCGGCAGCGGCATCGTGTCGTGTGGCGTACAAATACATGAAGCGTCGCCGGCGCCGCGCGCTCGAAGATTCCATGAAGAAACAGCTTGCTGCCGGACGACGCGAGCGGAGGGCGCACGCACGGGAAAAGAACCTTGCTGATGTACAACTTTGTGTAGTCTGCACAGAAAACCCTAAAGAGGTGTGTAGTAAGACCCAAATTATGTTGCTTGATCCTTGTTGAGATCTAAATGAATATACTGAACTGATTTTAGTTTTTTATACATTACAGTAATGTAATAACATTTGCATATTTTTTCAGATCATTTTACTTCCATGTGGTCATGTATGTCTCTGTGAGGACTGCTCTGACAACATCACAGACCACTGCCCCATTTGTCGAGAAAGGATAGAGTCCAGAGCACCCGCCTTCATTACATAGAGACAGTTTATGAATAAACAGTGTTCAGTTTTGACAGTGCAAATAGTTTACTTTCATTTGAATACAATTATTACGACAATGAGCACATTTATAAAATGTTCTTTACATGTAGGAATGTTCAATAATATTTAATAGCAAATTGTTTATGTTGTAAGTTTGTTACATCAATCAGTATTTGATCTGTTTTGTACATTCTGGTGCTATGACTGCTATTATGAGAAATAGTGCAATGTATTTTGTTGGAAACATGGCTTTTAATAATAAATTAATAATAAGATGGATTGGAACCTCACAGATAGAGATAACAATACTATTAAGCCTAGTGGTGTGATTTATGAAATTAATAAAAGTTAAAAAGAATAAAGTATGTATATTCATGATTTTATTGATGTCAGAAACCTATATGTGATCCTCCACAACTTGCAGAACATGTGTCATCTTCCTCCTGTTCATTGAATGGAGTGACTTCACTGGAATCTTCATTTGTGTCACATACTCCATTTTCTCCATTTAACTTTTGCTTCACACTTTCTTTATCATCCAGACCAAACTGTTCCAATAGCATATCAAGTTTCTTGTTACTAGTAACTGGATCAACATTGCTTGGATTGCTTTTACAGCTCCCTCCACAACAATCATTCTTATTACATGTATCATTATTCTCTTTATTTGCACTTTTCTTTTTTCCACTGATTCTTTCATTTCTTGCTACTATACTGCTTGTGTCATTTAAATCTTTAATGGCATCCTTTAGTGTTCCTTCATTCTCTGCCTGCTTTGCATTATACTCCTCAAGCATCCTCTTTGCCTTGGAACTCTTTCCTATGCCAAGTTTAGGTAGTCCCTTGTTAAGACCTTCAAGGAGCACACATGCTTTGCACACCTCCTGTGATGACACAAAGTGGCAGCGGGTACATGTCCTCTGGGTGGGCAGGGAGACTTCTTCTTTTACTGACATGGTTTCACCTAGAAACATCACCAATTATACAATAGGAAGAAAAATAAAGTTTTACAACTCGCTTAGGGCTTTCCAGCAATACAATGTTATTAATGTTAATTAATAGATATAAATATTAATGATAATAAATAAATAAGTAGGTTTTTTACACACCTGAATAAATTATATCCATGATACAAGCAGGTCTAATCTTCTCCATATCCTTGAGCAGAGCCCGTGCATGCCCCCTGTATGCATTGGGAGCAAACACACACTCAGTGGAGAAGTAGACCAACTTTTTATAATGGGCATACATTACTATCTCCTTCTCATATGTGTATTTAAGTGGTTTTACCCTTGGTATTGTGCCTTCACTGCCCTGGAAGAAAATTATATGAAATTTTATAGCAAAATAAATATTTGGAGCATCTTTTTTATTGTAAGGGTTGTAATACAGCCAGTATTGAGACTTACAGTGGTAATAGCTGTGCATCGCTTCAACCTTGCTATGTCCCCTCTTAGTACATTCATTAGCACAGTCTCAGCTATATCATCAGCATTGTGTCCTGTTGCTATGCACTTTACACCAAGCATAGCTGCTCCTCTGTCCAATGCCTGTCTTCTGAATACTCCACAAAAGGTACAGTTGTTCTTCCTACCAATTTGAGCTACTATTTCGTCCATAGTCCAGCCATACAAATCTTTATATGATAATATTTTTAAAGGCATTTCATAGTCATCTCTGTTTTGTTTTACAGTCTCAAGGCTGTCATCTCTGTATCCTGTGATACCCTCGTCTATTGAAAGCAGCATGAGGTTCAAGCCATAATTATACCTTTGATTTAGTGTCTTGAGCACATATGCAAGTACTGTTGAGTCTTTCCCACCAGAAGCACCAATTGCAACAGAATCTCCTTTATTAAATAACTCTGCTTTAGTGATTGTGTAGTGTATTTCTGTCTCGAAAGCCCAGAAAAAGCATTCTTTGCATAGAGCATCACCTGTTTTTGGTCTCTGAAATTATTATTGTTTAATTGGTTATTTTGTAAATATAATAATTTGATTGTAATTTTTTATATTAAAATTTACCTTTAAGACTGCATTTCTGCCGCAGCCCCTCCTGCACGGCACAGGCATTGTTTGATAAAGTAAAGTGATACCTAAACGAAATTTATTGCACAATAAAATTAAGTCTAAAAACTATAGTAATTGATATTCAAAATCGATTTCTGTAACCAGATGTTTATTAAATAACTTGTGTGTATAATTATAACAACTACTACTTTAGTAGATTATTTTGCTATCTTAGGTATTATTTACTATGTAAATACGTAATACAATATAATACAAGTCGGTCGTGAAACGCAACAAAATATTGAAAATATAACCTCAAATGTTTTGATGATGAATTGACATGACTGACAGATAATAGCGTGACATTTGTTTTTTTTTTTTTTGGATTTTATGGCCTGGAGTCCTTTAAGCCAGCGTGACATTTGACTGATGGGGGTGTATTAGAGATGTTACTGTATCAATTACTGAATTCTTTACTAAGGATTTTAATGCGTAAATTCCAAATAACATTTTACCGTAGAAAGTAGGAGCCATATTCTCAAATAATTTTATTTAATTTTTAATTAAATGATGTTCAGTTAAGACATAAGTACCTGTAATATGTTTTATATTCAGGCAGTGTAAAGGGTAAAGCTCGTAAAGACAAAAATGAATTTTATACGTTTCCCCCTTCCTGATAAAATTTACCAAATCATTTTATTTCAAGCCAACCTATTTACCTATTTATTGTTTCGTATAGATGTTCTAATGAAAAATTTGCGTTAGTAAAATTACAGTGGACCTAAATATAACACCTTACTGAAAGTTCAATGACTGATTGACAGTCTTAAATTCCGAACGAAACGAAACGTACCTACTCAGCCTGCATTGCATCAAAAGATCTTAAAATTTCGGTGTTTCTTATTATTACTATCTTATATTGTATGTTCGTACATTTTCTAGTTAGACATGTGATATTCAAAACCTGTTATGCATGTTGCGTGTGTTGAATAATGGTGATAAAGTTGTGTGTTAAAGTGACTGTTGATGTGTCCATTGATGGGGCATTCTAGGTGAATGTTGTTTACGGTGTGGTAAAGGTGCGACACAACAACAGTGCAGGGGCGGCGGCACGATGCACGAGCTACTCAAGCATGTGCTGACGGAACGGGACCTCACCCGCGCCGGAGACATCTTCGCGATCCCTGATGCGGACATCGTTGACGATCTCAACGAAGTCGTAAGTATTACTAAGGAATTAAATGAAAAGTTGTACAGCCCGTTTGTATGCAGTACCTAACAAGGATTAGAAAAGTATGTAAATTAGCTCTGAATGAATACTGTGGAATACATTCTCAAGTTATATTCTTGGGAAAACTATTGCAGTTTTTTGTATTGTCAGACAGAAGGGCAACTTGAAATCAATTTATGAATCATAATATTCTCAGTATTTAAATAACTATTAATAAATAAATAAATATATATCATTCAGTCTTATTAGCTGCAATTTTCCTGTTTGATTCTACTTGGAAGATAGTTGCAATTTATTTACCTATTTCATTCACCTATGTAAATATGAATATTATGTAAATAATGTTGTTCTACTGTAGTAGTGTCATAATCACCTACAACAGAGCAGAATTATTATTTAATGATACATTTATAATGTTGTGTTGACTACCTGCTGCTGCTACTAGGTCACTGTTGAATTAGAACAAATATTTTTGTAGGTACAACTATAAGATCATCTCCTTATCATCACAATGAATGTGTCAAAATCTCAAGTGTGCGTCACAATTGATAAGATTAAAGTGCATGCACATAATAATATGTTGTGTTGTTTCAGTTGAAACAAATAACTGAGATATCATCTCGACCGGACTACTGTCGGAACGACCGAGACCAGGCTCTGATAGAAATATGTGTTGCACGAGTAACATCCTGTGTAAAGGAGACAGGTACCCTGGACAAGTATTGCGGGGCTTTAGTAGCCCTGCTGGAGTCTTGTCTGCACCACAATTTGATGCCTCTTGGCCACCTCCGGGATGATGATCCACCTCATGCTAAGATTGCTTCAGATATCATAGCATGCATTGTTTTGGTAAGTTTTAAGTTCCTACTTTTACACAACCATGTTCAAATATCCTTAATTTTTTATCCACTGTAATAAACCATTGAGGTGTTAAAAAATATATTTAAGTATCAAGCACCTAAAAGAATAGAAATATTGTTGCTTAATTAAAAAAAATACCTATTTTACATTTATTTCTATATTTTTTTTGTTCAGGTATCATTCCCCCTTCAGTCTGACAAGGAGAACTATGGCAACAAGTCTGTGATGGAGCTGTTTCTGCCAGTAGCTGTGCAGTTCTTGCACAAAGGCAATAGAGAGATATCGCGGCACATGGCGCGCTACCTCTCACTTGCCGCCGTACATCACGCAGTGCTACTGAAGCCGCATGTGCAGACTATCATGGACTCTATTATGTCAGGTTAGGAAGCAAATAAGTTCAAATTTGTAATTTTTATGTCACCATGCAATGACACTGAATGTTACTATAAAATGTATCTGGTTTGGTAGGTAACTACCCTCTCTGCCGAATCCTGACAAACCTATATGAAGTGTCTCCTGAACCGCTTGAGGGTCACACACCAGCTTTGGTGTCGTTACTCCCGCACGCCGAGCCGGTGGAGAAGAGCTCCCTGTTCGCCCTGTTTGAGCAAATTGCAGCCCGTAAACCAGAGGCTCTGAAGACATGTGTGCCACAGCTGTTGTCCTACTTGTGTCCCCATACAGCTAGCCAGAGTGATCCAGGCTGCATGTGTGTGGATATACTGCAGGTTAGGCTAATATTCTAATCATAAAATAAATGTAATTTGGTCACATTATTGTGAGAATTTAATATTTAATGTTCATATAGGTGATAGCGAGTCTGAGTCGCAGTCGAGTTACGTTAGTGGTAGACCAGGGCCCGGCAGTGAAGCGAGCTGCGCGGGCGCCGCATGCCTCGCCACAGGCTGTCACGCTGGTCGCCAACATACTCACTCAGCTGGGATACACGAGCAGGGTATGTCGCAGGCAGAGACACATCGAAGGAATACAACAGGGTAATCAGTACCAGCACTGATGTTGTGCATCTGTGTAGGAGCTGGCCCAGGAGGCGCTGAACTTCGTGGTGGAGCGGTTGGGCTCCGCCCCGCGCGCCCTCCAGGCTGCATTACTGCGGGACGCCACCTCGCTGTGCAGTGCCTTCCCCGCACTCTTCACCGACAACCTACTCACTGCCGTGCGAGCCAACACCAGGTATGCGACCTACTTTCCCTGAAAAGACTTTACAAGATTTATGTTTTGTGTGGATAAACACACACTCTTTAAAAAGATTTTGAGACTAGCCGTAAATAATACCGCTAACAAATTAATATTTTCACCAGTAATCGTCCTAAATCGGGGTCGAGTCAGAGTGAAGTGAATCGAACATCAACAGGGGTGACTATTGTGAGATTAGGCGGGGGACAGACCCCTGCGGGGGCTAGCAATACGGGGGGTAGTGGCAGTACAGGGGGAGTTGGCAATGGGACTGGCAGCACGACGGGGAGTAGTACAGGGGCAGTGGCGGGGACTACGCCAAGTGCAGGGGGCGCGGCGGGTGGCGGGGGCGGGTACGCGCGGCGCGCCAAGCTGGGGGACTCGCGCAGCACGGGCCGTCTGCATCCCGGGCCCGCGCCGCATCGCAGCATGACCAGGCTCAACGTGCCCGGTAACTACACATTTAATATATTAGTGCATGCCTATTTGTTTCTGGTTGTACTGAATCTCATGTTCATCGCAGTCTGATTTGCCTATCTCGTATCAATAGAATACTGTGTTACAGGAGGTTCAGTGGGTGGTCTTCACAAGAGTATGACGCGCCTATCATCTTCGCAGCAAATAAACACGCCACCCAATGGAACCACTGGTACAGGTAAGGAAATCATTACAAACCGCTAGTGGCGTTGTTGTAGTTTAAGGTCAAATAAATGTTAAATGTATGTTCAGTAGCAAACAGCAAGCCGTCGTCATCATCAAGCGGCGTTGTGGGCAAGGCCAACGGAGGCAGTGGAGGCAACACCAACGGGGCTAGTGGGGTCAATGGGACCAGCGGGGCCATCACCGTCACCAGCGTGTGCGCGGCCCGTGCCCCCCGGCCTGCGCCCCGCCCGCACCACCACCACAACATACTCATAGGATCCACCGCGGGACCCGTGAGTACCTACATTACTGCTATCTTTACAGATGTAAATACTACATCCACTGTCAGGCGAAAACCTGACATAGTTGGACAGTTGCATTGCTTTCTAAGTGGTTGGTGATCGAAATAAAATCACTGAACATCACCAAAAATTGTGTAATCTAAAACACGTCATTTTTCATTTCAGAACCAAAATCAGACAATCATATCAGGACCGCCTCTATCAACACAGTCGATATCAGTGAACCCGCTCACTCCGGGCAAGTCATCGGATGGTTTGACGCCGATCACATCGGCGGTGTCCATCCAGCACTCGAACACTGCTTTAGGGAACGTATCGGTGGTGACATCAAGTACTCCGGGCTCGGGGCCTATATCTGTGAGCCCTACAAATCCGATCTCAATCTCAGGGCCAGTAACGGTGACGTCACGAAGGGCCAATAACACCAGCGTGACTATGATCAATACAAACAATGGCACGAACAATACATCCGCCTCCAACCATAGGATCAGTGTGTTCGAGCCATACCCCATGAGGGATACAGTGCAGCACTTCTGTGAGAAGCACCTGGATAAGATCAAGGCGTACATGGATAATGTGTCGCTGAGGCTGCCTCCGCCAGCTAAATGTACTATTGAAGGTTAGTATTGCTTTTTGTTTTGTGTAAAATGGAAGAAGATACAAGTATGATGTCCATCCCTCCTTACATTACTTTGAAGTTTGTGAGAGTATGCGACCCTGAAGGCGGGTGTATTGTCGGCAGAGCGTCGTTCGAAGAAGCAGGCGCGGCTGATGTTTGTGTGCGGACGGCGCGGGGCGCACTGCCTGTACGCGCGCTGCATGTTCTCGGTGCGCACGCGCCTGCCCCGCGTGTGGATCCACCTCATGTTCCTGGCGCTGCAGGCCCGCCATCCCTCCGCGCTGTCCTCCCGGGACCCCACCGTCGCCTCGCTCAAACACTGCTGGGACATACTCAAGTGCGAGAATAAAACCTTCCTCACTCTCGTCACTGGCGCCTTCCCTGGGATTAAGGTAACCACCGAATATAAATACCAAACTATAGCGTACACTAGTCATTGTGTAATGTTCGATACTGGCTTATTACATATTTCGGGGATGCCCGATTAGTCTCAAGCTTGGCCGGGGCCATTAGTCATGAATTGCACTGACAAACGGCGGGTCGTTGTTACCTAACGTGTGTCACGGTAATACTTTTACGAAAATTTTATTCGTTACCTTTAACCTAATGAAATATTTAACTGTATTGTTTAGGAACAAGAGATGTTACTGAACGAGTTGCGCGCTGCGGGATTCTTTGACGTATTCGAAGTAGTGGCGCGCAGGAACGATGGCGCTGCACTACCACCCACGCAGGTATATTTAAGAACATAAAGGAAGCAAACACAAAAAAAAGTCATTGCTTTGAAAGTTTTAATTAGATCCATAGATGTTTCCAACTAGTACTTAAATTTACAACTTTTTGAAAATGACAAAAATAATATCCTTGAAAATTGTATGGAAGACTCGGAAATGGTATATGGTCTCTTAATTGTACTATATATTATATTGATGTGATGCAGGCGACATGGGGCTGCTTCCTCTGTACGCACCCGGAGCGCGCCGTGGGCTTTCTGGCGGCGGACGGGGCTCCCGTCATCGAGGGCCAGCTCAAGGAGAAGAAGGGGCGCTGGAGGCTCTTCCGGCGATGGAGGACGCGTTACTTCACGCTCTCCGGCGCACATCTCTCTTGCAAAGGATCTGTGAGTACATTACTGCTATTTCATTTCTTCTTCATTTTCATGGTATTTTACACATCCATGTTGTGGCCTGAGCTGAGGTTAAGGTTACTTCTCATGCATTTTTCCTTGTGACTTTTTCCGAGATTTTTATACACCATTGATAATATGGTGAAGGAAACCATCACGAGGAAATTTAGACTGATCCATTTAACACCAATCCGCCTAGTACAAGCGTTTTGATTAACGCTTAAACCTTCTGCGTGTGAGAAGAGGCTCTTGTTCAGTAGTGGACGCTTGTAGGCTGACGATGATGATACTTTCATCGTGTCGTCTAACTATCTTTCATAAATTTGTTGTAAATATTATTTTATTTATAAAGGATTAATAATAGAATTTTGGCATCTGATTTATTCAGACTTACCTGCTTGTATTTTGTTCCAGAGTGGCGGTGAAAGTATCGATATAAACCAGATTCGATCAGTAAAAGTATCACGCGGCGCGCGGAACATTCCCAAGGCGTTCGAGATCTTCACGGGAGACCAGACGCTTATACTGAAGCCAAAAGATGGGAAAAACGCTGAGGAGTGGGTGCAGTGCCTCAGCATCGCCGTAGCCCATTCCCAGGCTAGGGACGCACCCGCGAAGGCCAACAGCCTGCCAGCGAGAGGACTCACGCTCAAGAGCTTCTAACTGTAAGTTACGAACAGTCTATACACAAGAAAGTAGGAAACTATAATCATGAAAACTCAGTTACGTTTCGTTAAAGTAATGCGCAAATGAACGCGTATTGTTTATTAAATCGTACAAAAATTGCTTGCTCATTAACTTTTCGCGTTAGTAGCTGAATAATACGCCAGTGTGTACTAATGTCTACTTATTATAGTAAATACAAACAGCCATACACTCATACATATACAATATGACTGAAAATAAGACTTGTATTAAAACATGCATTTTTATACATATTATTACATAATATATCAAGTTGTTAAAGTAATGAATTAATGTGCACATTATTATAAATGATGTATAAAGTAAAATATTTTTAAATGCATAATGTTTAGAAACATTGGAATATAATCGTATAAATGTATTAAAGACCAGTGAAACTTGCGCAAACAATTTGCGCAAAAATTGCGCAATGTTGTTTATCGTTAGCTCAAGGCAGATACTATATTGGGCTTAAATATATTCCTCTGGAAATATATCATTTGCCAAGTCATATGCGGTTGTAACGACGGTACAGTGTTGTATATAATTGTAATTGAAAATGCTCACAAAGTATAGGAATAAGATTTAGAATATGTTACCTACATTCCTTTTCATATAACGGGAATAAAAGGTATTTCATTTTATAGTCTTCCTTCATATCAGATAGAATCTATACTTTGCAAAGTCTCAGTGTATATTTCAATTTGTACTTATTGCTGTACATGTAGTTTTATTGTATGATATATATGTACTTAGTATGGAAACTATGTATGACGTTTCTAAAACATTATGCGCATGTGAAATACTTGGAAAATTGGCTGCAGTTATACGTTTTAAAATTGATCGATTCTTAAGTATTTTGTATGGATGATATGTATATTGCTTACAATTTTAGCCTAATTTTGGCAAAGTAAAGATACAATCAAAGTTGTAATGTCCATTTTAATAAGTCATTTATTTATTTATTATGATATGTTAGTGCCTTATACACGATAAGTTTGTTTTATTGCGCTTAAAGTACAATAGATATTTACAATTTTGTTTAGTGGCAGAGCAAAATGTACAGTGACGCGTAAGCAACAAAGTTATTTAGTCATAAAGGCTCTTTATTTGAGCTGATTTTATAAGTTCTTTTAGGGACACATTATCCGTCCGTTTTGTTTTAAATATCATATAAATAAGTATACTCAGAACGATATAAATATAATAAAATGTCATCCTAAAACACATTTTGCTACATTGATTTGTGTACCGGATTTGGAAAGGAATTTTATAAATCATTGACCCCAGAGTGAAACTCGTTTTTTATATAATTTATGTTTATCAATAATTTTATTTAACGAAATAATTTGTAAGATTTTTTGACAAATTGAGATTTTATAAAGATGTAAAAAGCTAGAAGACTGAAAGCTGGTCAAAGGTCATAGCTACTTATTGTTGCGTGTCTGACAGACTAACAATACTAAATGTGTTCTGAAAACTTGAGCTCAGTCCCACAACAAATGCGGAAGGACTCAGAATACAAATCAGTTGTAACATATTTATTTTTGGTTAAAAGTATTTTGTGATTCAAAATTAACATTCCCGTCCTGTTCAGTGCTTCTAAATAATAATAAAATTATTATGTACTGTTGTGGTCTCAAAAATCATTATAAATGGTTGTAATGCGAATGACATTAGTCTTAAGTAGTTTTAAGTTGACAAGGGGAGGAACTTGAAAAAAAAATAGAGCAAAAATGGAACCTTTTAAAGTATTGATTATCCTCCCCAAGATTTAATTTTAGTTTCTAAATCTACACCAGTACTTAACTTGCCATCTCGCATTTTACGAAAGCACAATTTATCAATTTTTTTTTAGAAATAAGTTTTGCTTTATATCTAACATTTAGTAATCTGTCACTCTCTGAACCTGAGGTTGCTATCACCAAAAAATCAAGTGTTCATTGGTAAACCAAATTGTTTCTTTGTTAGATTATGTTTAATGCTTGCTTGTAGCCGGGTCTGAAGACATTAACTGGAACATTCTGGTATGATAATCTCTTAAGACAGAATGCCGGGATTTTAGCTTTCGTTTTCGGCCCTTTGTAGTGCTTATCGGTGCTTCAGAATGTTATAATAACTTATATAAAATAAACCAATAACGTCCATTATACAAGTTATACATACCTATTATAATATAGAAGTAATCTAGTTGTAAATATATCATATTGTTATCTAATTGAAACAGATTTTATTGAAGGATACGCCTGAAAAAGCCACCGAATTTAAAAGAAATGTTTAATGTATTGTTTTAATTATTTCAAGAAACTTTGTATTGATGGTTTAACATGATTTGTGATTATCTCCACTGAATATATACATTTATATATATATATCTACATGTATTGTGTTCTTTAGTAAATGTTGAAGGTACATGTATTTTTAAGCCAGTGCCCTTTTTTATCCAGTTTACTAGTAGGTCATAGACATGTAAGTTTTAGTCATTCATAACTCGACTCTGCCTTTAATCTGGATATTAGATCTTCGTATTTATCTATTTAGGAGTTTTTGTTTGTAATGTATTTCTTAGTTTATACCCAGTTGTTGTCTTCCATTTGACGAAAACTATATGACGATGTACAAACATCGATCAGTTGATAAAAAATACTACTTCTTCAAAGAAATATTTGTTAAAGTAATGAGGCAGAAAAAACAGGCTATGGCGTACTAGTATTCTGCAAATAGTTTAAGACGATACAGTTGCCAAAATAAATGATAATAACATAGCTTCTATAGCCAATAAACAGTTGTACATACAAATATTTATGGTAAACATGTTGATTAAGTTTAAGTGCTGCGGACAACTTATGAACTTGGTGCTACAATGTAATAATATAGTGTAATTCTCGCTTCCAGTCGGTATACGAGTGGCACAGGGCCCGTATCTTGTACTCTTTGGCTCATGTACTTAAAACTGCCCTTTTTAATAGTTATTACATTAGTTGTTTGTATCCATTGTTGTTTTATTTTAAAATTTAATGACTACATTATGGCAAAATTAGTGATAAAAAGCGGAATGGAATTAATTAAACACATGATGTCAGTTTATAAATACGTTTTATTTATTGACTATCTACAACTATTACATTTAATATAACACTTACTATTAATATATCAACAAAGTCTAAAATCTATTGCTCTGTGCAACATAGTCAAATTATGTCTCCAGGTTTCATACATTTTAACTGCTTTTTAAACCCATCATTGGGTTGGATAGCGGGCCTTTTAGCTTTCACTAGATCATAAGCTTCCTGATAATTCATATTTTCGTAATGCATTAAATAAGCTATGGCGACCATAGAAGTGCGCGAAACGCCCGCATTGCAATGAATTAAAATATTCTCTTTGGCATCCACAGCTTTCCGAATGAACGGCAAACTATCTAATAATATCTCTTTTATACAAGTTTCAGGTAAATCCAAGCAGTTGATGAATTTACTGTTTACAGATACTTGAACATTTATACCTAAACTCAGTACATGCTTGATATTGTATGTTAGTATCACGTCGTTGGCTGTGCAATCTTGTGATCCTATATATAAATAGTCAGATATCAATACAGGAACATTGTCAGGCTTCGTGTCAACTACAAAGCCGTAACTGTTAGAACAAATTGCAGTTACCGTAGAATCTTTCTCTACATACCGTTTTCCGTCGACTTTCGTGACAACTGTTTCAGTTTCTTTCAGTTTGTTCTTTTGTTTCTGCAGCTGACTTAGAAAACTCATTTTGACAATTGAAAATAATATGGTTAAATGCCAAAATCAACCTTGTTTAATAAGTTAATTACGACTATTTTACTGTATTTTTTCTATATCTTTCAATCAAATTCACTATCACTAAGACTTTCTTCTGTTTCCTGATTCTTCTCTGGGTCGTAAATAAGATCTTCGGGGTTGTAGTGTACGTCACACAAGTACAGGCCGTCAGGAGGACCAGATTGGATAAAGTTATGCCAGGAGTGCTTAGATGGCACTTGCAACATAACTTTAATTTCTTCAGCGGGCAGCTTGCCTATCGCTACAGCGTTTAGTGTTCCTATCATGCGACGTATCTGAAATAGTTTCAATCAATATTGTAGTGTAATATTCGGTGGCCCATAAATTATTTATTTGAAACCCGTAACATTGTTGTTGATTATACAAGGGGTAGTGGTCACGTCGTGCGGGTATCAAATACGCGATATGTTGTGCAGGCAACGGTTGACGAACCACTGTACCAATTGTGTAGTTTATGTGATTATGTCTTGAAATATCGAATTTAGGCAGTCAAGCTAGTTGCGGATTGCTCAAAAATACATAAGCTTGATAAAATATTAATTCAGCAGACCCCACGCGAACGAACGTAAAAATAAGTTAAATAAATACACGAGATGATTAAGGAGGGAGGGGGTCGAATCAAATTTCATTTAATCTCACGTTGAGGAGAAGGCAGTCTCGAAAAATATCAGGCAATATTTAAGTGTTTAAAGAAAAGAAATATATGAATATAAATTTAAATTTAAGGTTGGCTGTTGGAGGGACAGAAAATTTAAAGTGAACACCTCACGTAATTTAGTGACACCCTCTAATGAATAATCATTATTTGTAAATGTTAATCAGTATTTCATCAAATACTTACTTGGTTATGTACAAATCCTCTACCTCTAATCTCAATATCCCAGTAGTCAAATATGCCTTCTTCTCTAGCGTAGCTGGTGATAAGAGGCTTGCCTGGCCTCACCACAATAGACTGGATCTCTCTTCTATTGTGTTTATGTTGTTTTAATTTATCAAACTTTTTGAATGTTGTGAAATCGTGGGTACCTATAAAATAGTTTGCTGCTTCTTTGAATTTCTCTATATCAAAGCCTGGTAACCTGAAATGGAGAGGAAGAAAAAGTAAGACAATGTCAAAAAATATTAAAAAAAATTGAATTTAGGAAGCATAGCAAGAAAATACCTTACAAAATGACACCTTTTCCACTCCTCAATAGGTATGTATGAAGCAATAGTTATATTTTCAGGCAACACAATACTATCCTTTTTTACAGCTAACCTGAAAACAAAATAACACATTTTACCAGTTATTTATAATAAAAGTACCTAATAAAATTTGTAAATATGCAAAAAATATACCTGTATAAATAACTTCTGCCAATTGCATTATGTCTAGCATTAAAGCTATCAGGAACTCTGATGACCTTCTTGACAAATATACTGTTATTGTGTAGGTAGAAAAACTTGTTCAGTGTGTAAGCTATCCCTTCAGGTTCGTATATCTTGGAACCGAACCGGTCCAAGTCAAAGTGCGCACTAGTGTTCAATGCATGGACTCCACCATCTGTACTGTAATATTATATTTAACAGAGTAACTGTATTTAGGTCACTCATGTGATTGTGTATCACAATAGGATTGTTATCGGTTTATTATTATAATATTTATGCAATTTCTTACCGGCTGGAAAGGACAAGGTGAGGATAGTTCAGAGACCTTAATTTTAAAAGCGCTAATTCCATTAAACCTTGTACACTTTCTGGGTCTGGATGGTTGCGACCTTCTTTAAGCCATATTTTCTCTGAAGACCTGGAATATAGCTGTTTAGTACTAATGTACGCTTTGTTTGGATATTTCATGTAAACAAAAATATATTACAAACCTAAAAGGTGTTCCTATGTATGAAAAAAATGTTAAGTATCTGGCTTTCATTATACTTTATTATAGCAGATTTGAAAGGAGTTTTCATTGAAAATTTTAATACCTAATTACTGAATAACATTCGCCGTTCATTATAGGTTATGTCTCTAGCTGACAATGACATCTCTATATGACAATTGACAGCTGTTTTGCTGTTTCTTGAATTGCTTGGCCTCCAGTCAAGTGGAGTCTATTTTTACATGTAAATCGGGTTTTAATCAATAATTTAAATTGTTTGCGGTGTGAAGGCTTCATTACCTGAAAATGAGATGAACTAAAGCATTTTTTAAAGAATTCTGAGTTAAGAAGCAGTCAGAAATTATAAAAAAATGTTTTGTATATAGTTTCTAAACGATTGCCTTTCACTTTTTGACAGTCGACGATTTCCTCGTGTTGTTGTCATGTATCTGTCAGTTTAGCATTTTCATTGATAAAGTCAAAAATGGCACAACGGACGTGGCATATGTTTACCTCGATAACTTTAATATTTACAGTTTTATCAATTGTTGGAGATGTTTTGTCTCAGTCGGCAGCACCTTGGTACGAGAATATGCCGGCAGTTACGATGGACTACAAAGTACATATAGATGCAGGCAAAGAAGATTGTTACTATCAATATGTCCCGTCGGGTGCTACATTTTATGCCAGTTATCAGGTAATTAATTACTGTTTTCTGTAATAAAAGCTATGCATTGGGTTCACATACTGTAGCTTATGACTTAGAATTTATGACAGCTGATGATATTGAAGCTTGAACTCTTATATTTCGGTAAGAAATAGTTTGAAAACTTTATGTCAACAGGTGTTGAAAGGCGGCGACGGAATGTGCGGTTTTGCGGTGCGGCACCCTAACGGTCAAATAGTGCACCCATACGAGTGGCGGCAGAGCGCGGAGTATGCGGACCAATCCTCTTCGGGAGGATATTATGCAGTGTGCATCGATAACCAATTCTCAAGATTTGCTGGGAAACTAGTCAATTTGTATTTGTCGGTAATTAGGTACGACATGTGGGAGAAATACGCAAAGGAAGTTGAGGAACTGGACATGAATATTAAGAATTTCACTGTAAGTTACATTTTATTCTATAAAACTTTTTCAAGTTGAAATAAACAAAGTTACTACATAGGCAGTACAAGTTACTACAGAGGCATTGCAGTTTCTTATTAAACGTGGTCTACTTATTTTCTTACCAATCTGGAAGCTCCGGAGACCAAATCGTGATCGATGTATTTCCCACTTTAGATTTCGGCTAGATAGTAGGGGTTTTCTCCAGTATGACAACACTGACACTTTTTAGCGATAATTTAGGTTTATTTGGTTACAAAATATTTAAATTATTTGTTTATTTATTTAGTTTTATATATTGCACACATTTGACATGATCTTCTTTTTATTCACGAGTGACATTAAATTTTTCTAACAGTTAGTTGCCTAGCAATGTACCAAAGAGCTTTTCACTAGTGCTATGCAACCTCAACACTTTCCCTCACTAGTTGGAAAGATCTTGCAGACCCAAATCCTCTCTCAGTTTAACGAGTCTGGGTCTTGGTACTGCCTTCGTCAAAAGGTCAGCCAATTGCTCTGTGGAGCTAGTTTTCTGCACATTCAATAGACCTTCTTGCACAATTACACGTACAAAGAAGTGACGTATTCGGATGTGTTTCGTCCGTTTATGAAATTCGGGATTGTGGGCAAGGCGAACGCCTTGCCCACAATCACGATCCCAATGCGGCTGCTTCATTATCCACGCTTAAAGTTGATATGTCCGCCAAACTTGTAAGTTGAGCATAGATCCTCTGAAGCCACACAAGTTCTCGTGCACCTTCGCTCGCTGCCACAATTTCCGCTTCGGTTGTTGAAATCGCGACCGATGCTTGACGTTGGCTTAGCCACGAAACAACTCCATCAGCATACATACAAATAACGCCTGTGGTTGAGCGTCCACTAAGCTCATCACCACCGTGATCTGCATCACTATATCCTCGAATTACAGCTTTGCAAGGACCCGAACTGTATTTGATGCCATGGGACATTGTTCCTTTAAGGTATCTGAAGATCCTCTTGACTCTCAGCCAATCAGCTTCTGTCGGATTCTCCAACTTCCGTGATACTACCCCAACAGCATACGCGATATCGGGGCGCGTCCCTGTCATCAGGTATGCTAAGGCTCCTACTGCCTCTCGATAAGGAAACTTTTTCTCAGGTGCTTTCCCTGTTTCTGAAGTCACTGTTTCGATTGGTGTAGAGACGGGATTGCAGTCAATCATATTGAAGCGTTCGAGGATCTTCCGCGTATAAGCTTGTTGGCTTATAAATATAGATCCATCCTTGGAACGTTCTATTTCAAGGCCAAGGTAATACGAAGCCGGCTTGCTTGTGATTTTGACAGCTTGTCCCAGCTCCTTCAAAAATTTTGTTGCCAAAGCCTCGCTTGTAGTGGCCATGAGTCCGTCATCCACGTACAACGCCAACAAAATCTTATTGCCCCCTTCTGTCTTTGTAAAGAGACAACAATCAGCTTCATTCTGTGTGAATCCTTTTTGCAACAGAATGTCTTCAATGCACATGTTCCAGCAACGAGGAGCTTGCTTTAGGCCATATAGACTCCTCTGTAGCCTGCATACTTTCGAAGAGCCATCAGAAAAGCCAGGAGGTTGTGACATGTATATTTCCTGCTCTAATTTCCCATTTAAAAAGGCTGTCGCGACGTCAAATTGTGTTAAATGAAGTTTCTCTTGTGCAGCAACGCTTAAAAGAGCTCTAATGGTAGACATCCTGGCTACCGGACTATATGTCTCCTCATAATCTAGCCCTTTCCGTTGTCTGAACCCTTTAACGACCAATCGCGCCTTATATTTGTCTATGCTTCCATCTGGGTGTCGTTTAATCCGAAAAACCCATTTACATGGTAGCGCCTTTCTATTAGACGGGAGCTCGCACAGTGTCCATACATTATTCTCCTTGAGTGACTGAAGCTCGCTGGCCATGGCTTTCCGCCATTCCGCACCGTCAGTTCTACTTATTGCTTCATGGTAGCTCTCTGGAAAGTTTTCTGTGCCTACAAAGCAGACGTAGTCATCGAACTTCTTAGGGGGAGCAAGAGTTGACCTGTCTCTAAGGTTATATCTAGGTTCCTCTTCTCTCTGGGGCTCATCTCTCAGGGGCTCGACTACAATTTCCTCTTCTTCCCCTTCTAGTCGAGGCACCTCTACTCTCAGAGGCTCAACTATGTCAAGAGGTTGCTGTTCCCCTTCAGCCGGAAAATTCTCTTCCCCTTCAGCATCGACAAACTCTCCATCATCATCTTGCTCAGTAGTATCAGTAGCATCCTCAGACCCTAACCGTAATGTGAATTCAACATTACTTTGAAAAGTTATGTCTCTGGATTTGAATGTTTGATGTCCGTCCCACACACGATATCCATCGTCGTTTTCATAGCCAATAAGAATGCCTTTCATGGCTTTCCTAGACATTTTGTTACGCTTCTGCTTTGGGATATGTGCATAACATTCACTACCAATAACCTTGAGGTGTGATATTCGAGGTTTTTTGCCGTGCCATAGTTCGTATGGAACTTTGTCTGTCACTCGACTTGGGCCTGTTCTATTCAGAACATACGCTGCGGTATTAATCAATTCCGCCCACAAAATTTGCGGTAACTCATTCCTTGCATGCATCATACTTCTCGCGGCCTCTACCAGGGTTCGGTTCTCACGCTCACTACACCCGTTCTGTTCCGGTGTGTAAGGCATTGTCAGTCTGTGCTGTATACCAAAATCCTGTAGTATTTTCTTGACGTCCTTATTATCAAACTCGCCACCGTTGTCACTAAGCAAGGTTTTCACATTATGCCCAGCATTCTTTGCCTCTTTCAGCATCTGCAGCAACTTGTCCTTGACTTCTGACTTCTGACGTATGAAGTAAACCATACGGTAGCCTGAGTAGTCGTCCTTGAACAATACGTAGTACCGGAGTTTAGTTATGCTTGGTGCAAAAGGACCGCATACATCTGTATGGATTAGCTCTCCACATACAGTAGCTCTTTCCCTGGTTCCAAAGGTCTGTCTTTGGGACTTCCCATATATGCAGCCTTCGCATTTAATATTATCAGGCTTGAGGTTCACGCCTAATTCACGTTTTACGACGCGTATTACATGCCGCTTGTCCTGATGTGCAAAACGCTCATGATAGAGCTGCAGCATATTGGAACCGGTGACAGCATTTACCTGTATAGCTCTCGGTGTTGTTGGAATTACCGTTTTAAAGTCCAACTTGTAAAGGCCTCCCTTTGGGATCCTCCTGCCAACGACTTTAGTCATGCCTTCAATTTCCAACTTGCATTTTTTTGTCGTTGATGTAAAAATACTGTTCTGCGCTCTGTCTTGTGCCGCCAACGGTGAAAAGAGATTTTTTGTGAGTGATGGTACTAGCCAGACTTCTTCAAGAGTAATATGGACTTTAGTTTCGTTGACCTTGGATTCAACTTTAATAGAACCTATTCCAACTGCAGGAATCACAGTCCCATCCGCTGTAGTTACTGTGTGATTTGAATCGAATTCACGAAAATCCGTAAACATCTTTCTTGAAACGGCTATGTGCGTGGTTGCTCCGTTATCAACATACCAAGATTCTTTATCTTGTATTTGATTAACTGTGCACGCGTTCACCATCAGCGATAAGTTCTGCACTTGGTTAGATTTAATGTCTGAATGTGACGTGCTTGGCTTTGGTGGTCTTCCATCCTTTATCCATTTCTTGCACTGTCTAACTCTATGTCCTTTACCGGAACAGTAGTTACATTTCAGATCATTTCTCTCCTTCTTGTGCTTACTCTTTTGCTCTGCAGGTGTAGTCACCAGTGCTTCCTTTTGGATGGTGCTCTCTGGACCACCTAAATCTCTTTCAAACGCGCAGAGATGACTCGTAAGACTGTCGATCGTTTTCTCAGACTGCTTCAGCATTAACCAGCTCGACTTAAAATTAAAATACCTGTCATCCAGAGTATGTAAAACCTTGCAGATAAGGAATAGATCAGGCAGCTTAGCTGTTGCGTCTACTTTCTGGATCTCCACTACTAGGTCGTTCCATAAATTCTTTAGCTTTGACAGAAGTGTAGGAATATCATCCTCTTGATCCCGTTTTAGCCCAAAGAATTCAAGACACAAGTTGTAAGCCCTGTCCTCTGTCTGCCTATCAAAAAGTCGATGCAGTTCTGCCCAAACTTCGTGTGCCGTTTTGTAACGCATAACCTTCTTTAACGTTTCTTCAGTCATATTGGTTGTCAGCATCAGGAGTGCACCGCTTTGAGTCCTCTTATATTTAGCCATTGCAGCATTATAAGTGCTTTGAGCAGCATCTCCTGCACCAGGTGGTAAAACTGGCATTGGAAGTCTATTTTCTACTGCTTCTAAAGCACCTTCCGTACCCTCAAGCATGACTGAAATTTTGTACTTCCATGTTTGCCAATTGTTTTTGCCCTCTAGTTTTCCGATCTCTAATTTCGTTGAGAAATCCATGGCACTTTTCAGTCGTCCAGTGGTGGTGGGTCCCAATACCTATTAAACGTGGTCTACTTATTTTCTTACCAATCTGGAAGCTCCGGAGACCAAATCGTGATCGATGTATTTCTCTAGTATGACAACACTGACACTTTTTAGCGATAATTTAGGTTTATTTGGTTACAAAATATTTAAATTATTTGTTTATTTATTTAGTTTTATATATTGCACACATTTGACATGATCTTCTTTTTATTCACGAGTGACATTAAATTTTTCTAACAGTTAGTTGCCTAGCAATGTACCAAAGAGCTTTTCACTAGTGCTATGCAACCTCAACATTTCTAACTTAAACAGGGTGTTAAAAATTTAAAATATATTTTAAAATATTATAGCATGGCCCAATAATGAACAAAATAATATTAAGAAGCTTTTTAGTCAAGTTTTATAAATATGTGTGTGTCTGCAGAACTCAATCCAGTTTGTGGAGAGGAACATCAATGACATCCTGCAGTACCAGTACCACTCCAGGGCAAGAGAGTCCAGAGACTACAACTTGTTACAGGACAATAATGTATATGTGCTCAGGTAAATATATCATTCACCTTTTAAATCATTTAACACATTCAGTGCCCCCGACGCGTATGTGCGTTTCCTTACGTGCGTGTATAGAACGCACAGGTGCGTCGAGGGCACACAGAGTAGCGTAAGGAAACGCACATACGCGTCGGGGGCACTGGATGTGTTAAGAGAACTGATAGCATGAAAATCCTGTTACAAAATTAATAAAGAGCAACATTTCCTTCAGAGCTCAACTTTACTGTGCAAGTAAATAACAAGTCAAGAAACTTGTTTAAACTATTTACATATACATATATTGTCTAACTCTGCAGAACTTTATTAACATCCAATTTTGATAAGAAGTTTTTGTGTAAATAAAAAAGGAACTGTATATTTATAATTCTAAACTGTAGCTTGTATAATATTAGTACATAAATATTTTTTGCTTGTAACTCTTCTCACTCACAATCTATTTAGCTCAATTAGAAAAGAAGTGGTCAGGATGAATAGTATTCAATAAAGCTCAATTGGCTGGGTACTCAATTGTAGACAAATATTTGTGTGAGAATTTGTTTAAAAGCTTATCAACATTGTCACTATTATACTGGATACTCAAATTATTAGAACATGCTTTTTTAATAGTAATTTGTGAGATATACATTACTAGCTTCCTCCCGCGTCTTCGCCCGCATGGTATGTTAATAAAAAGTAACCTATGTGTTAATCCAGGGTATCACCCATCAACTTACTAAATTTAACCAAATTAGTCCAGCCGTTTGTGCGAGAAATCATAAAAAACATACATCCAGACATTCTCACAAACTTGCACATATGATATTAGTTGGATAGTATGATTTATTTATTGAAAATAACTACCTACTTTAATAACTGAGAGAAGCTGTTTTAAGTCGTAAAATATTATTTTGTAACATGTCTGGTTATTTTTTTTATTATTGGAACTTTATGACTTTCCTACAATTGGACATTGAATTTATTATAAATGTTCTATTTCAACTTTTACTTCAAACAAATCTAGGTTGCACTTTGTTATGTAGATTCTGTTTCAAAGTGAATAAGTGTTATGATTAAAATAGTCACGTCTCTTACTTAAGTCCTTGTGGCTGCATAATTCCATATATAATGACTTATGTAATAGTCATGTGTTATCCTTAATTCTCCAAAACTCCTAAACCCCAGCAGGCTGGCAACTCACTAGTAACTCTTCGATGTGTCCATGGGCGGCGCCGGCTACTTACTAATTTTCACAAAGATGCAGGCAAAGAAGACCAGGGTAGACCTTAACACTTCCCGTCAGTAAGTTCATCAGTCCCATTTAACAAACCATACTGGCATGGACTGGACAAAATCAAAAACCTTAATACGGCGAAATTGTCGAGAAGTTAGATCTGAGAATGAACCCTCCCTGTTCTCCTAGCGAGTTTTCAACTAACAAGATAGTCACAGACAATGATGGTGACATAAATATTATTTTTTTCTTTGCAGATGGTCTGCGATACAAATCCTGGCTATAGCAACCACGGCTACACTACAAGTATACTTTGTGAGGAAACTATTTGAAGTGAAGGAGAACTCGTCAAAGACAAGAATATGATTACATTCCCCAAAACATACGAATTTACTTACTGTTACTCTCCGACTGATCTTCCATTCCAACTGAAATTATTGTTGATCTCTCTTGTTCATCATTTTGTTAGCTTGTTTATTGTGTTCATTGGTGTATATAGCTGGCAACACAACTCAACAGAGATACATATTAAGCTCCATTTTATTAGCACATTTTTAAACGGTTGTTATGTATGTGAAATCTCGTTTTTCTTGTGGGTTAAAAGCTGGTGTATACGATACGTACGGCTGGTTTTATTAATCCAAGTTTTTGGCTAATTGTAGTCGAATTAATGTTGAAATAATATATTTTTTAATATGCATTTTTTTAAATAGAATATATTCGTTTTCACATACAGAGCTATCTCTTACCTGGTGTGGTAATAAAGTGGAGCTGCTTATTGAACATAAGAACTAATCTTACCCTCGCTCGTTCCTATCACATTTTCTGAGATTATTTTAATTTTTCTTGTTTATTTTTCTTCGAACCAGTAACAAATTCTGCGCACAAATTTAGTTCATAGTTTAAGTACAAGCTTTTTTATTTTTTTATACAAAAGACATAAAATCGTTTTCTATACATTATTATTAATAAGTTTAACTTTTCAGAGTTTATTTTTTGATCGAAATATTGAAGGATCTGATTATAATAATGACATTTTAAAATATTTTTGATAAGAATTGGATATTTATTATTTATTTGCTTTTTGACAATGCTCTTAACATTATTAATTTTATTTTGTTGTTAATCTGTTAGGTTAACCCAGCATTTAACAAACGAGTGTTTGAGTAATGAATGACCGATGTCAATATAATAAACTGAAATGTTAAAGTACTTAAACTTTGTTTTTTTCTTCATTGTACCTTTTTTCAGCAGGTAGGTAAAATCGAACATCGAATCGTAGGGAAATCGCCCTCTTACTGACTCAAAACGACACCGTTCCTTGTCCTGCTCCAGGCCGGTACACGTTCCCGCCTTGACGTCACTAAGATCATTTTATACCTTGCGGTGATGTTGCGAGCTCCCACTTCTTTATGGTAGGTATAGGGCAGCAAATGAGTACGATACACTATCAGTGTAATTCGTATCTCTATCTCCTTTATATAATACTTGTTTGAACTGTACACTACACTACCCATGGCCAAGTTTCTTATACATTTCCATCTAAAGGTTGTCTGGAAGAAATCGCCTTGTGTGATAAGACCGCCCATTGTAATCACAAGATTCGTTCATAGTAGCCAATGTATTGATGTATTGCTACTTGGTGTATGTGTGCAATAAAGTATATATAAATTAATAAATAGTTCTTCAATATTCAATAACTGACTGACTAATTATAATATTAAAAAACATTTTAGTATTTATTTCAAATACTAAAATGTTTTTTTAAAACAGAAAACTGGCGTGAAACTACTCAGCGTTGTGTTTCGCCGTGTGAGTGAGGTTACCGGAGGCCCAATCCTTCCCCACCCCCAATCCCTCCTCAATCCCTAAATCTCCGAATCCCTAGTCCCTAAAAGGTCGGCAACGCACTCGTAACTCCTACGTTGCGGATGTCCATGGGCGGCGCTGATTACTTACCATCAGGTAATCCGTCTGCTAGTTTGCCGACCTATTACATAAAAAAAATTCAATATTAGATATATGAATTATCTGTCCAAAAAATTAAAACATCATCAAATCAAAATGGTAACAATGGTATTGAAACATGTCAGTGCAGTAAATGACTGAAGAGTTAATTAATTAAACTTGGTTCTACGATAACGCATCAACCATATCATAATAAAATTCACTTGCGATAAGCGAAACTAAGCATAACAAACACGTCGATAAACTTATAGGTACGTTAGGAATAGGCCACATAATATTTATATATATTTATAATTATGCATTTAAAATTACATTTTATTTGTACTTACTTGTGTCTACTTTACCTAGGTACGTAGTACCTATAAAACATACCTAAGTGGTTGCCACCTTTTTATGCAGCTAATAAAGTACATAGGTAAGAAAAAAAAGTACATGGGATCAAGATAAAGTACAATTTATTTTTCTTTATTTTTATATTTCAAAACATATTTTTTATTGCTTTTTGCAGTTTGCATTAAATAAGTATTTCTACTAAAACATCTTTACAGTCTTTATTAAATTCAGAGACGCTTTGTTTCTTTCATTTCTTCATCTCGCTGTACATCACAGACTTTTCAAAATCTCAAAAAAATCTAATCATACAAAATAAAGTATTTTCGTGTACTTTATTGTTTTCATAAAGTATAGAGTACAATTATATGAAATAGAGTACAATACTTTATTATAAAGTACGGGTGGTAACCTTGTACCTACCTAACACAAGTCTGTTAAAACGCTTGAGGGTGCTATCCTCCTTTTTACGTCCCAGTCGCCGTAGTAGGCAACACTTCAGGCGTCGGGGATTGAGAGATAATCTCTGGCCACCGTAACCGCGGGTTTGCGAACGGCGAGTACCTAAGAGTAGATTCGTCGCCCAAACAGAACCAGACTCGAGCGTACGATGCGTAGCGATCCACGCGCGCCTCAAGTAGCCAATAGACTACCACACGGGACCCTATAGGTCTGAAGATCAGCTGGGATTGCGGGGCAAGCGCAATAGGGCACCGAGGCTTAGGCCTAGACCAGGAAAAGAAACGGATGGGGGTGGGGATTTAGTCAGTAGGTAAGTCTGACATTAATTTTTTTTCTTTTATAAGAATGTTGCCCCACACTAGGATTTTTTTCTGTGTCATGGGGGCGGTTATAAACATACAATTTCACATACACATGACACCCAGACCCGAAACAACAATAATTTGTAGATCACACAAAGAGTTGTTCCGTGCAGGAATCGAACCCGCGACACGATACACGGCAGCCAGTTGCTCAGCCACCGCAAAAACCGTGCAGTCATAATTTCTTCTACCCTGAGCGGGAGAAGCACGGGGAGAAGTCATTCATTGATTTTTCTCTCACAAAAACAGTCTTTTATGTAGTAGTTTTTTCTTACCACTCATCGAGCTTCGTTTATTTAGGGCAATTTGAACTTCGATTATATAATCTATACTAATATTATAAAGAGGTAAACTTTGTAAGTATGTAGGGGGTAATCTTTGGAACCGCTGGTCGGATTTCCAAAATTCTTTCACTGATACTTGGATAGCTACAATGTGCTTGAGTGCTATAGTGCTATAGGCATCACGCTACGACTAAATGGAGCCGAGCAGCGGGTGAAACCGCGCGAGAGTAGCTAGTGTTTAATGATTACTTAGCTCCACTTATTTCAAAGTTACTGTTTTCCTAATTAACAATCAGTCTACATTCTATAAAGGGCGATGAAAATTTTATAATTGAAAACTTAGATTTAGAGATATTGCAAGATTCCCAAGTTAGGAGGTAAGGATGGAGCAAGAGCATGGAGGTAAGCTATGGAGCAAGAGCACACGAGAATTACTATCAAGGATGCACACATAATGTTAAAGAGCTTGTAATCTACCTGTATTAAAAACTAGCGGCCCGCCCCCGCTTCGCACGGGTCCAACTATCTCGCTATCAAAGGGTCACTTTTTCCTAATCTTCCCCTCTACTTTTCTAATATTTTCTTTTATAAGAATCTTCTCCTGAGAATGACAAATACAACAAAAAAAGAATTGGCCAAATTGGTCCAGGCGTTGTTGAGTTATGCGCTTACAACACATTTTGCGATCCATTTTTATACATAAGATTTAAAGACTTCTAATAATATTTGAACATTTTACCTAAAATATTTTCTAATTTGGATTACCTCTAAGCTTGCCATTCCACTGATTATGGGGCCCAATAGGGTCGATATTAAGCTTTTGCATTTTGCGGGTACCTCCTTATTGCAGGTGGAAGTAGCAGGCCTGTAGCAGGAGAAGGTACCTACAGGGTGGTACTCAGTCAGTAAGAGACTGGTACACCCTTTCGCCTCATCCAGGTCGAGAGAAGTGATTTGATGATTTTTCCCACTCAAACAAAAGCCTCGAGTTCTCCATTATCAAATTTTGTGTGCACTTTATGATATACCTACTTACCAGAAGATAAAATTATTTTCCGACGTGACCTTTGATGACGGAATTTTTCATAAAAGCAAGTAAAGTAAGTAAGACTCGACCTTCGAGGTAAGTGAATAGGTCATAAATGTACAGGTCAATATAGTTATTTTTTAGGTAGGTCCCCGAGATCGTAAGATGCCTAACTGCCTGCGGTTCTAATCATTTGAAGATCTCGACACTTAGCGAGATATGTTGTATATGATTTAAAAAATAGTTTAAAAGCTTTTATGTTGATTATGTCATGGATTCGTCGCCATAATAAATTAGCCTTTATGTATATAACATTTTCCTTTTGCATTCTACAATCTAATGTAGGTACCTATTCTATTTCAAAATGAACAACATCTAAAATTACTAGTGTATTCACAGGATAAAACAATGGAGTAGGATAATGAATCAGGTATACTGACATTCCAGCTAAAAATAAATAAAACAAGGCCATTATGTAATTAAATTTTATTTATTTATTATCATACCATAAATATATAACGTCCATGATTTGTTACATTTGTTTCCTAATTCTATTTACACAATAATTTACTTAAGTACAATACAATACAATAATACATCGTAACATGAATTTATTTGTTAATAATATGGTGCTGAATTATAAATATCACACGCTGTAGATGACCTTTAAAATGTCAAAAAGTTTTCATATAATTTATAGGTCATCTGCAGTGTATTAAAACCTAAGTGCTAGCCAAGGAATGTATTCTAAAATACTCGACAATTTCACGACAACTCATCCGCTTATGACTAGTAAATTTTTCAAACAGCGGGCAAGTAAAGCTTTACATAATACAATACATGTATATTATTATCTTAATCTAATCAGTAAATGTCTTAATTAAACTGTACAACAAACTTCGCGAATCTCATACGTAACTGTACACTTCACTATAACTATACTAAAACTAGTGTAAGCACAACTCTGTATCAACAATTACATAAAAAAATATTAATAAAACATCATTCGTCATTTCATAATCGTCTTTATAATTAAAATGTTAAAAGAATAATATATTGGAATATATTTAAGACACTGTTTTATTAGGAAACCTTGGTTTTGTTGGTATTATCTAACAACCGGTCACGCATTAGGATTTGCTTTTTTATTGGTGTAAGAAACAAACAAACGAGCAGGACCACCTTATGGTAGGTAAGCTAAAGGTGCTGCAATTAGGTTGCCAGCCTTTTGGGGGTTGTTAGGGATTCGAAGCCCTTAGGGCTTTGGGGATTGGGGATAAGAAGGAAAGATCTGAGTTTTCGGTAACCATACTCATAAGACAAAACACAACGTAAGCGTTGTTTCACGCCGATGTTTTGGGAGGCCGTGGCAACACTCCAGTCGAGCCGGATAATTCTTGTATACCTTGGATTGCAGAACCCAAGTTCTAGCCATTACGTTGGTAGGGTGACCATGGTATCCTCATAAAATAATGTTCTTAATATATGTTACGTAATTCGATATCGTAGTTTGAATAGTTTGTTCATAGAAATATAGCGGAACTATCACAAGTAAGCACCTTTATTCAGAATCGTTACAAACACTACCGCGCTATATACTCAACTCAAGCTAAGGCGACTGGACGGACCCCGTCTTACAAGACAACTGGGATGGCTTCCAAATAGTCAAAATCAATACTCTTGTCAGATAAAATTATTATTTGTGTACGAAATTCTATATTGTGATGTCATTGGTACAATTCAAGGCTCGTAACCGATTTTTAAAATAGCGGTTCATTAAGGTTTTCCTCCGAAATTTTCTTCTTCAGAACGTGAACATTTTAAGAACTTTATTTTTAACTGAAATTTTGACCGATTTATTCGACGAGCGACTTATTTATGGTTGACTTAGCGCACGAATTTAATTTATGCGAGCCGCGTTTTGTATTGTGCTGCCGAATTACTCGGTTTTTATTTCTCAAAACCGAACCTTTATGTAAATACTGTTCCATATCGGTTTAAAAACCTAAATGTTAAGGTTTTTGAACATATTACCGGTAAGTATTCGAGGCTGTTTACTACAAAGCCTTCTTTATAGATAAGCCTGCAGGCTGCAAAAGAACAGATTTTGACTAAGGAGTTATCCCAATTCCTGCACGATATTAATCGCCTAATGTTAGTATATAACCAATAACAACGACATTGAGACCTGTATCCTAACTTATTTGTGAGATTCTAATGTGATGATATCCAGCTATTCCTACATAGTATTTTAGTCTTTAATTCCATTGAATATGGTTTATTTTCTTCTATATGTTTGGCTGCCTAATAAATGCTTTTAGTGCTAAGGGAATTAAGGCAGCTTAGATCGAAATGATTGAGAAAAATATTATTGGAAATGTATTATTTTATATGCTTGATGATGTATCTTTAAAATAAAATTCATTACACACACAAATTCTTAAAACTCGTAAAAATATTCATTGAAATCTTAAATTCAACTGAAAATATATAAAAATTCAGATTGAAATTATCATTTAATACTTTGTCTTTTTAGCGCTGTGATATACCTTCCTACAGCTTTACAGATTCATTCATACAAGAGAAAAATACGCGCCATACCTGTGATTTGTTTGAACAATATTTAAAACCAAGTTCAATAGAAAATCAACTTTAACACTTTGCAATAAAGTCAAAAATGTATTACAGAGTGAAAAAATAAAATAAGTTGAGAGTGTCACCTCAAAGTTAGAATTGTTCGTGTAGTACGTGGTTTAGGAGGTCAGAGGTTCCGCTTCCGGTGTCCGAGGTATGTCCCGGAGAGGGCGAGGAGCCGGTACCGCTGGCGCAGGTTGCGCGCGCGTACGTGTGGGGACGCTATCTCCGCCGTGTACGCGCCCGGGAACCAGCCCGCCTCCCCGTCGCGGGTGCGCTCGCCGTAGTACCAACCTGATGGACAATAAAAATTATTTAATTATTATTATAAAAAAAAAACGTTTTTCCACACTTGTATTTTCTCCTGACTCGTGGTCGACATACATACAATTTCATACACACATCACAACCAGGCCTGAAACAACGATTTATGGATCACAAAAAGACTTGTTCCGTGCGGGAATCAGTTGCAAGTCACCGCGCCAACCGTGCAGTCAAATACATTCATAACCTATCTCCAATACAATTTTCTAGAGTAGAACCAAGAAACCACTACATCGACAATGTTGTTTGCCGATATCCGACAATACGAGAGATGACTCACAGTCATTAATTGTGATTTACCAGCTTTTATTTAAATTGCAATAAAATGTAAAGTGGAAACTTGCAACTTAGATTAGGAGCAAATCTATAACCGATTTGGTAATAGGTAAAATGGCATGACCACAAATGCTAAGCTGTATTACACTAAGTATAAAAAGTAACTCTAAATTGTACTACAATCTGTCTAAATATGATATACAATCTCGGTACTTATATAACTCGTTTTTAGTTTATAAATTATATGTATTTTATATTTTCATCAAATTTACATTATCATTACTATAACATAACATACCTTCACTAGTCTTCCTGGTAACGTTAACGACATCTCCTTCAGCTAGCGGCAGTTCATCAGGCTGCGCAGGCGCATATGCATATAAAGCGCAAACTTGTGGACAATCCCAGCCAGCATAGACGGCTTCGCCCTCCGACGTGGCCGCGGGGGGCTGCAGGGCTTCGGCCCAGCGAGACCACTCGGTCTCACTGGGACAGGACATGAGCATCTCGAGAGTGCGACCTTCGTGGTTCTCCAGTAACGTGATGAGCAGAGCGTGCTTGGCCCCGCCGGCCCCGACCTCGCTCGAGCAAACTTCCAGCAGCGAGCGGGGGCAGTGGTCCACGCATATGTATTGCTCTTCACTGGAAATTAAAGTATTCTATTAGTACTATATATTCCCTGGCAAGGATTCGTATATTTATTTTTTACCTACTGGCAACATTTTTAGTTCAAGTTGGAATTATGTGTGAAAGTGCAATTGGGTAGTTTTGTAAAACAAAAAATAATTATTTTTACTTTTTAAAATGTAATTCATTGATTGGACTATAAATAACATAATATTACAAATTTCCAGCAAAAAAAAAAACTATGTTGTGTATGTTCCATTCATGCGAAATTCATAGAAAAGTTTTCCTAGTTTTTGATATTTCAATATTAAATAGTATTGAATTTGAATTTCTCTAGTTGGTGTTTGAAATTTTCCATTTAATTACTAAAGAATAAGGTAAAATATGTATTAAGAAACACAGCTAATCTTGCAAACGTATTCCTTTATAAAGAATTATGATTATGATTATGAAATATCGTAACTACGAACGCCGGGATAGAAAAGAAAAATATATACATACCCCTTCTTCTTGGCAATGACGAGCAGATCGTTGAAGAGGAACAGGTGTAGCGGCACCTTGTGGAACTTCTTCCCGAAGGTCAGCTTCAGCTCATCCGACTTCCAGATCAACTGCGTCATCTCGCCGGACCTCACTAGCCAGCGGACAGGCCTGTGGTACGGAGAACAATTATTATTATATTTGACATTAGCTTCCCGCCCCGGATTATAGAAGTTTTTAGAGTGGGAAAGCTAACATCGTCACGATGGGCTCGATCGGAGTGATACCACGGCTGCACAGAAAACCGGCGTGAAACTACCACAGCGTTGTATTTCGCCTTTACCGGAAGCCCAATCCCTCCCCTCCCCATCATCATTTCCCAATCCTTAAATATCTGTCCGGCTACGCACACGTAACTCCTTTTGCGCGTGTCCATGGGCGGAAGGTATCCGGTAATCCGTATGCTCGTCTGCTGAGTTAACCCATAAAAAACAGAAACTGCAGCTCAGCTATCTAACAGTGCCGGGGTTGCGGGGTAAGCGCAATGAGGCACCGCGACCAGAGCAGGAGAAGGAACAGGGGGTTTTTATTCAGTAGGAGTCTGACACTCCCTCCCGCCCGGCCCTGGGCCGGAGAAGTCATTTGATCATTTTCCCCTAAAAAAAAGCTATCTAGCAGTGAAAGAAATCCTTTTGGAAATCCGACTAGCAGTTCCAAAGATTAAGTAGATGTAAGCAGTAAGTAAGTTTGTATGTAAGGGACATACAAACTTACAAATTTTACCTCACTATAATAAATATTATATACTATAAAGAGGTAACATTTGTAAGTTTTTGTATAGATATAGATTTGAGATGTTAGTATGTTATATGATTTCCTCTAAGGTTACATAGTGATGTAACTAAAAGTCCTAAAAAATTAGGAATAACTAGCAGACCGCCCCTGCTTCGCACGGGTACCCGACTGCCCTGGTGTCAGTCATTTGTTTTGCAATCGAACGACCACGGCGTCGAAAGGGTTGTAAATTACCGTTTTTCCCCTTTACTTTTCTAAAGATTTCTCTCTTAAGAACCTTCTCCTTATAACAACGAACACAACAAAAAAAGAATTAGCAAAATTGGTCCAGGCGTTATTGAGTTATGCGCTTACCAATACATTTTGCGATCCATTTTTATATTATAGATTACTATTTTATAGCTGACCAGATGGCGTTAGTAGACCTTTCATCTTTTCGCCCAATAGGGAATAAGCTAGTGTTACACAATTTGACGTGACATTTTTGAATGCTACTGTGATTGGACAAACGTGATATTGCTAGAATAGCGACATCTATTATATAAGAAATGATAGCACCAACTAAAGTAGCTGGTTTTACATGTGTTTTTTTGCTAATTTGACTGTATGTATTCTCTCCATCGGAATCTACACTTTGGAACGAGCAAATAGCTTCACTAAGAGGACTGACCGACAGACTGACACTATTTTTTATTTTAAATTTTGTTTGACGTTCAAAAGTGCCTGTAAAGGTCTAATTGGAATAAATGATTTTTGACTTTTTTTTTTTGACTTTTATTGAATGTATTGTGACAATACTTCTATCTGGTGTAGGTATGTGTAGTTGAAAGCTTTAAGACAAGTAAAATATTATGCAATTGCAAACGCTAAACACTACGAAGTAAATAATATTTGTGTAGAATAACTGTCATTGTAACTGTACGTTGTGTAATGCCATTCAATGCGCATGCCACTTTAATTTATGAGACCCCGTTATAGATCGAAATCGATAATCGATATCGAAAACGATCGAGCAGATAATTTCAAATTGAGTAAAGGTTGCAAAATATAATTTTTAAGGGATATTGTATAGTTTACCTGCGGTCCCTCCGCGAGCAGGCCGGCCCGAGACAGGGCGGGGAGCGTATATGCGCGGGGAAGTCGATGGCGGCGCACAGCCGGAACATTTCTTCCACGCGCTCCGTGTTGCGCGCGCCCTCGTTGCACTGGGACACGTACTGTAACGTGCGCGATATATTAGTATTTTAAAGTAGTCTCCCAGAATAAAAAAATGTGTAAAGAGTTAAATTAGATAGATATGACATTTTGGTTCGGTTTTAGATACGGTTCCGGATTTGGTTATATACAAAGAGTTGATTGCCACCGCGACAATCGGATTTAGTTGTTTGAGATTACCCGTTAGTTTCGTATACGGATATTAAATTGAAAATAAAAGTAAAAAAACATGGATTGAAGTAAAACAAATAAAACAAACGAGAGAGGTTATGTTATGACTAGAAATAAAGTGCGGGCGGTGAAACAAACATCTGTTAAAACAAGCTTTATCTAGACATGGACACTATTCAAAACCTTAGTAACGGATAAATTATATAGGTCGATGGTAAGTATAGTATAGTTACGTTGTTGAGCGTGAGTAATGCGCGTGCGCAGGCGTGGTACTCTATGTCGTGCGCGTCGAGGTGCTTGAGCACGGCGTCCAGCAGCAGCGGCAGGCGCGTGACGCGCTGCATGGGCAGCAGCAGGAACGAGTGCAGCGACAGCGACTGGCACGACGGGGCACTCTCCAGTCTGCAGGGGGGGGGGGATACACTTTAACTTAAACAATATGTAAGAATTAATGTTTCAAAAACACAACATTACAATGAAATGGGATTAAATACTAATTAATTTAAATTTACTCACTTCTTAAGCGCGGCGACGAAGGCAGGTCTCACCTGCAGCCGCTGCAGCGCCCTGACCATGAGCGCCTGGTTCTCGCAGTACTTGACGTACACGTGGAAGTGTAGCTCGGCGTGCTGGCGGACGATGTCACAGATCCCCTGCAGCAGGATGTTCTCCTGCCAGCACTTCTCCAGCTCCGCCATCAGCAGTTGGGAGCATTTGCGGACTGTGGAAGGAGAGGATATAAAAAAAACCGCTCAAATTTTTGAAACAATTAAACAATGAATTTGTTTTTGCAAATAGGCCATAAAACGGCACTTTTACACGTCAATTTATATGTGAAAAACTAGATGAAGCCGGCATTTCCTATCTGACCACTCTGAGAAGAAATGCCGAAACCAACTCAGAGGTCAGTCTCTTTTCAAGTCCAGACAATGTAAAAATAACATAATGTGAAAGAACCGTGCAAGTTCATTCTGTAGCGGTCTTTTGCTGAAAGAACCACACCAGTTTAAGTGGACCCGTTCTGAAGACAGGCACGCAAGTGTCAGTTTGCAACCAGTATAGCTAGTGCTGCTGAGTTGTCCGACGAACAATACCGATCTTTTGGTATGTCAATTAATCTCAAACTCTATTTGGAATGTTTTTTACCTGGATTGAAATAACTATTCAAAAAATGTTGGTAAAAAATTTAGGAAAATGCATATTAAAGTACGAACCCGATAGTTTTAATAACTAATAGTTTTAAGGTGTCGTGGTGGCCCGGAGGTTAAGGAGCCCGCTACTCATGCATGAGGGTGTGGGTTCGAAACCTGGCAAGTACCAATGTGACTTTTTCCAAGTTATATGTACTTTCTATGATTATTTAGACACCACTGACATACGGTGAAGGTAATCATCGTGAGGAAACCTGGACTTATAAATTCCTATTTATAAGTTTAAAATCGCCAACCCGCATTGAGCAAGCGTGGTGATTAATGCTCTAACCTTCTCCTGTGAGAAGAGGCCTTTGCTCAGCAGTGGGCACTTATAGGCTGATGATGATGATGATGATGATGATAGTTTTAATTACCAAATCTAAGGACAAACCCAATAACTATCACCGTTAAATAACTCAAATGCCTTCATTTTATTAGACCTCCTAATTGTGTTAGATTCCTAACTCTATGGTTACAGAATGGTCTACTATAAAATCGACCAATTAGGGACAGGCTTTGGACAGTTGACAATTTTAAGATTGTAATTTGATAGTTTACAATCTCGATAGAATTTTACAGTAATACATATACTTGACTGAATAGTGTGGGAGAACCATGTTTCGGCACGAATGGACTCGACTCGACTTGAACAAGAGCGATGTGTTTTGCCGTGCGAATGAGGTTACCGGAGGCCCAATCCTTCCCCTCCCCCAATACCTTCCCAGTTCTTGGATCCCCAAAACCCCTTATCGTCATAATGCTGGCAACGCACTGCTACTCCTCTGGTGTTCATGGGCGGCACTAATTGCTTACCATCAGGTAATTTGCCTATTCGTTTGGCGGCGTATGATATAAAAAAAACTGACCAGGCAGTATGGTAGCAAACAGCGTCTCCCACTCATGTCTGGGCAGTACATGCGGGTCTCTGAAGGCTGGGTGCGCTATGAAGTTAGTTTCCAACACGTTCAGAGAGTTCAGGTACGATGCTTCTGAAGTTAGCAGCTCAAACTTCGCTTCTTGGAGACGCTTCTGTGCTGGTGCTAAGGAACCTGTGGAGATAGAGTAAGTTAGGGAAAATTGTGGTGGATGTTTGTTTTCAAATTGATCAGCGGAAGTGTCATTTTACAGTAAAGTGTGCCCTGTTACTTACAGATTGTGGATCACACAAATAATTATTACATAAGGGAGTCGAAACCGCCACGGAATCTGGTCGCTCAGATACAGTGCCAAACATGCTATCAAAGTAACTAAAGTGTATGTGCTATAATCATTAATTTCTCATCTTTATCATAAAAAAAACCATTCGTATTCGTAATACCATAAAATTAAAAACCACTTACTGAGTACAGCCGAGTTGAGCACTTCAGGTACTTCACACCAGAGAGTGCGAGAGGGCCCACGCGGCGCCACGAGTGCCATGGCGGAGGGTCGCGCGGGCGTCTCACTCACGGAGGTGGTGGCGCTGCGCTGCGACCCTGCCTCGTACGCGTCGGAGTCCGAGTCTCCGGTCTCACGGCACACAGACTGCAGGAGAAATTAGAAAATCAGATACTCAAACTTAATTCCATCACTTTCAGGTGAAACACGTCTCAACCTGAATAAAGACCGTCTTTTATGGAGGTATTTCCAGGAGATTTAGCATAATCCTCACTACACTTCACACCGGCTAAATAAGCTTCTTAGAATACGTCCGATGAATAGAAGGAGGTTGGTAGCCTTTTGTAAATTGCAGCTGCAGACTGAATTTTATCTTTAACTACTGTTAATCCTTCTCTTAAGGTCCTTTTCTTGATCAAAGATGGTCAAAGTTGTGGACCCAGCAAGACTGTCCCTATTGATACATCCACGTTTTCGAATTAGAATTTAACCAGCCCGCACTGATTCAGTTTTCACTGGCTCTACAAATGATGAAATATTTCTTTTCACACACACTCCGCAGCTCACGGCGGCCCACTGTTATTGTTTACAGGAAACTTTACAAACATTCGAGACTAAACAATTGTCATTTTTCTAGAAACTATGTCATACCGAGGTGAAGGAATGACAAGTTTATAACACAAATATTTAGCATCATTTATTAAACATTGATACTAAAGTGTTTTCTAAAATAATATTCAACCGGATGCAAGACCGGCAGCAGCGTTCCAAAAAGTAAACATAAACATTAGTATGTGATAGAAAGAGATGGAGAAGTCATTGCGCGACAAATTCATAAATGTGGAAATTCACCAAACAACCAAATCTACCCACATCTACAAGGCTCGTAAATTTAGATAGATAGATAGATAGTTAGAAGGGCCAGAATGTTGATCAAGTGGAGACCACGGACCGAAAGATGTAGTGTGGGCATGCCTCCCGCTAGGTGGACCGACGACATTATCAGATGTGCGAAAAGGCACTGAATGCTAGGAGCAAACTGTTCAACGTGGAACATAAAGCGGAGGCTTTTGATCAGTCGTGGTTGTCTGCTGGCTGACGGCTGACGATTTTAACATCAGGTGACGGATCTTTAACGGCAAAGCCTCGAATGTAGAAAAAATCCTAAGCCCATAGTAGATTTATCACAGGCTTATGAAAATGAAATCGTCATTTGATAATTTAGAATCATTTTGCAGCATTATACATAGGTACATCGTTCCCATTTTATTTTTCTGCACCCTGTAATAATTAAATCGTTATAAACGAACGGGTTCTGCCGATTAAAGACTGAGGTGTAATTATTTTAATGACAGATTGTGGAAAGATTTCTAATGCAGTACTGGCTGGGTACACATGGCGGCGATAAAAGGCGAAGTGTATACTGTGGGGCCGAGGGTATTGTTTGAAAAATCACTGACTAGAAAGGTAGCGGAATTGCCCAAGTGTGTGTGACGGATTTATAACCTGATTTAATCAATGAATCTGATATCCACATATGTAATCATCGGCAAAGTTTTAAGTGTGGGAGTCAAGCTTCGGCACGAACGACGGTTTGACCGGAGTGATTGGATACCACGGCCTCACAGAAAACCGGCGTGAAACAACAGCAGTGTTGTGTTTCGCCGTGTGAGTGAGAAGACCCAATCATTTTCCTTTCCCCGTCCCTCCCCATTTCACTGAATCTTAAATATCCGAAAACTAAATCCTCAAATGGCCGGCAACGCACTCGTAACTCCTTTGGTGTTGTAGATGTCGATGGACGGCGCCAATTGCTTACCATCAGATAATTAGATAGATTGACGACTATTTAAAAAAAAAGTTATCAACGACTGACGGCAAATAACTGTAGTAATACAATAACACTTGGGAGACTTCTTGGGAGTCAGATCTTCCTAACAGAATCTTGACTTATTTTCACGGAAGTATAGTTTCGCTAAAGACCGATGACCGATTTGTTTGGCCCGTTGTTTTGTGTTAGGTCATACAAACCGAAGTCTAGTCTGTTCCGTGAAGGTCGCCACAATTACGAACAATTAGCAACAAATTAGCGGCCAACGTTTACACGCCGACTCTAAAATTGGACACACGCTGGATAAAGTGTAATTAAACTGTTTATTTCCTTAAACACACGTCACTTCGTTAGGTACCTGCGACGAAATAGCGTGAAGCCCAGTGAATCCTAGTCGTTGACGGATATGGGAACTTCTATGACGATGAATAACACAAGAGGATAGTATGAAACAGTGAATATAAAATTGGTTATCCATAAATTTAGTTAAAGCATTTCTGTACGTATTACAAATAAGACTACTAGGTAATTTTATGAAGGTGAAATTTATTTGTCCGAATAATCTCACATACTTCACACAGTATAAAATATAACAAGCTAATTTTAAAATGCAGATTCGAAAAAAAAGAATGGAATCAAAACCATATTAATCTATGCTCATTCTAGAGTCTATTTCATACTAACCTTACGTAACTAGAATTAGTTTTAAATAAATGTCGTTAATAACACAAAGGACCTAATTTAAAGGAGATCCGAGTGTGTCCGGCGCCAACTTAATGAGCATGTTACGTTAAGTTTTGTAGTAAAAGTTGTAATCTAATTTGTACGAAAGCTTATCGTCTGTGCGCCTGTAACCCATTTTTTGTGCCTCCTTCCGTGAGATAAAGGTTTTGAGTACCTGTTCGTAATTGTGAGCCAATAGGAAAGATAGGACAAAGATAAGAATTTGAAATTGGAGATGCTTTTTAGGAATTATGTAACAATAGTTTATCTGTGTTGTGCACCAACCATATAGTAGTCCATACATACACAGAAAGATAGGTACATAAATCTTGAATATAACAAGAGTTGTCGACGTCAGAAGATAATGAAGTTGATTTGGTGTATGTCTGTGTGTAGTTGATAAATTTTGATGTTGAAAATAATCCTCAATTTAGTTCAATACATAATATTCTTTATTACACAAAAAATATTCAAAAATTAAAATACATGTTTAAAAAGTCAAAAAAATACATATACAACGAAATTTGCATGCAACGGGAATTGAATTCAATTAATGGCCGAATATTCATGTTTATTCATTACCAATAACAGATATCTCAATACAAAATCTAAGGGATAAAAGTCGGTTTAAGACATAATTTGTATGTAGAGTAAAAACACGAAATCAATCATATATTTTTCGTTTAGGATCAGTTATTAATTTGGAGTATACTATCATTTTAGTATTGATTCTTTGCTCAAATATCCAAGATGGCTACGTTTTTGTATTCCAGCACTAAAGAAACTATATCAAAGATATATAGGAGATGATGATAAAATACTGACCTCGACTTTGGCAGCGTTGTAGAACTGGTAGAGAGGTTCGTGGGTGAACAGTGAGTGGGGCAGTGGGCTGGCTGGGTGGGAGCCTGAGGATGCCCCCGATGACGAGGAGATATTTCCTGCTTGGTACAGACCTGCTTCAGCGTACCTAGAACAATATAAAAGAGTCGTTAGAAAAATAAATACAAAAAGGACAATGTGACCTTTCTTAGCGTATGTTTTATCACCTTTCATATAAGTTTTAGATAGATAAACATATGTGGTACATACTCTCTTAAAGTTAAGCGAAAATATGTTAATTTTGTGTCTGAATTGCGAACCATGGTCGAAAATGGCACGTACAATTAAATAACTTTTAAAAATCGTTTCTGTCAGTCTTTACAGTGGTGATAAGGTAATGTGTAAGTTTGAATTGAAAAGGAATTTGCAATTTGTCTTAAGCAGGAGCTCCTCGCTGCGTAGTTTTATGTTTATTGCAATACGCTGCTTTTACAAAACTAAGTTGACTCACACAAAGGAGTCCGAAGGAGATAGGTGATCGACTGTCACGTTCACACGAAACAGACCATATTGCTAGTACATTTATTTATGTCATAAGTTGGCAAACGAGCAGACGGACTACCTGATGGTAAGCAATCAGCGCCGCCCAAGGGCACTTGTAATACCAAAGGAGTTACTACAAGTGCGTTGCCAGCCTCTTTTTTGTGGGTTTTTAAGGCTTATACTTAAACCCGATTTCGACCCGGCCCATTCGTGCATGAATGCATCTTACTCATTTGTGAGTAACATTTAAGTATGTAAGCATTTCAGTTACTGGTGTCAATAAATTTGTGAAAATCAGAAATTAATTATTATTCTTACTAAGACAATAGCGTGATACTTATTAAAAACCGGTATCATTTTATTTTAAAAAGATAAATAACTTGTGCATCATTGTTTTTCTAATATATATCCCTAATACAGGTGTTATTATAAGTAGCTAAATATATAGGTATGTATATTAACTATAGCTTACAAGGTCATTGGTTCTCAGTTATGACGTAATTCCATTGTAAACATAGGTACTTAGAATATGTTTGATTGGTTGAGAAATCATTTGTCATCGCATGATTACAGGTAGTGTGGTAACTAGTAGGTAAATCTAGGTTTCTAATTGGTAATTACTTTATTACACAATAACATCTCTTATTGCCTGACAGACAGAGTTCATTTTTACAGTTTAGGCGACTAACCTTTCGGTAAAAATTGGTAAGACACAGATGCAGACTCGACATAAATCGCAAAGAGTTTCAAAATGGAATTACCAACAATATTTTTTTATTTGTGTTTTACTTAAATGAAATAGAATAAGTAAATAAATAACATAACTCATTACATTGGACAGATTATATTCGGTATTTTCCTAAGTAAATAGTAAATAATATCGACGTTTTATTTAATAACAATTATACTTTCATTCATTTCATTGATTTGTCGATACTTACTCATTTTTAATTATTCTAGCAAATTTTTAAGAAAGTGTTACCTACTTATATTCTTTTGTCATAAGTTGCCATTATATAGAAAAGTATGTATTTGAAATTTGGATAAATGTATTAAAATTTAAAAGTACCGTATTATCATTTCTACAAAAGACTACACACAAAATACATAAAGATTATAAGATTGCGATAAGACTTATAAAATGATTCGATAAAATGTGACGAATCGAAGTATGACACAATCCATCCTTATTTCCTCCTACGAAGTATGGTTGTATAAAAATCCAGATTGGTACAAATAGGATATAGGTAGCAACGTAAATATCATCTTGCTTACTATCTCAAAGATAGCACGTGACTAAGTAACGAGATTATATTAACGACAGCAATTAATCATTTATGTTTTAGAGATAAATCTACAGGTGCTTACATAGCCCTTATGAGTACGGTAGGTACAAACTAGCTTCACTGACGAATACACTGGCAGACAGGCAAAAGTACCTGGTTCCTGGTTATGGTTTAGTTGGGATAAATGATTTTGACTTGACATTACTGAAGTATCAAACAAATCAACAAATAAAGTCATAGAAACTATTAAATCCGCATGCACACCAGATACGTGAACAGCTGTCCTTGATCCCGGATCAAAGTTAGCTAAACTATTCAAATTAGCAAGATGATTTATATTATTATTTATGACGCCCAATCAGAGTATAAGAGTATTTAAATTTTCCTTAAAAGCTTAAGGATAATGAGTAGGCAAGTCGAATACATTGACCCCAATAATATGTGTTATTAATTAGCGACAATTAACGCCACAAAATAATAAAAACGTTACGATTTATGCGGTTTGTAAATTAGTGCAAGGTGACATTGGTCTTAATAAGAGTATGGGTGGCGATGTTACGACCATGTGGGATGAAACGAGTAGGTTTTCATAATAAAAATATCACGAATATGTATTAAAAGTCATTTATAGGTTACCTCCTGGCTGATCGTTTATCCTTTTTATAACTTTCTTTATTGACACTGGTATTAAGCAACACTAACTTTATTTTCACACTTGCAATTGTCCAGTACTAAACACTTTCTCATTGAAATAAAGTACACTACATAGATTTAAATTTTAACACTCATTAAATATTATAAATTTATTTTAGTTTATTAAATTGTGCGTTAAAAACCGCAAAGCAACGGATTCGATTCAAATCCAACCAACGTCCTTCTGCGCGCGCGCATACTATCGAACTTTAAGTTATGAGTTGCTCCAAGTGACTGACCTTAAGCGGATTAACCTACCGTACTCATTATGAACTTTTTTTTATATCAGCTTTGCGTTTTTTATGCATGGCGGTTGACATCTAAATATGTATTTAGTTTCATTCGTTTAACTGGTATTTTTATGTGTAGGAATATACTTTTATAGAATAAATTAATCGCTACGTAATACTACTCAAAGAATCATTCGATCAATGCAAACTTCACATGAACCATCTACTAAATAGTCTACTAAACATTTGGTTTGGATAAGTGAGGCCGTTTTTGAGCTAAAATGACAACGAAAAGAGTCATCGGTTTTTAGAAGTATTTCTAGATTATAGTTAAGTATAATAGATTGAATCTTACTAATATTATAAATGCGAAAGTTACGATTTGCGCGGGATAAAAATATGATTTAAATAGACAGGCTATCTAACTTTCTGAAATGATTTCTTTATCTTGTTGACGTATTCTAGAATTACCCGTAATACGTATAATCGCCTTTCGCTCATGCAATGGGCCATGGGTAACGGTGGTACGGAAAACTGGCTTGTGAGTCATCGGTTTCGTTGGTAATGGTGGACGTCATATGTTCGCGCCACTCACCAACGTCTGAGCTGGAATACCTCACAGGAACATCTTTCTGGGTTAAACTGGATTTATTGTTAACACAACAGTAGGGGCACCCGTAATTTATTTAATCTTTAAACGCTCGCGTTCGCTTGGGGTTTAATGAATTAATTTTTTTTCCTCCAAAAATAAAATAGTTGATTCAGATCTGGATGTAAATTTATATCTTGGTCAACGCATTCACGACACAGGAGATAATACAAGTGTGGGGAAGGTTTTTTTTAAAGAGAAAAATATAGGATATGGTCTTTAAAAGGTTTTGTACTCATTTTCAGTTACAGTCGATAAAATTTACTTCAACTGTTCTGAGGATATTATTGTCTTATGGTCCTTTTAAGAGAAACAACAAGTGTCTGTTAAAACGAAAGTCCTACAAGCCTTGTAACCATAGCATTAAGAGTCCAATCCGCTTAACCAAAATATTTCCTTTAGGTCTTAGCATTCTTACAACAAATTTCTTTAAAACTGGCAACGTGGTTTACCATAAAAACGGGTTACAGTAAGTAGGTAAAAGTTTGTGTGAATTTCTCCAAGTGGGACAGAGAGTAAGATCGCGGCGTGTCCCTGTTGACCTTTGTCATGAACCCTGGCAACCGGCGCCGGCGCCGAATGCCAAACGGACCGCAATCGTAACTGTAGCGTAAATGTCGTGCCGCGCTACGCAACTGCGCGTGCGCTTTTACAAATCATACTTACTGCAATGGTAAATTAAATATGGCCGTCCTAAGTGTGTCAAGTTGCGTTTTGTTATGCATTAGCTTTTGCCAGGGGCTTCGGCCGCGTGTTGTGTTGATAAAAAGTCTATGTGTCAATCCAGGGTACACCTATCTACATGCAAAATTTCAACTAAATCGGTCCAGTCGTTTTTGCGTGAAAGAATAACAAACCCACATCCATCCTTCTCATAAACTTTCACATTTATAATATTAGTAAACAAGCCTCTGTGTACCCTGTGTTTTCCAGATTGTCTTTATAATTTTTAATCACAATTGATTAAGTAGTTTTTGTGTGAATGAGTAGGACGTCCTCAGGCAAGGTGGAGTGATGATTTGCGCAAGATGGCTGGCAGGAGCTGGATGCGAGTGGCCGAAGATCGATCCCAGTGGCGTGCAATAGGAGAGGCCTATGTCCAGCAGTGGACTGAAAAGGGCTGATGATGATGATGATGATGATGAGTAACAAACATCCTCCCTCACTTTCAAACTTTTGCTTTTAAAATATTAGTAGGACTTTTATTTTTGTTTTTGTATTTGGTAAGTTGTTTAATTTTACAAAACAAAAATGTCCGGGTATTTTATTCATTCTTTATTTATGATTGCTAAAAATATTGTTTTATGTTTAGCTAGTGGGTGGATATATGTACCTGCGGTTTTCATGTAAGTAGGTTAGCAGACATCGTCTACAGTCTGTAATTAGTTTTAACTGTGTGTGTGTAATTGAAGGAAAATACCTAATTCTGTATAATAAACAAAATTGACGTCAATGCTTTTGTGTTGGGGCACTGTGTTTACGTACACGAACATATGATAGCAATGAAAGAAAGAGGTTGTCAAAATAAAAGGAGTTAACGGGACGCTATATGAAATATTAAACCTATTGTTATTTGTCTATTTTTTAGATAGCTACTTAAAAAAGATAAGTTTCTAATCCGTCCCGCAGAGCCCAGACTGTAGATACTTCATATTAACTTGGATAACTCCAAAAATTAGATATCTCGACAAACATGGTAAAAATAGTGAAAAGATAACATCGACAACTGGAAAACCACCTCTCAAAAGTACAATGGATTGCTTTGCCTAGCTACTAAAGTTCAATGACACAAATCAGTAGAAAAACAGATCAGACCAGCTGTTCAAATTAATTTAAGTAAAATAAGAATATTGAGAACATTCTACGCTATTTCCCTACACGAGAAGTCTAAATAGCGAAAAGTGCGCGTGAAGATTTAATATTTGCGTAAGCACACTTTTTGGTTAAAACTATGATGACTATCATAGCCACATATCTTAAGGATCAAGTCCAATATAAGAGATAGCTTAAAAAGAGAATATTATCTACTTTTCATGATCGATAGATGGCGTTTGTGTACCTTAAGGTTCTGTTAGCCAAGTAGAGCTAGCTGGTGGAAGACTATAGTGTAGTATGTATAGAAATACAGGATACATAGACATGCAACTTACCAGGATGTATTGGAGGTGTTCGGAGTAGTATTAGGCGTAGTGTTGGGAGTCGTATCGGCTCCACACTCCGCGTACCACGATGTCCGCGCCCGCGGGCTCTTGTCCTTGCGCGACAACGTCGGCAGCAGCCGCTTCAGTTCTGCACACCACAACGTCACATCACTACACATCCACGTAATGACACAGATTATATAAACTGCTTACTTACTGAATGACATTTACGATTACTTTCCAATTTATTTAATTTGTATAAACTGTCTGTGCGTTACTAAGCGGGATCTTTGAAACCACATTTTTCAATCTTATATTATGTCATTCTTTAAGTAAATTCTATCAACAAATGTTCGATTCCCATGTGTAATGCGGCGATTATAGGTACATTTAAAGGACGATGCAACATTTTTAATTAATATGAAGCACTTTTTAATTGATATCAAGCCCACAGACTAGTAGAATGGAAATGTAAATCTTTTGTAATATGCAAAACTAAATTTCCAAGGTACGTAAATTATTAAATTGAAAATTTCTTAAATGGATTACAAAAAGAAGTGGTTAGTTGTCAATAAAATATATTCTGAATGGGAAAATTCTTTATCGCTCCATTGTCCATGGTAGCTAGATTATTATGTAGGTGTGTGAGGTAATTACGCTTGACAAGTAATGTGGGAAGTTGAACATCTGTGCAGTCAGTTATAATCTGCGTCACTCAATATGTACTTATACGTATGACTAGTCACATGCAATCTGCTTTTTATTGTCTGTGCTGTCATTAGAAACAAAATTTTATCCAATCGTCAGGCACAGACACATCAAGCTACCCTTAATATGACGATTATATTTCATAAAGTTTAATCTTTAGTGCATAATAATGTAATAAGGCATGTTAGTTTGATGAGCATTTGTCTGTGCAACGACGAATTAACTTAATAAATGTAACTAGGCAGTAGTTTACTATTATTAACTTCTTTCAAATTCATGTCAAAATGATGTAGGCTTAAGAAAACAATCTTTGCAACCAAACTTCACAATGAGCGATTAAGGAAAAGAACAATTGCAGGCCACATTATAAAATGTAGGACATGAACTTGAAACAATAAGAAACATAATGTTACAAAAGTGCAATACAAAATTTACATACGGATAATAATAAAACATGTTACATCTAGTACGTGTAGGCAGACTGTGCAAAGTTAAATCATCGTGATTATTCACAATAAACATTTCGTGCTAAAAAAACGCAAATTTTATTCATGCTAGTTAAATTATACGTGCATTTTAGTATAGAAAGAAGAAACTCACGACCCATCACACAGTGCCACACATCACAATTAACGTACAAATTAGGCGGGAAAATAAAATTTGAATTGTAGCAACGAGTATCCTGCGATGGCGCTCGCAGATGACTAACACAACACAAACCAACAATTACTCACAAAGTACTTGTGCAGACTATTGAATAAATTGCACGAACCCGCGCATTGTGTACCTACAGAGGTCGCTGGCGTCACCACCATAGAATAAATATCTTTGTAAAAAGAAAAACACAATGTCGCATACAGCCTATTGAAAAACGACACACCCATAATTCCTTTGACATCTAAATTAAATTATTTAACCAAATTGATATTTCTAAGTCAATTTTATTTTGATTGTTAATTAATTGTCAACTGGCGATAACTAGTTAATGCATAGAGTTGTTTTGTACCAGTCCGTATCATACTGTATGAGGTCATTGGAGACTGGTTTTAAAATATATTTTTACATAGTCTAGCGCTAACTGTGATTTATTGAATTATATTATTATTGTACCTACACTGTAGTTTTGTTTTATGACCTAAATTAATAAAACTCGTTGCACGATACTCTGTCCTTATTATGTAAAATTCTGGAACATTATTTTCATTGAAACAAATTGGTTCAATGGTTTAATAGAAGGAAGTTCTTATAGATAATTTTGTAGAGAGTGGAATGGACACTCAGTAGATAATATATGTCTGGGTTTGTTACTTTAACTGGCATAGATAATATACGCAGCTGTAATCTAAACAGTCTAAAAATGCTCTTAATAAATTGTTTTTTTATTTCTCTCATCTTAATCACACATGAATTAGAATAAGCTTATTTGTATACACTAAAATAGGGTCGTGAAAGACATTTACTTTTAGTTTGCATTTGATTGGTATAGATGTGTTAAGAGCCATAACCACGTGTTACTAAAGAAAAAAAAAACATGAAACATGAAATAACAAATTATTATACCATGTCCTAAATAAAACGAACCTTACCCTCACGCATTCATCATTCATTGCAGTATTAACAAAGACTTTGGAAGTAAGTTTTAACACGGCAATAGAATGAAAAAATGTAAAAAGCATAGACCATATGTAGAGGAATTAAAAAAGAATTAGAACGCAAGACAGTGCAAACAAATAAACGTGTACAGTGCAGGACCCCAATAACCCCGCTGTGGGAATAACTATTTATTTTTACAAAATCTCCGTGAAACAGACTGAATACGTCATACTGACTAAGTTGCGGTTAACCAGCGTCTAGATTTTGATTACGAATTAGCAATTTTTCACTGGAATCTACTGAACTACATTTTTTTTCTAAATACATTTTGAATGCAAAACGAATGAATTGGTTCTGACGAATTTATGACGAAGACTTCGGTATATTTTATTTATAATAATTCGCTAAGTTTAATCACCTAAATTTTAGGCAGAAAATATTATACCTACTTTTTCGGATTTAAAAATGGAAAATGGAGAATATAGATTTCAACGTTAACTTTCAATTGAGGAAAAATTTACTCGGGAAGTTACTTATACTTGCAAGTAATACGGAGGTACCTTTAAGCGAGTAACGTTCAAGCGGATAATAGGCCGTGTTATAAGACAAAGTGATTACTACAAGGTTTTTACTTCTGTTAGTGTCTGTGACTAGCGGAAAATTACAATAATTCGCCGCATTCTGCGAGGAATATTATTTGTAAATATCATTTTAGTGTCTATAAATATCCAATTATAATTCAACAATTGATAAATAGGTATGTTGTTTACTTAACGAATTATTAATTTAATGTTTTCATACCTTGAACCTTGAACAATAGTGGTTTAGAACACGTTATGCGGAAGACATTTCCAGTGTTTTAAAAACTTTAAGTTATTTATGTTATTGTTAGGTATTCAGTCATATATTTTTAAATAGTTATTCCCACGACACAGTGGGCACTGACCTCAGTTTAGCGCTGTCTTCGTCGTCAACTCAACGGCTCGTTATAACTATTTGGTAAACCATAAACTTAGTCTATGGGCGAAAAAATTACGCGATACGGACAACTGTCAACTGAAATATTATATTTACAAAGATTAAAAGTATTTAATATATGTATAGAGAAAAGATATATAGTCAAGGTATTAGAGAATGAAAATTATGTTCTAAATCAAGGAAGATAGAATCTATTATAGAGCTAGAAGGTTTTACTAGGATATTTTTGTATTTGTAAGAAAAATGTTGAAGGCGAAAGTATAATAAGTGTTGTAAGAAATTATTTAGATAGACGTTTGTCTACAAGTCTTTGAAAAGGAAATCATTTAGATTGATGTTGATCGTATGGTAGGTATGCTTAAATAATATTGCACTCATTTTACAGGCAATTATTAAGTATATTACTGCATGAGGTTATCGAACCAACATTAGCTGAGGTAGTACTATATTTAAAAGTAGGTTCTTTCAGTTTGTGGCAGCCAAAATCTTATGTAATTTATAGAAGGGTGTTGAAGATCATTGCTCTAGCAGTACTCACCACAAAACGCAATAATTTTGGTTCGATTTGATGTAGTAATTTTGACTGCAAAGTCCAAACTTATAATCAAATAGCGTTTTATACCAATGATTAGTAAAGCAATATTATCTAGAATTGAAATCGTAAAGGTTAATTAGCGCTAAACCACACCGGGTACTCCAGTTGACGGCTGTGCGTTACCTTCGTTGACAGCGCTAAAGTCAGTGGCTGGTGGTGACGGCGCGCTGGGCGGGCTGGGCGGAGTCGGTGGTGCCAGGGATGGGGTGGCCGTGGGGGCCGTGGTGGCCGTGGTGGTGGGCGGGGGTGGGGGTGGCGGCAGCGCGGGCCGCACGGGGCACAGGCAGGGGCTGGAGTCCGCCAGGCGGCGCCTACCGTCGCGACGCCGGGGGCCGCTCTCTGGTGATAGCGTCTCCGTGCTACCCGGCTGCCCGTTGTCGCTGCTGTTCATAAACATTTGCATTAGTTTCTGATTTTGTATATCAAGTTTTTAGTAAATATAAAATAAGTAAGTAGCAGGCACTGGTTGACGCAATTGGCGCAGCCTTCGCTAGTAGATAGACATTATCTTTCAAAGTGTGTTTTATACTGAAAACATAGTACCTATTATTGTTTAGTAAGAACCTGCCTCTAAGCTGATACTGAATTTTCTGAATAAAAATTACATAGTAATATAAAAGAATCTCATTGTAGGTAGGCGGATTTTGGAAAAGTGGTAGGTATTTTTTCATTAGGTATAAAAGTGAGTTAAGCAAATCTATTTCGAAGAAGCATCATACACTAGTATCAAAACTCACCAATTGCTGAATCCGGAGTCACCATCCATAGAGTCAGTTAGGTAGAAGGTGGAGTTGGTGATCTTCAGGGCGCTGGGCACTTCGGAGTTTATATCGACTGCCAACGAGGTGGCGCGCCTGAACCGAGACTTGAAGGAAAAGTACGCTTTCCTGGACAAAGTTCCACTGTCCTTCTTAGGAGTCTCGTTCGTTGGTACCGTGGGAGTCGCGGGCTTCTCGGGAGGAGGTTTTTCCGGCAACGGAGGAGGAACATCTCCACAACTCGCCCTCTTATCCGAAATAACAGTCTTCAACTCTTCCTTCAACGACCCGTATACCTTCGCTAAGGGAATTTCAGTCTTATTTTGTCCAAGCCGTGTGTCTTTAAAGTTGATATTTGTGTACACGGGGTCCTGGTTCTCACAGTTGGCGTAGATTGGGGTTGGGGATTTCTTCTTCGCAGTGTCGTAGATGTTCGTAGGGTTGCTCGTGGACTTTGTGAAAGGTTTGCCGTCCATCGCAACTGTAAACAGAATGACTTGGTTAGTTTATTTCTAAAGAAGAAAGTGGGTCAGTATTATATCTCTAAGATATCTAGATAGATAAAATCATACGATACGGTCTGAGTTATTTCATGATTACAACGTTATCAATGATGCTTTTTGCTCTTACCGCCTTTAAATAATTTAAGATGATATTAGAATATTTGTAACGAGTTCATTGGTCAATAGATTAAAGAACAAAGTTTCAGTATGTTTGGTTTAAAATAAAAAATATAATAAAATGTAGTATTCAGAAACGAGCCGATTATTTCGAGTACTCCACTATCATCCGATATGGTCTAGTGGCTAGGATACCTGGCTCTCACTCAGGAGGCTCGGGTTCGATTCCCGGTATCGGAAATTCTTTTTGTCTATTCAAAAATTAGTTTTTACTTACCGGTGTATCTTTTAGTGAGATTTCGTTTGATTTGTCTCATTTTTCGTTGAGCTGCGCTGGCTATTTTTGTTAGGGTGTACTGCCCGCCTCCGGTCGGCGGATTGGGTAGTCGGGATGCAGGCAAAGATGGCGGCGCGTACGTGGACTGGAAAAAATAAAATAGAATATTATATAAAAAACATCACAGTGAAAAAATAATTCCCTAAAAGAATACCAACATCCATTTTATTTATTTATTTCGACCAACAGGGTTATTCACAAACGTGTGCCCACAGAGTAATTGCAAAGTAAACTAATTAATTGTGACACACGGACACATTGTATTTTCCCTATGTAAACTGACAGTACGTAATACGCTTTCTGTTTTACATTACGTTATTGTCCTCAAACGACTACGGTAATCCCGACTATACAAACTGTATTTGTATTTGTGAAACGCTTATTAATTTCAAGGAAGCAGCAATATATTAATAGTTCAAACAATATCCGTTAGATGGCGTTACCTGTATATTAAAGTAGTATAGTGTAATTTTGTGGAACTCTTTTTGCAATAATTTGGACTTCTAGGTTTTAATGTTGAATTGAAAATGGAACACAGAATATACTACAATTAATATAACAAGTATTTAACTACTCTTATCATAGGATATATTTACGATCTTATAATAATGCGATAAAGTCGAATATCTATTAGAGCAATTTCACAAATGGGACTAAACTCATGTACTATACCATATGTGTAATATTTTTTGGTTGAACTTAAAAAACCAATTTACCTTGTCGTGGTCATCAGAATCGCTATCACTGTCGAAAGAATCGAAGTCTTCTTCTATTGGTATAGGTGGGGGTGCGTGGGAGGGGTGTGTCTGCGTAGGCGCAGGTTCCAGCGACTCGTACAGGTGACCCGAGTCGCTGCTGTCACATTCTGTTGATAAAAACACAAAAAAACAGTTATTAATAAGTACAATTAAAGAACTACTAAAGATTGCAGTGAAATTGACAGTTATTTGATCGTCGAAGAAAGACAGCTAAAAAACATATTTTAACATGTATGGCCTAATTATCAGCAGACATTTTATGTATATAGTCTTTAACAGACTGAGAATTCCGAATTTTATTATCGTCTGTTACGTTCACATTTTTGAGACAACCACATTTATAACTACAGAATAATTTTGGCAGACATACAATTAGCCCGCTCATATTTTCTGGGAAACAGCATTAAGTATGGATTGATTGACGTAAAATTGACGATGACGTATTAAGTATGACGCATCATAATCATTGATTATCTAAACACAATGAATAATTAACAGAATACGGTAGTTTCCAACTAGTCAAATTCAATACTTTTATCCAAATGTCAAAAACGATACTTTTCTATGAAAATTGTATGTAACATTGAATTATGACGTCATAGCATTTTTGCGTCAAATAGCTTACTTATTTTTTAAAAATTAGCTAAAACATATCTAAAACTTAGTGTATCGATCGATCGATGAATAAAAGTATAGTTATTTTTCAATATTTTATCGTATTAAAACGTCGAATTAATTTATTTTTGACCTAGGAAACTACCCAATTAGTGTGTAAATTCGATATCTATTAATATTTTCAATTATAATAATTTAGACCACCACAAACGCAACGTAGGTACTATTGTAGACCCATTTGCCTGTTTTCGTGTATAGAACTGTTATTGAGCGAAGTATTTACAAGATTTTGGAGTTAAAAAGGAATTATGGATTTTTTTTTAGTTAGACGAACATTTTATCAATCATGCATGAGGTAACGAAATTATACTATGGATGGATGATTGACTGAATTAAATAGTCAATATTCTGAACAGCGCCATCTATCGAAGCAAGATCGAAAATAATAAGTCTTTATTTTGTTGTATCACGTTTTTGTAGAAACCGTGTCATTAAATGGTTTGAAACTGTCGGGATATGAATGCAGACACTAATATTTTTTAATTCATTATATTGGGTAAATTAATTGTTCAGGTTAATTTGTAAAAAATCGACTAGAGACGGAAAGCTAGACTAGAAATTAATTGCTGGTAAAAATTGAGTGCTACGAGTTCAAGTTTCTAAAATCCTTTCTAATGCAACGCTTTTTTGTAGTAAATCTTATGATTACCTGCATTTAGAGAGCATTAAGTCATTTATTATCTAAATAATTTCTCCGGTTTCTCCAGTTCGCTAAAACTAGAAATAAATTTAAAAAGAAAACCAACTAAATCTTGCAGATAAATCATTCTAAATACAGACAGACAATAAATCGATTCTTAATTTATATTATTAAGGGCTGGTTTTTCAATAGATAAATGTTATCTAATAAAATTGTTGCTGTCACTGTCTTATACAAATATTCTGACGCGACAGCATCATAATTATTCCCCAGGTAACTTTTATCTAACCATTGAAAAATCAGTCCTAAACTGACTACCTACTAAGTGCTGGTGTGTGGTCAAGGTCTGCGGTTACCCTCGTGACATGCGCGTACGCATCCGTTACATACGGGTTGACACAACAAGTCTTGCGCAAGTAAATGTTTTGACATTCAAACATATGATACATAATTTGATTGGTTAGAAACGACGAAGCTTTCGAACGTAATAATAAGCTAGCTTACATATGGAAATGTATAAAAAATGCCAAACACTAGAATTTTCTTCTAGTGTTTGGTATTTTTGCTTTCTGGATAAAAGAAAATATTGACTGTGGTAAAGAATTATCAATTTGTGATAATGAGTGTGTGTCAACTGTGAGTTTTCTATATTGTAAGTTTATCCATAGTAACAGTTCGGAATTCTCTATAGACTTAAAGTTTGAAGTAGGTAAGTATACATAATTATTAAACCAACAACGTATTGTATTATATTATGATATGTGATAAATTAATAATGATTGCAATACAAATTGCAAAGAATTCCATTCTTTTGTAATCATAATGGAATCCTAGTCTATAATTTGTATAAAAATGTTTATTAATAGCAATGTTTATAAAACAACCAACAATAAATTAAATACTTAATACAAATTCTGGAACTCTTCTGAAAGAGTAAAAAATGGCCATAATCTTTTTTTTTTATAATCTTTCAAATGTATTTTAGGTACATTAGCAGACTTCGCACACCCCCATAAACCTGGGTGTCAGTCATTCAAACACATATTTTCCATGATAAGAACCTACTCCCGAAAATAATAAACCAAAATTAAAGGCATTTTCCAAACATATTCAGCAGCTGTCCTCGAGATTTGCGCATAGCAGCATACATATTTAGCGATTCATCTTAATGTTATAGAATACTATTTATGTACCTATATATTTTTTCATCTTCTTCACACAAAACAGTCCTTAATGCCTTAAGGCCTTATCTAACAGTCAACCATAGGATGCTGCATAGAAACCAGACAAAGATACGATGTCCCAGAACAAAATTTAAAAGCAACGAACACGTGAACTATTATTTTTTATAACTCAATACACAAGCTTCTCAATATAATTATAAGTTAAGTATTTCAATACAATAAATACCTAGTACATATTAAGACATAGATATTCATATATATTGTTATATATTTATATACCTATAATAGTGTTTACTTCTAATAAATGTAATAAACATATCAAGGTCTTTATTCCCTTCGTTATATTATATAATATCTGTCAACACATCTGCCATGTTCGTTAAACAACTCTTGTGCAAGTTGCGGTCTATGGAACATGAGATCGTAATAAATGGTTTTCAGCATTGCCTCATTTAATCGTGTCGTGGATTGTGTGTTGCTGCATCGTACGACGTTGTATTACCAATTACTTGGCTGGTTTCTTTAAGACATAATTAAGTTTGGGCAGTTTTTGGACATCATTATAAGATCTGGAATTATAGGCATTTTAAGTTATTAAGCCAATCAATGATTTAAAATAACTACATAGTATAAAACAAAGTTGTTTTCTCTGTCCTTATATCCGTATGTATGCTTATATCTTTAAAACTACGCAACGGATTTCTGATGCTCTTTTTTAATAGAGAGGAGAAATTAAATAGACGAGAAATTTAGAACCAGCATTGTACCAGTGCGAAACAGGGGCAGGTCGCTAGTTCAAAATAAAATAACGATGTACTTAATTAAAGAGGAAAAGTATTCATAGGGACTCAAAGTAGTTGATTCAAGTGAAGCCATTTTAGCTCTAAAGAAGAAATTTTGCAGTTATAATAAAATCTAACAGGGAATTGTGCAAGTCTGAATCAACGTCAGCCATTGACCCCACCGTTACATAACGTTTAGCTGGCTATAACATTCTTTAGCACAAGCCTGCATTACATTCAGCATATAAGAGTCATAAGTTTGACAACACAAGTACCTAAAAAAGAAAACAGTTGAAGACGAAGAAAAAAGTTTTTGAATGCATAAACTTTTTGCACAAACTACCAAAGAGGTTTTAAAAGTTACTGTAGAAGGTTGAAGAAGGTAACGAAAAAGTTTACTATGTTTAAAATGCTAAGAACGTCGAGAAGAAAAAGAGAGGTTTTACACATAAACGGAATACGTTTACTGATCTAGAAACACTGAGTGAAGGACATGCATTCAGCCGTGTATGTAAATGTTATTCGTCGCTGCTTGTAGGATCTGTGGCAACTCTTACGAAATCTGTGGTCGGGCAGGCGGTGGTTACAAAGTTACAAGTTAGTGCTCTGTATGGTATGACTGATTGACTCAAAAATTTGCATCATGAATTAACTGCATCCATTTATAATGGCAGCTTATTACAATGGTAAATTATGGTGACTCGATACAAAAGTTTTCTAGCGTTTTATTTCATTTTAACTGGCATTTTATTTTACCACGTGCAAAAAATTGACGAAGGGATCTATACTAATCGGCTAAAGACTTAAATGACAAATCGGACACTAATATTTCTGCAGGATAAAAATAAGTGAGCTTGTGGTGGATTTGCAACTCTGTTTCTAAGAGTTGAAGGTGGAATTTTGCTTGCAAGCGTGAAGCTTTTGGCTTTTATTTTACAAGGATAGTTAGGAATCGAGTTATACCATGGTCAATAAATAAAATTTATTGGTATATACAAACAAAGTAAGTACTTTACTGATGTTTGATGAAATCGTGGGTTATTTCACTAATTGCGAATCGTAACAAATTTTAAAAAATATCAGTTCTATGTGTATTAATCAATCCAATCGGAATGCACGATCTTAGTAACGTGTAATTGAAAACGATTAAAATAAATGCGGAAGAGCCTCAATAAAAATTTGGCGTACCTACATAATATAAACGTATTATTATTATAAGTACTTACTATTAATGCATGAAGCATGATTCACGGAATCTATTTATTAAGGTATAGGTAGTAGTTTAAAAAGAGTAATGCCTCGTTAATTTAGTGTTCTACATATTTTTTTCTATTTCCGTACTAGGAAATAGGTTACGAAACCCCACTAGACAAGGGAAAATCTCACAGCATAATATATATATTCCAAATATAAAATTTAACTTGGAAAACATGGTCAGATATCTTATCAAGTATCTCGAAAGAAAATAGCATACGAAGAGATATAATTCCGCAAATAAAAGTTAAATATCAAATCTTATTTTATTAGCAAAATATTGCAACATTGATGGTAATATCATTGTCACAGATAATAAATAGCGCCATTAGCCAAATCAAACAACGGTGCAGCACATAACGATTGCAATAAAAACTATTTGGTTATCGAGTGACTGGCCAGTATTTGATCAATTGAATAGATACAGTCTATCAATAAAGCGCTGTTGCATATTAAGTATAATCTGTATTTTTGGACATGTTTGAGTCATAGCTTAAAGCCAAAAGTTTACGTATGACTTACACGCATAAGTATCTGTTTCGTAAGTGGTGGTCATGGGATTTCCCAGGTTATTGGCAGTCAAGTTTTTCTTTTTGATTTCGTCATAGAAATTCTTGCACTTTTCTCATACAACTAGTTATGGTATATAAGCAATTAGTTTTGCAAACTATCTATACTAATATTATAATAAAGAGGTAAAATTTGTAATTTGTAAGTTTGTGTGTAGGGTGTAAGTAATCTCTGGAACTGCTGATCGGATTTTCAAAATTATTTGACTGATAGATAATATAGGCTAAATTATACTGGATTTGCGTATTTTACATTATTTTAGGTACTTACAGCTTTAAAGGCAGCTGTTTTTAAAATTTTAACTATACTAGCCGCGGACCGAATCTCGCTTTCTTATAAATATTATTATTATCAGAAAATTTAACATTTGCAACACATACAGAATCCAGTTCATACATTCATAGCAGACAAGTACAAAGACTTAGATTGAATATTTATATATATAGCAATGTATTACGGCCATGATGGCCACACCGACCATGGAGACATATAGTACATAACACACAGATTACATCTGCCCTTGTATTTATAAATTAATGAAGGAAGTGGAATGACTGGATAATGATAGACGCCTTTGACATTTAGAACCGGTCCTAAAAGCACAAGTCCTAAACTTAGTTGGAAAGTTCTAATACTATGAATTATTGACGTAATTTAAATAGAAATCGAGAAAACAAACAATAAAAACAAAAGTTAAAAGGAAAAATGAGAAAATTAACATCAAACTGTTATTGTAAGTAATAACTTAAGTACCCGTCATGGACGCGTTTTTATAATTTCACTTTCTTACCAGGTGAACAAGTGCGTCTATTATGCGAGACACGCAAGCCATTATACAATGAATTTAATTACATGTATTGAACTAGAAACTGTCTTCTCGAATAAAGAGATGAATGGCTTGAAGACATTGTACTTATCAACGTAACATGCAAATCAGCACATAGACTAGAGCACAGCTAGGTAAATTATATTTTAAAGAGCGATTGAAAGAAAAAGTCAATATAAATATGACACAAAAATAAAATGATGATTTTCGAAAATAATTAAATTATAAACGAAATAGTATTTAAGGATAACAATTCCTTGTTAAATGATACTTTTGCTTACCTAGAGATAGATATTCCACAACTTCGTTAAACAATAGCGCACGAAAACGAATCGGAGAAGCATAGTTTAATAACTTCATGCTACAGTTGAACTCATATACCTACACTTATCACTGGCTCTCAATAACGATGGTTTTTCACAACATGATCTAGAAGAGCACGTCTATCAAGAGTATTAAGTAGAAAGCTAGAAAGTGCACGATCGAGCTGTGAGCCGTTCTTACAGCTAATGATAGGGTGCACGGTGTCATTACACGCGTATAAAACACATGAATACCCATAACTCCTAACATCCGAGTCGTGTTGACAAACAATCACACAATACTATAGCATTTTGCAATGTTTTTCCAATTGAAATTGTTTAAGATCCCATTGAAATGATTGATTGTTTTGACTGTCAAGGAGTAACATAGAGCTCACTACCGGAGTTAAGAATGTTGACTATTGTTTGGTAGCAAATTTAACCTGACCTAAATGTTCCATCAAAATTATACTAAAAAAAGTCGTGGATTACTTTAGTCAAAACTGGATCAACGAAAATCAATTTGGTCAAGTCAATGAAAGTACCGAAAAATGCGATGAGATCTTGTATTTCGAATTCTCCATCTTGCAGCACAGTCCTGAGGTCAAGCCGGCAGGTCCGCTCCAGCACGTCGATGAGCCGCACCCGGTCTCCCAGGTCCACCGGCCGGCGAGTGCGCTCATCGTTTTGACTGTAGTACGAGCACTTGGCGCTCGTGTCGATATAAACCTTAGTCGGTGACGTGACGAACACTACAAAACAAATGACGATCGAGGTAAAACAACAGGCCAAACATCCCAGGTCAATCGATTTATGGTCACGACTCAAGTTAATGCCGTGAAATGGACTCGGTCATGGTATACATTATATATGTTTTTTAATGCCAGAAAATTAATACCTACTAATATTTTATAGAAATTCATGAATGTTACGAAATCCGCAAAACGTGTTTGTTACTTTATACAAACAAGTTTCTGCCAGTTTAGTGCAAGGTTTTCGGCCATTAAGACAAAAAACAATCTTGAGTCATGTCATAACTAGTTGAATAGTTGACCATGTATCGAGTAACAATTGGGATAATTAATCAGCCTGGTGCACCTTGATCGCCGCAGTTCCTCCGGAAAGTCCGCGGCCTCGGCGGCGGTGGCCCGACGCCACCGTTCATCTGAGGTCTCTCGTAGATCATTGTTCTTCATCGTCGGTATCACATCACATCACATCACTTCACGAGCACTGTATCGAATAAAGAACAACGTTTGTTCAAACATCCGCTTGCACTGTCAACGAATATTATACAGTTTCGTTCATACTGTTGATTCACTATATGTTCAATTAAAGTTTGAGAGAACTGGCTTCCTCAAGTGAGCCGCGTGATCAAGTTATAAAAAGCGAAACAAGTCGTCGGCAGCTGCGTTGCCGGCTGTCTCAGGGTCGACTGGTACCACGATCGTACGGATCGACGTTTGCATCGCCACTAGAATCGAGTACCGCTGATTTTTTCACCGTTTCAATGCTAAGCGAAGTGGTATCGCAATGTGCTACAAAACATTTGTAATAGTTGGCCTGACATTGGATGTGGTTAATGCACCTAAATTGGTATTTGAAAATAGTTAGCTACGCTTCAGTGCACAAAAGCGTTCTACAATTACACTTGTGTGCGATTAATATCTCAATCATTTCAGAGTTATTTCTTTTGATCTCGTGAGTACTCTATGAGAATAAATAATAAGTTTAACAATCAACCAGTTTTAAGGATTACGAGAAAGTGTTACAGTTATTAGATAATATTTACAACTGACTACAAGTTATGGTGTAATTGCAAAGCGAGTCGTGTTTGTATGTATGGCGTTGCAATCAGAGCATTGCGGCTTGCGAAACAATGAAGGCCTAGCGCGGCGCATAATCTGTTTCTGGCGGAAAGAGAATTGTATCATTTACAGAATTGCATATTCGAGTGAGCTGCAGGCAGTGCTAAGTATTCAAGCTAGAACTAAGTGGGCAGATGCTATCGTTAGACGTGAAGTACGACATATAATAGGTGAGTGACAAGTTAAAGAGGAAGTAACGGACAATGATCGCTATGACAATGCATTTACAATCAGAGATGTGTAACAAGATGCAACGCTACACGTTACAGCATTATCAGATAAGTAGACTACTAAGTGGCTGCGCATAACAGAACTGTAATTGCCTCAATTATCGAGACATTACGTCTAGGCGGAGACACTTTCTAGATCTGGAACAACAGATAGAATGACAATACTGTCTTTGTCTTGTTTTTTGCCGCGAAATGCAGTGAATTGAATTGAAAACGTTTCGAAGCGGAGAATATAACCGAAAAGAAATAAAACATGAAATGAGTTTCAATATTTGGCGAGACTATTGTGCAATGGAATTTAAAGTCATGTACAATGATATTCAGATTACTGCCCTTAATATTGTTGAGTTGGTTGTAAATTCAATTGCAATTCAAATCGATTGTTTCTGGTTCTATGCAGTTCGATTAACGTTGTATAATCGTTGGTTATTCGATTCGAATATTAAAGGTACATGTAGTGGAATGCAATGAATGCAGATTTGCTAAATAAGGTAGCATTTGTGAGTGGAATTCCGTTCGGCAGTTGTCATAGTTCCGGCTGGGCACAGACACTGCGGGTCAACAGTCTACAAGTTGCTCACGATTATTGCATCTACTCTAAGATTCACTTATAAACTGCAATTGTCCTCATTTTCAATCCTATTTCTTGTGGAAAGTTGTATTAAATTGACAATGATTTTGTTGAATGATCTTTCATCGTCATTATTTACATATTGATTTAGAAAGTCTCGGAGACCCTTTCTTCTTCCGTTCTCTCGGTGACTTCTGCCGCATGATTACTTTACCAAAACTGGTTCTTAAGATTAACGTTTTCCGTGATTTGAGTGTAAAATCGCATCGTTTCAAATGTCGAGCATTTGATTCAAGATATGAAATGATCGTGAGAAGAATTTACTTATGTGGGGATTGTTTAAAAATGTTATCGGCAACGGTTACGTCACCTTGTTTAAATTTAAAAAATATATTCATCATGTTCACAAGGTTGAATATTATGGACGAACCTGCCTAAACCAATTGTTAATAGCAATTAAATGTCCAACAAAAGGATATGCAGATAGAAGTTGCGACACTTCAAGGTGGACAAGCGTTAGGAATACATGAAAATTGTATGAAGCAACCACTTGTAACTTTAAACTTTGTTGACTTTGATGGAGCCGAACGAACCGTGACCGAAGATAATGTGTAAAACAGCGATAAAGAAACACTAGAAAGTAAAAAAAAAAACATTTAACGCTAGTAAATATTATGTTCCACTATTTAATGTTTGTTAGTTTTCGCAACGGTTTTTGGTTGGAAAAAGAGACCGGCCGGCTAAACTAACACGGATGTTACATGGAAACAACAGTATGAACGAGAAATATTTAGGTTGATTACAACACAATGCAAGATGATGCTGAAGTTTACAGTATTCACTGACATTTATACACAATGTTAACAGTCCGTAAACACGAATGAAGCACTTTCACTGTCGCGGGTGTGTAGCGCCGGTGACGGCAACGCGTCCGCTCGGCGGCGCAGGCGCAGGGCTGACTCGCGCGCGCACGACGCCGTCGCCGCTGTCCCTCTCCCACGCGAGAACCTTTTGTGGCAACTGTAGCAAACGTGTAGGTGTACCAGAAACACCATTTAGGTAACACCCCTAATTGTGAACAAGGTAAAATGATGCAGAAATGACAGGCCCGACGTCATCGCAGTCCTTAATAGTAGCGGCAAGAAGGTCGCTGGATTGTAATAAGGCAAAAAAAATTGCAAATACTGTCAGATTATAATGAGATATGACCGAACAAAGACACAATTATAAATAATAACAATTTGGACATAACAAATACTGCAGTACTTAGTATAACAAGATAGTACAATAAGGAGTAGGCTGATTCAGCAAAACAACATTTTAGAAAACTGGTCTGGTTACTATGTCCATGAGAATTTAGGCCGATACGGTATCAATGAAGCTATAAATCAGTATTGCTGGCGAATAACGAAACTGAGATATCGATAAACAATGCTGTACGGCAGCTAATCGGGCTATTCACTGAAAAACTTGCTGTGCTGGGTAAATAGTCGCTAATTGTGCGAGAAATCTAGAACATTGCGCTCGTTACTGGGGAGTGACATAATGTTGGAGTCGCCGCAAGTGGAGCAGGTAAATAATTGATCCCACGTTCGACTTCATCGAGGATTTTTGAATGTTTTGCAATTACGTTACTAGATTGAAGATTCTGTGCACTTAGCTTCCTTAAACTTGCATTCAATCCATGTGCGGCTTAGAGTTTTCAATTGGTTGGCCAATAAAGGTTGTTGGTGCTAGAGGTAAATACAATCGGCAAAGCAATAATACTTGGAACACTGCGAAATGTTTCGATACATTTTCCAGCGTTGGAAATGTTAGGCCATCGTTGAATTTTCGTAATCATTTTTAAGTGTAATTGTGGTATCATAAATTTATGTTGCTAGTTTCAAGTAAATGGGAGGTGCGTAAATGTCGTAAATTCCAAAATCACACGGTTTTGCTAAAATTCGTGATGACCACACACGACCAACACAATGATAACTACAACCTCATGCAACGTAACTGATGCATTGTTGCCTGCATTGAAAATGATTCCCACAATTATGTCTTTATCTGTTATTTGTTAAAATTGTCCAGTGAAAGCTACGAAATAATAGTTTCGGATGATTTTTCGCAATTTCCTGCAATTCCGAAAGCCACTTCTCACCATATCCCTAATTGATACTAACTCATTGAATTCCCTCTCACTATCGGGCAAGTTCATCAAGTCAGTTTTATTCTTGTTTTTCATAAAAGGCTAGATATAGATAGATACTTATTTCCACTTGTTTTCATTTAACAATAATATTCGATAGGCTTTTCATCAGACTGGTGGCACGTGAGTGTAGTTTTTAAAGACCATATTTATTTTTAAGGCCAAGGATGAGTAATATTAAAGTACTCCGCGTCGAAACGTGAGAATGCACGCTCATAATGCTTTGAATGACAATACTTGACAAAGAATTCTTTTGTCGTGTGGATTTGTTTGATGGCTTACGATCTTATCTTTCTATCATAGGCTCTAAAACCTCAAGACGCCATGTGTCTTTTTAGATTTATGAAAACTTCTATTTTTTGGATTTATAAAAAGGTTTTTTTTTAAGCAACAAATATATATTTTGTGAGGCTGTAGTATCTCTGATTGAGAAGGCCCATTCGTGCTGAAGCATTACTCTTCCACGTTTCCGTATTTTTATTTGGTTATTGCAAAAATCAGCATGCCCGCAGATATTTTTATTGTAACTAATAAGTTTCATTAAATAATTTTAATTAACTGTCTTATAAAACCAAATGAAAGTTTGTAAGGAAATAGTTATTGTGCTGAATGCGTTTGTACGTATGTTCCGTGGAGAAAAGTACATTAAAGAGTAAATGTAGCGTGGTCGCTGATGCAAATGACTGTTCCTGAATCGATCACGAAGCTTAGTTCAGGAAGGGGCTTGGTACATGGTCAGGCTCCATAAATTAATACGAGGACTTGCGTAACATGATAGCGATGTGTGTTTTTCACAAAGAGGAAGAAAATCTAATAGTTTTCCGTAGTCGGAGTTGCGGATGAAGTGCAACTAAGGTACTGCGGCCTCGGCCTGGAGCAAGAGAAGGAACGGGGTGCTTTTTAGTCAGTAAGAGTCTGACAATCCCTCCGACAGGCTCCGTCGAAAAAAAAAATAGTTTTCCATAGGTACGACCGTGTTAAATGTGAAAATGAGACAAACGTTTTGCTTAAAACACAAAATTGTACTAGAATTAGCAATTTTTGAATTCTGAACTTAATGACCCTGCTCTTATTAAGCGATTGCAATTTTTTTTGTGTATAAACCAAATATTTGCATAATTAGCGAATTAAAGCATATACATGACAATTATTTTTAAACTTTTTTTTATTTAGAAAGACAAAATAATAGCTCTTCAAAAATATCTAAAAAGGTAGAATACAATTATCATCAAATGTGAAATCAATAGATAACAGTGAGACGTTTAGGTAAAACGATTAAAAAAAAAACTACAGGATAAGGTACCACTAACAAGAATGACGTCACTATCAACCGAAGAAATATCCAAGTTCCTTCCAATAACAAATTTGAACCGATATTCACCTGCTACACACGAGTATCGTAAGACAAAAATGACCCTGACACACATTTCGAAAGTTAGATGACAATATTGCAAAAGAATGCCGAATCATGTTCGCGTCCATATGAGTGCAATCTTTTGAAGTGTTCTCCGCAGAGGCTGCAATACTTGTATTGCTGCTCTTGAGATAAAGATGGCAAATTGAGTATCTACTACAAAAGTCTTAAGGAATGCTTTGCATATCTGCTTAAACGAGGGAGAGGATATGTTTTATTCCTGACCTATACTTAAGGACAATCCTAATCTCTATGAATGTTTTAAATTAATTTAAGCTGTTTTAGGAACACCTTAAATTAATGTTTCATTAAATGATAGAAGAAGTTAAATAGGAAATGATCTTGTCTAGGCTTGGGTTCGGTCGTAGCCCCGTAGAGGCAACTGGGGTTAATGTTTTGGAAACTGGTTCTCAAAATTGCGTTACATATACACACAAAACATACGACGGAGTTGTTTTATTTCCACAAAGACATTTAAGACTTCAATCCTAGATAAAAATGTTGTAACCAACAAACAAGAATCAGCATGACCATCCGGAGTACGTGTATCGCCAAACATATAACTTCTTTTATAGAAAACTAGCGGCCCAGCCCCGCTTCGCATGGGTCCAACTATTTCGCTAACAATGAACCCCTATCACTAATTTTACCCTCTACTTTTCTTATATTTTGTTTCCTAAGAACCGTCTTCTAACAATAATAAATATAAAACAAAAGGATTTGGCAAAATTGGTCCAGCCGTTTTTGAGTTATGCGCTTACCAACACATTTGACGATTCATTTTTATAATATAGATTATCCATACTTTTCGCAGTTGGGTCAGAGTAGCCGTTGGGTTTCGTTTCCAGAAAAAAATTGAGCATGCTGCCGATGTGGCTGGTCGCAGTTTAAGACATATTAGACTTCACTTCAGACTCCCTAACCTCAGATCTCAGAGAAAAGGATTTTGAGTTTATTATTTTTTAATCCGTAGTAATACTGACGAATTCTTCGCATGAGCTTCAGCATCTACCTACGGCAGTTGCAAGTAGGCAGCGATGCGTATCATCAGTTAATCATGCAGCGTCTTGGGCCAGTTTATTGCATCGTGTCGGACACAGCGTGAAATAACTAAGCAGCTTATTTAGTATCAGACAGAGACTTTTGGTACCGTCAAGCATTTCTAAGTTTAGATTTTAAAATAATTAGCTTGTACATACTTTGAAGAATGTAGACACAAGCAAAGAAACCCGTCCTAGATTTTAATTTTGAAAACAGAACGCCACATATACTGGAACTTAAGCCCGTGTCTTCATATATAAATTACCAGCCTTCTTTTCAGCTTCTTTTAATATTATGTGTGACAGAACAAACAGCTTAAATTGGGTAGTTTTCTAGGTCAAAAATAAATTAATTCGACATTTTAATATAATAAAATATTAAAAAATAACCATACTTTTATTCATCGATCGATCGATGCACTAAATTTTAGATATTTATTAACAAATTATAAATAAATAAGTAAACTATTTGACCAAAAAAACTATGACATCATAATTCGGTTTTTCATATAAATTCCATAGAAAAGTATCGTTTTTGACATTTGGATAAAAGTATTCAATTTTACTAGTTGGAAACTACCGTATTAGATATTCATTAATCAAACGCAATATTTGTGACAACAATAAACAAGACTGTAACACAAGTCAAATAACAATTTGTAACCATAACAGTGATTCAGAGTTTGCAACATCTGTTTGTGGTGAAAGTACAACAGAAAATGGACGAATTTGATACCAACCGGGTTTACAATGAACATAATTTTCATGGAGTCAATAATAAAGTTGTCAACAGAAGCCGATTTTGGACAGGGTTGACAAATAAAGAAATTAAGAATTACTAGACTTGGCAAATCTTTATTATAGAAGGGAACTGCAATGAATTTAGTAAACAACATACTTATGACACGATGTAGGCCGGCGTAAAAAGTGTGAAACAGATGAATTAGAAAAAATATAGAATAGAGAACATTAGCACGAAAGGAAAGAAAATTAGATCAAAAGTCTCAAAGGTCTGGATAAAAAAGCATAAAGTATCGTCCCTCATTGATGGTAGAAAAATGGAAAGAATTATTGTTTCCAGAACCTGTCAGCCCTGCTAAGAAACCGTAGCCAACTGTCTCACAGCTGGTAACAATGGGTTATGGCCTTATGGTCACGGCTTGTGCGTACGGGTCGAAGGGCGCAGACCCAATAAGGAAGTCCACTTCAGTCGCCTTGCACAATGCGTACACAAATTCTAAAGGCACAATGGCAAACTTAATTTTGAACTGTATGTTTTTGGTATAAAGTTTGAAGTTTATTGAAGAACTTCACAAGATAAGGTGTAGCTTGATTTGCTATTGTCTGTAGATTATCAGGGCATTGTTGAAAACATTGTGTTCACGTAGTAATTGCTGCTATTGTTGACAGATTGAATTATACGGCTATTTTGGGTGTTAAATGTTATATCGGCGAATAAATCAAAAGTACAACCAAACTTGGCGTTTCATTAAAAAAAAACATCCTTAACTGATAAAAGTAAGCTGTTTCTGAATAAAATATCTTTTGTCTCAGTTCAAATTATGATGAAGATTTGGGAATTGAAAAATAGTGAGATATTGGATCTGGGAGTCTTTTTATTGATCAAGAGAGTATTCTCTATGGAAGCAATGCAACAACTTGACTGATAGGTAGGTATCATTACTGAATGACTGTCTATCATCCCTAAATGACTCGTGTGACTGAATCAGTTAAAACGTATCAACATCATACATCTTTCATGTAGGTAACATCAGAAGTGGTTACCACTTATACAACAGTTTAAAAATATTGAGCACATCAGAAAAGATGTGAAGATAATCATATCTGTATGCGAGTACAGAGATGCAAACTAGAGATACCTATAATGAATCTGAGCATTATAAATGGCTTCTTAATCGGCAATGTATAATGTTTTACTTAGACCTTGGCAGGTAACTTTCTATTTTAATACAATTCACACTTGACTGGCTAGAATGCTAATAAGAATGATATATAGTTGTTGGTTATTTTATTAGAACTTACAATTGCTGCATTTGAAATTGTTGATTGATTAGCGGAACTAAAAGTAGCGTAGCTTTCTGTTACGATTGAACAGTTCATTTCAAGATCTTAAAACTTTTGATCCGATGTAACTCGGCATGCACTAAGGCCAGATTTCCGCGCATAACGTATTGTCTTATTATTATTTGTCTTTTTAATTTGCAATACAAATTCTTTTTTTTATTCTCACATCTTTCATAGATATGATTATTAATAAATGATGGAAATAACTAGAAAATAACAGAAAATGCACAAAACAAATATTTGGCCGATGACCGTGAGTATTGTGGTAAAGAAATCAGATATTTTAAACCAAGCCCATCTGACTCTGATAAGTTCTGAACGGTAATGAGACGTGGACGGGACGAGGACGTGAATGAGTTCTCAACTGCCAGAAAAAGCAAGTATCATGTGTTTTATACATATCTACGCAAGCCGCACCCAAAAATATTTCAAACGTAGGTATTATGTTCTGAGTCCACAGCAATTATGCACCTGTCCTTATAACCACGACAAAGCCTTTGTGAGTCAACCATTTTGAAAAGTTATCGACGTACAAGTATAGGACGTATAAAGTTTCTATAGACAGCGTTATAAAACATAACAATGCATTTTGTATCAGAAGATCTTATAATGTTTCCGTACCTACAAGATACAAAAGATAAAATGCAAAAAGTATATTATGATGTGCTGTCAGTATAAAACATGATGAAAGTAAGAGTACCTACATAACTTGTAACATGTAACGACTATCCGGAAGGCATAAAAAAGTGAAGGCGAAAATTAAAAACATTTTCTAACAGCTAGTTTGTAATAAAATTATTGATGGAAAACGAAGTATGTATTTTCTATATATCTGTTAAATAAGTTCTCATTGTGTAATGTGGCGATATATCTATGATAATTTATAAGCATCGTAAAATTTTCTATTATCCTGATGTTACGAACGATGGTTGGTGTTATAATCAGTGTGGCTTTGAAAGCTCTCCAGATCCAGTCTAGTAGACGCTGATGATGATGTTCAAGGGAGTTAGACTAAGGACCTGTCTCACAATGTCTGATGAGTGCTAGGCCTCAATGTATGAAAATGTGACGCGATTTGTATGAACTTTGTGCTACATAAATTGATCAGGTATTTAGGTACATGAAGGTGGTAAAATGGACAATAAAGGAAAGCAGTCACCCAAAAATAGTGCAATTGGTTTTGTATCCAGATGAAAAAGGAAATGTGAAACAGTATGACGTCTGATAGGAGAAAATGGAGAAAAAAGAAGTTGAAGAGGTTGTGCGCTTCCATTAATTTGATATAAGGGCAGATCGAAGAAGACAAGTGAAGATAGATTAAAATCTAAAACTGAAACTACCTAATGTCATAGTTCGAACAAAACTAGGCACTCAATTTGGAAAATAATAATAGTCCTTTATAATCAAGTATGGTTTTGTTATCCACATATTTTTATCAATGTGGGTCACCGGTCGTATCGACCGCTCTGCCTTTAACCACCCCGCCAGAAAATCAATAGTTTTCACTGGGTTACCGACCTGAAGCTTAAGTCCTAAGTTTTATAATATGGATTAGGTATTTTACTATAAACATCAAAACCTTAGATGTTCAATGTAAATTAATCATTAGAGTAAAATACGTATTCATGGAGATCGTTGTAACTGTAATACATAACAAAGGTTAATCTCAAAATCTCATTATAGATATTCCTGGTATTACATAGAAGCGCTTAATAGGCCAAATGGCGGATGGCCTGCTTGTCTTAATTGGTGATATCAAAAACATATAATAATGATGTTATTACGTAGTATCCTTTAAAATCTTGACCCAATAAGCCTAAGAAGAACTTCAAAATATCAAAGAACGCTGACGTATCATATTAAAGGTAAGGTATAAGTACAAACAAAATAGTTTTCATTTAATATTAGTCTGCCATTTAAGTAATATACGACTGGTATGGCGCGCATGTGTCAACAAGGCGGGCGGCGCGCGCGCAAGAATCCGGTAACAATTAGTGGCCGCCTACAGGCGCTAGGCGAGTGAACTGCGCGGGTCATGAACTTGCAACTTATTTTAGCCCACACTTTAATAGTATTTATTAATCAAAGTTTTCTATTACATAATAAAGATTCCTATTGACTGTGATCAAACAAGAGATTTCGTCCTTGGCTTGGCAGACGCTTTTAGAGCCCTTTTGAAAACCTTCAACCAAACGCCATTACCATAAAGAGATAAAATTTATCATCTATAATTGTTAATTTACAATATTGTTGAATTGAATGTCTGTAACTCTAAAAGGCTTCAAATATTAACCAATATTTGCAAAGCGAACAGTAAAAAAGGAAATAACTAACATCGAGACAAGCATTGTTATGGAGTAGGAATGCGCGCGTAGGACGCCTGTCGCCACCGTTTGCGAAATCAGAGCCTTAAGTCGGTTGCGTGAAATAAATCAGCAATAGATAAAGCTCAACCTCAACCCAACTTCCTATTTAAATACCTATTTACAGAAATAAATATAACCTAAATCTTATTTTCCAATATACGAGCAATACGAAGCTCAATTATAAAGTTAATGCAATACCTAATAGCATTTATAACGACATCTGCAGTGATCAACCCGAACTAAACTATACATCGATTGCACGTAGGTTCCGCGGTGAATCATAGATGGCGCTGTCGTAAACATTTATAAACGCAGTGGCTTAAGTAGTTTTAAAGTTATGTTTACCAAACGTTCCGGTAGTATTGGTTTAGTGCTAATCGAAGAAAATAAAAAATGGACTTACCTTCATTGCTGTTGGGTTTTGGTGATTTCTGCCACTGATGTCTGACTTTCTGCGACCAGCTGATTGGACTTTTCCTACCCCGACTTCTTTCCCGTACGCTGTAATTTAGAATTTCCATTTTGTAAACAAGATTGTAATAATATTATTCAGTGAGCGTGCTTCCCTATTCATTTCACTACTTCTACTGAGCCACCAGCAAACACAATTTCGTATCAAGTACCGATAACAATGTTTGTACTTCGCTTTGGAAACTGCTATTGCGGGTAACTAGTATTTTTATTAGGTCAAGTGAAACGATAATTTGATGTTCGGAAAAATTGTAATATGCTCACTATATTGAGCAGATATTGTTTTGTCAATATTTTTGTTTACATTTTGATTTCTATGTTTTTATTTTAATTGATACCGCCATTACTAATATTTGTACAAGTTTAGTAAAACGCCAGATTATCTTTAAATCTTTGTAAAGCGATAATGAGATAAGTTAGGGAAATATTTTCAACTTACATGATGATTTTTTGTTCATTTTTTTCTTCATCCGATACATCTACCCAGTCGTCGCTGCGATCACTTCTGTCACTGACGCTGGTCTCACTGCTCGGGACTTGGAACGCGATCTCCTGTCCGTTATAGCTGATAACCGACCTTTGCCCATACAAGCTGTTAGTCTTTTGTTCACTTGACATCGTCGACTGGCTGATATTCGACACTGTGTCAAACGAGAGACGCTTCTGTACGTTCGAGGGCACCTGTTTTTTCATACTCCTAAGTTTTACCATACTCGGGCTGTTAGGTATGCTCTCATAGCAGTGCGACAACGATGTCGCGTCGCCCTGTTTTATCGTGTCATATATATTTTCGTTCTCGTTATACACCGTGTAGTCGGAAATGATGGAATGTCGACTACTGTATGTGGGACTGCTGTCTTTAGACTTTGGTGGCCGAGCAGGAATTTTCTCATAAATCCTCTCTGATCCTATTTTTTCATAGCTGACAGTGGACGTTCCGCTTACTGACTTTGAAATTGCGTAGTTTTTGCTTGGTTGGTAACCCTCAGCAATCTGGATACCAGAGCTTGAGGTTACACAATACGGTTTGATAGGAGACTTGCAATATTCATAGCCATCGTCACTGTCACCATCACCTCTCGTTCTCTCCTCAAGTTCATTATCACATAGTTCATAGTTATGTAGACTACTCTCATCACCTTCAGGATGTGATCTCATTTCAAGTAAACATTGATAAATGTTTTCCTTGTCTGTACATTTATCTTCTTCATGTTTATCATTTTCGGTCTTAGGAATTTCCGGTAAAGGACAATTTATTTTAGAGGATCTATCTACATTTTTTATTGGAATGATCACGACATTTCCTTCATCTCTAGGTTCTAAAGGTTCGTAATAATCCTCTATTTCCTCTTGTTTTGGTTTTGATGTAAAACCAATGATGATTTCTTTGTTGCAGGCTTCAACGAGATTACTTTCAAAGTCCATGTCAGATTCAGATTTCTGCTCATTTGTTGAAATGTTTACTTGAGATTCGTTAGTTTCAACTTGAGATTCTACGATGATTTCACGTGGTTCATCTGAACAAGTTATGGTAGTGCCATTTGTAGAAACACTAACAAAACTGTAAGAATTATCTGATTTTTCAGAGTCTGAATATATTTGTGTACTACTTTTCCGGCGCCACAAAAATGATTCGTTCGGTGTTATAGGCGAATTAATTTCTTGATAAGCCTTGTCTTCTTCAGTAGGTCCTGGAACGTTTAGAGATGGGACTGATTCTTCCTTCTGCTCACTACTCACAGTAAATGTAACTGTACTGTTTTCGTGAATATCTTCAGGGATTATTTCAACAACCTTTAAAGGTAATTTATCGGAATGAATGTAATTTGTTTTATACCTTTTGCGGTCATACAAAGGTTCTTTCCTTTTACTGGCTTCACGCTCACTTTGGTCTGATTTATTATCTAGCTTTGCTAATTCATTTGTAACAGGTTTGATTGTTTTAATTTTTGGAATGCCATCTTTTACTACAACATTTTTGGTTAACACTAGTGATGATTTTTTTTCAGGTACTTTTGGTTTTTCTTTCAATGGTGTTGTACTCTTAACTTTATCAGGTTGTTTTCTTAATGTATTATTTGAATTGGATTGAGCAGTTATTTCACATTCAAATTTTTTGATTACATTTTTGACTACATTATTTTGCGCCGGTTTGATTTCTTTTTTTGATTCAACTTCCTTAACTTTGACTGGACTACCATCAACAGAATCAGATCCACTCGGTTGTTCACTTGAATCCTGGTACTTTAAGCGCTTCTTTGAAGCTTTTGCCATTTTGGTACCATCAGATTTTGAACGAATAACACGAATTTTATTTGAACTATCTGCAATCATTAAATCTTCCATTGAATCCATGCTTGAACATCTTTTCCTATTGTGGCGCTTTTTTGAGTTTCGCCTCTGACGTAGTACTATTTTTATATTTGGACTTGAACTGAGCGTTGAAGAGGGTGTGGAACTATTGCTAGCGGAACATCGTGACGCTGATTGCAATTCTTCTAGGGTCTTCACCAGTTTAGATTGTTTAGGTGAAGCAACATTGTGTGTTTCAGTTTGTAAGTTGTTGAATTTCTTTGTGAGTTCTGCAACTTTACTGCTTGTTATCGTCAATGTTTTGGCTAAAGGTGGTCGTTTGTATGATGTCGTGGCATTTTTAATCTTAAAACTAACTTTTCTTTGATGCTGTTCCATTGTTTTCTTAATACTTGGCGATACATTTATTGGAATGCTATATTCTTTGTTGTAGGTGGCACACGAATGTTTGATGTGTTTGCCTCCACCTGTGCTCCTAGTGTCTTCACTATCTGTAGTTATGGCTATCTGTGCGTAGTGTACGGTGTGATTGTCTTTGCTAGTTTCATGACTAAGAGGCGGAGTAGTGGAAGTAACAGTTGAATTTAAGAATGCCTGTTTCGCGTCTTGTATAGACTTCATTCTTTCCGTCAATGACGGCAGAGGTGGTTTCGCAGGTACTGAGTAAATATATTTGTTGCTATTACTTTGATTTTCCTTAATAGCCATCTCTGTTTCTGGAAGGATGAAGTTTTTCAGTAATGCCTTTATAGTGCCGTGTTGTTTGCCGTCGGTGTTGAATTTTTTTATCGACGATATGAGAGTGTTCGTGGTTATCGTGTCGCCTTCCATTGGGCTAATTAACATTTGTGAGGGATGTCAGTCGTTGCTTTACTGCGCCATCTGGAACAAGAAAAATAAAAAATATTGTAGTAAACTGAAGAAGAAGGAAGCTACTCAAAAAAAGTAAAAAGTTACAATTTTAGAAGTGTTTAAGATAAATATTATGCAGATTACAAATCTGGTTTAGTTTATCAATGTAGATCACAATGGTAGGTCGCGAGGCGATTGTTCTAAGTTTCTATTGTCACTACGGCTCGACTTGTTTGAACAGTTTTCCGTTTAAGTTGAATGGCCCATTACCGCCATAAGTGTCCCACGAGATTGTGTTACTGATACTAAATGAAAAATGTATTTGTAATGAAAACCAATTGCTGGTTGTAATAGAAAAACTTATTGGTTCATGAGAAAATGTTGATGATGAAAGATTTTATGTTGTTACAGAGAACGTTTAGCACTTACACTTATAGACACATATAATGTTATATGGACTACCTTTTAAAGAGTGCGAGTGTCCTTTCGGAGCGACACCAGGGTCAAAATACGCTTCTGAAATTTTCGATTTACGCAAAAGAAAAAAAAAGTTCCGAACGGCTTATCGGATTTATGAGTTTAACTAATAATAATATAACATAACTTACGCATGCCTATATTAGATGAGGTCGTACAATTAATATTGTTTTATAGGACAATAAAAAGTTATATTATTGAGCAGATTTTAAGTGATTCCTCAATACGCAATTTCGCATGCAACTCGCTGATATTATAGCTGGCAGTAATTTTACGGCTGCTTGAATGACAATGGTGTGTCGTGTCGGACAATAAAGGACGGTCAACATTAAGCATGTATTTAGGAGACAAAAACATTCTTTGCTAACATGTAAGTGGTACTTTATGTAAGTAGGTTTCGCGCCAAAACATTGAACTTTATGGCGAAAACATGAATATTTGAGAGAAAAGGATGGCATTAGCTGTCGCTTTATAGTTTTCTCTTTGTCTCTCAATGTGTTGTTAGATAAAATATTGTACTTTTTAGATTTTCTGAATAGTGTTGTTCTGTGGCAAGTTAACTACTGATTAATATAATCAGATAATCAGATTTTAATTTAAATAGATATGCGATTAAGAATTACTAAAAAATGTTAATATCATTTGTATGTATGCATTTGTTATGATATCTAGAACTACTACTGGCTGTAACACACTACGTTTTCGACCTATTCTAGTAAAATATCACAGTATGGGGTCATTCCGTGCGGGGCAGTGCTTTCACCGCGTGGGAACTGCGCACGCGCCGCAGATCATACCTGATTTACCAATTCTTTTGTTTACCTACGTGTAATCATGCTTAGCTTGTGAATGTCAGAGATGTTTTTCCATCATATTAGTGGTTTCTCCACATGTTTCTTTATTCTGAAAATTGGTTTGGATGACAGTTTCTTTGATTTTCTAGTTTGTTAGTTGAACCCAATTTCGTAGTTTTGGGTCGTACAATAGAATAAAAATCACAAGTTTCATGAATGAATAGACCTTTTTTTTTTGTTCGAGGAAAATCATCAAATGACATCTCCCCCGCCCAAGGTCGGGCGGGAGAGAGTCTCAGACTGACTAAAAGCCCCCCGTTCCTTCTTCTGCTTTAGGCCGAGGCCGCGGTAACCCAATGCGCTTAACCTCGGCTGAATGAATGAATAGACCTGCCGCCTTGAAATAAGTTTCCGAATAACTTATGTGACAGATAGTTCATAGAAAATAGTTTCCTTATTAGAAATTTGGTACATAGTGCCATATTGTTAAGCAATCGGCGCCGCCATGGCCACTCGCAACACCAAATGAGCTTTTGGTATTAAGGATTCGAGGATTTACGGATTGGGGGCGGCATGGGAAGTAATTAAGGATTGTGCCCCCGATAACCTCACCCACTTGGTGACACAAAACACTGATTTTTTCAAGCCGGCTTTTTGTGAGGCCGTGGTATGACTCCGGTCGAGCAAGCCCATTCGTGCCGATTTTGGCTCTCCCACGCTTGGTATCAATAATAGTTCTTTTTGTTATAATTGTTTCATTTGAAAGGAATTTCAACAGTTTTCAAAAGTTTATTCTTCTAACTTATCATACGGTAACCAAGAAACCCGAGACCTTTACCATTGAAATCATTCGAGTATTGATTGCGCTTTGATTAAATTTGACAATAAAACCCAATAACAAGTTTACAACCTCAAAAGACATCAGAATAAAGACATTGATATCTATTGTGTGTGATGTAACCTAAAAAGAAGTTTAATTACAAAGCAATTAAGTCTACAATTTGCAAACGTGCATGGAGAATCGTAAAATACTAGAAATCTAGTTTCAGAACTAAGTGGGTAACACCGAGATGAACGTGCTTACGTAACTGGGGCGGTGTTGCAAGCACTAATAATTATTACAAGATCGTTGCAATTGCTAATTATTAGATATAAAGCGATTAATTCGTGTTAATTTTTTTAGAAAGCATTGAAGATTATTATTTCGACCGGAGTTTGGGTTATTTAATAATATTGCAATATTGCTGTTACTATAATCAAGGCTCAAGAAATACATCATTGTAAAAAAATCGCATTGTAGAAGTCTCAATAATGATGTCGCGTTTGCACACAAGGAGTTTATATAGGTGTGTACGAATATATGTTTGTGCTTATAACAATGTGGAGCAGGTATATCTATCTTCGCACACAAATAGCTTAATACAATATACTTACGAACTAAAAGGAAAAAATACGTTCATAGGAAGCGCATAAAAAACCTTTACCTTCTGTAAACTGTACTGTAAGACCGAGTTATTTATTTTATCTCTCCAATATCTATACGCTTTGTCATTAAACATAAGGTATGTACTACTGGTCAAAGTGATCCCGCTGTATTGGTTGAACCAGAACTAACTAGTATGTAATTATTACATAAGGACCCCTATTAGTAAGTCACGAGCACCAAAATGGCTGCCAACCATCTCCCCAGCTTATAAATAAGCCACATAACATTAGGGAAGTGTTTAACAAATCCATAAAGCGATCAATCTTCTGTAACAGTTACACAATGGCGCGTGCGACGCGTTCAGATACAGTATTTACCTGCGCTTGCGCACCTCTTAGAAAGTCTAACAATACGTGATGGAAATCATGGCAAAGAGAACAAGTTTGACACCATAGTGCAACTCTATGGTTATCTAATGGCTATGTTTATTTAGAAAATGGTTTCCGAATCAAGGTTAGTTGGTGTCGCGTGTCTGGGGGTTGGACTATAGAGCTGATGCTGATGATTGTGTTTGCGACATGAGAAATTACAATTTGTAAACATATATTATAGTTAGGTACGTTTATATATGTATATGATCTTATTTCTAAAGAAAAATTGAATGTATCTAGATTAGGCAGGATTAGATTAGGAATCGGCTCATGAATAAGAGTCTCGTTCGTAGTAGAAACTAATGGAGATATTCTCAGTGACTTCACTAGTATGAATTACTCATTTTGAATAGATTTAATTTGTATCACGATACACTATTAAAAAAACAAGTAGGTTTTAAGAAACCTATTTGCAATAATTATAATATGGTTATCTTAATAAGACATACACAGACACTTCCTGCTTTTTGTAGCAAAATGTTATTGGCCAACGCATTAAATAGTCAGGCGAAACCCCAAAACCAGTTAGGTCTTTTATTCCTCGTTATCTAAAATACCGCAAATGAGGGGAAAGTCATTTCAAAATACTTGACAATATGACATTGAACAGTCAACATCTTTAAACGCAAAATAGCTAATTTAGTTGTACCATTATTCGCTAAGTGGAGCAATTTTGTAAAGAAAAGAAAGTCTTTGAAACAGCTTTGTTTACAGATAAAATACAGACAACATAGAAACCTATTTCTATTGAACAAAAGAATATTTTTCTTTGTAGGTCTTTCGATAGGATTTCATGAAAGTGTGTGTTTCATTGAGGAATTTTATGGTTTAAATTTGGGAGTTTGCGGTTACTTCTCTTAACGTAATTAGCTTCAGCAATTAAGATTAGGATAATCCGTTTTGTTACGTGAGCAAATTTAAAAAACGTTTAGGGGAATAACGGATAAGCTACGTTGGCCTTGGTCTTAAAGGTAGTTAGTTCTTAGTATATACATATATATATGATGTTTGATTTGTTTTGTCCGAGAAAAATACCGTTCAGATCAGATTTTCCTCTATAGTACACTAGCGTTCTTAATCCTTTTCAGGAGTTAAAACTTTTGTATTTACATAGTGTCACATTGTAGACAATCGATAGATACTATCAAGGGTAATGGAGGGGAAATCCTAGCAGCCATTGTAATGTATTCAAAACAATTATTGGCAACACAGTCAGTGTTCGGTGGCGAAGGTCGAGTGGCAACACAGCATGTGATGGGCCCATTGCCCAGTTTGAATAACTGTCAGTAACGGCGGCGACTCACGCGCACGGTGCATCGTAAACATTCCAATACTATCGAGAGAATGTTAAGATATTGGATTGCGGACACTAGGCTCTGCAGTGTCTTCTGAATGCTGATCAGTTTGATTGATGTCAGATTTTGATGTCTTATTTTTGATTTGGATCAAACTAAGTGTTAATGCATTGACCTTGACATCTAGGTTTTTTGTAAAAGCAAGGTTAGGTATAGCATAAAACAATTCAGCAAATATAGAAACAATTGCACCAAAACTGACTTGATCCGAAAACTACAGCTAGACTAAAATGAGCCGTTTTAAAAATAGAACCTTGGTGCAAACAAGAATAACAACAGAGTAATTACATTCATACAAAATGGCGTAAGCGGAAAACAAGTGACGGTAGGAAAGGTACCGCGTATACCGACAGTGACATAAGAGGTCTGACCGCTGAACTTTATTCTGAAAACTGCTGGAAGCCAACAGAACCGTAAATGTGGCATTTACCACACAATGACACATAAGCCACGCCATTTTCATCATGTTATCCAATCTTATCGTTTCCGAGTTTCGTGTCATTTCGTCATAATTTTCTCTGTCAAAAAGACAAAGGGCTGTAACGTAACAAATATGGAAATATTGACTTATCAATATATACGTGGCTTTAACTTTCGACGTGACGTTTGCATGGCTGTAATATAATATTCAAATACGATGGGATTGACGGGTTATTATAAGTATTGGACCAATAATGTTGATTGATTGATGGAAAATGATCACCGACCCTTTAATAAATCTAAGTTTTTTTATGTAATGGCACGTCAAATGATTAGATGGATTACCTGATGACAAGCCATTGAAGCTTCCCATGAATACACGCAATATCAAAGGTTCAAAGGGAGTTATAAGTGCGTTGCTTTAGGAATTAGGGTTTCGGAAACTAAATAGCTTCACTAGAAGAGAGGCAATCGATTGACACGCATAAAGTTACACCACTTGAAATATTTCTTCTTTAATTTCGTTGACGTTCAAAAGTGCCTACTGTGGTCTGTTTGAAATAAATGATTTTGACTTTTGACTAAAGGATTGGGGAAAAAATAAGAGAAGGGGGAGGTTTGGGCCTTTCGTAACGTCACTCACAAGAAGAAATAAAACGCTGTTATAATGTGCAGTAACAATAGCTACTTAAGCTGGGTAAAGGGCAATAGTCTGGTCTTATTTACTCCAGGCAACACAAGTACAAATGCAAAGTTAGTATCAGAGGTCATAAAACAATACCGCTATGTTTTACGATGTTGTTTGCAGATTTTTCCAAATGATAACATAGGTATATAGGAAGAAGATGAGTATGATTTTATGAGAGGTTTTTTCTTTTAAAATAAGTCTAAGTAAGAGACATCACATTTGTATATACGTGGCATAAGAAGCTGTAGCTAATTTAGGTTTTATTTGTAAAGGTTCGAATTTCAGCAACGTCTACATTTTAAAATTTCTCAAATACATATGACTTTTTTTCTCTCGTCGTCTAAAGTTAAAAGTACAAAAATAGCCAGATATTTTTAATTTATTTAAGTCTGACTCAAGTGCTCCGGAAGTTATTTACATATGGCCACTGTAGGAGATGTTATATTTCCAATATTAATGATAGTCTTCATTTGAACATTGTCGTTTTCATTTCTTTAGATATTTCAAACTGAAATCAAGCTTCGTAGTTTGTTTTAATTCGACCACTTATGATTTTATTTCATGACATGACATAAAAAGTTTTGTCCCCTACCTAGAACTTATAGTCAGTGAAAATTGGTATACCTTTATGCAACAACCGGATATTATAAAGATAGTCAATTATTACTGTGAAAAAAAAAAAATGAAAAACATCGTTCGTTTGTTATCTTTAGTTTTAAAACATTCCTTAACACGCGTCAGTGTAAGAAATTCCATAACGATTATCACAAAGATATTTTACAATTTGTACGCTTGAGAATATTAATCAATTCGATATTACAATAAGATATCTAACGTCAGTTTTCTTTCTAAATAAAGATGGCCGCGTATGTTTTAATTAAACAACACCTATTGTCCCCGGTACGGTCGCGCGGTCCTCAGAGACGCAGTAGTTATAACAACTTTGCTCGTTATTAAACACAATGACAGGAAGTTTTAGCATATAGGTAACTTGTTCTTAAAGATATATTATTATAACCAGATACATTTTCTTTGTGATCAGTTGAAAATTATTATACTTTTTACCTATGTGTCGAGGTGACCCGGAGGATCAGGTGCCCGCTTCTCATGCAAACGAGATCGGGATGGAAACCTTACAAGTTTCAATATACCTTCTCCGAGTTATATTTATTCTAAGATCATTTAACCACCACTGAACGACGGTGAAGGAACAACACCTTAGGTAAAACCAGGACTTAAAATTTTTATTACAAGTTTGAATTCGCCAACTCGTCTTGAGAAAGCGTGGTATTAATGCCAGTCCTATCTTCTTGTGAAAAGAGTTTTGGTTAGCAGTTGGAACTTGTAGGTTGGGGATGATAATGTTGAAGATCATATGGTTTTGAAATGATGATTTGAGTCTGACATTTAAGTAATTTAGGTAATGTTATGATTATTTTTCTATGTCACTGCCACAGGGTTCGAATTTGGGTCCGATGCATATCGCGCATTTTTGGAACGGTGCACTGATGCAAATAGGAGTATAATTCGGTACCTTTATTTCTTGTTATCAGAAAATGAAAAATAGTAAATAAAATTAATGATAGTGATCGTGATAAGAGATCGCGCAAATGTAAAAATGTAGTAGGTAAAGGAGTTTAATCACGAAAAATAATAACTTCCAAGTAAAATGGTATCTAAAATCACAATAAAAATAAATTAAGCGTTTCTTTACACCGTATTTCTTTGTTATTGATCATAATAAAAAATGAGACGCTTATCGAATCGTTCAAGTATCTATACTAATAAATTATAATGGTACCTACTTATTATGCAAGCGACGCCTTGGGGCCCGAATGCGCTAACTTTTATGCCGTCAGAACATTGTATGCAATGTGTCCCACACCTGAGGATAAAACAATCATCAAACGCCTTGGAATATGAATAACGATGAAAGTGAAATTATACTATTACTACTATATTGTACGCATTAATGTTTAAGGCTTTTAGTCTATTGTTGTATAAACATTATTAGGCTATAAGTAAATCCTATTCAATAGAATAGGTGATTCAACCGTGTTTTCTTCGTAGAACTTAAGTTAAATTAAACTTTAATCCAAACAATGTCACTTGTAATTGTAAACTAAACTCACCAATTCTACGTAATAGGGCACGGTTGCTTAGTTAACATTTATTTATCATAAACCAAAACAACAATACAATAATTAGTATCAAAATTAATAAAGTTACAAATGCATTAAAAGATGATTTGTAAGGAATTCTAATGCAAGTTCATAAATACCAACAGAGAAAGCTATTGGAAGAGTTCAAAGGCAATGTATTGCTAGCACTTGAGCTAAAGATAAGGGAACAAAGTATCGTTGAGAGTGGATGGTCTTAAAATATAAACAGGTAAGAATAAAAGCTTGTTAAATGCCAATACATTGTCATAATACATAAATAGCTTATTTATAAGTGACTTTCTAAATAATAGGAGTTATTCCTATCTTCACCAATCTAAAAATGCCCATGAGCAAAGCCCATTTTTTGCTTTACGGGGAAGCTATGAGCTTAAATCACCACGCTCAGGGTGGATTGGCGATTACAAACTTACAATTAGAAATTTTAAGTCCAAGTATCCTCGCTATGTTTTCCTTCAACGTATGTCAGTGTTGTCTAAATAATTTGAGAAAGAGCATATAACTTGAGAAGTCACATTGCTACCTGCTAGCTACCAACTTAATCTCTGGGCTACCACGAAATATAACAATAGAACTTAACGGAATTCAAAAACAATCTTCTCAAATGTAGTCTTTTAAGTAAAAAATATAGAGGGCATTTTTAACACTTCTATAGGTATAACAGGTATAACATATGTACATTAATTTTAAAATTTATTAGCTTAGCAACCGGCAAATTTTGCTCTACAGATTGCTCTTTAAAGTTGTGTGATGAAATGGGTTTTGCTACCATTTTTTCATACACAATCATTTATTTGAACGCATTTTCGGGTCATAATTTTTTTGCAGGGAAAATCATCTTATTGCTTTTCTTGCTCTAGGCCAAGGCCGCAGTAGCTACTTGCTTTTGCCCCGCAACCCTGGCTGAACATCAGCTATGTCGTGTTCCACCTATGGTGGTCTATTGCAGGTCATAAATAGCTGAGAATCTATAGAATAACTAGAGTCTTTACTCATAATGCCAATGGCATTTTCGAAATGAAATAACTAGGTAATGTTAATAGAACAATATAAACCAGTTTTCGAACAATACAGGTAAAGGAATTATAGAATCTTGCAACCGCAAGCAATTTGTTAATGAGTTCAAAAGAAAGGGCGACTCACTATCGTTAATATGAATTGAGGAATAGTTCCCAGGCTCAAGGCTGCATACATAGCCGGACGTGAACACCACAATGAATGTATTGTTTAATAAAACAATGCAATGGATATTGTGTCAGATAAAATTTACGGCATTTGGGTAGGCGCTGGGGAAGTGCTGGACAAAGGCAAAGCTAATTTCTATTAGCAGTGCAATGTCGTTAGTAACATTTAATAAATTCTTGATTACTCAACATCCATATAAAATCGATGGTGTACGGAATTTATTTTATTATCTTTGTTATTTTATGAAGATACCTATAATTCTCTTGTTAATCTTTCATATTTGCTTTGAAAGGAATAATTCATGTTATTCTTCTGATACGAGCTTCGTCTTTGGTTAAGCGGTCAGTTGTGTTTTTTTATTAGGACAGATAATTTTGTGAAGTGCTCATTATCAACAGCTTATTCCAGGTCTGTCTTCATGGTGCACTGCAATGTCTATACAATGACCCCCTTCGGTTTGGACCTTCTCGTCATGTCTGAAACCTTTTCCAGGGATGAAAACGCTGGATTACAATCATAGTTGCGATTATTACAACCACATTACTTCACCGACGTCATGTCAAGTTAGTATTTTTTAATTGCAGCCGACCACTCGCGCGTGACTTACCGACCTTAATAATTGACGTAGCATACGTATAGGTACGTGTATGGCTAACTTTATTTCTATTATTTTAATAATGGAACCTATTGCTATTATTCTTTAATTTATGGTTTATATTCGGTATCCGACCTCTATACTAATATAATTTGGATTAGTATCGATTCTAAATTCATATACGTCATTTGTATTATTGTTTTCTATTTCTTTTTCAAGGTGAGCTATGAGTTGCTGTACGGATGGAGGCGTTTTCTTTTTTGTTTTCAATTTAAAATTCACACACGCGTCTGCATGGTAATTAAAGATGCATAAGATAACCATTAAAGTTGTAATAGACAGACATAACATTGCATTTATTCAGTTGTTTCAGTTCAATGATATAATTTTTTCTTTTCAATTTGCATGAATGATTGCAAATGCAGTTTTTAGATAGAGCGGTGATGGATATCGTGTAGTGTCATTTGGATTGCGCATTCTTAAATTAAAATAAAAAGTTGATGTAGTTTTGCGTTATTTCATTGTATATTAATTAATGCCAGAAGACTTAACTAGACTATTTGTCAAAAGAAATTACATAATTTACGTATTATTGACAATAAACAATGAGAGGTTAGAAAATGACAAGATAACATCACACATTTTAATTTTAGTGAGCTACGAGTCCCATATAAACGAATGGAAAGAAGTCGCCAGAAACTAGACCTAGGTAATTTCCGAGTATAAAATTGAAGAAAAGTGCAGCTCCAATCTATGTAGTGATGCAAACTAATTTGAATAATGTTTATGATTTTCCGCTATGTAACATCTCTCCTAGATATAATTGATTAACGAGTATTGAACAGGAGGTACAAGTACCGATAGACGGTAGAGCAAGATGATTGCGATCAGCGGAATGTAAAAGCATATGCAAAAACGAGTCACGCGATCTTTGTGCAATATGGCGGAAAGATTAACGATCTCATTCACACTGCCCAGCTTGCACCCAATGTATAATTCTCCGGGACCAAGCTTAGCATGTGTTTATAAGATTACAGTAAGTGTAAGCCAATAGTATAGGTTAAAGGTTACCGAAACATATCTACGTATACTAATATTATAAAGAGGTAAAATTTGTAAGTTTGTATGTAGGGGGTTATCTTTGGAACTCAGATTTCCAAAATTCTTTCACTGATATATAGCTACATTACTGAGTGCTATAGGCTATAAAAAAACGCTACAATTAACTGGAGCCGATCAGCGGGTGAAACCGCGTGAGAGTAGCTAGTATATTATAACCTAGCTGGCCATAACTGAAGAACTCCACACTGCCTTAAAATTAACCAATGTTCTCAGACTTAATATAACAAACCTTCCTTGGACCCTTTAAGTCAATTTGGTCCAGCTGTTCTCAAGTTTTAGCGAGGCTTGCGAACTATTTAGTTTTTTTTTTTTAAGGTGATGGGTACGTCTGTCGATTCTTCCATGCTTGTTAAGCACGACTACTCCAGAAATCAACAACTACAGAAATCAGAGTGAAGTTCATTATTAAATCGAAGAGTTTAGGGGACACTAAAACACTGATTGTTATTTGCGGCTTAGGCATTCTTTGGTGAACCTCATAAAATGTCTTCTCTTGCCTAGGCTGAGGCGAGAGGGAGTGTCAGACTCTTACTGACTAAAAACCCCCGTTTCTTCTCCTGCTTTAGGTCGAAACCGCGGTGCTCGCAAATGCACCCCGCAATGGTGTTCAAATTAAACCGAATAGCGTTAAGCAGCGAAAAAAGATGAGCGATACAAACAATATAAACATCAAGATTAAATCTCACGTTTCGTTAGACAGAACATGAGCGTTAACTGACAGGTTAGACTGTAAATCGGGCATTGGGTGCTACAATACTTTCACTGTTATAGCCAACTTTAATGTATTAGACGTGGTTATAATCGCTTTCCATGGTTAGGTAACCGATTGTAATAGAGACCCTATATACCTATTTATTGACTATCAGTCAACTCACGTACACTCGGTTTTAAATGTACGCGAGCGATTTGTCTGCTGTGGCATTCGACATTTTACTTCTTATAGTATTTTACTGTTATTGGTTTTCATTTGTTTTACTGTGTCTGTGATTAGCCATTTTGGTATTATGGAAAGGTCAATGTTACTTGACATACATATGTATTTATATAGGTAAATAAAGCGTATGGTATGGTTTTCCTTGAAAATCTCCCTTATTTTGCCGTGGTGGTTTTGGTTGACGTGAAATGACCTTTTTGGATTTGATAGAGAAATAAATGTAATACAAGTACAATTCCATAACAACTACATTTGAAAAGTTACTAAATAGTTTCATGTAGTATGAAAGTACCGAACTCCTTGTGTGGTATTTTTCTTTTGAATCATCTTTTATGCCTATTTTAACGAACTGGACGGTTCAATTATATATTTCATAAATACTATTAACTTTTGTTTTGTATTCTTTATCAAAAAATTTTTATTAACTTATTAATTATTCTTTAACATCATTCGTCTAAAAGTGCCCACTACTGAGCAAAGGCCTCTTCTCACACGGAGAAGTATTGAGCACAAAAAATCACCACGCTTAACTACGAATTAAATTTACATACAGACTCTTTGGTTACACACAAAATCTTGAAGCATAAACAACTTTATTTACAAAAACGTTGAATGAAATGGACATAAACTAATAAAACACGACAATGGAAGAGAAAATTGTGTCAATACAATATAATACAATTTTATTTTACGTGCTGAACGGTATTTCAATTATAGTTACAGTTGCAATTCGTTCCGTAATTTTGTTCTATTTTATTGTGTCAGTTACATAAATGACATAACACTGCGATACGAATCTTGAGTGTATCATTCGAGAACTCAACGCAAAACGATTATAGTGCAGAATCAATAATTAAAAGCTATTAAATATTGTTTATAATAATAGACGAGAACCGGATACCGATTGCAGACACAGCTCCAAATATACTTTCTATATTTATTTCTTTATAAAAAAATAATAATCGATTTTTTATTTATATTGTTTTTTTTTATGTTTTTAACATACTAATTGAGACCTTATTTTAAATATGATAGGTTCAGATATCGCTTGCATAATATCTTCGTTAAAACTTTTATCAATAACATATTATAATATCGATTTATTAATTAACAAAACCATACCTTCAGACGATGCATAATAAATCCATGCACGCACATCACAAAGCACAGAACACCACAAAGCACTACAATAGAATTAATTTGCGTCACAACTCAACTAATAAAGTTATTCCATAATGAATGATGTTATTAATAACTTTTGTAAAAACGTTGTCTCTGCGGGAGGTTTTGGAGCGATCCAATATGGCGTCGGAGCGTATCACACGTCTGTTACGTAGAGCGGACCGGCTCTGACTGACGTCTGGTGGCATGCCGGCATGACCTGGTGGAATTGGGTGAAGCGGACGGAAGCTCTTCCTTGCGAATTACTTTTGAACCTGTGACACTGTGATGTTAGTTAGTGGCGCTGGCGTCGTTTTAAGGAGCATTGCGTGTGAGTTGAATTCGTCGTAAGTCTTGCTGATGTTTCTTGAAATTAGACTAGTTTATGAAAACCTCATCTTTATTCTTTATAAAGGGACGTTTAGTCGAGATTATTTTTTTTTTGTGAGGGGATAATCATCAAATGACTTCTCCCGCCCAGAGCCGGGCGGGAGGGAGTGTCAGACTCTTACTAACTAAAAACCCCCCTGCTCCTTCTCCTGCTCTGGGCCGAGGTCGCGGTGCCTCATTGCGCTTACCCCGCAACCCTGGCTGAGTCGTGATTAACATTATGTTGCTATTTTATCAATATTGTATCCAGCCGTTATAGTTGCTAGTTGTCCTTAACACTGGTTTTATTATAATTCAATATTTTATTATTTATAGAATATAATATGTGGTAGGTATATACAGTTTATTACACACCACGTAATATACATATATATACAAAATACAACACGTGGACAGTCCCTGCTATAACTCCCGTGGAAAAGGCAGTATTGTTACTAAAAGCTGAAAGTGACATACCTATTACACGATTCTCAGAGTTACTTAATCAAAAATTCTTTTCAAACCCTATTATTTAGGACAAAGCACCAACGCTCTTAAATTAACATGGAAGATTGTGGGACAATACCTACCGGAAACGAAAGGACATTAGGTGTAGCGAGACAATAAGTGATTCCCGCCGTCCATAGACAACAGAAAGGATTATAACAAAACCTATTTGGTGTGACCTTGTCTACGTCATCGTAAAGTCAGTGGCAGCATGGCTTATCGATAAATAATGACAATAATAATGCTATCCGTCCGTGCCTGGCTGTGCACGCTCCTATACATCCAATTACGAAGGAATTTGGGTCACTTGCCTTTTGCCACATACGATGAAAACTACGTATTTCGACGAGTTCATTTCGTTCTTTGACAAATAGCTATTGAATAACACCAACTTCAATCAATTCGTAGATTTTTTTCGCGTTGGCTCTGCAGTTGCGTGCTCTTTGATTGAGAGTTTAGAATTTGTTGTTTTGCTATTTAAATATAAATTAGAATTTTAAGTAAGCTGTTAATTTGTAAATGTTTGTTTCATATACCAATTGGATCGACATTAGTTTTAATTGATCTTTAATTATTCAATTAGGTTACTTCTTGTTAAATGTTAGATAAGTTTGATAAAATCACAAAAAACGGCTTTAATATAGAATGATTTTGGATAGGTTTAATTATAATGTAATTTTTGTTATAATAAAATATGAACAAAGTTATACCTTAATTTTATACAAATGTACCTAATGACCTAACATAAGCGCAGTTCAAAACAGGAAAATATGCACAAATATGAAATCTATCTACATACTTATTTTTAGGTTTAGAACAGAAATATAGTTACCTACATACGTACAGCTCATATACCACAAATAGCTTAGGACACATAACACAGTATATAAGAAAACTCGATCAGGCATCATAGACAATAATTACATGCTCACACACACAATCACATTCCTGAGTAGTCTACAACCGGTATCTATGGGAGATTAACAACTTTTTGTAAATACCTCAGAGGCAGAGTGAGTGATGACCTGTGCGTGTAATTGTAGCTTCAATGTCAAACATAAGTGGATGCTCTATGGTTGTAAGGCGAAACAAAATTGAAAGTGGTCGGCGCCATCTTGCATGAAGATTATTTTTTCATTCACCAACTACAAGTACTGCAGTATCCTTCAAGTTAATTGTAAAATATCATCCACCTTGCCTTGAGCTAAAATCTTAAAATCTACTTTTAAAAGCCCACATTCGATAACAGCGAAAACATTGTAATAAGCATAACTTAAGATTTTAACCTAACGACACGATCAATAAATGGACATTTTACAGTGATTTAGCATATTTGAACATTTATTTGTTGCATATAGAATGAAATGCATAGAAATTAGCCTTCAAATCAGTGTTAGAGCGAATAATGTTTGTATTAACACAAAAATTAATTCAAAAAAACTTGTAAATTAGCAACATCTGGTGCACAGAACAGAGCTCAGACTTAGTTTGAAATTTGAGTCATTACGTTGGTTCAGACGGTCACGTAATATGGTGCTATCGACCGGTGTAACATTACGGAGAATCCCAAATAGTGAGGTAGGCACGGAACTGACGCTCTAAGGTTTCCTTCCTTGAGACTAGGCATCGATTCTTGCACAACGCACCACGGTTTCCAAATCTCGATTTACAATTGATACTAATGATGTTTATTTTTCATGTTATTTTAACCCTTTCATCGTCATGGTTGGGTGTAGCAGAAAAACCGAATATACTTAAGTAGCTACTCTCTCGTGGTTTCACCCGCTGTTTAGCTACATTTGATCGAAGCGTGATGTTTAATACCCTATAGCACTCAGGAACATTGTAACTAGCTATCAGTGATATCAGGTAATCCGTCTGTTTGTTTGCCGAACTGTACCATAAAAAAAAAATTGGCGAAACAGCCTATTTTTCGTTTGTCGTACTTAGCTGACCAGGGCGGTCAAAAGGTTGATATGATTTAATTATTGACTTTCGTATTGCATTCTTTCACTAAGCGACCATGTTAAATATGGCCGACGATTTGTCAAACAAAATGCAAGACTTTAATCGTGTATTTTATATTTTCATACTTTTTATTAATACTAATTACGCAATTATTCTAAGTACGTCCGTCGCTCATGGCTCTATTGTTATTGCAAGCGATAATTGAAAACACCTGCAAATACTAGCCAAATAATAAAGAATACAGAAGACAGCGTTGTTACGTAATTACAAAAAATACCATTTTCGACTAGAATGGTCATAGGATGATTCATTGACAAAATTAAAACAATGCAATTATTGTTTTAAGTTAAAAGTGATAACACTTTTACTATCGGTGGCTCCGAAAGAGAGAATGTATAGACTTACTGCAACACAACGGCCAAATTCTTCAAAATTATGAAACTCAAGAGACGAAAATTTCGCAATTCAATATTTCTTCCACTCGCTAAGTTTATTCAGAATTATGCATTTTCTTTTAAATATGGAATTGGAATTGTTTTTGTTTTACTCTTCCAATGAAGATATGTAGGTATGTTGTCTATTTTTTTATTGTGGCAGGATCAATTTCATGGTATACTAGCGGCTCACCCGCGCTTCGCACGGGTCCAACTATCTCGCTAACAATGAAAGGGTCCCTTTTCCCCAATTCTCCCCTCTACTTTTCTAATATTTTCTTTCACAAGAACCTTCTCTTGATAATAACAAACACAACAAAAAAAGAATTAGCAAGATTGGTCCAGGCGTTGTTGAGTTATGCGCTTACCAACACATTTTGCGATCCATTTTTATATATAAAGATATGTGACATATTTTAGGTGTGGGAGAGTGATGTTTCCAACGTGCCACGAAAACCGTCGTAAAATAATCACAACGTTGCGTTTTATCGTATGAGCGAGCTTACCGGCCCAATCCTTTCTTTTCAGGGACTGGGGTGGAGTAACCCAAATCCCTTTACCCTGTCCCCAAACTCCCTTATCCCCAAAAGACCGGCAACGAAATAGCCGACACAACTCCGTTGTTGCGTGTTTGATCGATTAGACATCGTCAGGTAATCCTGTCGGCTCGCCTGCTGCCAAATCCCTTAAAACAATACACCTCAATACATTCCTTGTTGGTCTCTACTATAGTTTCTAAGAGACGAAATATTGGTACTTGAGAACTGTTTTGTTACATGCATTGTAATGCAGTTTCCCAGTCTATTGTGTTATTAATAACATATAGATGACCTGCATAGATGAAACAATATACATAACTAGATTAGTCCAAAATTGCAAATTAAGGTACAGATAAATCTAGGAATTATTTATATCTGTTATCGTTGTGTAATTAATGTAATATCATTGAGTAATTCATGCACGTTGCACATGTGTGTGTATATTAGTTGTTACACATCTGGAGGAAATGGTCCTTTAGAATTCGTGTTTCTTTATAACTTTGTTCAACCCTAAACTGTATCATGTATTTACAATATTTTAAGTTGCTTTTATTTTCATATATGTAACTTTAATATATTATTCTGTCATCATGATTGCACGATCAGTGCAGTGGCTGCCGTGCAACGTATTGCGGATTCCATCCCCGCACGGAACAACACTTTGTGTGATCCATAAATTGTTGTTTCAGGTCTGGGTGGCTTGTGTATGTGAAATTGTATATTTGTAAACGCACCGACGACACAGAAGAACATTGTAGAGAAGGGTTTTAGAAAAAAATAAAATTAATCGTGATTACATTGACAAGCCTAGATAGCTGAGACTGTGTAACACATAGAACTTTTAAAATTTCTTTAACATTCAGCCCACCAGCGAAGCAGTCAACATTCTAACAACCTTCGTAACAAAAATAATAGGAAACAAACAAACAAGTGAAGCCAAGACCGATGAGAATTCAACTGTGAGTTGAGCAAGAAACGAACCTTGCGCGTTATTAGGCAACATAATTTACTTAAGAATTACACTGGTTATATTACAAAACATAAAACACACACACTATTAAATATGATACATATACTGGGCGCACAATGGGGCGTCAATACTATGCACACGCAACACCGCGAATTGTGAAACCGTTGTAAAAACACGTAAAAACTGCATAAATCTCTGTTTCTTCGACGCGACAACTTGGAGCGAATTCCTTGCGAATGGGAAACGAAAGAATTCGTCAGATGTTTTGATCAAGATCACTGCATATACTATATATACAGCTTAGAGCTCAGAGGTTTTATTGAACAGATCATTGACGATATAAAATACTAATACTAACTGTTTTGAATATGATAAACATTATTGCGAAAATGTATACATACTTTTTATAAGACACTAGTGGATCCTCCCCAAAAACCTTCATATATCAAACTTCAGCGTAATCGTTAGGGCCGTTTCCGAGATCATCTGCTTATTTAAGTAATTTTATTTTTATTTTATTTATTTTGAGGAACAGCAAACAGATACCCTATAAAGACTTACAACTAGTTTAACAATTTTATGTTGTAATCAGCGCCATGTGCTGGGATGATCGAATCTCACACATTTAAATCGGTCAAGCCGTTTCGGAGGAATTCAATGACATACACACTTACAGCAGAAATATATAAAGATAAACATATTCCAATGCAAATGAAAAGCGCAATACAACCTTGATCCCGGAAATAATTACTTAAACTAACAGCATTTCTATTTGAATACAAATTAATGGCGGCGGAAAGTGAAAAGAACCAGTTCGGAACATGTCATCGGTACTGAAAAGTCAATAAACCAGGGAGTAATGTTGGACCCGCCATGTTACCCAAGCTCGCCCATACTCGTCGAGGGCCGGCCTCCAATTAACTTTAAAAGGTTGTATTATGTCGTCTGCCGCGCGGGTTGCGCCCAGGAACAAGGGAAAGTGAATGGAAGGGTCAATGTACTCGCACCTGTACGAATTGACATTTTGAAGAATGGACTCGTGATTTCACAAGTCAATGGAACGCGTGTGCTTTAGTCTGGGAAGGTTTTTTGGGAGATTACATTCATTGACGATCTTGGAATTATAGGGCGGAATGTTCATTCATGCCATTTTATTCCTCGAATTGAGGGGAGAGGAGATATTAAATGTTACTACTCACTTTGGGCTAATTAAGTCGTGAACCCCATATGATAGAGCAAGAATTTTGAGTCTATTATCATACACATACCATTCTAAGCTCTGTGATGAAAATAGAGTAGATCGCACCCACAAAAACAACGTCATCAAATAGGTATGCCAAATGACATTGGTAAAATTATTGTAATACTATGCAGAGTCATTTAGCAGCAATTTGTAAAACAAGTTGTTTTTAATGCAGCCATTAATCTAAATGTACCATCTTAAATGTTATATTGCTTAAAACTAGTAGTTGTGTACAATATTACCGTAATATCTGTTGAAAGTGGAAATTTGACTGATTTTTGGAGTAGTTGTAACTGCTACTCTCGAGTTCTTAAACGTGGCAGGAAATCTCAGTTCGAACACCGTTTGTTTTTTAGAATTGTGCGTCAAAAGAGTGCAGTGCGTCAAGTGTGTTACTGGTCGCCAGAGGCAACACAAGAGTGTAGATGGCAACACAAGGCTGTGATACAGATCTATAATTTAACATAGACGTATATTATCCTCATAAGGTTAAGTTAGGTATTAGTTTTTATGTATCTATCCATTCATTAATGTATGTCTCATTCGAGTAAAAACCACTGAACGGATCTGAAGAACACCAACTCTACTTTAAACCCTGCAAGTTACAACAAAATCAGCAAAATAGAATTACATTATTTTGGTGCCCATATGAAATAATAAGTGACATTAGATTTTTGAACAAAAAACACACAAATCTGTATTTTTTTTATTTTACTTCGTTTTGCCTCGGCTAACTCTGTGGTGGCTAACCCGGCTAACTTACAGAGTTAGCCGGGTTAGATCTGCTAGTTTACAAATAATAATTATAATGTATGGGTACGTTTAGTAATTGTCTTTTGTCATTAAAGCTCATTATTTCTCAATCACTTGTTGCGGATTGATGGCTGACCGATGACGGTCGTGACCTCGACTTTGAAGATTGTTAGATCATCATGATTTCCAAGCAGATTGTACTAGTGAGGCAACGGTATTTTATATACCTACAGGCGTTTGGACATACAAACCTCCTTATAATAATAATAGACGACATACATATTTTTTTTAAGTTATTATAAGTTTGTGGCAGTGGCACGTAACATTATTCGATAGTTTTTTTTTTGTAGAACCATTGAAAAGAAGGCGCTTACTATTAAAAACATGTTTTTATTTAGGATTCTATTCTGTACGTTAAAATAAAATTTATTTTAGGAATAATTCAAGTTTTTTACTAAATAAAATATGTTTAACCTTACTCAAATAACAGTTTTCGACATAACTCGACTAGTTTCAAGTTCCATTAGGAACTCATATTTAATTTATGAGCCGCATTACGCGTCACGTTTCGGCGAACTTCACTTAGTCAACTGTTAATCTCTTTTTCTGAGGCGGGAAAATCATCAAATGACTTCTCTCGCCCAGGGTAAGACAAGTAGTGTCAGACTCTTACTGCTTGCGTTTGACCCGCATTTCTAGCTGAACTCTAAGATATGAACAGTTATATCTAATAGACAGTCAATCAAAGACGAAGAAAAACTGAAGTCAGTAGAAACCTTTAATTCAGTTATCGAACGTGTGAAACTTTAACGACAAAGTAAAAACTATTGAAGTAAATCGTAAACGTTAATAGTGGTGATATCAATATCGTTACACACATAATCTTAAGTTCGTGTGCAATATTCCGGAGAAAGTTAATAGGCACTCGGTTGGGTAGTAAAATAAAAGAAACTGCCTCCACTATGCAAGTTCTTAAAGCTAAGTACCAATAATTACTGTTAATTAGTTAAGTTTATGAAGCTCTTTGAAAGGTTTAACTAATATTTTTACACTCCACATTAACTGCAGATGGATTAAATGAATATATAATTATCAGCTTTTCCAATTTCTAAGAATTAATTTCGAAAATAAAATAGTGTCTATAATTGATAATCTGTGGATGTGTCATAAAGGCTCTGTTTACGCGCCTCAAAGAGCCAATAGACAACTACAGACGCCCAACGCCCAACAGGGTCGATGTTCAGCCAGGGTTGCGGGGCAAGCGCAATAAAAATACCACGGTTTCGGCCGGAGCAGGAGAAGGAACGGGGATTTTTAGTCAGTAAGAGTGTGACACTCTCTCTCGCATACTCTAGGCGAGAGAAGTCATTTGATGATTTTCCCTGCTTATAATATTAATATGTTGTGTTTGCGCGTTAATGTGCTGCAATGTACGAAAACCCTCAAGCACCGCGCGACTCCCCGCGTTTGCGTATACAAAGCCTTATTGACTAACAACCATATCTATTTTCTTCGCCTGCTTCCAGCGGGCCGACACAGAGATTTAAAGGTTTTTCTTTAAAATGTGTGCACACATTTTATATGTATAAGTAATATTTACAGCTTGAAAACACCCAGAGAAAGGTTATAAACAAAAGCTTTTATTGCATTATTAGATAATTAAATATCTATCTTTTAATATTTTGTTATATGTTATAGGTAATTCAAAATTATAGTGCAATTAATATACATAAGCAACTTCTGTAATAAAATTGTAGCGCGATTACAGAAAGCTAATCTTCTCGTAACGTTTTAATAAAAACTTTCACTAAACGAGTGAATATTTTTTTAATCCCAAAATTATTAACTATATATATATATTAACTATGTAACCGTAAGTACATTCCTTTATCTGTAACATTTTACTCAACAAAACTTCGTGGAAATTTGCATGTATTTGTAAGTACCTATGCAGTCGAAATATGTAAAAGAAAAAAACGCTTATTTACGCGGCAAAATCGCAGGTAAAAGCAATTAATTTCCGATATTATGCAAATAAATGTTTTTACATAAGCTGGGTATGGTTATAAATCAATCAATATCATTAAATTATTGATCACAGCATAAACGTGAAGTCTGACGAAGATGTATCATTAAAATGGGGAAAATATTTTTTTCTCCAAATTATTTTTATTCGTAGTAGTTGCGAAGCTGGCCCATCGGTTTCATGTTTGGTTGGCCAAAGTACTGAAGTCAATGTAAATGGAATTTACTTTTTTATTACCTTGTAATAAAGTCGAAAGTCGACTGAAGATTGACAGATTGATATAGCTTCATATGCTGGCACTTGTAGTGTGATTTCATCGCTTGCGAGTTTCGTCATTAAATTATTTTTGACATTTACTCAATTCGGTGAAAAGTTTGGTGGTTGGTGACAAGTTTATGTAATTGTGATGACTGGAAAGCCAAATGACTAAGATGGTCTGTGCTAGATGAGTGTTAATTATAATTTCTTCTTATTAGTAAGGAGGTCAATACATTCATCGTCAATGATGCTATATTTCTATTATTTATTTTTTATTTATTTTAATAGGCACACAAAACAGGATACAATCAATAACATTACAGAATATCTATAAAATAAGTAAAACAGATCAAGACCGCATCCCTACACATGTGTACACTGCATGATTACTAAGCAATTATATTATGCAGGAAGTGTTATAATATAAAATATTTTATAACTTAATTAAATTAATTGATTATATTAATTCAAAATACTAGAAAAAATCTATTCAAATTTCAAAATTGAAATTCTGAACATTTCTTCTTAGTTTCCTACAGTGCAGCCAGAAAAAAAACATCTAATTAAAAAAAAACTATTGGTTCCTAGTTTAAAAACAATCAGTATTTTATTTTCATTATACTTTCAATACAATGAAAAAAAATTCAGTAATCATAATTTCAGTCGTCGGTTTGACGATCTATTTATATTTTGTATAAGTAAGTATAGTTTTTCACATTTCAATAAAAGTATTGAATTTGACTAGTTTGAAACTACCTATTTGCCCAATTAACAAAATTACAGAAATAAACAAATACAATTAAATCTAAACAAAAGGAGAAACTCCAGTAATACTCATAGAAGGGCGCAAACGCATTAATTCAAAAATGGAAGGACATTAACATCCATTCAGCGTTGACCAATTCTTTCTTCTAAATAGACGGCATTGAGAATTTGTCGTCACCAAAACAAAACTCGTGATACCGGTTTATTATCTATATCTTTCGATGTTTAGTCATTTGGTCTGAATTAGAAATCATCATATAACTATTATTGATGATGATGATGATGATGATGCACGCATAATTGATTTTGTAAAATAACCTGTTGTTACAGCATTGCAAAGACAGCATTTCGTGTCTACAGATATTCTTGTTAAAGCAATAGCAACGACGATATGTTATAAGTAAATAGTCAATACTCTGGCCGTATTTTACTTTTTTTGTCATTCGTCAATTACCTAGCCATTTTCTACTTTATTATTGTCAAAGAGAGTTAATTTTAATTCACTGAAAAATTATGTCCCATGTCATGAGCTCTTTTTATCTTCTATCTATCAGCGTTGGATTTGGGCCAGGCCAACTCTGGCCCAATTTGATTAAAAGAATCTTTCTTGTGTCAATTCTACACTAACCAAACTTTTCTCTTTGGTCCTAATGGGCCAAACAGACCCTAGCTAGTTACGTAGTTAATATTTCTCTTAGTTAAGCTCACAACTAATGCTAGAAAGTAAGGCCTGACACATTGTTTTCTCTCACACCAGATTATCATGTAAATAATATACACCAGGTTTCTGTTTATCTTGACAGTCCATGAATATATTTAACTAGCGTCAAAAGTTATTACAAAACGGTTTACGACAAAAATTTGTAATGTCTATAATGATTAGGTAAGTCGAAATAAATGTTGCTAACTAGATATGTCTGGTTGATCTACAATCAATACATTGAAAGCTGGCGAATATATTTGAGAGGAAAGAAAATAAGAATGTAACAGTAAATTAGGATCACATGACAGCTTACCTGATCAGCGTGTTTCTAATCCAACTACAGATTCTGAAACAAAAGAAAATTGAATTATGTACACAGATAATAGTGACAAAAAACACACGACAACGTAAAATATTGAGACAAATAGGCATTTAAAAAAGAAAGAAATGAAGTATCACGATCTATTAATGATTATAAACATGACATAAATGCTGTAGTAGTAAATCGATTGATCAGGGAAGTGATAGGAACAGAAGAAAAAGTAAAACTATAGACTACGGATACTAAAAAAGCTACACCCATTTTAGCTAGCGATGTACGTAATTTACGTAGAATCCATGTTTTGTTCGGCAAGGAAGTGAATGATTCTCCATTGTTAGCTGAACATTTTGCTGAGACCGAGCATAACAAGTCAGTCTATAATTGTTTCATTACTTGTCTTCTAATATTTCCGTGATATAAGGACTGTCATGTCTTTTCTTCATTGATTGTTTTGAACATATATGATTGACACTTGAGAACTGAATGGTGGAACTGTCAACGTGTTTGTATGTATAGTTTTTGTAACGTAAGGAAATGTATTTACATTTGATGGAACAAAGTTCTTTATTTGTGTTTACATAAGGCTTATTAATTATTTTGAAATATTTGACCCCGTATGAAATGCTTCGAAATCCAGGAACAGATTTCGTCTATGGAATAAAGTCCTAACAATCTGACGAACCGTAACTGCATTTGCTTTAGCAAAACGCAATGGCGACAGATGTAAAACAGGATAACAAAAAGAAGATAATTCTGAGAGCAAATTCACAAAACCACTAATTTAAAAAACTGCAATAACTAAATTACTTCATCTACATAATCAAACCACAGACAAACGTGTCTATTATCTAATTATCAATGAACATCACCATAACAAAGCTCGCGTAATAAGCCACAAAGCAGAGAATGACTACTGTGACATTACATAATGTACTTAGATAACAATGCTACGTGTGGGAGTCGCAGGGTTCCCATATATCAATGGAACACAACCGTAATTAGAAAAAAAGCTAAGTACGTAGAAGGTGTTGGGACAGAAGAAAATAAAGACGAATTAAATATTGATGAGGGAACGCTGCTTTATGAAAGGGATGACTTAGGAGGTATTGCTTTAAAGAATAAAGCTATTGTGTATGATACAGTTGCTGACTAAGTGATAATTTAAGCTAAGGTATTAATTCACAGTGAGATAACAATGAATATTTTACTTAAGTCAAAACTAAAACGAACGACAGAGTGCGCAGTAAGCATTTCATTAGCCTATATTACAAGCAAAATTTCTGCTGATATTACCAACGCAAGCAATTCAACTGTGTCATTATTAACAGTATTAACTTGGATTACTATCATCAAGATTATGTCGGGACCAGCACACTCCCAGCCTCTTGCGATATTTCTTACCTAACACCTAGCTACTGCATAAGTTTTCTTTAACAGCTGTTATATCGTATAGTACGCTTATAACTAGTGACAGTTTGCCAATCGCCTTGTTACTCGTTACCCTTAATTGACTATTATTGCGTGAAATGCCAAGTAATGAAGTAATTATCACATCTGTTCTGATTACCGTTGTTGTAATGTTCAAGAAAATGTGCTGCGTTGCTTTTTTGTACTGGGCATGCTATTGCGCTAAATTGGTGATATTATGTCGATGTGACATACTGATTATAGCTTGTATAGTTGCAAGTGTGTGTATTTCGGTTTCTATTTTGGTTTTCTTACTTTTGTATCTTTTGTATCACATCATAGCCTATAGGCCTATAGGCTAGGCTAACTGCTGAGCGTTGAGCCATGGAGAATGTTTAAGCATTAATCACCACGCTTCCTCAAGGCGGATTGGCGATTTCAAACTTATCTTTCTCATGTGTTTTCCTTTACCCTGTGTCAGTGGCGTCTAAATAATAATGGAAAGTTATAAGAAAGTAACATAATTCGGAAAAAAACACATAGATGCTTGCCAGGTTTCGAACCGGCTCCTCCATGCATGAGAAGCGGGCGCCTTAACCTCTCGGGCACCACGACTCTCACTCTACTTTTCGAACTTTTGTATAATCCTAGTTTTTTTACATGACTGTGTATTACCCATTCATTTTTATTTATAGTTTTTATTCAAAACTATTTGCTTATACGTTTGATAAATATGTTTTATTAACGTAACTAATTTTTATCTATCTAGTTTTTCAATGAATTTGTAACACGAACCGTATAACCGCTTGGATTCCAAAGAGGTTTTCAATGAAACGTTAAATTGTCTATGATGACCCAAAGAGCAGTACCATCTCAATAACTTACAACGTGCAGTCACGACGTTTTGTTTTTGTACTTGACCGATTTTGGCGCGAATTTACCATTACCACGTTAACCGTTTCGGGCGCGCTTTGCGCAAGACGACGCCATTTGCAAATTATTGTAATTACACTATTTATTTACACAAACCATCGTATGTGAAGGATAGTGTGGTAATTTTTACTTGTGATGATAGTTTTTCTTTAAGATTTATCACGGATTTACACAAAATAATGTAGAAATTTAATTTTAAATAACATTAATCTTAAGTTCAACATGTTTGGGGCTAAGTAAATTCAAGACTCATACAATAACATTCCCGTGCGTTCCTTGCCGAGTGTCAAGTATCGGTTAATTAATAACAATAATAACATGAACCGTTGGTTTCAGGGTTGCCATGATAAAAAATATTGTTTTGGGCATTAACTTGGTTCTTAAATAAAAAAATATAATATTACCTAGGCAGCTAAATACATATTTCATTTGAATATGTTATTTTCTAAATGTGTGACCATTTTCCGTGATTATTATAAATGTGAAAGTTTGTGAGAATGTATTAATGTATGTTTGTTATTTTATCACGCAAAAACGGCTGGACTAATTGGATGAATTTTGGTACCTATATCGATAGGTGATACCTGGATTAACACATAGGCTGCCTTTTAACAACATACGACGCGGGGGTGAAGCCGCGGGGTTAAACTAGTAAGAAATATTTTATGAAAAATGCTGTTCAAAAGACCTGACTACTTTTACCTAGGTATAAGTGTGGGAGAGCCATGCTTCGGCACGAATGGGTCGGCTCGACTGGAGTCTACGGCCTCACAGAAAACCGGCGTGAAACAACTAAAAATGAAAATATTGATGTTTTAATTTCATGTATTCATCGAACATGATAGCCCTATCTGGTTATATTTTCAGCGTCGCATATGGCGGGCTGGTCGCGGTCTTCGTCCGTCGATACAAGTGTTGTTGCCAACTTACTGTACTCAATACTTATGTCTAACTTATTCAAGAATGACGTCAATCGGCCTGCCTTCGATCCGTGGAATTAAATTAGCTTTTATTTTATGTAGGCATGGTAGTAATATTGTCTGTATTCGTAGCATAAAACGGACTTGATATTGTTATTTTAATTGTTATTGTTATAGAGTTTTATCAAATAAACGTGTATAGTAATATATAATATAAGTAGGACAGCAGTAGCGGTTAAAAATCAAATTACAAAAAAAACTACTTTTACGTATTCGTTTTTTGGGTTCCAAACTCCGCTTTTTTTTAGGGTAGAAGAAGAAGAAAGAGACGATCGTCGAATGTCTTCCCTGTGTGGTGCAAGATGGAGTGTCAGAATCTTATTGACTAAAAATCATTTTCCTACTCGATTACATACTGTATATTATTGTGCTTGACCTACAACCATGGCTGATCCACACCCTAAGGATATTAGCCTTAGGAACTTATTGCAAATTAAACATAATTAAAAGTGTATTAGATCAAAACTCTTTCAAAGATATCTTGAAGCCCTTTCTTCTTTAAGCTGTAGTCTGTGGAAATGACAGATTTTTTTATAACAAACCTCATTCAACTTTCTGTTATACAACCTCTGTGGAAGACTAAGACTGTTGGAACTTCAATATCAAGATAGCCGTGACGTACGTGACGAGATGAATGACTAACATCGACGTAACACGACCAAAAGACGAGACAACCGTGTCACAAAGTCCAGACTATGCAACTTGACTTTAAGAGTTTACAAATATACAAACAAATGATTCATTCATTTCTCTATTACTTACACATGAATGGACAGCAATCTATAAAGCATATTGAACCTTAAGATCAAAGATTAAAGGTTTCTTTTTTGGCTGAAGAAGGTAGTACCTTTCTGTCAATTTGCGCTCCAAAAATATGAATCACAGAGAGATTGGCAAACTTGTAGTTTTCTAGGCCGAATGTGTGAGACGTTGGTACTGGATCCGCAATGGGAAATACGATATGTAATTTATTATATAATGCGTTGTATTTAATACAAAGTACTGATAAATGATAGTGAAACGGATGTTTAGTATCTACAAAGTGTCGATCGGTGGAAACTGTCTTTTCTTCACGCCTAAACTACTGAACCTATTTCTGTGAAATTTGGTACAGACAGATACAGTTTGGAACTTTTTTAAACCAAAATTCCGCAGGAACTCACTATTACATGCGAACAAAGTAGCGGGAAAAAGCTTGTTTATTATATAATGCGTTGTATTCAATATCAAAGTACTGATAAATGATAGTGAAACGGATGTTTAGTATGTACAAAGTGTCGGTGCGGCTGCACTCAAAAGTATTTGCAAAATTGCAGAAATTTTATGTACCTAGGTTGTGTGTTCTGTGCTCAAGGAGAACCTAATCGCCTAGCGTTAATCAGGTTGTACTTATTATACTAGTATAAATAGAAAAGAAAAGAAAATTAACTAAGTTAGTAAGTTACGCTTTAAGCTGAATATTGAATGATAAGTTGATTTTCCGTAAGATTTATATCTAAGCTAAGTGAATAAAGACCATTCTTCAATAAAACTTTTTTCATCGCTATTTCTCCAGTATTTGCACACCTACTTGAATTTTCAAACTTACATTTATGGCATTTCTATGTATAACCATTATGTATTAGGGCTGATTTTTCAATGGTTAGATAAAAGTTACCTGGGGAATAATTATGTTGCTGTCGCGTCAGAATATTTGTATAAGACAGTGACAGCAACAATTTCTTTCCTCAGATAACCTTTATCTGACTATTGAAAAATCAGCCCTTAGAACAATTACTTAGATAAATTCTTTTGTTTAGGCGATGACTAATGTAGGCATTTATTGGAATAGAATATTGTAACAATGCATCTCATTACCACAGATAGATAATGTATTATTTATTAGAATGGAAAATGACCACGGAAATTCTAAATAAATTCTTAAAATTGTCTTTGCTGTGGAGATTTTTACAATTGGTGATACTTATTATGTTACAATATTTATTCACAAAAAAAAATCACAGGCTTTACACGCTCGTATGGTGACGTTAAAAAAAAACAATAGTACCAACACGAACTCAAGAATAAGACAGGAGCAATGGCGTTAAAAAAAACGAAATAAAATAATTCAAAAACAGAACATTAGAATGTATATGGAATACTGGCAAACGAAACCTCAATCAAATTATTTTCTTCTTTCTCACAGATCATAAACATTTCTGTTTTGATTGATTGCATTAAAACACACAGTACACTTCTACTTTCTAGCGAAATATGTGCATAATCTTGATAAGATTGTCAATAATATGTAGGTAGGTAAGTAAATTAATAATGACTGATAATGGAATGAACAATAAATCATGTAGGTGGTCGATGTTATCTTGCAGGCGGTCCTTATCATCCATCAATGATTTCGTAATCACGGTAAGTAAAAGTTTTTGTCTTCCGTGGTGGGGTTTTTAAGAATTTTTGTTGCATTACCTTTTTTTTGTAAAGGTGATGAAAGCAAATCATACTAGTCCTAAGATAGCCTGTCTAAAATATCTAATAAAAAAAACCAAAACTGTTTCGTGGCAGAAAAAGAAACGCATTATCCCACTCGTAATTATTCGAATCTGCACTTTTAGAACGACCACCTAGCTTCAATGACAGACTATATTCTATTTTGACGTTTCGAAAGTACCTGTTTATGATTAAGTTGGAATAAACGATTTTGATCTTGATTTTGATTTTGCACAGAAATACAGCTCGAGAAAAGGAACAATACTCTTATCACATACATATAAAATTAAGCTTAAATTTCCCCTGCTGAGCAAAGGCCTCTTCTCACACGTAAAAGGCATGAAAATTAATCACCACACTTAGACAAGAAACTGTAACACTTCCTCAAAATCAATTCACATAAGTTTCTTTCTAAACACACGTGGTCGGAATTCATATTTAAATTTCTAAATTCTAGATTGTAATTAATTTGATGAATATTATTAACACTAAAAACTATTAAATAACAGATAGGCCTGAATAATGAGTGTAGATTGAATAACATGACATAACATAGTCTAAGCTAGGATATAATTATAGTTGGAAGGCTGGGCGTGGTTAGAATCGTATTTAAATTATATGCTTACAGAAAGAAATACAAGTTAGTTCAACAAGCAAAAAAGAAACCATTGATTGATAACTGACAGTATGTAGAATGTAGACGTTTGCAAAAGAAACAAATATGTTTTATTGCCTACAGCGGCAGCGTTGCTTACGTCACACAATGTGGTGTGAGTGATTGTCGATTCAAATAATTTATTTGTAACAGAAAAGAAAATAAGTGGTCTATTGGTTTTGTTCGTAGAGACCACAAACAAGAATGTTGAGGTTTGTCGATTTCGATATAAGTTTATTGAAATTTTATTTCTAAGGACTGATTTCTCAATAGTTAAATAAATGTTATCTGAGGAATAAAATTGTTGTTGTCACTGTCTTATACAAACATTCTGACGCGACAGCATCATAATTATTCCCCACGTAAATTTTATATAACCATTGAAAAATCAGCCCTAAATGTGTTAGCTGTTGACAACTGTCCTTGTTTTGCTCGCAACTTATACCTCGTCCAACAAGGAAACAATAAATTACAAGCATTTAAAAAAAGGCTTTAAAGCTGCATGCTACTTCAATTTCCTCTTACTATCAAATCACAAACAGTGCTTTGTTGCTGTACTTATATAAACCTGAATAAGGAGAAAACAAACGCGAAGATCCATTACATGAAACCGCAAAGCAATGACAGAAACAAAGCAAATATATAATTTTGTTTATGAAGTAAAGGAAAACATGGAACCGAATGAAATAAAACAGTTTTATTACATACCGAAAGTCTTCCTGAATCTACTTTCTAGGTAGTTCGAGTAGAGACCGTATATTGAATGCTGTCGCCGCGCCCAGACTTGAGCCTCACGATACAATAACCCCGTAACTTGTTTGAAAGCAAAAGTCTATTATATTAAGTAGCAGGTGATGTAGAGGTATGAAGAGTGTATCATAAGGTGCTTGATGAGGTAGAACATCTGATAGCATTCGTTTTGTAAGAGGTTGACCCCAAATTCCTGTTAATAAGCTTTGTCTATCTAGATGGCACAACTGCTTTCCTGCTTGAAGTCATTACGGAATTGCAAAACAGCATGAAACGCTATTATTTATCCATACTGGGCCAAGAATTTTCCTAATATCCAATTAGCACATATTTAAAGCAAATAAGGTTATGCTCTGTTGACCATCCCAAACAAAATTCCGCATTCTACAAGTAGCAGGGCGATGCATCTTATTATGCAACTACAAGTGGACGGTGAACAGTTTAGATGTGGACTGTGGACGTCGCGCGGAATGTCCAAGTTCATCCAACCTGCAGTTTCACGATCGTGACTGGAATGACGGAGCGAAAACCACATTCTTCATACTTTAGACCATAGTTCTACACACAAACCTTGTATGGGAACACGTCTATTGCCGTTTTGTCTTAGGGAAATCAGACCAGCTTTTGTAGCACTGTATTGAATGTCGAAGAATTTAAAACTGAGCTTATTGAATTCGTATAATAGTGTTTGCTGTTTTCGAATGATTTTCTAAATACCTTTAGACCTTTCAAATAGTGCTTTGAAGAGTTGAAACTCTTTGAGATATATCATGTGCATGTAGTGCTGTGTAGATAATGTGTGTAATGTGTAGGTAATATCCTCTGCGATTTACGCCATTTTTATTTGCATGCAGTCCAATAATAATAATTAAATCAAATCAAATCAAAATCACCATAAATAGGTACTTTTGAAATGTCAAAATAGAATAGTAGTCTGTCAGTCTGTTCGTCAGTGAAGCTAGGTGCTCGTTCCAAATTGTAGTTGTTGGATTATTAATAAAATATTAATAGTCAATCCAACTAACATCCGTTTGTAATTCAATAGCTGTTGTAATAATCCTATTTCTCATGCGTTTTAGAATGTAAGCTAAGACTGAACCCTGATATTTAGGTTTAACAGCAGTGCGTCTATAAACTAAAGTGTACGGTCTATAGAAACAAGAATGTTTGGTCACGAAGTCCAAAATATGGAGCCAATCAAACAGATACAAATACAACTCGTCACCTCACCTTGAAAACCAAATATTTTGATAACAAACAAAATCAAGATTCATCAAACAAAGCGTTCAAGGTTTGTGGTGAACTTATTTATGTCTAAGTAGAGGAAAGAAGGAACAATACACGGAAAGGTAAGAATCGTTTGAGGACATGATGCGGGAGGAATGGTAATTAAGACAGAGTAATACGAGGCTGGGAATAAAGAAATAGAAGGCCCAAATTGTTAAAGACACCAAAGTGTGTGAAAATAATTGTGAAATTCAAAGCAAAAACTAAACTATTTACTTACATATGCAAAAATATGCATTTACACGTATTATACATGAAAAATTGAAGTCTGAACAGGAATTACTGCAATAGGCTTTTTTAAGACGAAAAACCATCAAATATCTGCTCTCGCCATGAGCGGGCTGAAGGAGTGTCAGACTCTTACTGACTAAAAACTATTCTGTCTGTTACTTCTGCTCCGGACCAGGACCTGCTATAGGCTCACAGATAGATTGAATCTAGATCAAACAATAAGTATTGGAGGTTTCAAACTCTTTTAGTTCATCATCATCATCAGCCTATAAGTGCCCACTGCTGAGCAAAGGCCTCTTCTCATACGGAGCAGGTTAGAGCATTAATCACCACGCTTGTTTAATGCGGGTTGGTGATTTCAAACTTATAATTAGTAATTATTAGTCAAGATTTCCTCACGGTGTTTATCTTAACCGTATGTCTATGGTGTCTAAACAATCATAGAAAGTACATATAGCTCGGAAAAAATCACACCCTAATGCTTGAGAAGCGGCCTCCATAACCCCCGGGCCACCAGGAAATTTTAGTTCTTTAATCTTCAAAACAGATTTGAACACGTTTAAAATGTGTACCAAATAATAATTCAAGATTCGTGTTTAAACTGTTACAATTTCTAGTAGACACGCTACGAGCAGTTTACCTTCTGTCCTCAATAACACATAATGTAGCGTAGCTATGCGCGTGCGCGCAATAAAAACATTTGCGATTATTCGTGGAAATCCCTGCGCTAAAGGTATTATGGCCTTTCCAATAATATTTGTACTTGAAAGGAAAATATGCTAAGTATGAGCCAGTAGTACCTTTGACTAACTCTTGGTTTACGTTAATTACAAAAACAACTCTCACTTCATCCCTTCTAAGTTTTATTTCAATACTTACTTAGTACTGTTCATTCTTTCTATTTTAAAAGACGTTCCGCCACATTACGATTTTCTCCTATGTCGTGGGTGCGCTTATAATTACAGCTTCACATACACATGACACTCAGACCCGAAAGAACAATGTCTAGACCACACAAATTGTTGTTCTGTGCGGGAATCGCACCCGCGACACGTTGCGCTGCAGTCAGTTCCCCAGCCGTCCTGACTGCACGGTAAAATTTCTATATTATACGGTTTAATTATTTTTTTGCAATCCTCAAAATATTTACTATCGAAATGGAAAAACCTATAGAATTTAAGACAAATGACAGTCAGCAAAAATAGTCTCACTCTTTACCGTCTTCAAATAACAACATAGTGATAATACACACGTCAGCAGATTCTGATACCAACAACGTCCAATTTGTAAAGCTCTTCAATCGATTTCAAATCTTATTCATTTGTGGAATACATTCAATTTTTGTAATGATATTTGAAACAGCTAACCGTTTGTTTTACAGACACGCGCGAATTAGCACCTTTCTACTCTTAAGCAGTTCTAGAAGCAACAGGACAGGAGTTCAAAGGAAAAAAAAATGAGTCATTGTTTGATGAAGCTGTTCTCTGTTTCTTATTTGCTAGATTTGGTGGGGCACTTCCTTTACTCAAACTGCCAATTCATGGATAAATATTTAGCGAAGAGCATCTAAGCTAGAAAATATATTACAATTGACATTTTCTAACGTAACACTTTAATACAAGATCCTTAATTGCTGCTAATTGAGACCGAAACTGCCAAATTTATTAAGCATGTTTCAGAATTTGCATATTCAACTACAGTTCTATTGAATCAAGGACAAATTTTGAGTACCAAGCAACTTCGAACGGTAAGAAAGTAAAGCGAGAAATGTAGGAGATTTGACATGAGCCATTGTGACCACGAGCGCCGCGGTAACTAGATTCGTTACGGCCACATTTCATGCGGAAACTGTAAAACATGTTACACGTGCCCAGGTATTGGAACTCTTAATTTAAAAAAAAAACCTTACTTTACTATTGGTTTTTCTCCTGTTTCGTGAGTGCGTTTACAAACATAGAAATTTACATACACAAACCACCTAGACCAGAAACAATAATTTGTGGATCACAAAAAGGGTTGTTCCGTGCGGGAATCGAAATCGCGACACGATATCCAGTCACTACGCCAACTGTGCAGTCAATTCCTTACAAAGTTTATGAAAAAAGTAAAAGATATTGATGATAACACAATTTTACTAGTGATACAAAATGAATCTTGAAAGTAACATAGTTGTTGAAAAGCGCGTCTTGTTACACGTAAACTTTTCCTTCATGTCTTCCTTATAGAAGAAATATGTGTTGTTATTTTTTTACTAGCTTTTGCCCGCGACTCCGTTCGCGTGGAACAGTGACTTCCTGCAGATTTATGGTATAAAACTATTCTATGCAGTTTGGAACTCGACTTTCACAGAAATCGGTTCAGTAGTTTAGGTGTGAAGAAAAGACAGACAGACAGAGTTACTTTCGCATTTATAATATTAATTTGGATTGCACAATGTATAATTACACAGAAATAGTTTTATAATATCAAATGTGAAAAGGGTTTTCGAATTGCAACGTCATGGAATGGAAAACTCTCTTATGTAGATGGCGCTGCTAGTTCAGGAGTAAACCTGTCATGGACTGTCAATTATGAATAACCTATTTACTGTATTACGATGATGGTGAGAAATTAAAGTGTAACTTTAATAAATAATATTGAAGTTAATTAGCTATGTCGTTACATCAAAATTATTACACATAAAATGCTCATCACTCAATTTAATACTATTATGTGTGTTGACGAATATTTCGCAATAACCCAATAACATTTTACGATATATTTTGAATACGAGCCTATACCTATAAATGTCTGCAAAAACTGGTTGGATAAGAAACTGGATTTAATTTAGTTTATATGTTTAAAAGTTACATTGGAAATGCACAGGTTGGGCAGGTTTTGTTGTTAGATAACACGGAAGGATTCCTTTCATTTCCATAAATAAACATATTATATACCTATCCATTATATTTCTATATATATGTATACCTATAGACCAAAGAAAATATGGACGGATTGTGTGAGAAGTAATATTGAAGACAGAGGAGTTAGCGATAGCGTAACGGGTGACAGGACAGAATGGAAGAAAAAAACATAATATTGCGCCGACCCCAAATAAAACGGGACAAGGGCAGGAAGATGATGATACCTATCCATTATAATGATTCACAACTATTTTTATAAAAATAAATTAACATAGAAAATAAAAGATTGATAACTGTTACCAGGGAGTTTAATGCAATTTAGTTAGCTTCTTAGATCTATTCAGAAAGGCTACAAGCTTAACTGAGTCGGTATTGGCAATGTACTTAACCAGAGTCTGACACATTCCTTGATGGGGGAAAGTTATCAAAGAACCTCAACACATGGATCTATGGTTTAATTTTTTTTACAGGTACATATTTGTACGTTGGTACTTAGATATAATATGGTGTATGTATATGTATATCATTATGAAAGTGTATTTCTGTTGTCATATGTTTTTATGCCTTAATTAATAGTATGAAAATGTTGAGGACGCTGATACTGAAAATTGGATCTACAGAATAGACAACGATCTGGAAATTCTGAGAGCAAGATTTCTCTTCTCATCGGAAGGCACGTTCAGCCGCTATCAAATCAGTCAAAACACCCATCATATTCGCTCATTAGGTACTTGTATTAATCGCAGATACAAAAACAAAATGTCATAAAAATAATAAACGTAATAAAAATATTCTTATACATAAGCTAATCAGATTTCCTTCACGGTTGTTAGAATCACGTGTATATGTTCACGCAGAAACTATTTGTCGAAGTACTAAAATTTCTTGTTCAAGATATAGTAGAGATATTGAAACAATAGCTAATGTTAACAATAAAATGTTATCTTCCTCGATATACATATGGTTGCGATCATACGTCAATATTGCTCTATGTATGTACGTATATATGTACAACAATATAGAATGTTTGAAGGATAGACATTGATATACTGAAATATCTAAAAAAGAGTTTTTATTTTTCCAATTAAGACAGCATTTTTTTATTGTACTGTATTTGAGTACCTGTATATTATAAAATACTTTTTTCTTTTTATTTTTTCTTATCAAAGTTTACTTAATTTGTACCTCTTCAGGTTCAGAAACAACTATCACTAGGTACATAGTATAGAACAAAGTCGCTTTCTCTGTCCCTACATTCCTGTGAATGCTTTAATCCTTAAAACTACGCAACTGGTTTTGATGCGGTTTTTGTAACGGATAGTGTGATTGGAGATGAAGGTTGATATGTTTAATAACATCTATTAAATTGTGTAGATATTTAGTATCAGTATATCACCCGTGCGAAGAAGGGGTCGCTCGTATATAATAATAATAATATTTAATATTTATTTATAATAGATTTTTTTGCAATTAAGATATATTTATATATACTTTATTGCACACATACACCAAGTAGCAATACATTGGATACAATGACCGAATTTTGTGATTACAATGTGCGGTCTTATCACACAAGGTGATTTCTTCCAGACAACCTTTAGATGGAATGTATAAAACAAATTTTGCCATGGGTAGTGAAGTGTACGGTTAAAATAAGTACTACATAAAGAACATATATTATAAAAATAGATATCAATTTCTTGATAATATACTGTTTTAAGGTACATGTATCTTTTATAATAATTTTTCCTTTTTGTATTATTCAGGTAGAGAAATAGCTATTTTGTATATTTTGAAAATCACAGCAGTGTCAATGAGTTAGCCCTTTTACCACAAGACCGTTAAGCAAAGGTCAACATCTCGTAAGTATGCTAAGAACTCAATATAAACAAACTTCTCTACTTTCTACTTACTCTTTACAAAAATATCGACTCAAATATGAGTAAATACCAACTTAATGCATTTATTTTAGACACACAATTGAATGCGACACATGAACCCACTTTTTTAAATAGCTATTTGAACCGTTTTAACAACATCGTCCGAGTTTTTGACCACAATACACGAACCGTGATCCGAATCACGATTCATTGGCGACATGAATTTCTGGTGTAAAGGATAGTTTACGGTTTTATCCAATGAGTCACAAATTCACAATATTTGTAACATTCTGAAGAGTAAAACTACAGGCAGCTGAACAAACAATCGCATCGCACAACTTACAACACATATTTTCGCCACAAAACTAGTGAAATATCGTCCTCAAATAATTCCAAACACGTTTAGAAACCACCTAAAAAATTAACGGTCTGTCTGACATCATTTAGTAAATAGAACTTACCGCGCGAAGCAATAACAGAAATCCTTCACAAAACATGCACAGAACTGTTCATAACAGAATCTAGCCCTCTATTATTTAAATAAAGAGTAGATAATATACACAAACACAGAACTGGGAGCACTGCACTATCGACTGGAATTTGAATATCGAACGTCAAACGTCAACGAATGTCGCGCTAGTGCGCGTGCGCACCGTCTACGGCGGACTGGCGGACAGGCTTCAATCGAAGGCTGTAGCTCTAGAGATGAGGACGCGAGACGTTTGCGTAACCGATACCGATTGGCTCGCTTCAATCGATATAATTTATGACTCGAATAATTTCGATTAAATTTTGATTGTTGTTAAGTGGTAAATGAATTGTGTTACTATAGCGCAATGTTAGTTTCTACAAATATTGCATGGCATAGTAATTTGTAATGAGTTTTTCTTGTAAATTTTCAACTTTCTCATTTCTTTTTTTAAATGAGAAGTATTTAGTTGTTGTCTTATGAACCTTAAATACACAATGAAATTAACTAAAACTGAACAAGGCATGATAGCGGTATTTTTACTTGAATAATCAAAAACCAGTTTTAGACAGTTTTCATTTAATTGAATGTGCAGCGGGGTCAAGAATGCACTACGAATGTAGGTAATTGACCAACTTTTATATACTATGACAGGCGCCTACACGTTTTATTTTCATTTTGCAGCGTCATTAGAAACAACAAGGCATAAACGAAAAAGACGATATACAAAAATAAAATATTTAGGTACTCAAACTCAAACAAAATCATTCTCTAATTCTAAATTCAAAAATTGTTTACGTCACCGAAAAAAAAGTCAAACGCTATTCGATCTAATTTCAAAATATGTAAATTCAAGATGGCGCTTCACTAGTAGCTAGAAATAGCGGCTTACGTTATCACGTCCTCGCAACATCTGCAACACCTGCACACGAATTATCAGCACACATTGTAAACATAATGACAATGCTGAGCTAAATACCTGAATTAAAAGAAGTAAGTAAGTTAATTGTTTCGTTACCTTTCGAGCCTAACTATTTTTACGATAACTTAGATACCTCTGACATACTGTGAAGGAAAGCATTTTGAGGAAAGGACTTATAATTCCTAATTATAAGTTTGAAATCGCAAATCCGCCTTGAGCAAGCGTGGTGATTATGCTCAAACCTTCTCCGTGTAAGAAGAGGCCTTTGCCCAACAGTAGGTACTTATAGGCTGATAATGTGGTGTTGTGAACTTTTTTTTGTGAGGGGAAAATCATCAAATGACTTCTCCCGCCCAGCGCCGGGCGGGAGGGAGTGTCAGACTCTTAGTGACTAAAAACCCCCCTATTCCTTCTCCTGCTCTGGGCTAAGGTCGCGGTGCCTCATTGCGCTTACCCCGCAACCCCGGCGGTGTTGTGAACTTAATATTTTTTTATCTTAATTTCTAAAGACTCACAGAAAATTTAATTGACAGTTTTATTATGCTGGATTAAGCATTGTCTTACAGTTACTTAGTCAGTAAAGAAAAAGTCAACAACAAAAAGTAATCAGCTGGAAGAATCTCTCCTCAATGCCTTAACATATGAACTGATTATCACGGCTAAACAGTATTTAGGTACCTCTATTACGAAACTGCACCATAAACATTTGAAAAACAATAATAATACTTAACAAGCTAACAATAAAACACTCATTGTGTTTATCTCATTGTTCAAAAATTAGATTTGAATTAATGAAGGCATAATGTATATGAACGACAAGTTGAAATCCTCCAAGGTAACTAATGTCAACTTATCGCCAGCAAAAATGTGAATGTTGTATTTAAATGTACAAAAGAATTTTAATGATCGCACACACTAGTGGGTATAATATTTGTATTAATACCATTGTCTAAGTAGTGTGAATTTATGAATGACTGTTTTTATTTGAAACCGACAATTTTATGGAAAGTTTTTTGTAAAATATATGCCAAAAACGATTTACTTAATTTCAGCGTAGCAGTGCCTTGAAAGTGTGAAAATCAGCCGAAAATAAAATTAATGCACAATCTACTCTACATAACAACCAAGTTTCGTATATTATATGTATAACACGCTTCAAAGCAAACAAGAGCGTCTGCAAATATTATACAGAGCAAAGAGGTTGCTGCAAAGCGTTCCAAATCAATTACCACAGACTATGTAGAAATATAACACAATATTTACATTTAGCAACTTACGCAGGTTCGTACTCGTTCGTATGAAGTCAGTAGCACCATAAACTAAATGAAAGTCACGTTTTGTCTCCGCATCGCAGCTTGAGAAATCTCGCAATAACTTCTGATAGGCCAGTGCTACTTTACAAATTATAATCATCTATTGCTAACCTTATTAGTCGTAAACGTTGAATAAACTCAGATATGTACGTGTATGGATAATCGCTTGGAGACAGCACGATCAATGTTGGTGTGTGTTTTGTATTTTTGCGTTAAGAAGTGAAAATGAAATCTAATTAAAAAAGAAATAATAGGAACTCGTAAACGGACCTTTGACTTTGTACGATGTCAATATTTTTAAGCAAAAAAATATTAAAACAGAATAACTGATCCAGAAGAGCACACCATTATAATGGAAAGCGCTATACGGATCTCCAGATCCTTTAATTTTAATTTTGTCTGGATTTGAAAAAAGAGAGATCCTCTGTTTGTGTGTACCTTGATTTTTTATTAAATACTTTATTTAGGCTTTATGTAAATTAAGCTTCATCTTGTTTTTCACAATTGATGTGTAAAAGTGCTGTTTTTTGGCCTATTTGCAAAAATAAATTCATTTTTTCAGTATACGTTGATGAACAGAAATGCTGTTTTATAGTCTGTTTACAAAAATAAATCCATTGTTTCATTAGTCCAATTTTAAATTGAAACATAGACAAACAAGAGTTCTAAATACAAAGTTGAAGGTTAAATTAAAAAATAATAACATGCATGTCTATGGGCGATGCTGCGCTAACAAACAGCGGAGGTCAACAACATTTTGATAATTGTATTAGTTTGAAACTATGTTTGTGAATAAAAACACGTGGGCGTTGAAATTTGAGAATGATCTGTTTTGGAACAAATTATCGAAATACTGTGAAAATGTATTGGTCTTTTAAAGATCTTTGATGTTGACAAGAACCTTAGATATATCGTCAAGAATATAAATATTATACAAAACGATGCCGGGGTCACAGGGTAAGCGCAATGAGGCACCGCAACCTTGGCCCAAAGCAGGAGAAGGAACGAGAAGTTTTAAACCAGTAAGAGTCACTTCTCGCTTTACCCTGGGCGGGAAAAATCATTCGATGACTTTCCCCTGACAAAAAAAAGCCTGGACAAGGAGACGAGAGTAATTATATCAAGCGTTATGCAATATGGTTATTAGTGATCACTAATAATAGGTATCAGTGACTGTGGAATAATTCTAGTGCACTATGGTCCACCGCCTGGACTCCGATTTCTTTATTAAGAAGTTTGATGGAGGTTTGCTGGAGATTCTCACTACGATGAAAGAATTCCACATGAAATCACACCCACCTTATGTGCTCTTTCTTATCATTTGTGTATAAATCATTTTCAATTATTAATCATTAAATTATAATCCTCGCTTAATAGGTTGGAGCTCGCAGTTTTATTAGTTGAGGTTAACAACGGTGCTGCCAAATGTATCGCAGTATATTAAGTCACATAATTGTGTAGTTACACAAAGTTACGTAGAAACTGATTTGGATTCTGTGTAACGACTTATTTTACGTTTCAAGATAAAATATAATGAAAACAACCAGCTATTCATATGCTATCATACATTCACGGATGCAGAAAATATGTATAATATATAGTATTTCATATGCTTAGTTACAATAAAATACACATTCGTTGTAAAAAAGAGTGTTTAAGAATTAATACAAAAGTGTGAGTTGAACTCTATTAAAGTGAAATCACAACCACAGAAACTTTGATAATCGGCCTTACGGGTAATAGAGTTTCGATTTAACAGATCGGTATCAGTATCAGGTGTTAGGGCTAATAGGTACTTGAAATCGAAGAAAATATTATACAGAAAATATTCTATACTAGTTGCGTCTTAAATATGGAAAGTGTAAAAGAAAAGTTCTCATCCTCATTAGAATTAAATGTTATCTCATTGTACATAATACAGCCGAAACAATGGACATACGACACTTATGTAATTTGTCCGTAATATCTGGGAACGTTATACTACCCGCTAATATAGTAACTAATAGTTATGTAGTAAATAGCATAGTCATGTTACGTGTGTGTTCCCACTAGTTTGTAATGTTAAGTAGCTAAAAATTGTGTGTCTGTCGTGTGAATTTAAAATATCATAGAAATCAAGAATCCACTGAACAAATGGACAAATCTTTTTAGGAATATTGATTTTCTGAACTATATTTCAAGATTGGAAAAGGACATAGAGTAGAAAAGAGAAATTCTTACAATCAATTCACGACCAAAAATTTAATGAGTGAAGCCGCGGTGTGAACCTACTATAAAATAGTATAAAGTAGTAAGTAATTAATATGAGAATCTTGAATGACAGCTGATGTTAGTTACTTTCTAATAAAACGAAATTATTTCGAGAAATTTGATAAACTGCCCTTTCATTTGCTTTGTCCCACGCTCGGAATCTATGAACATATAAATATTAACTGACAGTGTATCTATCTACATATATAAAACTCAAATGTGACTGATATAGTGATCTATCAACGCACAGCCCAAACCACTGGACGGATCGGACTGAAATTTGGCATGCAGGTAGATGTTATGACGTAGGCATCCGCTAAGAAAGGATTTTGATTAATTTGATCCCCAAAGGGATAAAAAAGGGGATGAAATTTTGACAGTTTTAAACCGATCGGGCTGAGACCTTGCATGCATAAAGCTACTATAACGCCTACGTTATGCGTACCTATGTTATGGGGATAAAATAGGGGATGAAAGTTTGTATAAATCTTCTTAGATTTTCGACTGATTGAGCTGAAATAAAAGTTGATGAAGATGAGGCCTTAATTTTTAAAACACGCTAAACAAATGTAAAGCCGCAAAAACTATACCTAATTAATAATAATATTTCTTAACGCGAGCGAAGCCGCAGGCAAAAGCTAGTTTCAAATATACATGTATCATAATAAATATATATTAGTTAAGTATAGAATATGTTATCAATTTTATAAGCATTTAGATGTACATTTCCAAACGAAGAACGAAAGAATATATATTTAAACGACGAAAAAATACATATACTACTTATATTTCATTTAGATTTTGCTGTAAATATTGTTTGGGATATATGTATCAGTAATGATTACGAATGATATTTATACAAAACATGATGATAAATATAAGACAGCCATGTTTTGGAGACGAATAAACATGAAAAATTGTAAACTAGTAAAATTTAAAAAAGCTAAAAACCAAATCGTGTAGTAGCAACTTACGGAAGTTATTAAATCTTCAAAACTGCTAGAAAAACGAGACAATCTAACCAATACATAATGCAATTCGGTAAAAAAATGATAAAATGATAATAGTACAAGATGCCAGGGTTATTGGAAAGCATAGAAAGTGAACCTGCACTGAAAGTGGCTGCGATTGAAGTGAGATAGTGCTGCCCATGTAACTGTCAATAGGATTTTGAAGTTAAAGACCTTTGTATTAGACTAGGCCTGTTTAAAGGCTTTACTCGCTCAAGAATTTGATTATTTTTGGTTAACGTCTTATTCATCTAACTTTTTAATGAGGGACTCGACTAGTTTCAAGCCTCGCTTGGGGCTCGTATTTATGGACAGCATTGCGCGACTCACGACACAAGCAGCGAACGCGCAGCTAGTATGAGCCCCTAGTTTGGCTTGAAATTAGTCGAGTTTTTCGTGTGTTGTGTGAAAAAGCCTTTTAAAATAATTATTTATTATTATGAATTTAATATGGCATCAAAACTCCTACTAATACAATAATATATATTTAAGAATAAGACAAAAATGTAGAATAAAATTGGGTATGTATGTCTGCGACTTGGCAACAAAGAAAGTTATTTGCTCATCGACGACCTCCAAATAAATATTTAAATTAAAATTAGCTAAAAGTCTAAAGTCATAAGTAACTTACAAACTGTAGTCTGTGTATATCTTAATTATATGGGTTTTGCAAATTATGTTACACAAATCAAACGGAAAAAGGCTCTCTACGCCCAACACAGATAATAAAACCTACTTATTCCCCAAAAACAACAACAAAAAAATAAAACATTTAAATTTCGAAGCGAATGAAAGTGAAAATGTAAGACAAGACTTTGGGAATGGGTTCAACAATAAAGAAGTTAGTGTCAATCAATGTAAGAGAAATGAAAGCATAAAATCGTATCGAATTCCATTGCCTTGAGAAAATGTCAGAATTACGTCACAATCAGTTCCCGCGCAAATGTGAACCAGAGTTGCTGTCACTCATGCGTTATCTTTGCGGAATTTATTGCTAAACAAATATAATTACTTAATCCTTTCCGTAATTCGGTTGTGAGATGAGAATCTTATGCTTGTACGAGGAAGTTAAATACAATTTTTTGATGCCAACCATAATTAAAGGAACGATAACATGACGAAATATAACGAATGATTTTTGGAAAATTCGTTCGTTCCTAAAACGGACGAAACTACTAATGTGTGAATGAAGTGAAGTAGATCAAAAGATTTAATTTTTAAGAAGCACTAAAGAACATGTCTTATTGAATGACAAGTCGGTTAGTAGTGAATTTAAATCTAACTATTTCTTTGGAAAATATGTTTAGGAGTCTACAAATCCAAAAGAGGAAAAATATCTGTGTGATACCATAAAATATTTTCCTCGTTTCATCAGCAGAAAATGTAAAATTACTAAAGTTCGACGAATACAAAGTAACGTGCCGCGGCCAGTTGGAATGGCGTTAATTAAATATAAAAATGGTTACCCAACAATGCAGTTTGACAAGTTGCCTAAAATGTCATCGATCTGATCTGAACCTGTTCGTCGTAAGCCAAACTGCATTCAACCAAAGGACATTTAATACAAGATTGCAATTTTCCATTAAAATTGACTGTTTGGGTGGCGTAGTAGCAACTCTTTGTGTGATCCACAATTTGTTGTTTCGTATGAAATTATTTGTGTAAACGCAACCTTGTCACAAAGAAAATAGAAATAAAAAGACGTGAGGCCAAGTAAAAAAGTACTATAGACCGAGTAGTTTACTCAGGATGCGTATTTCGGCTTGTGATATTGTGCAAATCTAATTTAATCTTGGACTGTCCGGATTTGGGAAGTATTAATTAAGATATAAGAATTTTTATGGCTTTGCTCATGCATCTGCCTGTACGGGACCAAAATATTAAACCTGCAGCAAGTCCTAATGGATTTTTATAAATATAATTCGGATGTAAAATGAACAAAATGCGCGTTTTGATAGAAAAAAAAAAATATTTGTGTGTTGTGATATATGATTATAAAATTAATTATGTGGTAACGCTAATTTCAGTTCATATAATCTTAAGACTTTTTGTGATGTGTATGTGGAATTGAATGTTTATAAACGCACCTGCTACAAAGAGGAAATCATAGAAAATTTTAAATAAAAAGAAAATGTTCAAAATTGTCCATGGCTGTATAAACATAGCAAGCATTCTTAATTTAAATACAACAACAATTCTAAATACAAGTTTATCTTAAAGTCGTCCATCTTGTTTGAAGTGAACACATTGAATGATTCACTTGGTAACGGGATGCTACTGACTCGGATTCCTTTATTTTTGCAAGCACCATGGCACAAGTTGGCACCGAGCTAATACGTCATAGCGTGCCACTGGACAGTCTCTTTTTGTTGTTAAGGAACTTGTTTATTAGTACTTACCGATGATAATGTTTGCTGGTTGAAAATAACTTATTTATTTTTTTTCATTTAGGGATAATGTTGAGTATAAATAAATCGTATTCTTTTTCTAAAATATATTTATTTATTTTTGTAAATGACAAGCGTGGGAAAGCTATGATTGACAAATGGCTCGACTCAACCGCAGTGAGACCACGGCCTCACAGAAATGTTCCGCCGTGAGTAGCCAGAGGCCCATTCCTTCCATCAAAAAGAATGTACCAAAATTGTTTAATGCTTTAGCACCGCCACAATGTAATTGACATTTAAAATTAAAAACGATCAAAATGGTAAATCAATTAAAGTATATTCTTCAATAAAATAAAATTATTAACATGATACCTACGCAGAAACAAATGACTGCACTTTGTACAGAGTTGCATTACAAGTACCTAGTGCACGTCCCGAACACGATAACAAACTGTAATGGCTAACTAAACCACACTTTAAATAAGCGAATAAACAATACTTGAATCCTATCACAAGCCACTTGAGATGCTCGTCCAAATGAAGTAGCGGGACGCAAAGATTAACATCATCATCACCATCGTAAAAAACAGGTGACGATCTTCTGCAGGCTTTATTATTATAAACATCTTTTTTTTTGTCATGAGAAAATCATCAAATGACTTCTCCCGCACAGGATAAAGCGAGAGAGAGTGTCAAATCTTACAGACTAAAAACCTCCCCGTTCTTTCTCCTGCTCTGCCGTGGCCGCGGTGAACCATTGCGCTTAACCCCCAACCCCGGCTGACGATTCTTCATTGCATCACTGTTTACCACCAGGTGGGGTCGCAGTCAAGCACTTGTTTATTGCAAGTAAAAAAAATTAAGTAAATAAAGAAAACACATAAATAACAAGTTATGTACTATAGCAAATAATACGATAAAACTGAGTATGATTATTGCATCCTGTAATGTATTTTAATTAATTTTATCGTTAACTGGGCAATTACGTTATTAATAAATCATATTATACTGAGGCCTACACATGTATTAAGCGTACCTACTTAATGTGTATTAAGAACTTTTCTTATAAACTAGTGTTGACAACTGCTTGCAAGATATGTCTACCGGATTTATTTACTAACTTAGAACTAATGTACGTAGTTCAGAACCAGGGGAAGTCACGATAAAACCTAGTCAATGAACTTATTCTTCGTACTACATTACAGGACGACACAAACCACAGAAGAGCAACATGACATGTCCTTGAAAACAAATTTTATCAACTCGAATGAGCCGAGCAAAGACAAGCCAATCGGATTTACATCGTGACTTCATTGTGGACAAACGGACACAGAATACAGATACGACAATGATAACGTGTTTTCAAAAAACGTGCGAAATTGCAAATAGCATTAATAAAACTGGTATTTTACAGGTTTTAAGGAGCAAACAATGATTATGCAAGAACATTGCAAAACTTTCACTAACCACCCTTGTGCAAACTACGCCTTTTACTTGTCAAAAGCGAATGAGAAAAAAAAATCGAAAGTGCTCGGTAGATAGCAACGGTGGAAAGGTGATAATTAATACTAGTAATTCATACTTAGTTAGATCACGTAGAAACACGTCATTGGGTGCGCGCGCGACACGGCCGACGAATCACAATCAATCGTTTGAAGTATATCCTTGCGCAGGAGTTGAAAGCTAAATGTTTTAGTACATTTTGCAAGACAATGATCGTAACCGCGATCGTAACGGACGATGTCCTGCGCATACCTTATTTGATGTTTAATGTGTTTAGTTTATAGCATACTAGTTTTCAATTGCGGTATCGCTCGGGTGGTTTTTTGTGGCGTATTTTTTTTAGTTTGTTTTAATGTGGGAAAGTCGTCTGTTTACTCTGTCTCTGACTGACTAAAAACCACTCCGTTCCTTCTCCTGTTCGAGGACCAGGCTGCAGTACATTGCTGTAATAATACACAATCCCGGGTACTTCATTATACAATTTAACGAGGAAAATAGTCTGTATAACTAATATTATAAACGCGAAAGTTACGATGTTTGGATGTTTGTTACTTAATAATAACGCCAAAACGGCTGGACCGATCTGGATGAAACTTAAAAAACAGTTTAGAGAGGCGAAAAGCAAAAACCAGATTAAATTTCCATCAGTAAGGACAACAACGACGTATGAACTACATATTTTGCCAAGAATTATGTGATAGCTGGCAACTTTACTGTCTTCAGATATTCATTCTTTTTGCGTATAGAGTTACATTTTATTGTGTATTCCAACTTCGTATGAACTTGGCGATAAAAGTTATTTTATTAATAAACGTAGATTGCTATGAACTTTGCTCTCAGCATGACACGGAAGTATATACCTATGTATGTACCTACCTATAAGGTTATTCAACCCGTTTAATAGGTGAGTACATAAGAAAAAAATATATGTACTGACGAATCAAGTTGAGCCAAGAATGTTGATTTTGTTAGGTGTTTAAAAAGAGGGGAGTTCCTTGTTTTTGTTCGAAAAAGTTATGTAGGTACCTAATACATTATAAAGCACAAATGTTTACGACGATTGATGATGTATAGTGATATTTAGAACAAAATCATGAGATATGGAAGAATATGTTTATCATCACTAATTGTATGATTGTTAGCACACCCACGAAACAGGGGAAAATTTTACGTAGTATAAGGCAACATTAAAACAAAAACAAAATAAAATATATTTTATCTCCCCTTCTCTATGAATAATATAATTAAACGGTTTACCAATATTATATAAAAAGGCAAATGAAATAAAAAAAAAATCTAATTTACATACACATGTTTGCAAGACCTCGGTGATCAATTCGCCATCTTCTCGGACCTCGCATCATGTATGTATCTGTGCCTAAGGACAGTTGAGGCATGTCACCATTGAATCAAGACATTCACCTAATTACACATACAGCCTCCTTAATTTCCTCTACATTACACAATCGTAAGAGTATATCATTTAAAAAAAACATAATTTTAGATCAATATTCTTATTGCATATTATGTACAAATGTGAAAAAGTTTGTACTTCATCATACCTTATGGAGAAGGCATAGACAAGAGACCAAAGCTATGTAAAATATGGTTCTGTATATTTTGTAGCTATTATGACATATATCGTTTAAGTATACATATAAATGGCGATAGTAAGCGTAATAACTTAATAAGTGACATAATATTATTCATAAAAGAAATTTGAATGACTATAGAAAACACACAATAGTAAAACCAGTTTCACACCATTGTAACAGCTGACGATTGAATTCCAATTTCAAAGGTTTCAAAAGAGATCGTATTCGATATTTAAATAATTATCCAATCAGTTAATTCATCAATAGATAACTGTCCGTAGTAGGTACTGTTACAAATGTTATTGCAAAACTCGAGTTAATCACGGTCGCTGAAGAAAATCGATTACGTTCAGATTACAGTGAAAAACAGAAAGAATTCACTGATGACTGTGAAGCACCGAGACAGTTTTTGTCGCTAAATCTGTGAGTTAATTGGTTAGTTTAAATTTATACCGTGTAATTTTTGGAGTAACTGCGAACAGCCTGGCAAGTTGGTAAAATCTGCCAAATACGTTCCAAACTAGAGTTGATGATATAGATATTTTTAGAAAAATAAGAGTTTTTTTCTTCAACATGATTGCTTAGCTTACTGTCAATAGTAAGTACCTACCGGTTATAGTCAAAACTGAAGGGTTTCACCAATTGGATTAAGCGATTGACTTGATTCTAACATAGAATAAATAAAATGAAATTGATGATAATGGAATCCTAAAATTCAACTTCAACATAATTATATCCAGCTGGTGTCATCACAGAAAAATGATTTTAATATGTCCTGTTCTTTTTATTTTGCGGTTTTGGTATAATTAGAAGCACATGTGTTAGTTATCTGTTAAATAAATTAAATTAAATAAAACATTCAATTCTACAATATCAAGCGATATCCTATGAATCATTCAGCCAAAGTTCTCAGAAACAATAATGTAGCCTCTAACTCGTATTTCCGCGTGATTAAGCAATTAAAAAAAACCAAAGCTATCTTTTCTCTTTTAATATTAGGACTCATCAAAGTTTACACAGCCATACCTCTATAACTTTAAAACATAATTTACGTAATCTTACGCAGAAATTAACCTTACTTTCTACGGGTTGCGCAACAAAAATTAGAGGCTAACTTAATTAAATGTTGATCATAAAATATTTGAGAATTGGTTAGATAAAAGGCAGGGTTCCATAAAGCGTGTTACTCCTCCCCTTATTAAAAAAAAAAAAATTATCATTTGACACCTGTCAGATTAGAAAAAAGTAGCAAAGATAAAGTGTTTCGCGTCTGACATGTTCATTAGTATGCGCAAACATCAGCTACTTAATATCTAGTTGCATTAGGTTAAAAAAACATTTATCACTCATATGATTTCTTATAAACATTACTTGAGACGTGGCAACACCGCTGTAGAGGCCCCAAGCTACATTTTATTGAGTATTTAAAAGAAAAGGAAAACTGCTCAACTTGCGAACCAAATTGGAGATATTATGTTTGATCATACTTGCAACGAGCCATAAAACAATCACAAAATAATCAATAAACTGTGCCCATTCCATATCTGGTCTATGGGCCTAGTAAATATTAGAGGTTTTAGATGTGGGAGAGCTATGCTTCGGCACGAATGGGCAGGCTGGACCAGAATTATAGGACCTGGCCTCACAGGAAACTAGCGTGAACAACGATTGCATTCTGTTTTGCAATGTAAGTGAGGTTACAGAAGCCCAATCCTATCCTTCAATTCCCCGTCCGATTATCCCCAATCCTCAAATTCCTAAAAACCTCCAAAGGTTTGTGCCTTTGGAGGTTTTGTCTCTGGTGTTGCATGTGCATGGGCAACGCCGATTACTTACCATCAGGTGATGCGTATGCTCGTTTGCCGACCAGAAAGAAAACAAGAAAAAACCAAACCGAAATATAGTTAAAAAAATATGAATGTCTTAAAGATTTTTTTGTTCATGGAACAAAACCATGATTATAGTAGGTTTTAACCTTATTAATGATCGAAGGTTTTAACGGTATATTTGCTAACAATTTGGCATAACATACAAACATCCAATAAAAAACAAAACAGAACATTAATATTTTTTTTTACATTTTTAAGGTGCCAAGTAGGTCTTATTTGCCGTCACGGCACTACACTCCACTGTCGTATAAACCAAACAGATGTTAGTTGCGAGAGGCGAGTGGGGACTCAACAACGGGTATTTAACCTTATAATGTTTTTCGCGATCACGTCGCAGGCCCGCGACTAACATGCTCGCTTGGAACTTTATGTATAAGTATTTTTATGATGTACCTAGACATAGGTATTAAAGTTTTACTTCTTTTTAAGTAATGTTTTGAAGAAAATGAGACAGTTCTGAAGATTGTTGTAACGTTATTTTTCTCTAACATTCAGGTTTTTATATGAAATAATCCACTTATTTTCCTTTATGATATTAGTTCCATCAAAATCTCCATTCATAGCTTATAAGACACGGCATTAGATCTTGATCACCACGTTGTAAGTAGATAGTTGTTTCACGCCGGATTTCTTTGAGGTCGTGATATCACTAAGATCGAGTCTGCCCATTCCCGTTCTCCCATACTAAATATCTAAATCTATATTGAAACATGAATATTCAAACATGACTAGAAAGACGTAATTTTAAAACAAAATATGTGCAAAATAGATTTTATATTATAAATTTCGTGCGACATACTAAACTAATTAGTTGTGTTTAACAGTTAACTCCTGTTGACTAGTTTCAAGTCACGCTTGGAGCTCATATTTATGACGGGACGCGGCGAACCAATCAAGTCACGTCTAAATGTTTTCAAACTTAAGACTTGCTCTCGAATTACATTCAGTACGCGGAATATTTTAGCAGAATGTTATTCATGACCTTTTTTAAACAAAATGTCGTATACCGTTAACATACCTACATCTATTCTGATATTATATAGCTGTAGAGTTTGTTTGTTTGAGCGCGCGATTCTCCGGACCTACTTGTTTGAATTGAACAATTCTTTTTGTGTTTATATAGTCCATCTATCGAGGATAGGATAGAAAACATAACGCTAAAATCTGTAGGAGCCGAGCAGCGGGTGTAACCGCGCGAGATTAGCTAGTACTTAAAATACAAAGATTAATATTGCTTAACTTAGAACATTCTTAAAATAAAATGCCTGATTTCTCTTGAGGCTTATTGTGACGACATTGGGCTTTTGTTAAGAAATTGTTAATTTTCAATTACAAATAATGTTTCTGTGGTAGTTTGTTTTGGAAAAATAAGTAAAATTCTTCCATTGGTTATTATTATTACTCTTGGCATACTAAACGTCTTTAAGCACCTTCATTCCTGATAAACATACATGGCACATAGAACATATACATTACGTTCTAAATTCTTTAGCAGATACATAGTAGATAATTTTGGTATCGTGAAACCGGCCCTGGAGGCCCTGGATGATTTTCCCGCCCCAAAAAACCCCGATATATTGACCTTGAAGATAAAAGGTATACATTAGGTAGGTGGTATCCAATCACATTAAACTATTGATATGTGAATCGATTTCTGTTTTCTAAGTGAAATATTAAATTGTTATTTGAACACAAATCAAAATCGTTTGAAGAAGTTACAAGTCTGAATATTTTTAAGCAAAAACCGACATATGTATGATTTCCTTGCACACTATCTGCAAAGCAATTACGCAAACATTATGGTCAATATAAGAACTGAAACTATCATCATTATATCAGTATGCATTCAAAACAATTAATGATGCAATTGAAATCTAAGACTGCAGTACAAACCACTTTGTTCTTTAAAGTAAATAAGTTAAAACTCTTTTTAGCTTGTGAATATGGAAGCATGGTAGCTTTGCGTATGCTCCTGCGCATGGTCACAACGTGGTCATTAACCCCAACATGGCTGTAAATACACACTGTTAATTCAGTAAATTAGGAAGACTGTAACAAAGAAAAACGAAAGAGGTTCTATATTTTTTAATTGCAGATGTCACGGAGGATATAAATAAATATTGAGGGCAGACATCAAAATTGAAAGAGTTCCGTACTTGTAAAAAAAATATAAAAATAATATGGGTTTTGTTTATTTACTGTTATGTGGCTTTTATGGCTAAAACGTAGGTACATAAGTTCAGTATATCAAAAACGCCCAAGGGTTATTCGGATTCAAGCAAGAATTCCTGAAATTACGTTTTTTTTTAAATTTCAAAATCATTTGTTTCCACAAAACCTTAAACAGGTTTTTTTGAAACGTCAAAATAGTAAGTCTGTCAGTCAGGTCGTCAGTGGAGCTAGGTGGCTAGGTATGGGAAAAACAAATAAATAAAATGTTGGGTAGCCTTAAATGGGGGTTTTAGTATTACTTGCCATAGTGCAAACGTAATATATAATCTATCAAAATTTCCACTCTAGTTATCACGGTTTACAGTTCATGAGATACAGTCTGGTGACAGGACAGACATACGGTCAAACGGGCAGAGCAGTCTTAGTAATAGGATTCCCGTTTTACTCTTCGAATACGGATCACTAAAAAGATAAAGCTGCAAAATGCAAAACAGAACAGTCTCGTTCTAATTAATAAAAAGTGCAGAAAGGAATAATCACTACATAGTATAAAACAAAGTCACTTTCTCTATCCTGGTAATATATATGATTATGATGTCGTTTTTTAAAAGATAAAGTGATTAAAGAGGAGGCTTTATACATACCTATGTATACCACATTGAATAGTGAAGAAATTAAGTATCAGTATTGCACCCACACAAAGCTTAGGGATTTCGCCAGTAAGATACAAAAGAAATATTGTGTCACAAAACGGAAGCCTCTCATATAAGTGGAACAAAAGGCAATCGCCTTTTAAATGAACATTAGCATAATTACACATTACTATGTTTTTATAAACATATTGACGCGAAAAATAAACGACCTTAATTCTACTAAATTGTATGTCACTTTTTTCAATGCTCGTTTGTCAGTCGAAGAACGCAAAAACGGCTAAACGCATTTAGATGAAATTAGGCGCTATAAGCTGAAGATTAGTTGCGATGGAGAACGTTTTTGGTGTTGCTCTGTGTCGTGTGGATGATATAGGACATAAAGTCAAGGCCCATAAGGTCCAAACATGCAGTTTTTCTATTCAAAACAAATCATTTATACCTTTTTGTTTATCTCACAATAAATATTTATTAGACGCATTACTATTGCATTATTCATTGTGAATGTTTTATTTTGTTGTCTGCAACTTGTACTGAGTTTTATTACGCTGCGTCTGCGCAGACATCCGGCGAGAGCCAATTTGATGGTCGATTGCGTTGATCACTTCGCTGATAGATTGGTCCTTTGATGTCCGTATTTCATAATGTAAGTTCAGTTAGTTAGCTGATAAGTTAAGGTTTTTGAACCCTTGTTTTACAGTTAAAACAGTATTCATTGGCGCACTCACCGAAAGGCACGAGAGTGAATGTGTGCGCTGTGAATGAAATCAATTATCACCTTCAACAATTGGGTTATTTATTGAAATTATTTTTAATCGTGACATGAATAATAATTAATCAATTCAACAAAATTGCAATCGACTTTATAAAAATCATTTATTTAATAGGTGATAAATCAGTGTTTAATTGATTTCAACTTAGAAACAAATACTTACCTATATTGATGTGATTCCAAAATTGAATTTTAAATCAATCTCTTTGCGACACTGATGAATAAAATACTTCTTTTAAATTTAGAACACTCGTTTCAATTTTCAAATTGTTCTAGAATCTTCAACCGAAGACAATATTTGTAATAAATTCGTATTTGTATTAATATTTCAATATTTTATTACCACATAACCTATAACAGTTCACTGGCAAACACCAACATCTTGAAACAACGACCAAACCCGAACTATTAGTTCACAATTGACTGCAAACAAAGCATTACGTTTGTGTTGTCAATTAATGTGTACTTACAACATTGTCAGTTGATTAAAGCGTTCAATGAAAACAATAATAAAGACAAATGACTAATACTAATAATATGAAGTAGCAACTACATACTTAACTTTTAATATTATACAGGTGAAAGTTTGCAAGTATTGATTGGTGTTCCTTACCTTTTTACGGAATAACTACTGAACGGACCTAATCAATATCTTAGCCTCGCGCCCGGCCTTATTAGCGCGGGTCTGCTTACGGCGAGTAAGAGTAGCTCGCCGCCCGACCAGAACCAGACCCGAGCGGACGTCGCGCGCTTCAATAAGCCAATTGTTATTTTTGTTGTATAAAGTGGAGATTTAATAAAACTTTTGTAGTACAACAGACTGTCTTTTATTGATGTCCACAGAGTAGTAACGCCATCTTAACCAGAGAGAGGGATTGAAATTTAACATAGAGTATACATACAAAACATAGACAACTAATATCTCAATACCCCTACTAAATTCAAGCCCTTCATCGGCTTTACATAGTAACAATTTTAATATTCGCTACAATACAACACATTTATATAACTCTACTGCACAAGTACAAACTAATTAACAAGTTTTGACATTCCAATATTATTTCTCATAAATATAAATTTATCTTTAGGCAAAGCCTTTGTAAACATATCAGCATACTGACTGTCAGTGGGTACATAGTTTAGACTAATAACATTTTCATAGTATTTTTCTTTTATGAAATGATACTTAACATCGATGTGTTTGCACCGCTTATGAAATTCGCTGTTTTTAATCACATTTATTGCACTCTGATTGTCAATATTAATGCACACGGATTTTTGAGTAAATTTACCTATATCACTAAGTAATTGTCTAAGCCACATGGCTTCTTTAGTTGCTGCACAAGCAGCGATGAATTCGGCTTCTGTCGTGGATAAAGCCACAGTAGGCTGACGTTGAGATGACCATGTGACAGCTGCTCCACTTTTGAGGAAAACGTAGCCAGTTATAGAGCGTCTCTTTTCTAAGTCATTAGCAAAATCTGAATCGCTGTATCCAATTAAATCATTACTGTCAGAGTTAGATATGTAGCAAATTCCATAACTTTTTGTTTCTTTCAGGTATTTAAATATTTTCTTAATAGCATTCCAGTGAGATTCATTGTGGGAATGAATGTATCGACTCACCTGGTTGACAGCAAACATTATATCAGGTCTGCTCACCGTAGCTACATGTATCAGTGATCCAACTGCTTCTCGGTAAGGATAACTTTTCTTGGGTGCATTTTCAGGTTTCTGCAACTTTACATTCGGATCAGCAGGTATATAGTTGGGATTAGCATTCTGCATGTTGAATTTCCTTAACAACTGATCAATGTATTTGGTCTGATGGATATGAACAAAATTACTGTGTTTTTCAATTTGCATCCCAATAAAATTAGTTACCTCAGAATATACTTTTATTTCAAAGTTTGTTTGTAAATCATGAATTACTGCCATCATTGCAGAATTATTTTTACAGAACAGAAGACCGTCATCAACATAAAGGCACAGGTAACATTTGAAATCATTTATTGTTCCAACGTAAACACACTGATCTGCTTTGCTTTTCTCAAAACCAAACTTATTAAGAACTGAGCTGAATTTAGTGTTCCAGCATCTAGGCGCCTGTTTCAATCCATACAATGATTTTACAAGTTTACATACCATATTGGGCTTGCAGTCTAGTCCCTCAGGTGCTGTCATCAGAATATTTTCCTTCAACTCGCCATACAGGAAAGCAGTAGTTACATCAAACTGAATTATTTCTAACTTTTCTTGAGCTGCAATAGATAATAAAACTCGAATTGAGTCATACCTGACTGTTGGTGAGAATGTTTCATCATAATCGATGCCCTTCTTTTGAGCATAGCCTTTTGCACACAAACGAGCTTTGTAACGAGGGCCTGTTGGTTCATCCTTCACTCGAAAAACCCATTTGCTTTCGATTGGCTTCACATTTTGAGGTTTTTCTACCAATACCCACGTTCCATTTTGTTTATGAGATTCTAGTTCTTTTTCTATAGCACATTTCCATTTCTCAGAATCAAGTGATGTGATGGCCTCATTATAGTTCAGTGGTACAGGATCATCTTCATTACAACACAGGTAACCTTTTTCTTGATCATCTTTTTGTTTTGAAAATAATTCTCTGTTCCTTGGTCTCAGTGTTATGTTAGAATGAGAGGGTACTTCAATTTTCCGATTTGGTAAGTATTCACTATCTGAACCTTGATCAGAGTAGTAGTCAGTACTCTCAGATTGTGATGTGTCTTTAGAGCTCTCAGATGTGTAATTGTCACATGGTTCGGATGATGAGTCACACATTGAGCTTTCCTGCGACAAAACCTCTGAAACATAATTTCTCTCTATTGTAGTTTCAAGAAAGACTGCATCTCTACTTTTGATTACCGTTTTGGAACCAGGAATCATAAATCTATATCCTTTGGTATTGTCACAATAGCCAATGAATATTGCTTTCTGTGCTTTTGGGTCCCATTTTCTTCTTTTTTCTTTTGGGAGATGAATCATTGCTTCACATCCAAATATTCTCAAATGACTTATATTTGGTTTGCTTCCGGACCAAATCTCTTCTGGTGTCTTGTAATTAAGTGACCGAGTTGGAGATCTGTTGATTAGATAAGCAGCAGTGTGTACAGATTCAGCCCAGTATCCTTTAGATAATTTGGCGTTAATTAACAAACACTTTGCTTTTTCAACCAATGTTCTATTCATACGCTCGGCCACTCCATTTTGCTCTGGAGTGTATGGAGTGGTGGTTTGATGAACTATTCCAGAAGTTTTTAGGAACTCAGAAAAATTTGCATTTACATATTCAAGACCATTGTCAGAGCGAAGACATTTTATACTACATTCCAGTTGTTTCTCCACTTGGGACTTGAATTCTTTGAATTTTTTCAGTGCATCAGATTTCTTGTGAAGAAAATAGACAAAAACCTTCTTTGAGTAGTCATCAATTAAAGTCATAAAGTATTTAGCACCACCCAGCGAGCTTGTCTCCATCGGACCACAGATGTCGGAATGCACCAGCTGAAGTGTCTTTGTAGACTTGGTTTCACTTTGTTTTAAAGGTAAGCGAGATTGTTTTCCTTGTAAACATACAATGCATGTTACCTTATTATTTTTCTTAGCTAATTCTACACCTTCTGTGTTGTCTACTAATTTCTTTAGAGTTTCAAAATTCAAATGGCCCATGCGTTGATGCCAGAGGTACATGTCTTGCTTGTCAACATCAGATAAGTATGCATGTTCACTTTTCATGTCCAGCCTGTACATATTATTGACTAAGCTTGCCGTTGCAACAACCACATTGTTTTTGTTAAATATCAAACAGCCTTTATTGGTGAATTTTACCTGACCTCCGTTTTTTATAATCTGACTGACTGATAGTAAATTTGTTGCTAATTCAGGTACATACAAAACATTTTGAAACAGAATTTTGTTGTACTGACCTTTATCATTGCACACATTTAATGTTAACTGACCAGCACTGTAAACTGATAATGACTTGTCATTTGCAACCTTTATTGTTTTAATAAGTGCCTCTTTCTCATGTTGCAATATATTTCTATGTTTGGTCATATGCACTGAAGCGCCTGAGTCAATGTACCATGGATCCTGTTCAAGGGTATCTGTTGAGGCTATGAAAGCTGCAGCATAACTTGAACTCTCTTGGTTCTTTTTTGTAGATTTCAACTTACACTCAGTGGCAATATGGCCATATTTATTGCAGTTGTAACAACGAGGTCCTCTTCTAGGTTGTTTCTTGTTACCTTTATTCCTGTAGTTATAGTTAGCAGCAAATGCAGATGTGTCATTTTCACATATTTTAACATCTTGTAGAATTTTAGACTTGACAGAGTCTGCGCTTATTTTCATACCAGAACTTTCAATTGCTATGATCATTGGCTTGTATGTTTCAGGTAGACCGGAGAGCAGCAGTGTCCCGAGCCACTCATCATCCACTTTAAAGCCGATGTTGCGCAGCTTATGAGCCGTGGTCATGATTTTGCTTACGTATTCTTCTACGTTAAGACATCCAGTAAGATTTGTTGTACACAGGTCTCTAAGTAAACCCACGCGGCGTGTAAGCCCAGAGTCGTCAAATGCGTTTGCCAAACAGTCCCACACTTCTTTTGCAGAATTTGCATCTTGGATGTGAACGTAGTTTACGGAGTCCACCAGCAAGATTATCTTTGATTTTGCCTTGATGTCGCGTTTTGAATCGATAGATATACCGGGCGCATGTTCGACACAGTCCCACAATTCCTCGTGTTGGAGATATGTTTTAACTGCGAATCTCCATGTGGAATAGTTTTCCCGGCCAGTAAGCTTTTCGATCATTACCAGGGGATTGCTTGACGACATTTCGACACGATGTTTGACGAATATTTTATGATATTACAATCCGTAAAACCAAAAGTCACTGAGAATGCAAATTTTTCACGATTTCTACTGTCTTTTGTTTTACCGGCGCGGCGTACAATATTTTCACAATTTCACTATCTTGTGTTATACCGGCGTGAAATATCTTCACTATATTTATCAGGGCTATACTGGGCCCATAACCTGTTATTTTTGTTGTATAAAGTGGAGATTTAATAAAACTTTTGTAGTACAACAGACTGTCTTTTATTGATGTCCACAGAGTAGTAACGCCATCTTAACCAGAGAGAGGGATTGAAATTTAACATAGAGTATACATACAAAACATAGACAACTAATATCTCAATACCAATAAACCACCACAGACGAGGTCCTACGTGTATAGGTCTGGTGTTTAGCCGGGGTTGCGGGGTAAGCGCAATGAGTCACCGCGGCCAAGCCAAGGCCCAGAGCAGGAGAAGGAACGGGGGGTAATCTACGGTAATCTATCTATACTTACAATAAATCTGTAGAGAGGTCAATTCTGTACATTCAATATATTTTCAAACTAACTAAAAGGGGGTGATAAGTGATCGATGCTTGCCGCTGGCGAAAGCTAGCTAGTAAATAAGAGTCTGACACTCCCTCCCGCCCGACCCTGGGTTTTTTTTGTGAGGGGAAAATCATCAAATGACTTCTCCCGCCCAGGGCCGGGCGAAGTCTCAGACTCTTACTGACTAAAAACCCCCCTGTTCCTTCTCCTGCTCTGTGCCGAGGTCGCGGTGCCTCATTGCGCTTACCCCGCAACCCCGGCTGAACATCAGCCCTTTAGGGCCCCGTCTGTGGTGGTCTAATGGCTCTTTGAGGCGCGCGCGGAACGATACGCGCCGTACGCTCGGGCCTGGTTCTGGTCGGGCGGCGAGCTGCCCTTACTCGCCGACCGCAGGCCCGTGCTTACGGTGGCCGGAGATCGTCCCTTGATCCCCGACGCCCGTAGTGTCGCCAGTTGCGGCTGCTGGGCGTGAGGAGGAGGATTGCTCCCTCACGCGGGCCGCATCTCTCTTTGCGAGCATGACTGCTTCACAAAAGGAGGAGACGGCGTCCCAGTTCCTCTCACTCCGCACCATGGCCTCGACTAAGGCCAGGCGCGAGAGGTCGCCGCCGCCGATCACTTCCCTGCCCGACCCTGGGTAGGAAATTCATTTTTTCCTGCCCGACCCTGGGTAGGAAATTCAATTAATAACACGTAGGCTAATTTTTATCCTGGAACTGCGCAAAATGACTGGCAGAAACTAAATAATAAATAAATATAGTAAAGTAACATACAGGCTTTGACACTGGCTAGGCAAGTTACTAGGTAAGCTAGGCTAAGCTATCTGGGGTACCAGTAAGGAAGTCTTGTTCTTAAACAATTGAATTGCGTAGAGAACCAACAGAACGTCACAGATGGGGCCCAACAAGGTTGATATTCGGCTGGGGTTGCTGGGCAAACGCAATAAGGTACCACGACCTCGGCCTGGAGCAGGAGAAAGAACGGGGTGGTTTTAAGTCAGTAACCACCGGTTTCCGAAAGGCCGATCAATGTTAAAATCAATTTAATCTCTTGTCAAGTCATCTGATTGGTTGACTGAATTATCAACAACCAATCAGATGACTTGACAAGAAATTTAACAGGAGATTAGTTAATTTTAGCGTTGACAAGCCTTTCAAAAACCAGGTGTAAGAGTCTGACACATCTCGCCTCATCCTAGGCGACACAAGTATAGGATGATTTTCCCAACTAAAAAAAAACTGTTGAGAATTATTTTATGTGAACTGTCTAGATCGGATGTCACGAAATATATGTATATGTATATCATGCGTATAATATTTGTCATGTTTGTATGTCGATCGCAAGTCGCAACATAGTCGATGTTATATTATATATAAAAAAACAGATAACAAATCAAATGAATGTAAATATCAACACATTCATATAATATGAGTACATCAGTGTCTCATTGGTTGATTGTGGCGTATTAAGTATATTTCCAGATTTCCAGTTATGTATATTTTGAGAGGGGAAAACGTCAAGTGACTTCCCACTTAAGTGTGGCGAGAGGGAGTGTCAGACTCTTATTGACTAAAAAAACCCCTCCTTTCCATCATTGCCGGGTCACCTTATTGCCGCTTACATTCTCAACCCCGGCAGAATTCTTGATTGAATTGGAATCTATACTTATTAATATTATAAAGCTGAAGAATTTGTTTGTTTCAACGCGCTAATCTCAGAAACTGATGGTTCGAATTGAACAATTCTTTAGTGTTTAATAGATCATTTATTGAGGAAGGCTTAGGCTATAAAACATCACGCTCCGATCTGTAGGAACTGAGCAGCGGGGTCAAACAGCGCGAGAGTAGCTAGTAATTTAAAAGAATTAAATAACACAAAAATAGAAAGAGAAAAGCTGGTTAGCTTGTCTCTTTTTATCTTTGTAAAAAACGTTTTCATCTAGGTACATGGTTATGTACCTAAATGAAAACCTTTTTTACGCTCAATCAACTCCTGTGCTGATAAGCGATAGCACAGGTCTCTAAAAATTAGTTGAAGTAAATAAAATGTGGATAGAGCCTCGGGCAAAATCTAGTTAATCTATAAATAAAACAGTAAAAGAAAGTTCATTAAAACAGATCAATGATGCGCGCGCACGTTTTTATTACGCAACCGACTCCAAATTGAACGAAATCAAACTGGGTACCTATAAATCAATTCTCCAAACTTTTCACATTCATTAAGGCACTATTTGCTGGTTCATTTTAATTGAAGTAGATTGAAGATAAATAAATAATTTGAGGATTAAATTAAATTATATTTAATTTTATACAAAACCACTTTTATTGTTACCGATATGTTCTTTTTGTAAATAGCATATACCAAGGTAAACGTAGTGTTCCTGTAAATAACCTTCTTCCTGTGTTTATCCTAAGATCCAAACACTTGAGGTTGATACAAACCTCCTTTTTAATTTTTTACATTTTCTTCGTTCACAAGTTATCTTATAGGAAACCTTTTATTCTTCACACAATCCATGCACAACAGCACTTTTAAACATCAAAATTATATACAAAACTGGACAAAGCTTTTTCTATCTGACTACTTTGAGTAAAACTGCCGAAACGAACTCAGAGGAGGAACTCCTTTAAAAGTCCAGAGAATGTTAAAAATAATGTGTGCGAAGGTAGGTAGGTTTACAAACGATAGTATTAGGAAGTAGTGTTTAAGGTTTATTAGCAATTGTTACCGTTATTTTGAGAGCTGTCCTTGGACAAACCCACACGGACTGGTACCGTTCATAATAAAATCGACAAGACACTCATAAACGACAAATACTAGCTCTCTTTGGACGAAAATATTTGAATTGAGACGCATAAAATATGAATAAAAAAGCTCCAGGGAGAGAATGCTGAAAAACATAGCAAACTGTATGTATGTGGGAGAGCCATGCTCTGGCACGAATCGAACGGCTCGACCACAGTGATTCTAAATACCAGCGTTAACAAAAACCGTGCGTGTGACCCACGTACCCAGTAATCAAATCATCAAGAAAAACAATAACCTATGAAAATACCGAGTTCGATTTTATTCCTACAACACAAGAATAGTGTTAACCAGTACTAGCAACACCAAATAGGAGGACAGCGGATATGACGTCATATTTAGATTATTTATTTACTGATTAATTTAAATAATTGGTTTATAATTATGTCCTAAGTAATTCGATTTAATTTATTGTATTAATGATAACTGGAGATTTAATCACACTAGAAATAATATTTATTAAACATAAATAACTAGTCACTTGATATTTGATGAAAGTATAAATAAGGTAGGACGATTATTTTTAAGGCATAATTGTTCGTGATTTGAAAGGGACCGTTACTCTGCAAAAATACATACTAGTTGTGATAAAAAGTGTCAAGTGTTTACTTTTATACTGTAAAATCTCAGAAGTGGGATTATCTGGACAATGTCTGGGCCGTATTTACATGGACTCGGTAAACGCAACCGGCAGTGCAACGAAACGACCAGTTCAGATGACGAAATTTTTTTTTCTGATGACCGTCCGAGCGCCGCCGTCAACAAAAAGCGACATGTTGCTCCCAGTGATGCCGAAGTTATTCCAAAATTTCGTCCGGAAGATAACAGTAGCAACGTGGTTGGTTGGCTCCATAAAATTGACCAACTCGGTGATGTATATGGTTGGGACGACACTGACCGTACATTCATTATGCAGTTGCGCTTACGTGGTGCTGCGCGTGACTGGTATGACGACCTGGAAAACTATGATTTGACATGGGATGGATGGAAGGAAATGCTACGCGTCGCGTTTCCTCGATCCATCGACTATGCAGACAAATTAGAACGCATGATGGCCCGGACGAAGGAGGACAAGGAGTCGATGACTAAGTATTATCATGAAAAATTGTCGCTTTTAAGAAAATGTTGTATCAACGGGACAGATGCTATTTCATGCATAATTCGGGGACTGCCTATAGAGTTACGAGCGAACGCTAAAGCATATAGCTGTGAAACTCCCGAGCAACTCTACTTTGGCTACCTGTCTTCACTAGAAAACTTCAAACGGGTAGAATCTAACTCTTCTCGGAAGTCTACGTGGAAACGGGGCGGTTCAGGTGGTGGTACTACGCAAGAGTCTTCATCATTAAATCAATACCAGCCGAAGATATGCTACACGTGTCGCCGTCCAGGTCATGAAGCCAAGAACTGCAGGCAACAACATCTTTGTACCAATTGTGGACGTAGGGGACATAAGATTGAAGAATGCTGGTTTGCAGCCGGGACATCTCAACCGCAAAAGGTTAGTCAAAATAGCCACGTGCTGCATATAACCTATGATATCTATCTTGATTATTATAAAAAGACTGTCGACATAAATGGTCACCAACTTATAGCGTATATAGATACTGGCAGTAAATTGAATATACTTACTATCTCACAAGCGAAGAAATTAAAAGTTAAGATTGAGCCTAGTACTATTATCATGAGAGGCTTTGGTGGAGCTTGTGTAAATTCACTCGGTTCATGTCAATTAAATGTATTGATCGATAATGTAACTTTGAACGGTGTAGTTGAATTAACGGACTATATTTCATCGGATATTGATTTATTGATTGGACAATCGATGATAAATAGTAAAGGTGTAAGTTTAGTTACCTCTGATTCGTCGGTAAGTTTTGTAGAAAGTCAAATCGTACAGAGCGCATTAGCAAATATTAAATTACAACAGTCTGACTTTATTGAAAAGTTTTCAGTCTATGTAAAACACCAAGTTAATATACCTAAACAAAGTCAATCATATATTGAAGTGTATATTAATGACAGTCTAATAAGCGGAAAAGAGTGCACATTCCTAACACGTACAGTATGGGTCCAAATCGGTAATATGTCTTATTTAATACCGTCAGCTATCATTAATTCAGACCATTCCTATTTAAAAGTAGTAAATTTAGGGTTGTGTGATTTGATATTTCATGATAATCAGTTAATAGCAAGGGCTGAGCTAGTCACAGTCCCTATCAATATGGAGAAGCCTAAAGTATTTACAGTAGATAATGTAGAGGCTAATAATGTTCAAATTAACCTAACAGATATTAATGTAGGTCATCTCAGTGACATCGAAAATGAACAATTATTAACTCTTTTAAATAAGTATACTCACTCGTTTGCTAGAAGTACCAAAGACCTAGGCTGCACCGACCTTATTAAGATGCACATACATACAGTTAATGATAAACCCGTCTATTGTAAACCGTACAGATTATCACATAAAGAGAATGAAATTGTGAAACAAAAAGTTACAGATTTATTAGAGGCAGGCATCATCAGGGAATCTATGTCTAATTATGCTAGTCCTGTAGTACTTGTTAAAAAAAAGGGAGGTGATTACAGGTTATGTGTCGATTATAGGGCACTTAATTCCATTACTATAAAAGATAGATACCCTTTGCCGCACATTGAAGACCAGGTCAATAAACTTTCAGGCAAATTTTATTTTACGACACTTGACCTCGCCCAAGGTTATTACCAGGTAAAACTTGATGAAGACTCCATATCAAAAACAGCATTTGTCACACCGTCAGGCCAATATGAATTTTTGAAGATGCCATTCGGTTTGGCTAATGCCCCAGCAGTTTTCTCACGCTTAATACAAATGACGTTAGGCAGAGTAGAACAAAACATTGCCCTCTATTTGGATGACATCATGTTACCTACGACGTCCATAGAGGAAGGATTATTGCTGTTAGAGAAGGTGCTTCAATTCCTTAGAGACGCCAATTTAAAATTAAATTTAAATAAATGTTCTTTTCTTAAAAGTACTGCTACTTATTTAGGTCACGAAATCTCGGCTGGTACAATACAGCCAGGTTTAGCAAAAATAAAATGCGTTGCAGAATATAATAGGCCGCGTAACGTTCATGAAATTAGACAATTCATAGGGTTAACCTCGTATTTTAGGAAATTTATTCGTGGTTTTGCACAACTTGCTCGTCCTCTAACAGAATTAACAAAAAAGGATGCCAATTGGCACTGGGGCTCTGATCAGGAAAATGCATTCCTGGCTCTAAAACAGCGTCTAATTGAAAGACCAATCTTGGCTATCTACAATTCTGATGCTAAAACAGAATTGCATACAGACGCAAGTAAGATAGGATTAGGTGGAATGCTCATGCAGTATCAGTCAGATGCTAGTTTAAAACCCGTAGCCTATTTTAGTAGGGTTACAACTAAAGAAGAAAGACACTATCACAGCTATGAGCTTGAGACGCTTGCCGTTGTAGAATCCCTTAAACGATTCCGCATTTATTTAACGGGAATCAAAGTTAAAGTTGTAACTGATTGCTCGGCTTTAAGAACGACCCTTACTAAGAGGGATTTAGTACCCCGTATAGCTCGCTGGTGGCTTACGATACAAGAGTTTGACCTTGAAATTGAGTATCGGCCAGGCGAACGTATGCGACATGTAGACGCGTTAAGCAGAAATCCTGCTACTAACTTGATACTCATTATTGACAATTCTGATTGGTTGATTACTCTGCAATTACAGGATCATAATATACAAAATATCATAAATAGACTTCGTGAAAACCCCGATCCCAATCTTGCTATAAATTACATTGTTAAAGAAGGCATATTGTTTCGGAAAACCGTAGCTGGAGATCGTTTCGTTATTCCAAAGTTAGCAAAATACGGTTTATTACAAAAATTACATGATCAGATCGGGCACCCGGGATTCGAAAAGTGTGAAAGTGCTATCAAGGCTCAGTTTTGGTTCGAAGGTATGACCAGATTCATAAGAAAATATATTAATTCTTGCTTACAATGTGCATTCAACAAGGGCAACTACGGCAGGTTAGAAGGAGAACTCTACCCGATTGAGAAACCTGCAGTGCCCATGCATACTCTACATACTGATCATCTTGGCCCTTTTGCTAAAACGCGTAAAGGAAATTCATATATTCTTGTAGTTATTGATGCATTTACCAAATACGTGTTTGCTCGTCCAGCTAAGAACTGTAGTTCCATTGAAACAATTCGACTACTCAAAGAAATTATATTACAGTTTGGTTACCCAATTAGAATAATTACAGATAGAGGCAAAGCTTTTACCAGTAGATATTTTAAACAATTCGCTGACGAAAATCAATTTAAACATATTTTAAATGCTATAGCCAGTCCGCGTTCTAACGGCCAGGTGGAGCGCGTTAATCGCACGTTACTGAACGGTCTTAATACAATGACGGAGAGTGAATGTACATGGGATAATAAGTTAGATGACATTGTGTGGGGTATCAATAATACTCCCAATGCCACAACTGGTTTTTCACCTTTCAATCTTATGTTTGGCCACAAAAATTCTAGATACCCAGCTTTTCCTTCCCATGTACCTTCGAACTCTGAATTGCAGCTCAAAGAGCTCCAAGCTAATAGGGAAACAGCTAAACTTCGTATCGATAGGAATATGACTGCAATGAAAGCACGCTTCGATAAGAAAAGGAAGAAGTGCATTAAATATGCTGTAGGTCAATTAGTGCTCTGGAAGGGCGGGGTAACTAGAGACTCCTCTTCTGGAGTCACCAGAAAATTAAATGGCCTATATACAGGTCCATACAAAGTATGTAAGGTAGATCATTTATTAGACCGTTACACCATCACAAGTATTAAGGGTATGAAGGGCTATAGAAAATTTAGCGCTGTAGTTCGTGGTGAGACACTTCGACCATACAAACCAACCATGTCTGAAGATGATAGTTCAGGTAGTGATCACGAAGTTGATAGAGATGACTTAATTGATCTTCTAGAAAGTTGAATGATTTTTATATATTTTATCATCTTTTCATAAGCAAGTTACTGTTAAGAATGTGCAACTCTACGAACATGTTATTAATTTATTATATTAACTGTCCTTTAACCAAACAACAAACTGTGTAGCATAATTTAAAAATAACCACATTTTCTGTAAGTTGCTGATCATTAGGCAATAGTGAAGTATTATGCTAACTAATACCATGATTATAATTTAGTAAATTAATTAAATACTTAAACATAGTAAACATAGAGTAGCTACTACAAATATTGTTCTTTTATTTTTGTTCCATAAACACTATTAAAAATCAAGTAACACTGAAATGATCTCGTGTCACTTACAATGACATATAATGTAAGTGCAAATGATAACTAATTAACAGACCTTCGTAGGACAGCTGTGTGATCAAGTCCATTTTAGTATCTGTATGGTATTGCGAGGGATGGCTTTGTGATCAAGTCCATTATATTGCAGAGAGGGCAGCTGTGTGATCAAGTCCAATATCATATAAAAGAGACAGCTATGTGACCAAGTCCATTATACTGCAGAGAGGGCAGCTGTGTGATCAAGCCCAATATAATATAAAAGGGACGATTATGTGACCAAGTCCCATATAACATATATTATGTAGTAAGGACCACTGTGTGATAGCCTCATACATATATAGTATATAGCAAGGACAGCTGTGTGACCAAGTCCAATAAATTGCAGTATGGACGGCTATGTGAACAAGTCCGCTGCGACTAAAAACAACTGTGTGAACATGTCATGAACCCTGTGTATATGTATTTTTCCTGTGTGACATAAAAATATTATATTAGAAAACACATTCAACTATTTTCATATTGTGTAAAGCAACCAGTTACTGCGGAGTATTATTCTCTATTTCAGGATAACGGAGCTGCTTCTGGATGGCGTAACAGCGACCGTGGGACACGGTCTGGGCAGGATGGCCGAGTGTTAACCAGTACTAGCAACACCAAATAGGAGGACAGCGGATATGACGTCATATTTAGATTATTTATTTACTGATTAATTTAAATAATTGGTTTATAATTATGTCCTAAGTAATTCGATTTAATTTATTGTATTAATGATAACTGGAGATTTAATCACACTAGAAATAATATTTATTAAACATAAATAACTAGTCACTTGATATTTGATGAAAGTATAAATAAGGTAGGACGATTATTTTTAAGGCATAATTGTTCGTGATTTGAAAGGGACCGTTACTCTGCAAAAATACATACTAGTTGTGATAAAAAGTGTCAAGTGTTTACTTTTATACTGTAAAAATAGCTAAATGTTTTTAATTACCAGTAGGTATAACCAATTTTTCCGTAAATTGACAAAAACAATAACTTTATATGAAATAAGCAATACCAATTATTACATACTTAAATAGGTACATGAATAAACAATGGAGTTGTCATAAAAAGTTCAACACCCCGAACATTTATCTGCAACCTTTAGATAATTGCTCATAATTACTTGATGATTAGAATCTATTTATATGCTTTACTTCCTGACAGCGGAAGAACCATGATAGTGCATCGCTTAGAACAATCAAATTAATAGGCCAAGGATAGCCCGAGTACAGACGTGGTAACCATACATTGACGGACACGCAAATAGATTATTGTAATTAGCGCTCGCAAACTGATTAGCAGTGCTAATTTATAATCCAACTGTAATTGAAGAATCTGGACTTTAAAAACAAGAATGATCCGAAATTTTGTTTGGAAATAAAGAAACGACATTTGACGAGGAAAGAATATGTATAGTCAAATGTGGTTGTAAAAAAATAAGTTATGAGAAACATGTAAAGACGTTAATAGCATTGGTAACATTAAACATTTTGAAAGTCGGTGACCATGCTTAAGCACGAATGACTCGGGTTGACCGGAGTAGTACCAGCTTAGAGCTTCACGGAAAACTGACCTGTAACAAACTCGGCGTTGTGGTTCGCCGTGTGAGTAAGGTTACCAAAACCATAATCGCCAAAAGGCCGGCAATGCACTCGTAACCCTTTTTGTATTGCGGTTGTCTATGGGTGGCTGCTTTTGGATGGGTTAATTGCTTACCTACAATCAAGTAATCCGTCTGCTCGTTAGTCTTCTTATTACGTAAAAAACTGCATTGATCTGTATTAATTACTTTAAAATAATTATAGAAATATTATTTAAAATAATTTCTTGTAGCACTTATATTTTACAGCCGAGGGACCGCCAAAAACCGGCGGAAACTGTCTTTCCGCGGCACGACTTCAGATAGCGTGTTAAATGTACCTATGTTATAACTAATAACCGCATAAATTGTAGCAGAATTTGCATTTCCTACATGCAAAGTTTTTCTACATGATCGTTCAAGAGATAGATAAACAGCTGACAACACAAGTTAAATGCGTAACTTTGTAACCAAACAACTTTCAGAGCAGTTTGGGAAAGTGTACGGTACTATTAGCGATGCATATATTATTATGCATTTTCCCAGATCTTTGTCGCATTTCACTATATGAGTTGTATAGTTAACAATTCCAATTTTATTTTTTCGCCTGATTCGAGTTCAGGTAGGTAAGACATGGTCCAAAAACTACAGATTATTGATACATTTTTTGACACCTGTATGAAGCCATGTCTGAAGGCAGTTCGATCGATTCGATCGAATAGTTAGTACTGAGGCACTGAGATGCGGATGAATAACTGATGACGAATGATGAATCATTTCCACAGAATAATATTATTTATTTGATACTCCTAATATTCCGATTCCTAACGAACAATAATTGTTATCTGCTTATTTTAATATGCTTAAATAATTCGTTTAGCTAAATAAGTATAGGCATGACCTAGATATTCAGATTTATCACTTAAAACTAGCACGGATATAGTCGTTCAGTCGTGTGTTCTAAATCACTTTGACTAATCTGTTTCCGTTCACTGCCCACCAACGACAAAAAAATCTACTATTTAATTATACGATTTACTGTAAAACCTGTGCCTAAAGGAATAAAGGTTACATACCTAGCTACAATTTTAGTTTTTATTTTTTACATATTTTATGGAATAGAAGGCAAACGAGCAGTCGGATCACCTGATGGTAAGTGAAAAGCGCCGCCCATCCTCACCTTCCAACACCCTCAACATACATACTCAATCTAGCAAAAAAATGGACGGACGACTAAATAGATAACGCAGTATTTTTTTTGAGTAGTAACTCAAAACTTGGACTGCACGGATGGCGCGGTGGCTTGGCAACTGGCTGCCGCGGAACGTGTAGCGATTCCCGCACGGAACAACTCTTTATGTGATTCACAAATTGTTGTTCCGGGTCTGGGTGTGATGTGTATGTAGAATAGTATATTTGTAACCGCACCCACGACACAGGAGAAAATCATAGTGTGGGGCAACGTTTAAAAAAATAGCTTTTGCGCGACTCCGTTCACGTGGAATAGAGACTTTCTGCAGATTTTTGATATAAAAACTATCCTATATCCTTTCTCTTGTTCCAAACTAAGTCTTTACCAAATTTCACAGAAAACGGTTCAGTGGTTTAGGCGTCAAGAAAAGACAGACATACAGACAGACAGAGTTATTTTCACATTTATAATATTAGTTTAGATAACGACTTACTCAGTCTGCTTCGCGACTTCGACGACGTCGCGGAATATTTTCTCAGTAACTTAACATAAGTTTTTTTTCTCGAACAACAACAACAACATTGATACAATCATGTTAACTTGTACATGGCAGCACAAACCATCGCGGGTTTAACAGCGGTATGTCAGAAGCGACAAATCGGTGCCAAAACACAAAATAAAGTAGCAGGTATACAATACATACACAGTAAGAACAAAATAGACTTTCTCGATCGCATTATGACAAGAAGTATCTCTTCAACACTTTTGAGCAGTTTTTTATATTTATTGTCTTACAAATTTCCATAGGCAATTCATTCATAAAACACGGCAGTAAGTCGTTATTTTCAATATCTCACAGTGAACAACTTAACGCAGGCTAGTTCTTAGCAGATGTTCCTGAAGTCATTGGGGGATGCTTATATTTAGCAGTAGTTCTCTTGTGGTTGATAATAACAACTTATGGAAATAAAACTAAAAGGAATCGTCTATAGCTCTGGACTATCAATTTAATTAATTATTATCTACAACAAGCGGATATATAACAGCGGATATTTTCACATTATCATATTACATAGGATGATCACGATTGTTTCCGTCTTGCGTCCGGCCGTCCATCCGTCCAGTCGCCATTTTCTTTCCAATGAATCCATCAACGAAGTTCATTCATCTCTGATGTTGTTGACTGGAGAATGAATTGAACAGTTACATTATTACAGTGCATCGCTTTACTTAATATTTGCGTTCGTGTGCGTTACTTGTATAGCGTGTTACAAGTCATTGATATTTAGTTTGAATCTGATTGAAATTGGAAGACTTAATGAGGATACACTGATAATGTCTCATTAACCAGTTACGCTTGAATTACTTTGAAGGGATCTAACCAAAATATATGAAGTGGAATAAATACACTTTTTACAAATATGTAGTCTACATTTTTTTTCAGTGCATATTACACTAAATGCGGGGTAGGCCCCGGAAAAGATGGCGTGACGATCTAGACGCTTGTCGTCGAGACTGGTGGACACGGTCGAAAGATCGGGAGGTGTGAAAACGAGAGGGGGTGGTCTCTGCCCAGCAGTGGGACATAATAAGTTAGAAAAAAAAATACAATAAGGATGTTTTTTTTAATGAAATTCTATCACAAGTGGTACATCCACATCATCAGCCTATCTGCCCAGCTGCCCGCTAAGCAAAGGCCTCTTCTTAGACGGAGAAGGGGACAGTAACTCAAGTCACATTGGTAATTTAGAAATTAAAATTCGAAATAAGTGTCCGTCACGATGTTTTCCTTTACCGTTTTTCAGTGGTATCCAAATACACTTATTATAAAGTACCTACATATAACTCGGAAAATGTCACATTGGTACTTGCAAGGTTTCGAATCGCACCTTCATGCATGAGAAGCGGTCGCCTTAACCTCCTGGCCACCATGACCGCATGTAAATATGGGGCATGCTTCCAAAACTTGTCGCAAAATACTTTAAATCTAATTATAACACTCGTACTCTAGATACCATATAAATGACATAATATTACATGTGAGTTAAAGTTAAAAATTTGTTTAACGATTGTAATAGCCCATAAAAAAATAATGCTTTTTCTTTCCTACATATTATACATAGGCTTGAGGCTTCCACCCGCAGCTCTGAACGCGTTTAAAAAAATCTCTCCTGGGATTTAAAAACCAGCAGCTTACGAGTATAAAGCGATAACTCGACTAAACAACGCAAATTAGCCTATCGCACCTATTCTGAGTATCGCACTAAGGAACATTGCAGCTATCTATCAGCGAAAAGAATTTTGGTAATCCGACCAGCCGTTCCGAAGCTTATCCCCTACATACAAACTTACAAATACCTCTTAGTATAGATGAAAGCAGTCCTTCTAATGGTCACAATTTCACACATCATGGCTAAATGCCTATCAAAAGGTGATTTAAGCAAGATCGATTGTATTGTTCTCAATATGGCGTCTGTAGAGTATAGTGTAACATCAGATTGTGCCGGCAACCGTTGCTAATTCGAATGCATCGTGTACAAGTCTTGGCACATAGGCTTGTAAAAATACAGTTTTAATATGGAAACTCATCTTGTTTTTAACAATCGACTAGTGTGACATAGTTTGATATGGTATAATGCGCAAATACACGATGTTTTTTTTGGATTTAGTATAATTAATCCGTTACTTTAATACTGTTATTGAAATGTAAAACTATACTTTTTGTGACACATGTGACGTCATAATGTTTTATGTTCTACAGCATATCTAGGTACCTACATACGTATTTCTGACAAAAAATGCTAAATTATATCTAAAATTAAACGCCTATATCATCAAATCGATGACTGAACATATGTTTATATTTATTTTAATTGTTAATTGAAGGCATTGAAAAGTAAAAATAATTTATTTTTCGACCAGGGAACCTTCCTGATATTGTAGGCAGTAGGACAACATACCAGGGAATCACAGTTACCTACTATATTAACTTTGAACAATTGTGATTACCCTTGATTGCGTTAGTGATATTACAACGGAAACTTATATATCTTATTCAAGTTATGCCAAGGGAAAATGCGTTTTAAGACGCTCAATTCTTGTCACAAATAATGAGACCAAAACTTTTCATTCATTCTAAAAAAGTGACACAGAATCATTAAATCATTTGTTCATTTGCAACTCTAATAAAAATGTAATCAAAGTGTATTATTGTTTTAAAGTTGTAGGTAGATATTAGTTAGGAACGGTTGCATTGACTGACCCAAATACTGAACTTGACTAGTACGCCGCTAGGCATGAATCATTATTTCTTATGTAGGTACAATTAAATATGATATTGCAAACAAAATTATTTAACAACTTTTCTTTTATACACTTAAAAGCATTTGCCTTTTTCACATTTTTATATAGACTTGTAGACCTTACACTTGTGGAGAGCCATTCTTGGGCGCGAATGTAGGTGCGTATTTTTTGTGATGTGTCGGCAAATGAGCAGACGGATTACCTGATAGTAAGCAATAAGCGGTGCCCATGGAAACTCGTTTGCCATCGTATCACGTATGGACGTTTGTTTCAGATTTCTGACCACTCTGAATATCAGCACAATATCCTGCATAAGGTACATTCTCAAGTAGGACAAACAGATATGTATGACTTTACTAGTCGGGTTGTTTTTGGTCATTCTAAGGAGGAATTCTTGACATTAACTCCATGTGTTTTTGCACAACATAATCTAATTATTAAACTGTGAAATTATTAGTTTCACGGATCACAGACAAGTGAACAAAGGTCAGATTGGAAGCATTAGAAATTATTACTGCATGCTTTTCATTGCTGTTCACAAATTACGAAATGTGGCAGTGACCTTGTGGACAAAGAATGCTCATATCCGACCGTTTTTTGATGAGGTGAGACTGCTCAGTTAAATCGATAAATAAGTTATGAAAGTCACTTTTATTTTAATTATTTGGTCTTAATAATGTTTTTGCATTCCTTTTAGATACAGAACCACAGGTCAAGCTCCAGCCGGGCTTGCGGGGCAAGCGCAATGAGCCACCGCTGCCCGGCGCAGAGCAAGAGAAGGTCCGTGGTTTTTTAGTCGACAAGAGACTGACACTCTCTCGCCTTACCCTGGGCGGGAGAAGTAATTTGATGATTTTCCCCTGACAAAAAAAAGGTTTCCTCACGATGTTTACCTTCACCGTATGTCAGTGGTGTCTAAATAACCATAGAAAGTACCTCTGAAAAAGTCACATTGGTACTTGCCAGGTTTCGAACCCACACCATGAGAAGCGGGCTCCTTAACATCCGAGCCACCACGACACGAAACACGAAACACCGCGACTCTGGGCGGCAGGAGAAGCCATTTGATGATTTTCCCCTCACAAAAAAAGGTCAAGCTCAGAGTAGTCTAAGCTTAAGACAAGTAAAATGCTATTTGATGATAGTACTAATTCTTATACATTTTATCAGGCCTAGGTAAAAATGAAATGGAATTCGTTCCCATTGAGCATTCATACACATATGTACATATTACCATGTATGTACATCGAAATAGTTATAAGACTATCCCTCTGACCTCTATTCTTGTAACAATTACGCCTAGCAATGTTTTAAACAAATAGCTTCATAACAAGGGTAAGGTCGCCGGCGGGTCTATTACCCAAGCGCTATTGAGGTCGCTTTCTCATTGTATTGTCTCCTTGGTTGCCCCCGCAGTGGTTCCGAAACCTTAAGCCCACATGTGTTAGTCTAATTATAACCGTCGTAGTAGATTTTTAATGAAGCTTCTATAAATAGAACCATTTTTGTGGGATCAGTAAGAATAGACCGATTACTTGATGGTAAGCAATCTGCACCGCCCATGGACAATCGCCACATCAAAAGAGTAAGAAGTGCATTGCCGGTTTTTGAGGGATGGCAGGAACTTGAAAATTAGGGGATTGAGGATACTCCCCTCGTCCTAAATCCTATTGAATTGAAAACTATTGGCCCTCGGCTCTCCGATTATTACTTATTTCTTATGAACTGCATCTTAAGTATTTGTCATAGGTCTAAATACGCACACTTACCCAAAAATCTATAACAAAGTAATAAAAAACACATTTAAACATAGCTTTTTCATACACACACTAATAAACAGCAGGTGTACCTAATAGTTTTGTTTATGGCAGTGTTATGAAAATTTAAAGTACCTCCCTAACATTTCTGTCCAATCTTACAATCTCATTTCGTTAAACAAACACGTAACAATTATACTGAATTCTTGTGAGTTGTTTGTCTGTTCGCTTGTCTATCAGGTATAATTCTGTACCATACAAGGCAGCAAGCCACGTGCGTAGGAAGTAAAATGCTGCTCATCCAAATATGTGAATCGCAAGGTCTCTGAGGTCGACGACCACCAACAATAAATTGTTTTGGTAAAACGATTAAGGACTCTTGACAAAATTAGTTGAATTCGTTAATTGTTTCCTTTCTTTCATGAGGTTTTTATACATGTGGAAAAATAGCTTGCAACCGTATTTGCGGCAGACTTGTGCAGAAAGATTTTCTTGGCAGATTTACAGTCTAATTGAGACTAGCTGATGGAGCGAGTGTTTTAATTCAAATACTTTAAGTAGCAAATCTATTTAAAACTGTTCAGAACTTCAAACATTAAATATTACTTAACTAATGCAATTTTTTTTAATGATTTCAGTCTATACGATGCTAATGAAATAATTCTTTTTTTTTAAGAACCATTGCCAGTTTAAAAATAAACATCTATCTTCAGAACTGTCCCAGAATGCGACAGCTATAGACAAAATTATTGCTATTTGGAAAGTGTCAATTTTACACGCAACAAGCGATTTACATAACGGGTCTTTTGAGTCGCACGATTCGTGTTGTGATTAACCAAATAAACGTGATTTAGGGTCTAACACCGTTAGGGCGTGGGCGAAAAAGTGCAAAGACCGAAAATATATAATCTGCAGTATAATCAAAATCAATCATTTGTTTCTGTGTTGCTTTAAAATTTAAATCTTATGAGAGGACGCCTGCACTGCGGTGCACTTGAACTCTCACAGGCTAGAAATGGTGATAATATTTTTAAGGATAGGTCAGGAAACGTGTTAGTGTATGAGCTGCTAGTAAGCCATCGGCGCCGACGATGGAGACCTGCAACACTGAAGAGTTACAAGAGCGTTGCGAGTCTTTTCGGGGTTAGGGATTGAAGGTAGGAAGGGATGGTAGTGTCGGGCTTCCTGGGTAGTATTCTGGTTTTCTATAAGAACGCGATATCACTGCGGTTAAGCCAAAACACGGCTCTCTGAATCGTAAGTTTTACTAACTAATTGTATAGTAATTAGTTGTTTTCATTGCGTACAATGTTAAAAGGTCTTTCGTCAAGGTGATATCAACTTAAAAATCAAAAATAGGTGCGACTTGATAGTAGAACAGGTTGGTGAGTCACCTGCGTCCAGACAGAAAGGCCAAATAAACTAAGAGTAAACTTGCAGAGCCACTCGCAACTCGCCTAGCGACCATTTTCCGTACAGCGATGAGTCATCGAGGAATTTCTCTGATTGCTACTAAGAATCATGCAGCTGTACCTACCAACTTGGTAGAATGTATGTAGCGTGTGGCTATGCAGTTTTTGTGCCGTTTACCTGGATTCGAAAGGCTCAGAAGTGAAGATCAAGGTTTAAAAATTACTAATTCTCAGTAATAAGATATGCGATATCCAATATCTAAAACACATAACGATATCCGCAGGGTGGCTGGCAGTGGTTGGATGAGAAGGGCTAAACATCGAGCTCAGTGGCGTGCATATTAAACCGGGTCCTGATTCTATTGGAGGAAATTCGTATTTCATTTTCATTCATTGTTTACTGTATATCCCTCGCCGTTAAGCCTATTATGCTTAAGTATTAACAGTACGAAAACAATAAACCGTTTTGTTGCTACAAATGTCACCAATCACTTCGCCATTTTTCACCTACGCGCCCCGGTAAGCGCGCGCGATTATTTTATTTATTTATAGTTATTATTAAATTGGTTTTGTTGGTAACAGGATAATTCTTATATATCCCCTAGTATGTGCTATGGTCGAAACTCGAATTATAAGCGCGACTGCGCCAATTTGTATAAAGCATCAATAAGCAATACTAAAAATGATTACCATTACAAAAAAATAACCTACAACATATTGCACAGTAAGATATGGGTACAGATGGCAGCACATCATCCTAGTACAATTTAGAAAATTTTCAAGGGGATTTGGGTAATACCTACTTACATAGAAAATATTATTATTACCTAATTAGGTAATCAATAATTTCATAGGTGTGCAGAATATATTTCAGAAGTTGAAATAGCTGTGTTGCTACAAGGAAATCTTAGCCCTGACCAACACTCTCATACTAAAAAAGATAGGGCTAAAAGACTAGGACCAAAGCCCAGGACTCCTGCATTTTTTCACTAACTCAAAAAATTGCAACAAGAGTTCAATGGACCAGTAATACAATGTGTATTTTATTAAATATGATTATTAAACATTGAGTTACTTGTCCCATTAAGAAATTATCAAAGAAAGACAATGACTCAATAACAAATACCTAAGGAAAAATATTTCAAAAATATACATATACATGTGTGTGAGTACATTTGAAACTGTATTAAGGCACTTGTTAAGTAACATTAGTAGGTAATAAAGATTTTAAGTTTTTAATTGTACATGTAATTGTTTAAAGGAAGTATATCAAGGTTTAATTACAGAGATATCATGTTTGTTTACAGATAAATTAAGCAAGGCCATATTAATTTTTTTTTATCTAAAACATTTCTTTGACCATACCTAATATTTGTAAATACAAAGTTGAATCTTATTTTAATTATAATTCAGTTTGTTATGGATTTTACTGTGAAAAACTAGGAGTACTTAGTTGGAAAACTTACCTTACAAGTAGATAATGAGTATTAGGTATCTTTTTTGTTTTTTTCGATGTTATCCACTTTAAAGTCTTGTTTCAGACGTGTTAAACGAATATTGTTGCATTCGAAATCTTCATTTGTGTGTGATCAAAGAATTATGGTAAATAACTCCGTAAAACAAAATGTAGTCAGTTTTCCGTTGCTACTAATGGTAAACCAAACGGATCTAAGTTATTAAAACGTGTTACCATGCTGCGTATTACAGACATAATAGCCAATTATTATACAAAACATAAAATCATGCAATTTTATGTTTATAAACTTAAATCAAACTTACCTTCGTGTAACTTAACACTAAAACTCAAAGAAATGTTTGTAAACACATACACTGTTGATTAAAATCATTTTAATGCTTAATTTGTGTAATTGTTCATAAACAAAGTTTTTAAACAATAATATTCACATCACAACAAAAACATTTGCGAACTTCTGAAAGTGCACACACAGACAATGCATTAGAGTAAACGTCAAGTGAGTACAATCAAAAACTGTATTTTGAAAATTATGTTCTTCATTATATTGTTTCTTTACCTGAACTTCAAATATAATATACCTTCAAAAGTTCAAAACAAAATCATGACATAATTTTTACGAGATTGTACAAAGTACCATTAGGAAATGGTTTAAAACATAGATATTTTCTCTTTTTTTTTAATATTGTCTTCTGAACGTGACGTGCAGGTGTGAGATTCGTTTCGTTTATAAAGGAAGCTAACTTTTTTATTGCACCTGTTCATTAAATTCATTTATGAATACAGTTTTTGCTGTTGAAAAATATGTCATCGTAAACTATGTCATTAAACAGTAATGTGCTTAAGGTAGCCAGGTTATGTGCTGTAAGTACTTTACATAATCAGCTTTTTTTGGGTGTATGAAGTTAGTTACAGTTTTAAGTTTAAGGTATTTGACAGCGATATTGTCAAAACAAATAATGTCACGAATTTCAAGAAAAAGTTTTGTTTACTTTCGATTGCCATGGCAACAAAAACGTAAATAGAAAGCCGCAAAGTTTAGTAAATCTTAAAATATTAGCATTTATGTGAACTATGGGAAGCATGACTCGTTGGTTAGACGTGGAAGTGGGAAATGATGATATAGATCTAAATACTCTTCCGCAAAACTTAGCTTTACTGGATTTACAAAATGACAATGAATTCAAACTCGTCGTAGGAGATTTTGGAAGAGGAGAAGAAGGACCTAAATTAAAGGTAAACTCAGTTTTTAACTTTAATTTCAAGATAATACTTAGCTCAGCTTAGGTCAGTGGTGGCCTTAGGAACGGATTTTCTTAAACTTTATTCATTTTCTCATTGTTTCTTCTTCACTTCTATCGCCTTTTTATGGTGCCACTTCATTCCTGTGGGTTGATTGTCAACTTTTTTGAACATCTCTCTCCGTCGTACGGGGTCGCTGCATTATGCTGAGCGTGGGCCATTTCGCGTGCTTGGACGCATATTTTTCTCCTACCGTCTACTTTTGTGATATTGTTTTTACCATGCTTAATGTATTTTTATTCTTAACTTTTATTTTATTATCTTGTTCGTTTTGTGTCTTTTATGCGTCCCAGACGCGAATAAATACTTTTTCTTTCTTTCTTTCTTTCTATCTCGTTGTTATTCACTGGGTTGAAAAGATCTTGTTATTCCCATGACAACTTAAAAAAAATACATTCTTTTCATCCTCAGATATTCAAAGGTGCAATGCAGATATCTGATACAGTGCTCCCAGACCTACCCCTTGGAGTTGTAGGGTTCTACATAAGTGAGACAGTACCTCGTTCTGTGCCTATTGTTGCTGTGGCCTACAGCTCCTGTATATTCATGTATCGGAACTTGAAACTGTTTTATAAGTATTATCTTCCATCAACGGAGCTTAGTATGTGTGAGATGGAGGTTTGGAAACAGGTTAGTGTTTGGTAGTGTTTATTTGTTAGCAATGTTCACTACTTATGTCTAAGAAAAAATTTGGCCAGTTATATGTATTTAAAACATGTTTTTTATTTCAAAATACCAGCACTAAGCTATTAGTTTAATTAGATAAAAACTAGATTCCTAGATAGATCTCTAAATCTCGAAACAAACTCATACTATTTTTTTCCTTTTTTAAAAATACCCTACACTTTGATTTTTTTCCTATGTTGTTGTGCATTTACAAAACATTTAGCAAACAAAGTGATTTAAATTGATTTTGAAAATAGACCAGAGAATAAAAAAAATCAACTTTGCCTTGATATTGCTTATTTTATTTGTATATTAATTAATCCTATAATTTGACTGCACGGTTGGTGCGGTGGCCGGGCAACTGGCTGCCGTGCAACGTGTCGCGGGTTCGATTCCCGCACGGAACAAGTCTTTGTGTGATCCACAAATTGTTGTTCCGGGTCTGGGTGTCATGTGCATGTGAAATTGTATGTTTGTAACCGCACCCACGACACAGGAGAAAATCCTACAGTGGGGCAACGTTTTTTTTAAAAGAAGAAAGAAGAAAGAAGAAATCCAGTTAGTATCTTAGTAATTACAGTTCATGTCAAAATTAACTACTTATGTCAAAAAATTCTCTATCAATCATCTATCAATAATATTTTTATGTTTCCAGTTAATAAACCCTACCAATCAAAATGCAGATGCAGTAAGACCACTTCTTGACAGTCTCAGAGCGATACCTCACGACCTTTTAACAGTTCAATCACAGAACCTTCTAGCTTTTACCACAGAGCAGCAATTAGAATACTTGGAGAATAATACAGAGTTACCAAGAAAGAAGAATGCGGAGATTGTGTGTATGAATACAATGAAGATGCACTCTATAGACAAATGGTCTGTCAGCTGTCTTGTGGTTGCTACTGAGGATGGAGATGTGGTGTTTCTGGATCCTCAAACCTTTAGTCAGTTGTCTCAGGTATACCTCTTAAAACAGATGAAAATATGTTCTAGTGGCTACATAAGTGTATAGGTGTCACAGGTACACGTAGATTCAAACAGATAGGAATGAGATTATAATATACAATATATTCAAATGCTTGGGTTGAAGGCGAAAAAATATAAAGTTACTTGTTATATTTTTTCTAATGATATTGTCACTGTTTTAATTAAAAACACTCATGAGATTAAAAAAAATATTAATTAATTACCTACATTTAAAGACTTACTGTCGTAACTGTAAAAACGATTACCTAGTTTCAAGCCACCCCCAGGGCTCATGTTTATAAGCAGCCTGCGCATTGCGAGATACACGCTTAGTATTGAACTGCTTTACTGACTAATGAACTGTTTTTCTAGGCCTAATTTACAATTATATTTGCTTTTGTCTAGGCAAAATTATGTGGTGTTAAGAAAACGCCATTCCAAATGGTCACATCAGGGCTGTACACTGTTGACTACAGAGTAACTATAGCGACGAGGTGTGACTTATAGCTATTCGTATTTTAGAGGCACCTATTTTAACACTAAAGTGCATGGCATTAAACACAGTTTAAAAAATATAGCACGACCTCTTTGCTAATTGCTTAATTGAAATAAAATACTAAAATAATGTTTGATGTGAATATAAAATTCGGAATTTAAAATCTTAAAATGAAATTAAGATGTTAATAGGTCATCTACGTTTCATTTTAATGGGGTAGTTTCCTAGGTCAAAAATAAATCAATTTTTTTTTTAAAGATTAAAAACGTTGCCCCACATTAGGATTTTCTCCTGTGTCGTGGGTGCGGTTACAAACATTCAATTTCACATGCACACGACACCCAGACCCGGAACAACAATTTGTGGGTCACACAAAGAGTTGTTCCGTGCGGGAATCGAACCCGCGACACGTTACACGGCAGCCAGTTTCCCAGCCACCGCACCAACCGTGCAGTCAAAAATTCGACGTTTCAATACAATAAAATATTGAAGAATGAGTAAACTTTTATTTATAGATCTGTCGATACATTTATTTTCGAAGTTTGCAGCAAATTTTTAAGAAATTAGTACCTAAGCTCTTTGAGTCATAAATATTATGACGTCCTAATTTGGAGTTTCATAGAATATTTTTTTTTTTTGACATCAGGATAAAAGTATTAAACTTGACTAGTTGGAAACTACCGTATTCAGGTCAAGTTGTAGTACTTTACAGTTTTCCTGGTAGGTAACACAAATTACACATGCCACCTGCTTTATCCATTGTTTTTTTTTCATGTCACAAATAAACTTATTTGCAAATCAAAAACTTATAGCTTTTTTTAGGATTGAGATGACCTCCTTTGCTTTTAATAATGTTATTTTTTCTGCTTTACAGAGAGAAGACAGTGTGTGTATTGAAAAGGGATTGGGCAGAAGGTCGCATTCTCTTCAACACCGATGACCATATCATCGCCATCGAAGTGGTGACGGCAGACAGCAGTGTGATGGTTATCTGTGCTGATCATACCATGGCCTGTTATAATAAGAAGGTAAATAAGTAGGATTACCTATTTATAAAATATAGCATTCTTGATGCTCTGTAAGAAGAGAGAGCAACAATAATTGAGCCTTTTGTGTACTTACTCAAATCTTTTTTGCCTGAAACTTTGACAGATTTTGTGATTGGGCATTATGTATTACTATTTACTCCCGCGCGGTTTCAAACGTTGCTCTTCTCCTATAGATCGTAGCGTGATGTTTTATACTATAAATGGACCAAAAAAAAAAAAAGGAATTTTTCAATTTTCACCAGTAGTTCCGACAAACGAACAAACTCTTCAGCTTCATATTTTTATAGATTATTTTTTAATATGAAGCAAACGTAAAATTAGCGCTCCCATTTTAAATCCAAATATTTATTGTATTCAGTGCAGGTTGCGGGGCAAGAGTGTGAAACAAGCGCAATAAGGTTCCGCAGCCTCGGCCTGGAGCGGGCGTAGGAACGGGGTTTTTTATGGAATAAGTCGGCAGACGAGCAGACGGATTATCCTATAGTAAGCAAAACCCATGCACACCCGTAACATCAAAGGGGTTACGAGTGCGTTGCCGGTCTTTTGAGGATAATGATTGTGGATATAAGGATTGAGAAGAGGTAGGGGAGGGGAGCGATTGGGCCTCCGGTAACCTCACTGACACGGCAAAACACAACGCTGAGGTATTCTGTGAGGCCGTGGTATCCCTCCGGTCGAGCCTAACCATTCGTGCCGAATCTTGGCTCTCCCACACTTGGTTTTCATAAGGAGTCATTAAGAGTTTCGACACGCCTTCTTGCCTCACCCTCCTGCTTTTACATATTAAAAAATGGCATTTAATTTTATAAAATAAAAAAAAATCTTGTCCTATTTTTAATTGTATTCACGTCCTGTCTTTTCATCAAGACATTTTGTCTTCTATTTTCAGGGCAAGAAGCAGTGGTGTTTGACACTAGAACACCGCCCAGTCGCCATGACACTTGTCCCAGTGCTTCACCTCGGTGTCACGTTGACGGGGGTGGCGCTAGCGTCGGGCCATGTGCACTTGTATGATGGGAAGTCTAGGAGGGACACTGTGTTTGTGAGAGGTGAGTATCTGAAAGATTTTTTATACTTCTTATGAGATTACTGTAGGAAGACCAATTTTCGGCACAATTGGGTAGTTTCCTAGGTCAATTAAATTAATTCGACGTTTCAATACAATAACATATTGAAAAATAACTAGGTATACTTTTATTCATCGATCGATTGATACACTACATTTTAGATATTTTATAACTAATTTTTAAGAAATAAGTAAGCTATTAGACGCAAAAATACTATGACGTCAAACCTCAGTTTTTCATACAAATTTCATAGTAAATTTATTTTATTTGTCCATTTATTTCAGGCATCGAAGGCCCATATAAACATATACAATACTATATTTTCTAAAACTTAACAATACTATAAATATAAATATATATTCAGGTAAAGTATAGTTTTTGATCTTTGGATAAGAGTATTGAATTTGACTAGTCGGAAACTACGGTATTGGGCCATAGGTTACACAGGAATTGGGCGTAGAGCAACGGTTGCGTTTTTCGCGGTGCGGTGTGAGTAAAGTCGCCCGAAGGCCAATTTCTCCTCTCGGAATTCTCGAATCCCCTTACCCTTAACTACCAAATCTGTAAAGGGCTTGCAACACATTTTGAAATCCTCTTGTGTCGCTCTTGACTACGCGTTGGGACATCTTGATCAGGTTAGCACCTCCATAGGCATCAAGAGTGCGTTGCCAATCATGAATTTAGAGCAAAATAACTGACCGCATTATTATTCAGTGTTATTTGTAATCGATTCAGGTAATTTAAAAGTGAAAATAAAAAAATAAAAAATAAAATTAATAATGTTTTCCTCAATATTTCAGATGTGGTATCCGTGATGAAGTTTGGTCAATTAGGTCAGGAAGAACATGTTCTCATCATTATTACTGGGGGTAAGTGCTGACCTTGTTTTCCGAAGCTTTTTCTCAGGTTGGGCAAAGTGTTATTGTATTACAATTCTATTACTAATCACCCGACGTAATTTTAGACTACATGTTACAATTGGTTTTTTTTTATTTCGTAATCAACAGGCATTTTGGCTACTATCACGCCTGGTGGTAAGTGAGGATACGACCTATTATGAAACAAGCCTACCCATAAGCAAACTATTCACTCGGACCTTAAAGGCGCCCAGGTTGTACCCTTCGGGGAACACAGTCTCCGGCAAAGAATTCCGGTTCTTAGTGTTCAGATTAAATTAATACTGGATGTCGGATTTTTGAAATGCCAAAAAATCCCTTAATACTTTCTTAACTGACTCTGTATTGGAAGCGAATATTACCTACCTTTAGCTTGTCATTTCTGCTTACAACCAATCAGAAAAAGATGCAACCATTTATTATACATAATTAAATAATATTTCAAATTTACAGGTGGAAATCTGATGCTGAAGATTTTGAAGCGAACAGCAGACTTCAGCGCTCACGCAGCCGGCGTAGAGATATCCCCGAGCGGTCCTACTGGACAGAAACCCTGGCTCATACCTAAGAAGTCCAAATTGTTTCTAGAACAATCCGCTAGGGAGAGAGAAAATGCTGCTAGTAAGTGAAAATAAGCTCTATGTGTTCTGGAATAAAGTTTGGTTTTGCGTAAATATTTAAAAGTCATGACGACTTAAATAGTTATTTTTTTTGAAAACATTGTCAAGGTCACAAAGTTTAAGTTGATGTTATACAGTAGAATCTGAGTATGCATTACTTATAGTTTTCTTTATGTTCAACTATTAGTACAAACAATATTATTATAGGTATATCATACATAGTTTTTAAGTGTGCTGAAGCACGAATTGAGCAGCTCGACTGTCATGCAAAAGCTGGGTGAAATAAGTACTACATTGTATCTACTAATTTTTTGGGAGGGGAGGGCTTCGTCTTGTTCGATGTTGCAACCACAATAACGTACCGCGGGCCCGTAGACCGTGAGTCTAAAACGCCCTCTAACCTAATCCATGGCGACAGAAGCCAACGGTTGATTCATCCATCAAGGATAAAAAAAAGTGTTGGTTATACTACTCCAATATTAAATCATGATATAGCTTAGTGTTACTGATGATGTGTATCTCATTTAATTACTTGGTGTCCATTGTAGTGATGCACGAAACGTTCCAACACGAGCTGAACAGACTGCGCCTGCTGGCGGCCAGGACGTTGCTGGAGGCGCACGTGCGCTCCGACAACTCCGTGGGCACCGGGCCTATGGGAGACATGCGGCTTACTGCTGAGGTAACCAATACTAACTATACTGCTAATTAGTATAAAACAAAGTCGTTTTCTCTGTCCCTATATCCCTATCTATACTTAAATCTTTAAAACTACGCGAGTAAAGCACTTTAATTGGGATTTTTTAAATAGATAGAGTGATTAAAGAAGATGGTTTGTTGTGTGATCCACTAGGTCTAGGCAACTGGCTACCGTCCGCCCCGTGGGTTTGTTCCCGCACCTACAATATGTCACTACTTGTTAATGACATGTCACAATGGTCAAATTCAATACTTTTTCGAACTAAAAATAGGCACTTTTCTATTGTGATACTTACGGCGGACGTCATAGTTTTTGCATCAAAAAGCACTTATTAAATTCCTAAAAATTTGCAACAAAGATTTATAAGATGATATTAAGTAAGCCGTTAAAGCGTTGGAAGGCTTTAAATCAAATCAAACCAAAAATTAAAAATGGTGTGCGTATCTATTGAACTATTTTATTTTCGTTTGGTGTACAAACAACCACTCTACCTGACGAGCTCCATCATTGGCAGCATCATTGATAACCACTAGGCAGAGTTATGGCTCACTAGCTTGCACCCGCTGCTTCACCCGCGTGGTATGTTGATAAGAAGTAGCCTGTGTCCTATTCCGGAGTGTATCCTATGCCTGTACCTTTCATCCAGATCCGTCCAGCCGTTATGGCGTGATTGAGTAACAAACATCCAAACATCGTTACTTTCGCATTTATAATATTAGTAAGATTGCATAATGAAAACCTCTTTTTAGGTTGAAGGCCTTGGCCCAGTGTTCCGAGTAACGTTGATAATAGAGAACAATTCCAAGGAGAAGGCGGTGATCGGGCTCGCGATACTGTTCCATGTGCATACCGTCAATTATAAAGTCTCCAATCCTTATGTCAAGGTAATTGTTATTTTACAAAGCTCTTGTGAACATCAATAGATTTAGCCATTAGTATTTAATCCTTGTTTAGCAGCAAGAGTGGACATCTTCTGGCTGATGATCATCATGATGACAATGATTGTGATAATTGTATCGTTATTCATCGAAGTTCGTCGTATATTGCTGCTATATTTCGTTTTGCGTCAGCGATGAGGCAATTCGACAAAGCAATGTATTACGAACGCATGTCACGTCGCAGATTTAACTCTTCTGGTAAAATAGTATTTGACAAACAGCTAAAGATGTCGCAACCATAATGATCATCGTCAGCCTGAAGACATCCACAGCTGAACAATGGCCTCCATTTTGAATGATACCTCGCCACCAGCATGTTGCAATGTATAGGCATGACTTACCTGACTTACTAATAAATAGGCACAACGTCGAAGAAATATCATTTACCGAAAGTAGATTTCTGAGAATTGAATCTTTGATCCAATTCTTAATTAGCAATTTACATCTCAGGTACCTCTCCTCTCGCCTGGTGGAAAACTGAAGTTTCCAACAAAAATTGAAGAAGTGTTCGACGACAATATAAGCCCTGACGTTCTATTTCGTCCTGTGACTGGACAAGGAGGGGAACGATCTCTAATCAAAGTGCTCTTATTGAAGGAGGGCAGAAAAACTCCAGTACTTGCAGCTACTGTACAAATGCCACCTACAGACCCAATGATGTTACCCTTTGATAAAATGCAGACAATCGCTGGAATTGACTCTAATGAGGACCCGAATTGGGCTCCAAAAACTTGAGTTAACAAGGGTTATTTTAACGCCATCTATTGACCAGCCTGTATACTTGTGATGTGCGATAAAACTACGAGATGGCGTTGTTAGATATTTTTTACACAATATTAATATGTAAAATTGTGTGTGATAAATGTGTACATAAAATACTCTAAAATAAAGTTGATATTATTCTACTGCATTTACTATGTATTTTTTTTAGCGAGCTGCCTATCTTTATTGTTTTTGAATGAAATAATACCTTCCTAAAAACTTCCCACCAGACAGCCCGTAATTTGACCGCCATCTTCGAATAAGACAAAAAACAAAGTTACAAAAAATACTGCGCTATAATCGTAGCGCCATTAATTTTACACATAGCATAACGTATAGAATAGATATCGAACATTATAGTGAACACTTCAAGGATTATAGTTACACAATGATAACTATAGGTAGGTACATACTGACACGTTATCAAAGTTAATGTTATGGACATGTCGATAAACATTTTGTAGCATAATAATATCAGATAATTGGTACCTTCTCTAAATGTATGCAGGTGTTCTTAATCTGCCTAAGGGCTGATTTTTCAATAGTTAGATAAATGCTATCTGAGAAATAAAATTGTTGCTGTCACTGTCTTATACAAACATTCTGACGCGACAGCATCATAATTATTCCCCAGACAACTTTTATCTAACCATTGAAAAATCAGACTATGTGGTCAGTTCTACGGGACATCATACAATTAGGGAGTTTCAGACTCTTACTGTCAAGAAACGACAATATTCCCTATCTCTCTTCAAGCTGGTCCGCAGTACATTACTGTGTTTACATCTGCAACTGCTAGAGGGCCATCATTTGTCTGATGGTGCTGGCGCGGTGCGCGTTGAACTCGACGCGCCAGCTCTTGTTCTGGGCGGGTGAACTCATTTGATGATTTTCCCCTCACAAAAAAAGCTTTTGTTTTGGTCGAAGGGCGTTAGTAGTAGTTACCCTTAATCGCTGTATGCAGACCTACACTTATAATGCCAGGTGATTATTGTCGGGCATCACAGTAAACATGGTAAACTTACGCCGAAAAAAATCACAACGTGCAACAAGGGCCAACCAAGCTTTTTATAAAATAGTATTTTTATATCTTGCGCCATCTACCGGCAATGCTGGTAGAAAGTTGCGGCTTCCGTGACAATAGGTAGGTACTTGATAGTCACAACTCAATTTTATTTGGTGATCACTTTCTACCGTAGATACTGGCCAATTGGTCACACAAGAATTTGTGTTAAATCCGTTATTGAACTACTCACATAGTTGAAATTCGGTTTTCTTAAAACATTTGTAATGGCGGGTTTGCTAACATTTTTTGGTTGCTGTAGCTACGACTTACCTACTACTAGCTTAATATATCAGCTTAATTGACCTCTAAATAAGTTGCTAGGTATAACAATGACCTTTATAAGGACAAGGACATCATCAGTTATGCATAATCAGTCCACTATCTAAAGCCAGGATCCGAAAATACCCGATAAACAGCCGAATAAAACCGTGTTATCTATGTTCTAAAGTAAGTATGTAATATACAGGACTATGTATTATGTATGGCTACGTTTTAAAGTTCCAGTATCTCCTTGCGTCACAATTTTCAAATAGATTTCGATTATGACATCCAATCGTATTTGGATAAGACAACTGCGCAGTGTTCTTTGCGCCTAGTGCAAGTTTGTTTTACGTTATGGGGCTTTTTAGAGGCAATTTGCCATTTCAGAAGATCTCTTCTCTCTCTACCCCATTCCTTCTCCGGCTCATATTTTTTTTTTATGTGGTAGGTCGGCAAACAAGCTTACGGATTACTTGCTGTTAGGCAATAAGCGCCGCCCATGGACACCCGCAGCAACAGATATAGTTCTTTACGAGTGCGTTGCCAACATTTTGGGGATAAAGGATTGGGGGAGGGGAAGGATTCGGCCTCCGGTAACATTACAGACACGGCGACACACAACGCTGTTGTTGTTTCACTCTGGTTGAGCCGACCCATTTCTGCAGAAGTATCGCTTTTCCACACTTGCTCAATAAAATACCTATCTCTTTATTTATTTATTCATTTAAACAATCGGCGATTGCTCATTTAAGAAATGAAAAAGACAAAATTCGTTTGGGAACCTCTGCACTTGAGAATTTGCCGGATCTGCATACAGCGGCTCGATCTCTCCTCAAAAGGAATTATCCGTTGCCGGCTTTTTGAGGGTTGTTGGGGATTTCAGGATGGGGAGGAAGGGAATGTGCCTCCGGTAATATTACGATCACGGTAAAACATAACACAAGCGTATTCTGTGTTCTTCGAGTCGGTATTCTGTGAGGCATTTTTTGTCAGGGTATAAACATCAAATGACTTCTCCTGTCCGGGGTGAGGTGGGAGGAAGTATCAGACTCTTTTTGTCTAAAAACCATCCCATTTCTTATCCTGCTCTAGCTCAGGGCTGCGGTGCCTCATTGCGCCTAAACCGTAACGTCGGGTATTTTATGAGGCTGTGGTCCCGGCCCTTCACACTAATTTAAATTGATGCACGGTTGGTGGGGTGGCTGGGCAACTGGCTGCCGTGCAACGTGTCGCGGGTTCTCGATTCCCGCAAGGAACAACTCTTTGTCGTTCGTAACCGCACCCACGACACAGGAGAAAATCCTAATGTGGGGCAACGTGTTTTTTTTTAAATAGATAAGTATCTAATACCTAGATACTGAGCTGTCTCACTAACCTATTCCGAAAAATATCAGTAGGATAATAATGTTAGTAATGCATTGGAAATGTTTTATCACTTCACTGACTAAGTAAGACACTGACTAAGTACCTAATCAAATACGATAAGGATTCCTTATAAAAAAAGTATTAACAGCAAATCGGTTTTTTATTACCGTTTTCCCTAATTACCTATGACGTCATTAGTTTGAATTATTTATAAAGTGTTTTTCATTAGTCGAATTTAAAAAGTGTGTCTAATTTTAGAACTGCTCTTTCTTATTTTTATTTGATAAGATTTGAATAGTGGCGCGAAACTATTGATCACCGACTAAAAAGTGAGTGAGCTGGAATAATAAATACAATATACATTAACTAAACTCATACATAAGCAATCATCACTCTGTTGAGTCTCCTCTAGACGCGCTGCAAAGCCAATAGACCACCACACATTACACAGGGTCCAACAGCCGATGTTTTGCCAGTAATGCGGGGTACCCTGGGTGAGAGAAGTCATTTGATTATTTTTCCTCATCAAATAAGTAGGTATGTTCATTTACAATAAACATACGGCAAACTACAACGTAGTACATTATTTATTTGCAGCTGGGGTTGCTGGTGCAAGCGCATAGATGTATCGAGGTGCTGCTCACTATCGCCCTATCCAGGGTAAGAGAAGTCGATTAGTCGACGCATCTCACTAAAAATGTTCATAAGTATTTATCTACCTAAATACATAATTTAATAAGTTCCTTAAGTAAAACTTTAACAGGACATGCTGGACATCAAATCTAAACTAATATTATAAAAGCGAAAGTAACTCTGTCTGTAGGTATGTCTTTTCTTCAAGCCTAAACTACCGAACCGATTTCTGTGATATTTGGTAGCTTGGAACTCGAGAAAGGAAAAGTTTTTATACCAAAAATCTACAGGAGGTCACTATACCACGCGTGCGAAGTCGTGGGCAAAACCTAGAACCATAATGTATTCATTGGTTTGAGTTTCCAAGAAATTGTCAAAAGTCGGTTCATAGTACCTACCTACGAATCGAGTGATTAGCACTTCAATACTCGTACGAGAACGAATACAAGAGAAAAATAATAATTTATGAGTTAACCAAGAGAATTGACGTGTATCAGAACCGGTTTAGGTATAAGATTTTAGTTGTAAAAACCAAAAACTTGTTTTCTAACTACAGTCTGCACGGTCAAAAAAATTATCGCACGCAGCGTAGTTACCTATTATAGGTATTTTCGAAATAGGTATGCAGATACGAGATTTGATTTAGGAATGTTTTGTACGATTGGTTCTATCAGTACCTCAAATTCTTACCAATTTGGTTTGTCTTCTTTTTATCCGATTCGTTTTTCTTTTTTATTTTTACCGTATCTATCATTAAAAGTACTTACTTTAGGTATAAGGTAAGGTTTTCATGAATAATTTTGTTTAGAACTTGAGGCACCGACTTCAAATCTATTCATGGGTCTGGGTACACATTTCAATATAAAATGTAGTATTTCTTGCTTTTCTGTTTTTTGCGTTTGTTTTTTTTTACTTTCTTTCTTACTTATACTCGATCGAAATCAATATGACTAGTTTAAAGTTATACCCCTATGTAACCAGATTCTTGCTTAATTTCAAGGCCTTAATTACTTATACATCAATCAAATTATGGGCAAGTCGATTTTTGTCCTTTTAGAATTTTTTTCAACTTTCTTCATAAAAATTGGCGACCTTATTTTATGGCGTCGGGACATCGTTATCACTGGTTTTAACACGTAATCGGAGCTTCAACTTGAAGATAATCGGGGCTCCGACTTGTAATCTACCGATTAAGTCTGAAATAACTACGAGCAATGATAAATAATACTACTACGCGCGTTCTTCGATAAGGCGACGCCGGCCGACTTATTACTTAAAGGATTACAAATACAGCTAATTATTATTGGCTTAAAACGGGCATTATGCGTTCTTATTTAAAGGATTGCATTGCATTTTGCTGAAAATAATTGGTTTTCTGCCCACAAAATATAATCCTTTGTGTTGAGAAGGACGAAGTGTGGCAGAGCCATGCTTCGGCACGAATGGGTCGGCTCGACCGGAGTGATACCACGGCCTCACAGAAAACCGGTGTGAAACAACCACAGCGTTGTGTTTCGCCGTGTGAGTGAGGTTATTACCGGAGGCCCAATCCTTCCCCTTCCCGGACCCTTCCCCAATCCCTAAATCTCCAAATCCCTAATCCCTAAAAGGTCGGCAACGCACTCGTAACTCCTCCGTTGCGGGTGTCCATGGGCGGCGTTGATTGCTTACCACCAGGTTATCCGAATGCTAGTTTGCCGACTTATTACATTAAAAAAAAACGAAGGCAGCCTCATCTCCAGATTAAGAGTCTTCCTAAAATATAACTACGATTAAAATAGGGGTCATCTCGCATATCTGTGTATCTCTGCTATTTAAGTTAATATGTTTGAAGTTGTAAACTTTGTTACTTGCATTTGTTCTGTTGAAAAATTCCTCAATTAAATGCTTCTGGCATGGTGACGTCACAGCTAATAATCAAAGAACAACCAGACCGTACTAAGTGCTCTATATGAACAGCTAATTTGCGAGCAACCAGTCTAATTTCTATTGCAAAAGGTAAATGATGCGGCAAGCTGTTAGAAAATAGCAGCGACCACTCGCGTCTGGCCTTAGTCGAGGCTATGGTGCGGAGCGAGAGGAACTTGGAACTCTAAACGGCATCCATCTTTGGTCGAGACAGTGATGCTCGCAAAGAAGGAAGCGGAGTGCATGAGGATCTCTGGCCACCGTAAGCTCGGGTCTGCCCGACCAGAACTATTCAATAATAGTCTGACACGCTTTCTCGTGCTTCCCCAGGGCGAGACAAGTGATTCGACAAGGTTTCCCCCTCACAAAAGAAGTAAAATTAAAAATCCCCTATTTGTTTGATACGTGTTTATTTTTTGTTTTATGTGATTGGTTGGCAAACGAGCAAACGGATAACCTGATGGTAAGCAATCAGCGCCGCTCATAGACACCTGCAACGCCGGAGACGTTACGAGTGCGTTGCCGACCTTTTAGGGATTGGGGGAGATGAAGAATTGGGCCTCCGGTAACCTCCCTCACATAACGCTGTGGTTCTCTCACGCCGGTTATCTGTAAGAGCGTGGTGTCACTCTGGTCGAGCCGACCCATTCACGTTCTTCTAGGGCGCCCTCTGCGTCTTCCCCAACCTCGACCGTTCTCTGGCTTCTCGTCAGATTCTTACTGACAAATACACCATTGTGCCACAGTACCGTACCGATTGTTATTTTCACAAACTTTTATTTAAAATGCAATGTATATGAATAAGTCTATTTGTGAAGTGGAACCTTAGGTGTAACAAAATTTTGAAGGTGATATTTGCAAAAGATTGAGTCGAAATTTTTCAAAAATATAAATAATAAGCATGAGTACTATGACGACACTCGAAATCTATAAAATCTAGTGTTTAGTCCTGGAACGTACGTCCTGACAAACTTGACAGGATATTGTTTTTAAAAAGGTTTTTTAATCTCATCAAAATGGTTTGAATGCTTGTTATTTGCCTTTATTACTACAGATCATATTAACCGCTATCTTCAATTGACCTGTTTCTAACGCTAGCCTCAGTGTAGAGGAATGTTAGCTATGTAGAATATGTATGTTAATTTCTTTAGTACATTACGGCTTTCTTTGATAGCCAGTACTTGTAACATGTCAATAGATTAACGTAACTGTACAAACTATTAAAGGTCTGTAAGTCGATGGTTAGTTTCTTTACCAAACGTTGTTTTTAGGTGAAAAGACTTATGTTTTAGCGACGTAAAAAATTTTGTTTTCAATAAAAAAATTATCTGACATTGACATGGCGATAGACAGTCTACCTGATGGTAGGCAATCGATGCCTTTTGGGAATTTAGTTTTAGGGATGGTAGGTATAGTAGGTATAGGTATAGTATATGATGATAAAAATGATAGGTGGCCTACCTAGATCCCACTTACTGTCACTGTGTGTGTAGGTTATTTTTTTTTAGACAGTATCAATTTCTTACCGAAATCAATTAAACTACTGTAGCAATTTTACTAGATGAAAAATGAAAACCATGCCCATGCTATATTATTCTTTCTTATTAAGTTACGAGTTTTACAACATCTGTAGGCCGAGTTTGCAGTGCAGTAGAGTAAAAATGGGAGTGGGAGCTAGTCTAATCCTATTTTTTTGGAACAGGGCGGCAATCGACGAGGCGGTATCAGCTTTTTCATCCATACGGTTGGAGAAGACATGGTTGGAGGTAGATCATTGTTCAGCCTAATTTCTTGTGCATAACAACAACTGTAAGAGCAAATTATTTTCATTAAAAGTTGTTGAATCCCCAAGGTGCCAATGTTCGATAGCGGAGCGGAGTAATCCGCCCATCAAATACTCTGCGATTGGGGGTGTAATCTCTGACATTACGAACGTAACATTATGTTAGATAATTTAAATGTCTCATCAGGTATAGTTAATTATATGGACCTATTTTTGAGTGTAGAATTTCCAACCTTCCGATTAGGCGTTTTTGCCATACCTACCTATTACTAAAAACAAGTACTTACCTACAAGTCACAGATAGGTCAGCTTGTTTATTGATATTGCTAACCGCCAAACTAAACTTACCTAAAATTGTTTGGGTTAAGTTATTGGCACTCACAAATCAATAGTAGGTGTGTCTACAGGAAAATTCCTTGGCATTAGATAAGCTGTCCCTTCGTGTTGACACTATGGTAAGTGTAACAAGCGATGGTATTTGCAAACACTTGTAATCGCGACCTATTTCCAAATGTGATAACATTTGAAAAACATGTAAGTACTTACTGGCATTTTTGGCAAACTGCGTTGATTATCAAATACTTAAATTTAATGCGTAGGTTCTCTTTTGCAGATGTGAATAGTTTTAGTATGTATCTTCATTATTTTGTAATTACATATGGACATTGATCTGAAATAAAGACTATTATTATTATTATTTATTTGTTCGTTTCCTTTCACGGGACCACAGGTTCCCGGACCTTTGGAAGGCGTGCGAGGGGCCGAAGCCAACTCGCAGAGGCCCGTTGAACAGTTTTAATCAAAATGTGATGGGACATCAGCCGGCAATTATCCCTGTATGCACTACTAATTGCTTCCAAGGACAATCCCCGGTTGATGCAGGACTATTGCGAAATTTGGTAAAAATTTATAGGGTTATGTGTATGGGTTGCTATGGACTGGTGGATATGATAACTATGGAAATAATCTAGTGGTTGAATAACACCTTAGATTAGATACCTTTCGTTAATACAGTGACGCCATCCAGCTAGGTGGACTGACGACATCCGCAGGGTGGCTGGCAGTGATTGGATGAGAAGAGCTGAACATCGAGCTCAGTGGTGTGCAATTGGGGAGGCCTATGTCCAGCAGTGGAAGACATCAGGCTGATGATGGTGTTGATGATGATGATGGATACAGTGACACCATTGGAAGTATAATTATACATATTTTGATAGCTAATATGCTTGCTCTTTGTTGCATAAGAAATTACCGATAAAAAGTGATTTGGGAAATGTGCAACACTGCGCCATTTTTGTTTACACACAAACATAAGATGTAAAGTACCTACTTATAAATAAGTTTGCCAAGAATGGCATAAGTAGCTGACGCGGTGCAATTTTTAGCTTTCTTTTCGCTAGCAGAGGAATTCATTTTGACACAACAATTTGAGGTCAAGGAGTTCGCAGCATTTGATAGTTTTTAACTGCAACACAACAGTCACAGTATTACCCCCAAATTCCCCTCCCCCAATCCCTAAATCTCCAAATCCCTAATCCCTAAAAGGTCAGCAACGCACTCGTAACTCCCCCGTTGCGGGTGTCCCTCAGAATACAGAACAAACCAGAAGCCGCGTTCACTCATAATTGCATGTCGTCTAATGTGTCCAAAAACAATACGTCAGTCCCCCCGCCAGCCGCACTTCCCACCCGCGTAGTGTTGCCGATAGTGGAACAATTCCCTTGGTTTGGGGCAATTTTACAAATGGAGGATAAGATATATCTTTTTGGGAATACCCAAAAAAAAATAAAGGTAAACTTAAGATAAATGGAACAGACTAGTTTTTTACAAATTTCATGCATGTATTATAAAAGTTAATGATTTCTGGCTGTGCAAATTTTAGTTACACCTGCTATACACAACAAATAAAACAAAGCTTCAATAAGTACAAAGGTTTTATTGCGGTCTCTTTTGCTGATGTAGTTTTTATAATATGTATTGTCTTTTTGACTCGGAACTGATTAGAAGTTTACTTACTTTACTTAGTTCCTGAGATTAGCGCGTTCAAGCAAACAAACAAACAAACTCTTCGGCATTATAATTAGTATAGTTAGTAGGAGTTGCTATTTTCTTCAGTCTTTTTACACCACCTTTTCTTCAAAGTGAATTAAGCAAACTATGCTCCGGCTAGATAAATTCCAAAATTTATGTAACCGTGCTCTTTGTGTGACTTTTATCCATTTTCATTTTTTTGTTCGTTGACCGGGAAACTAATATGACAAAGGTTCCACAATGGACAAAAATATTACTCACAACAAATAAATAAGTGGGTAAAATTTTCACCAACAATGACAACACTCACAAAATGGCCGCATTATTTTCATAGAAAAATAAATTTGTAGAAAAAAATTAATAATTAATTAAATGTACTATTGCAATCGATGTTAACCTATTAAATATAATCTTATCCACTTTTTTCATAATTTCAGCCTCATTTTTACTTGTAGAATAACACAAGACGGCGTAATAAAATAAAAATTGATACTCGTGATGAACTACGTCATGACATGCCACGTGCCAAAATTGACTGATCGTAGAAATTTTATACTACTCTAGTTAAGAATGGTTTTAGTGACTTCAGTATGAAGCGCGATGACGCCTTCTGGTTTGTTCTGTATTCTGAGGGGTGTCCATGGGCGGCGCTGATTGCTTACCATCAGGTAATCCGTTTGCTCGTTTGCCGATCTATTACATAAAAAACGCGGGCAAAAAATACTTAGTCGGGTCATAAGTTCTGTCAAAACCTTATATTTTTAATTTTCGATTACTGGCCAGAAATTCTTCGACTTATTTTAAAAATAGAACTTTCGCGCTTGTAGAAAATAAAAAAGAAATTATTTTTTATTCATTTTTAAATATGGAGTGGTCGAATAAAGAAGACAGAATCGCGGTTATCGCGTTGCACCGCTGTGGTTACGCGCCAAAAGACATTTTCAATATTCTTCAAAATTTGAAAATAACGTTACGGTTTGTTTATCGTACTATCAAACGATACACCGAAGAGTCAAGCTTCGAAGATCGTAAGAGAAGCGGCCGACCTCGCACAGTTCGGACACATAAGGTCATCAAAGCAGTGAAGGCGCGAATCGAACGAAATCCCGTACGTAAACAAAAAATCCTAGCTCTGCAGATGGGGCTAAGCAGAACCACTGTTAAAAGAGTACTAAATGAAGACCTGGGACTACGAGCTTATCGTAAAAAGACAGGACATTTTTTGAACGAGCGTTTAAAAAAAATTAGGCTAGACAGATCCCGCGCTTTGCTACGACGGTACGCGGGAAAAAAATACCGCGAAATTCTTTTTTCGGATGAAAAAATTTTTACTATTGAAGAAAGTTTTAACAAACAAAATGATAAGGTGTATGCCCACAGCAGTGAAGAAGCAAGCGCGCGTATTGCGAGGGTCCAGCGTGGGCATTACCCTTCCTCATTCATGGTTTGGCTTGGAGTCTCATATTCAGGCGTAACTGAGGTGTTTTTCTGTGAAAAAGGTGTGAGAACTAGTGCCGAAGTTTATCAAAATACTGTCCTAACAAACATAGTGGAACCTCTTTCTCAGACAATGTTCAGGAACAGGCATTGGATATTCCAACAGGACTCTGCACCGGCTCATAAGGCACGAAGTACGCAAGACTGGTTGATCGCTCGTGGAATTGACTTCATCCGGCATGAAGACTGGCCCTCTTCTAGTCCAGATTTAAACCCACTGGACTACAAGATATGGCAATATTTGGAGGAAAAAGTCTGTGCTAAACCTCACCCGAATTTGGAGTCTCTCCGAGCATCTCTGGTTAAAGCAGCGGCAGACATAGATATGAATGTGGTGCGTGCAGCGATCGATGACTGGCCGCGTAGATTAAGGGCATGTGTTCAAAATGGGGGAGGGCATTTCGAATAATGTAAATAAAATTATATTGTACATTTAATGACCTTTCATTTCATATATAATTTTTAAATAATTGTCAAAAGGCGTATAAGTTATTACATCAAAAGTTTGTGACAGAACTTATGACCCGACTAAGTATATTACCTGTCCCAGCATTTGGCTTCTACCCAATCAGACAAGTGAATCTTTCCCGGTATTACCTAGTTCGGCCCGGTTAAAATAACGTTGGCAATTAGAACGTTAATTCGGTTTTTTAAACTACCAATTATACCTAAATATTTATGAGTAAGTAAAACAAATAAAATATTTGTTATCAACATCGTTTTATCAACGTTATTATATTATTATTATCTAATAGAACTGCTATCAACTAATTTTTCGTGGAAATTAAATACGTTCTGCGAAGTAAATGAGTTTACTATCAATAATTATGATTATTTTAGGTTAGAATCTTGCCGACATTTTGGAAAAAAAAATCCAACCGCTTTTTAGTTTTATCAAAAACTGAAAAAAATGTCATAGTTGACATTATTTTTTTGGCGGTATTTTCAAATCTATACGGCTTTTAAACCTTTAAGATGGCGTAGTTACTTCTTCTAAGAAGGCTGGCAATGCACTTGTGGCTCCCCTTCCGTTGCAGGCATCCATGAATGGCGCTGATCAGTTACCATCAGTAGACCCGTATGCTCGTTTGCCTATTACATAAAAAAAACTATTTCTTCTGGTCTGATCTTAAGTGTTTAGGTATCCCCACTGAGTTCGCAGACTCTTTTTGAGCACAAAGAGAAAATTCTGATGGAACCTCCACTCTCGAGACAGACGAAAGTAACCGTGCGAGGTTCCACTGAATGCTTGTAAGTAGTTCTTGCAACGCATGGTATGATTGCCAATAGGTCAACACCGTCTAGAAGTGAAATATGGTCCACGAGTTTCCGTAATGGTCCTCACAATGACGAAACCCGAGCCTTTTCTTCCGCAGGATCCGAAACAGTAACCTACCAAAGCTACCATGCCCGGTAAGCACCTGCGTCAGGTGGAAGGTGAGGACGCCGTGGCGTCTCTCAAGCTACTCCTCAAAGATGGGTCTTATCGCTGCTATAACCAGCGTGTCCGATTACCTAAATATCTAGGTTATGAAGAGTTTTAGACAGTACTTATCTGACTATCAAAAATAAGTGCACCTACATCTTAAAGTTACCAACGTCGTTGTTCCCCGCCAAGGCCAACCTAGATGAATAATACCTATTAGCTAACCGGATTGAGTTCTTTCATTCTTCAGTGATTTTATCTTTTTATAAGTGTTTTCAATAAAGAATAGGTACTATGTATATGTGGTTCAATGTTATGTTCTAGATAAAGCTGTAAGTACTTTATTTTAGTTTAGTGACTTATTTTTAGTGAAGAATATTCAATTTAAAAATTAAGTAAGTACACAAACATTTTAGTTTTTTCCTAACACAGCGACAAACGTCTAATCAATTAATTAACGCAAGTTAAGTCTTAATTTGAATATTTTTTTGTATGTTGTCCGATAGTTAGGTGGGTACTATAAAAAAATATCTACTTAGGTAATCACAAAGTCAGCCGATTTTCCCATCACAAAAAGGACTAAAAAAGTAACTGTTCTTGTTCTCATTTATTACAAAGAATCGATTCTGTTCCTATAGAACATTTCTGTAGTAGATAGGTACCTAAGTCAGTTCTAAGTAGAAAACATATCACAGTTATTCCTCTACAAGGTATTCATGTAAATATTTGTACCTGCTAAGCCAACTATTACAAGGAAATACTCAAATTAGCCAAGTAAATGCTATTTGTAAACCATCGTAAGGCAAACATAGAGGCGTGAATCTATGATCACATAATTAGGTAAAATGCAAACAAATACCATTAGAAGGAACGAAAATAACCAAAATCAATTTCCAAGACAAAAAATTGGTATATAGGAAAATAGATAATCCTATGACTAATAATAGATAAACTAATAAGTAAAATTATAAAACTAAACGTTTGTAAGTAAAGTATGAGAGTCTTTTGGTATCATTCACATAAAAACTACTGAACTGACACACTCACAGAATACCGACGTGAAACAACCACAGCGTTGTGTTTCGCCGTGTGAGTGAGGTTACCGGAGGCTCAATCCTTCCCCTCCCCCGATCCCTCCCAATCCCTAAATCTCCAAAACCCTAATCCCTAAAAGGTCGGCAACGCACTCGTAACTCCTCCGCTGCGGGTGTCCATGGGCGGCGCTGATTACTTACCATCAGGTAATCCGTCTGCTCGTTTGCCGACCTCGTTTGTTTTTTAATGGAATACCATAAAAAACTGATCTGAATGAAATTTGGCACACAGATAGATTATCTTAATAATAATCTTTTTTTGTCAGGGGAAAAACATCAAATAGTTTCTCCCACCCCAAGCGCCAGATTCTTACTGACTAAAAACCCCCCGTTCCTCCTCCTGTTCTGGGCCGAGGCCACGGTGACTCATTGCGCTTACCCCGCAATCCCGGCTGATAGATTATAGGTATTCTGGAATAACATTTAGGGCAAGGCCGTTGGTAGAAAATATAAAGTCATTAATAAAATATAAAAGGCTAAAAGCCACCCTTCCACAAGATCGAGGCTTTGCAATAATCATTCTCCATCCTCAGTCGTGGTTTAACATGCTAAAGCAGTTGACTACTTAACCCAATTATTTACTGACCAGAGACAAAAGTTGAGGCCCCAGCCGTGGCAGCAAGAAGAACTAAAAACTATATGATCGCATCACTGCGCTCACCTCGGCAAAACGGGGCTATTTGGGAAATTTATAAATAGTAATAATAGTATGTCTCACGATAGTTATTATAAAAAAAAATTATTAATAGGTTGAAAAAATACAGTTCGAAAGTTGGATGCAAAATATTGATACTGATTTTCGTATTTTTTTTGTCCAAAATAAGAGATTTCGAATTACCTAATTAATTTGGGGCGTTAGTTAGCCAACAAACAGGTGGGACCGTGCGAATTACCACGAAACGGATGTATACCTTATCAAAACATATTTTATATCCCACCAAGAGTTTTATTTGGACCATAACATCAACTAATCTTACGTGGATTATGTCCATGCGATAAAGATTCCATATTTTATTGAATGATAGCGTTTATTTATATTGCACCTAACTAGGGTTTACACTTTTCTAAATACTTATAAAAATAAATTACTTTGCTAATTTATTAATATTATTCAAATATTAATATAACATTTAATCTTTTACAGAAATTAATTTTTATGTCTTTTGAATCGGGGGTTCAGACTCGAGGGGGTCAATAGACATCGAATTTAATTTATTCAACAATCAAAGTCAATAAAATGCATAGGTATTATGTGTATGTTTCACAAACTATATCCAGGTATGTATATTTCTGCTGTATATTATATTTTTCCTGTGAGTAATTTGTAATATTCATTGTAGGTAATAATTTGATGCAGTGTGTTGACTTTGTGAGGGCAGAGATCAAAGCGTGATAAGAACAATGATGATACCTAAAACGCGGCATTGAAGTTAAAAATAAAAAAAATATTTGTCACACAGGTGTATCCAAATCTAAATATGTGTCACGAATCACGAATAACTAATGAATCACAGTTACCTAATTATTAATTAATTAGACAAATTAATAACACAATGACCACACAATTAGCCTTGATCAGATAATATCAATAGATTTCTCTTTAGTTAATCATTTATATTTTTATCTATTATGGCTATCGTAAATGTTGACAACCCTGACGAGGACTGCCATATATTTGACGAAATTTAACTAAAGGGTCTCACACAAAATTGTTCAGTATCCTTTGCGATCTCGACCTAGCTTCTCTACCTTGTGGTGAGTACCCCACAACACTTTATACCACTGGGCTCTTTTTTATTTTATTTTATACATTAACATAATATTTATATCTTGTAGACTAAGTGGTAGGTACTACATGGAGCTGTCTCATTACATTTTTGTTCAAACACAATATACGTATATTACGTGGCATTGTGTGTGCCTGCCTGCACAAGTAAAATCTTGATGCAAATCATTAAATTTTACTTTTTGCAATTCCTATAAAATGTTGGCCAAATGCTCTCAATTTCATTCCCAACATTCCCCTTCTGATCCTAAAATAAATCTATCCGGATTTCCGCTACATCGCGATTCCACTGTCAATGAACGCTGGAAAGTGCACTAACAGCTCTAGTTCCGCTGATACCGGTCGATGAACCCAAGGAATGCGCGTGCGCACGCCACACGTTCAATGTCTACAAACCGCAAATTGGACCTTTGTCGATGCGGTTTCTAGATGTACTTTTTTGTCCTGAAAAATATTTTATGCACGACTTGCATATGCATATTATTCCTTTTTTATGTTGGAATCATCAAATGATCTCTTTCTCTGGCTGGGACGAGGGAATGTCTCAAACTCAAACTCTTTTTCACTAAAATAGCCCCGTTCTTTCTCTTGCTTCAAAGCCGGGCAACGAAACATTATTGCCCTTGCATCAATCCACCCTGGCAAATAAACCAATCTACTACTAACCCGGGGAAATAAACCTTTTTTTAGGAGGGAAAATCGTCAAATGACTTCTCTTGCCCAGAGTGAGGCTAGAGGGAATGTCACTGAAACTGAATGTTACTGAATAAAAACCGTCCGTTCCTTCTCCTGCTTAAGGCCGAGGCCGCGGTTCCTTATTGCGCATATGCCGGAACCCCGGCTGGGCCATACAGTGTCGTTTTGGATTTAATGAAAAAGATTATACAGGAACAAAACACTCCTATAGCAACAATGTTTTTTATCCTAAGCTGTGGAATTAAGGTATTACGACCGGGCCCAATAATTCGTAGATATTTAGTCCCCTGTGTCGAATATCTATTTATCTTTTGGATTTTTGAAATAATCTCATAGATTATGCGAGTAGGTATATAAAGAGTTGCATACATATAATGTTTTTATTCGTTACAGATCTCAACTAATCAAAATCATGTCTCTCGACGAGGTGAGTTTAATTTCTTTTTTATATTATTATACATAGGTGTACCTACTAGCTACCTGCGCCTTGGTACGGGTGCAATTCTGATACTAAATACGGTAGTTTCCAACTAGTCAAATTCAATACTTTTATTCAAACGTCAAAAACGATACTTTCCTATGAAATTTGTATGAAAAACTGAGCTATGGCGTCATAACATTTTTGCGTCAAATAGCTTACTTGTTTCTTAATAATTAGCTAAAAAATATCTAAAACTGAGTGTATCGATCGATCGATGAATAAAAGTATAGTTATTTTTCAATATTTTATTGTATTGAAACGTCGAATTAATTTATTTTTGACCTTGGAAACTACCCAATTGCTCCACTTGTTAGAGGTTGTTATTATAATATAAACTTTACTCTTCAATCACACTATCTAATAAAAAAGACGCTTCAAAATCCGTTGCGTAGTTTTAAAAATTTAATCATACATAAGGATGTAGAGATAGAGAAAGAGACTTTGATTTATACAATGTAGTGATGTGTAAAAAAATGTTTTACTTACATCGAGTTTCGCAAACAATTAGCTGCTTATTACAAATAAACAATCTTGATATTGAATTTAATTAATCTTAGATAGGGCAATACATTATCAAGTTGCGTGCCCATAGACTAGGTAAGTACTTTTTAAACACGTGCGACCTATGTACTATGGAACTTTTAACATACCTACTTATGCGTAATTATCACAAAATCAGTTTTTCTACATGATCATTACCTAAACTTATCTAGTGATCATTATAATTTATAAGGTTTAATTACCTAATCTACATAAAAGACTGAATCACGGTACGGCAACTATTATGAAACTTAAAAAAAAATAAGTCTAGAAAAACATTAAAAAATGTAAAAAAAATCGTTGGCGAATGTAGTTTTTAACACTAGCTTAGGTCTTCTCTGTATCAATTTTGGTTGAAAGCCGATTTTAAGTACCTAACAGGTATTTTGTCACGCAATATTTTGAAGAAGATTGTAGATTGCATTTGTTTTTATTTTCGCTTAAAGTTACCTACTTACGGTAAAAATGAGATTAAAACTTCGATAGACTTACCTAACGACATTTTCGCACGTCTCATAAATAAAATACATACAATAAACTCAACGTTTTAGTTGTGCGAATATAGCATATACCTACAAAATTTTATGAATAATTTCCAAGATTCATAAGAATACTATGATGAAGAGGTTTCTTTCCATATTAATTATTTGTTACCCATTTTTTATTGCACAGCATCTTATAAATAAAAACTTACTTATTTAAAGAAAGATGGTTTGACAATTCATCATACTAATAATATTGTTCTTACATTTCCAGCAATTCTCCAAAGTCGCCACCTCCGTCAGGAACTGGAAGACCACTCCCAGCAACGATGAGAACCTTGCCCTGTACTCCTTGTACAAGCAGGCCACCATCGGAGATGTCAACATCGGTAATTATATTTTTTACTCTTATTTTCTGACCTCAAATTTATTCTTATATTGATATAAGGACAGTGAAAGCGACTTTATTTTATACTGTAGTGAAATATAGAATGTAGTGATTTTACATTACGCCTATTTTTCCCCAAAGGGTGAACAGACTTGAAAATATATTTCCACTCAACCAACGAGAGGATAATAAAACAAATAAAATGCAATCAATGAGTAACTGAATAATTCCCAAATTGTAGGCTTATTTCGTGGAAAAATAAAAATATTATCTAAGACTATTGATAATATTACCTACATGTACTAAATTATCTGAACATGCAATCGGTAATAAATACGAATTTAATTGTATTGATCGAGTAATAAGTATAGTTGTAATTCAAATAATGTCACACCTCTTATTTCCTTAAGGGGGAGACAGGGGGCGTTTTGTGTATACCTGCGGCGTTTACCGCGCTTACCACCGCATGATGGGGCCCAATAGGTCCGATGTCTAACCATTTGTTGGTGCCAGCGTTGGTTGTGGGTGCCAGCATTGTTGTGTGGTTTTGAGTCAGTGAGATTCTGAAACTCTCTCACGGAGAAGCGATTTGATTATTTCTTTCCCGTCAAAAAAATAATTGTGATTTTTTACAACAGTAGAATACATAACATCTTTTTTTATGACTAGTTTCGTTATAAATCCGATGTAAGAAATGCGGAGTGAACCTAACGTTTTTAAATACGTAGGTAGGTTCTTATTTAAATTTGACACAACACAGTTAAAATTATTATCAAATCCGGCCAAAGAAGAACGTTTACTACCCTACCAATTTTTCTGAAAGATAGCCTACCCTACGAAAATATCAAGGTCTGAAAACTTAATAAGTAAACTTTCGAAATACTATTTAATTGAAAAGCTTTTAAAAAAATGTCATATTTCATTAAACTCGGTTCAGTAGTTTCCATGGTTTTGGACTTGCAATCTTGTATGGAAAACCACGCCACGTATAACCTCTATAAGTACCTACTGTAAACAACACAAATGGCATACCATGGCTAATAGTATATTTATTTGTTCCAGCTGAGCCCAGCGGCATGGTAGAGAACGCCAAGTTCAAGGCATGGACCAGCCGCAAGGGAATCTCCAAGGATGACGCTAAGAAACAGTACATCGAAATGGCTGAGAAGCTGGCTCCTAAATACGCATAATCATGTTTATTGTAAGGATACCCACCTACTTTAATTTCATAAATTTAAATTATTACCAATAAACGCATCCATTTTTGCAGAACTATTTATTTTTATTCAAGTAAAAGAAGAAATAACAATAGATAGATATCTATAGATATCTACATAAATATATACGATATACATCTACACAAATATAATAAAGAGGGAAAATTACATTGTTTGATTGTTTGTATTGAATCGATTCCGAAACTACTTGACATTTTGAAAAACCCTACTTGGATCCGCTCTATTCCCGTTGAACATAGGATATAATTTTACGCAGGTGAAATCACGGATTTGAGCTGGTTAAATATCTACATAATGGTAGTTTAGCATGCATGACGCACAATTGGCTAGTCTCCTAGGTCAAAAACAAATTAATTTGACGTTTCAGTACAATAAAATATTGATAAATAACTAAACTTTCAATTATCGATCGATCGATACAACACTAAGTTTCAGATATTTTTTTTAGGTAATGTAAGCTATTTGTCTTAAAAATACTATGACGTCATAACTCAGTATTACATACAAATTTCATAGAAGTGTTGTTTTTGACATTTGGTTATAAGTATTGAATTTGACAATCAGTTCAAAGACAATCAAATTATTGTTTCCTATTAATACAAGACAAAGTCAAACGCGTTGCTCAATTTTCAAGTCAATCAGTAATGAAAGAAAACCTTGGCTTCATGAAATATGTATCTACCTAACTAGTAAATAATTAAACTAAACTGAATGGAAGGACTACAGGAAAATATACTACATTGGTAAATAAATACCTTAACTCTAACAAGCCCAGCAAGAAATGAATGAATCATTTAATGGGCATCAACGAGACCGCATGATATGGAAGTGTGACCCAAATAACTTTAATATCTGTTACACCGAACATCAAACGTGTAAGAATGTAAAAATGATATCACCATGTATGACATGATAAGTATCTAGGCACAATGTTTGTTTCAATAATTAATCGAGTTGGTCGCTCGCAATACGAATGACGATCAAGGGGTGGGTAACATTGGTTCTAGTTCTGTTCAGACCCTTATCCCGAAACGTCTCCTGTAGTGGCGGGATGCGAAGAGGTTTAATACCTCTCGCTCTCCAACTTTTACCTACTTAGGTACCATGATTGAATTGCAATGGAAGAGGGTTTGCCAGTCCCTTTCGCTCCGCACTATAATCTGGAACAAAGACGGGCGAGAGAGGTGGTTGTTGTCTATCGCTTCCCTGACGACTCGGCACGATGTGCTTCATCTTGTCATTAATAACAACAGCCATAGCGTCAAATCCGAAACAAACACATACTACGAAAATACAATACACACAAATTATTACCGCTTGCAATAAAGAATCGGTTATCTAGTAAATATGTACGATAGTTAGTATTAAGAGATTTTACGTTTCACGAATATATCTCCTATTGAGTATAAAGGTCTAATTTGATAAGTCAAACCTGAGTTGCATCATGTCGATAGAAGTGACGAATATCGGAATTATTCGGAATGACGTGGAATGAGTTGAAGCGTGAAATTCATAGTTGGAATTCATAGAAAACTCTGCCGCAACTGAGAGCCATAGGTCATTACTAATTTTGGCCAAATGCGATATCCTATTACATACACTTACTTAGAACTCTAAATAGATAGACAATATTATAGATATTTACTCATTTTATCTTCATTCATACTTTTTTTAAGTACGGTACTGCTAATATTCACCCCTTTCTGGTTCGTGCCTATTGACCCCACAGATTTACAGCTCTTATTAGGTACCATTTTAAAAAATCGGAAATATTTACTTTATATTTAGTCACCAGCATTTCTTTTCTTATTTTGTTTGTAACTAGGTTCACTACAAACATATCTATTATATTAATATTAAAAAAGACACCAGTCAAGTGTCATCCCTGCCTATAAAGTGTGTGATCTTCGGGTTCATCCCTGCGAATTTCTCGTAAAATGTCATTTTTATGTCATGCGCCAATGTCATTCAGCGTACCTACTGTACCTACATAACCTAACAATTCCTTAATTTTTACTAATCATCGATAGACTTATACGATAAAGATAACGTTTGTATTACGTGGTGTTGATATCGGATTCGTCATCATATTTTTTATTACTTTTGTGGCCGTTTGAATTGTGCTTGCCCAAGTCGGTTTACGCGACCAGTTCCTAACGAGTTTTCGTGCCGAGCACACGCTTCTGTTTAACTGTAAGTTAGTGACGTGTATTTTTGATATAGTAGTATTTTTTTTCCAAAGTCCTCATCAAATCAAATTATTTTTATAATAATTTGTAATTTCTTTTGTTTTGTTAACATCTAATGAATTATGCAGTAAGACGTCAATTTGTTTTTTTGTTAACTTTTTATGAAGTTAAGTGTCATTATATTCAGCCGGCTATCACTATATACCCTCAATAGTTGATTTAAAACTGGTGTTATAACATTATTTCTGTGTTTTTAGGTTAGCTAGCCGTATCATCTATCAACAATCACCATGTCTCTCCAGGAAGTGAGTATTTCTTAATTATTTTATTAGTCACGTCATAAAGTTTGAGATGCTATTGCAATTTCACTTCCCAAGTCTCTTATGATTGTAAAAAAATAGACTAATGTGCAATTTGATATTCATCATGCATCAGTTGGCAACTATTTCAGAAAGTGGAGGGTCATTTACCTACTTTCATTTGAAATTATTTTGAGGATGACTAGCAACTCAATGAGCATGACAATACTACTTCAAATAATAATTAGAACTGATTTTAAAACACATACAGTACACATATTCCTACATTTATATTATCCCCACATTTGTTTAAAATAACCTTTAGTCTACACTTGTTGTTTTCTCAAATAAGTATGTAGTTTTTATAGTTATTAATATAGAAACAGGTTCAATTTAAAAAAAGGGCCTTGGATATATTGTTTTTATGCCCATGAGAATTTTTGGTAATCAATTATAATTTGTTTAAATTAATTGAAGACTTTTTTCATGTTGACTTATAACATCCTTAATAATTTACATAAGTTAATTAAATAGGAGCCTTCAATCATGGTGTTATTTTATTATTAATATTTTGAAAACACCAGTCTGATTCACACATTGGTTGTCCGGTAATTAAGTAGTTTACATTTAATTCATAATTTCATAAAATTTGACGATGACTTAGGACTATTCAATATGTTATTGAATGTTTGATTTAAAATCAACATTTGAAAGTTAAACAAAGTACATGTATTTTTTATTATAATATTTTAGAGAAATAGTGTCTCTTACCTAGGACAATCTCATAGTATAACTAAATTAATAATTGAGACAAGTTATCAAATTATTAATTTCTGCTATTTCTTACCTTAACACCTCATGATTTTCTCATAATTTGGATGGAATTTATAACAGTTTATAAAGTATTAAGAAATAAACATACAATGCCAACAAAACATGCATACTAAAGTTCATGACAGTTCAAACAAAAATGAAAAATGGAACAACCATTATTGTTTAAGTTAATCAATACATTGAGTCATCATTACATTGTCATTTTCAAACCTACCACACTGATTTTAATATTGCAAGTCAAGTTTTGTAAATGAATGAAAATAAATACCGTACAAACATCACAAATTCCTGATTGTTTGTTATGTGGAGGATGCTATCAGTATTCTGTGTGGAATTATATATACTATGTTTACATACTTAAAACCTTCAATGTGACCTGTCATACAAATGACATAATTATATTATATTGAGTAAAGATTATATTTGTAGTAGTAGCCCGCTTCTTCTTTGCCAGGCCGTCCAATTAACTTGGTATCAATAGTTTGTGGTGCTAGTAACCACCATTGCATCTACAGGGATGTAATTTCTCCACTTCTACACTTTTCTAAAATTTTCTCTCACTAAGGCCTTCTGTAAACACATAAAAAAAAGAATTGGTTCTGTGACCTTGGAAAATTGGGTTTAATTTTATATTTATCTGTATGTTCTATATAAAATTCTGGTGTCACAATGGCACTCCTCGCACAGGGCTTACTGATTTTTACCAAATTTTATATGCATATATTCAGTAACTCTGAGAATTACCTACTGGTTATTTTTCACACCTCTTAAGTAGATAAATATTTTATAGGGCAAAACAATGTTTGAAGGGTCAACTAGTTTATGTATAATTTTTTCAATTGCCTAAATATAAATAGCTGCCATGTACCTATCAAATAAATTAGATAGAGTATGTGAACCAGGCTGTCAAGCCCTCCTACAACTACACAGTTAATTCTGATGGTCAGTTATTTTGTGTGCCATGTAGCCGGACCTTTAGATCGAAGTTCGGTTTTGCTAGCCACATTAGAGCCTATCATAACAACGACCCGGGTTAGACATTTGGGAGTCGCCGTCGCCGGATACGGCTTGGACGACATGCAGGTCAAAGTGAGACTTAGGTATACTCATTGGTAAAATAAAGTTTTTTTGAAGACCAATGTTGAAAAGAAAAAAAACATTAACTATTATAGTGCCAGTAAGGTCGTTATACATATGTATAAACATAAACTTACATAATATTGTACAAAGATAGACATTACATAGAAACTGCAAGGATGCTATTCACAAACACTATTGTTGTGTGTCTAAACTAACAACTAATTAGCATTGACCTGTGACTCTTAGGCTTTTATGAAGGAGTTACCATAGGTTCATGGTTCTACCATAATTGGTGGTTAGGTATTACTGAATTGTTGTCATTGCATTCTAACCTTCGCCCGTGTCTAATGGCCCCTGTACTAAAAATAATCTTTTTTAATAATTGGGTAATAAATAAACTTCAGGAATACTTACTAATTACAAAATTAATTCAAGACGGGTCAAAGGTATAATTCGTTTTATGTACAATTTGCTTAAATTAATTACAGTGTACTTTAAAATAATAAACTAACTTTCCTGACATGATTTTTTAAAACTAGAAAATTAATGAAGATTACAATTTAGCGACGCAAAAGGCATCAAAAAGGACATACAATCAAGTAATTTCGGTGGAAAAATTATCTATGGTCAACTGCTAGAAATCATAGTCTTAATTCGTTTGAATTATTCAACCTCTTTATACTTTGTGATGTTACTACTTATCTGATCTTTGCGTTAAGACAAGTTGTTTTTCTTTGCGTTAAATTGACGTCATACTTTCAAGAGAATTTACAATTTACCCATGTTAACACTTAAGTATGTACCCAAGTATGTTGTCATAATGCAGTATTTAGCTAGCCAACTTACTGTGAACATTTGGTAACATTATTAATAATGCGGCAGTAATTGGACAACTGGGTGCTGTACAATGTTTCGCGGGTTCAGTTTACTACACAAAATTGTTACTTAGGTCTAAGTGTGATTTGTAGGTACTTAAATTGTAGATTTGTCTGTAAATGCACTTATGGCCTACGACAGGCAAAACTAGTGTCTGACGTCTTCATTAACAAAAAATAGTTTCATGTTAATACCAAATTTGAATAGAAAATACTTAATGAGCTATAATAAGTTCTTAATATATAGCACTATATTAGATATTAGAGAAAAGATGAAGATTGAAAATATTAAATAAGAAGTTAAGATGCTGAAAAACTCGAGAGATAATGAGTTATATTTTTGGAGACCAGTTTTCTAGATTTTTAATAACTTGTCAAATAATCGTCTATCTAAAATCGATTTTTTGCTATTTTAAAGTTAGGGGCAAAAACCTGTACCTACCTGTGTGCGTCATTTACACGCGGACTCCGAGGTCAATTCCCGCTGTGAACTAATATTTGCGTAGTCCACAGTTCATGGACTGGCTTTAGCAGCATGCAAGAATGTTCTTATGCAAAAATTCTTAGATATGATTTTTCTGCATAGACGTAGGTAGGTTTTTACATACGAGTATACTTATTTTTTATTATGGCAGTAAAATACTACCGTGGCTTGGTGTATCGTGTCGTGTCATAAGTCTACCTATATTTTATGCATCACTACATAGTATAAAACAAAATACCTTTCTCTGTCTCTATATCCTTATGTAACTTTAAATCTTAAAAACCACTCAACGGATTTTGATGCGGTTTTATGAATAGAGTTATTGAAAAGGAAGGTTTTATAACTTTATGTACAGTAACATTCATTAAAGGTGAAATTTAGTACCAGGATTCCACTCGTGCGAAGCCGGGGTGGGTTTATAGTTTACTCTAATTAGAGACACATTTATGTAGCGTGTTGTATCGTCGTGTCTATCAAATGTACGAAGCCGGAGCGTTCTAGCGCTTCACGACACGACACGCCATGGTAATGCATTTCTGCCTGTTATCTACCTAAGTCTTTAGTTGCCTGGAAATAATAATTTAAAATCTCTCTTTTTATTTATAGATTTCTGGTATTATTTTTATTTTAACACTTTCGGAGAACTTTCAGCTTAAAGACACAATATGAGAAAAAATAAAATAACTCTTGAAGGCCGTTTAATTTTTTTACAAATAGGATAGAAACCCCAAGCCCATATTATTATGTTCGACAGAAACCCAACTTCGCTTCAGATTCTGGGTTGAGATCTATTGATATAATTTTCACTCTCTACCTAAATATGAAAATCATTAAGTATAAAATCACACTACAGCAAAACAAACAATAACACTCAAGCGTTTATTTTAATTAAGGAGTTTTTATAGAATCGTCGGGACTGTAATTTAGGAAATTAGTCCGTCTTTTAACGTAAATAAAATTCATTTACATACGTAGGTACATATGTACACGTCATTCCTATGGCAAAGTTCAGGACCAGGACTTAATAACATATTTATAAAGGAAATAACGACTTTCAAAAAGTTTTTGTGTTTTAAAAGTTATTTTTAGTTGGTGAATCATTAATCCGTTTTATGATAATAAGTAGCAAAGTTCAAGTCTGATAAAGGCTTTTTAATATTTAAAACAGTAGGTGTATGCATGATCATTTTAAAAATAAGAAAAGAAGAATAACTAGGAAATCTACTAGTAATCAAGGTCATACATATTTTGTTTTCCTCCCTATACTCGTGTACCAAACAGTTAGGTTGATTGTATTATATGGTAACGATGGTCAAGTTACCTACTTATTTCGAGATACCTATGCTTACCATCTCGAAAAATTCCTATCAGACACGACGATCACAGTCCTGATTCCAGCATAATAACAATTATGATTTCAGGCATATCATTATATTTATCGTAATTCGACGACCTGACTCGACTAGTTTCAAGCCACGCAAGGGGCTTATACTCACTTTGTTCCCGAACATCCAACTCCTCTTACTCTAGCTGGCTGATGTCTCACGGAAGCCACAAAATAAAAATGATAACAATTGCCTATTTATTTTCAGCAATTCGACAAAGCCGCCGGAGACGTCAAGAAACTGAAGTCCCTCCCCAGCGATTCTGACCTCCTTGAGCTGTACGCCCTCTTCAAGCAGGCTACCGTCGGTGACTCCGACCCCTCAAGTGAGTATACTTATCTACCCTTTCATTAGGCACCAACCGCTATGCACGTTAGCAAAGGAATATGTACCACAGGACATCACTCTTTGGTTGCTTTTGAATTGGATATTAATAATAATACGTTAAACGTTTTGAATTATAGAACGTTAAACTAACATAACTGATTAGTGGTTGTCCATTGAAAAAGAGTTAGCGACGCCCTGTCATTATTTATGAAAAAAAAAACAACTATCGTAGAAATGACCACAGAGTAAAAACTACACGATTTTTTTCAATTAGGCTCAGACTTCATAAACATTTATTTCCCGCGCTTGCGTCTTAGAAGAACTATTTACCAGTCAATTGTTATTAAAAATAAAATAAACCAAATTGTTTACCAATGATTTCATTACACGTAAACATTGTTCCACGCACCGTACACTCATCTGTTTTTGTTTTGGTCTATAAACTGTCTGGTTTATCGTTATTAATACATATTATGTTAGCGGTGCATATAATTTATTCAAAAAAATATGTGTTTATGTTCTAATAAGATAAAGTGGGTTAATCTTAAAACGGTATTTAAACGATATTATTATGCGATACACTTTTGTAGCTAGTGGGTACTGGGTAGACAAATGAATCTATTATGACACCCAAAAAATCCTTTTTTATACATCAACTTTTTCTGGCAGCACTGTCGTTTTCTGGACCATGATGTTCGGGGACTTAAAAGTTTTTCATCAGAAATATTTAAAATACAAATTCTTTACTGTACTTACTCTATAAAAATACGAAGGATGCAAATATTACAAATTACTAATAGAAATAGAATATTAGCGGTCCCATCATAAAAATATTTAAAAGAAAATCTTTGGATGGATAAGCGGTTAGAGAGTACATGAAAAATATTATAATGTGACACGTAATAAATTATATTAAAAGATAATTTGTTAACCGTGAACCACAGCTAATTTATAATCTTTGAACTTCGAACCTCTTCACGCATGGCCGCGACATTTTTTACGACACAGAGTAAAAAAAGTACTGTGTAAATAATTGCCGCGTAAATGTTACTTTTTTAGAGGTTGAAAAAAGACATTGTTAAATGGATGTATTAACTCATAGGTAACTTTAATAAGGCAATGTAATTGATTACATACTCGATAATGTTTCATTTAATGTTATGTTCAACTTAGCAGTCAATAATAAATACTGTTAATTACCAATGTATTTTAGTAGGTACTTATTTTTTATTATTTTCAAATATTTTTATGGTTTTTGACTAAGGCTGACCATTTTTCGTCAATAACTATGTAAAATACCCTAGGTACTTTTCTACAATCAATTTTTATGTAATTTTAAAGCCTCAATTACAAAACAAGTAACTGGCTATTACGAAATGAATATTTTAGTAAGCATATAGGTAATGGTAGTTTCGTGTGGAACACACATCGTGGTCGGTCACTAAACGAACAAAAATACGTTAGCACCAGCATATAAATACTGTATTACCTACATATGTAGGTATGCCATTAACCTAATTCACCTCCGTGCCATGAAATAGCATTTTATGGAAGAGAGTGAGTGTGCATATTTAAATTTACTTCAACGACGTGTTTTCTACTTTCTTTTGGCGAATGGTGTTTAGCTAAATATGGCATTTCTTTGGCAACGCTTTTTTATTTAGAACGTCATGTAATGGCTTCTCTCGCCCTAGGTATGAAGGCGAAAGGGAGTGTCAGACTTAAATCTAAAAACCACTCCGTCCCTTCTCCTGCTCCAAGCTGGGGCCATGGTAAATTATTGCAATTGCACCAGCAACCCTGTTCTTAATTAATGCTGGAATACTTTATTTGCATTTTTAGAAAAAAATCAAAATACAATATTCTTTAGTGTGGTACATAGGCAATAATCAAAAATTTTCATTTCTGATTTACTTTCAAGTAATCACATCACTAGTTTGATAATCTAGTAAAGAATCTTCTGAGAAATTGATTTTTTCCAGAAGTAGGTATATGAGCTTTTAGCATTTGCCTTGGAATGATTGATACCTTTTTAAAACAAATCGTCCTTAACAACCCCTTGTAATGTTACTGGGCCTTCTAATAACCTGTTATCGTAGATGTTCGTATGTCTAGATCAATAATAATCATATTTACATTCGACCTTGACGTCCTGACGGCCTCAGCTACAAAACCTCAATAGTTACGAACCCGCGTCTGGCACCGTCTATTGTTATTATGCGAATAAAAATAATTACATTATGACTAGTCGAATAATTGTGTGAAACTCTATTCTTTGTATGGAAATCGAGTTGATCTTATCCGTATTTTACGAGTGATATCCTGGAAGTGGATTATCTCGTTGAAGTTTAGTGTTTATTATTTTCTTGACTAACGAACGTGTTTTCGAAGCGCTGAAAATGAAAGCCCAAAGCCTTATACACGACATCTAGCATGATCTGATGATGAAATGCTTGTGTTTAATTTCATTACACATTTCTATTTAAAAGTTGTATTAAACGTTTGCTTCAGAAATAATGACATGACAATTAATTTAATATGAATCCTTTACAACTGGTTTCCGAAATGCCGATCAATGTTAAAATCAATTTAATCTCCTGTCAAGTCATCGGATTGGTTGACTGAATTATCAACAACCAATCAGATGACTTGACAAGAGATTTGACACCTAGTTAGTTGATTTTAACATTGATCGGGCTTTCGAAAACCGGGTGTTAATCTGAGTCCTTATTTTTCTTTAAAAAAATCTTGTGCTTCGTTACCATCAAGGTGAATCCAGTTAATTATATTATCTTAGCAATTTTTATTAATCATTGGGTGACCATTAGTGGCGCTAATCATTTAGCATCGCCCAATATTTTTTTTCTGATCCTGTTCCATAGGACGGTGAAAAATGAAAAAAATCTAATAGAAATCTGTCTAGCTGTTTTCGAGTAACACGAACACAAATGGTCTAACAGGCTAAATTTATTTGCATACCTTACCCATAATCCACATTGCCTTCAAATTACGGTATTATATGCGGCAGGTTCGTATCTCCGTTATTTTTTAGAAATGGCCAGTTTTTTAGACTCCATTCGCTTATATAAGGCTTATTTATGTTTAAACAGTTATTTCATATTAAAAGAACATCTAAAAACTACCGAAAATAGGATTAGGTATACTTGTATATTTTTTGTAAATAATATAAAATAAGAAAATAAATATTAAATTTTTTTACTTGTCATACTTTTTTGTTGTTATTCAAATCAGGCATGGAAGGTATTCATATGAAAGTGTTTAATATTGTCCCGAAGTTTTACTAATGACTATTTAGCATTCTTTATTACTATGATAAATTAACTTGTATAAATCTTGAGAATTGATGTCATAAGATATGGCATAATGTTTACTGCTAGATAACTGTATTTTTAAATCACTAGATTTGACTTTTGTGACCAAAAAGAAGCTGGTAAGAAATCAAGTGTGGGAGAGCCATGCTTCAGCACGAATGGATACCACGGCCTCACAGAAAACCGGCGTGAAACAACCAAAGACTGGGGTTTCGCCGTGTGAGTGAGGTTACCAGAGGCCCAATCCTTCCCCTCCCCCAATCCCAATTCCTGAATCTCCAAAACCCTAATCCCTAAAAGGTGGGCAACACACTCGTAACTAATCCGCTGCGGGTGTCCATGGGTGGCGTGATTGCTTACCATTAGGTTATCCGTCTGCTCCACAGAAATATCTTATATCTATGGTCTGCTCGTTTGCCGACATATTACATAAAAGAAAAGTGTCGATAAGTTTCTTAACCATATTTTAAAAGTACCTAAAGTATAGTAAACAAAACAAAAACAAAACGTATCAATCATGCGTAAAGCCGTTTATCTTTAAGCTACTAATCACATACACAATCTCTTAAACTGATGATATGAATCTCTATTATTACGATACTGTAAGGCGGTCAAAGTGACTCAATCTCTGATAACTGAGCATCCGCAAGCACCCAAGTTATAAAATGGCCGAATCAATTGTACTAAATTGCATCAGAAATGAAATACCCACTTGTATCACTCATCCTAACCTAGTTGCAAATAGTCTTAAACTTCAAATGAAGCTGGATAAGGTCTAAATTCATTTAACTTCAGTTTTGCAGTTGTGAGTCATACTTGCAAATCCCGCCATCTTTTTTTCTTTTTATAATGTTCGTATTGTTCTATTTAATAGGTAGTGGTAGTGATGGTTACTATATATATAACACGGTTGTGTGTGATTCTAAGCAATAATACTTAGATCTAATATTCTGTTATTCATTCTATGTTATAAGTAAAGTTTCTATGTCGTCCGCTCATATTGAGAGGCGATACCACTATCTCTGATACACTATCTAAGGTTAGATGTAAAAGATCGGCTGTAATTAACTTGGCCTTTGTTTACGTAAACGAACGAAAACGATCGTTTAAGTTCACAGGAACCAGAATGCTTTTCCAAGGTCATAATTAGGACGCCGCGCAAAGTTATACGCATAGGTTTCTTTTCATCTGCAAAAAAAATATATTATATATATTAATTTCGCCCTACGACAATTTTGTCACAATACTTTTTTGTTACTGATGAGCGATCGATTTCTATCTACCTTTGATATCCGAATGGGATATATTAAAGGCATATTAAACCAACTAACTTAAACATTTTATTTTTATTTACAGAGGCCCCCGGTTTCTTGGACCTGAAGGGCAAGGCCAAGTTCGAGGCATGGACCAAGAAGAAGGGTCTGTCCAAGGAAGACGCCCAGAAGGCATACATCGCCAAGGTCGAGCAACTGATTGCCTCCATCGGCCTTCAGTAAACATAGTGGGACTGACATTAGTATATTCGTAATTTAAAATCAGTGTAATTTTTTTATATATAAAAATCAAAAAGCTATTCTTTTTTATATTAAAGTCAAATAAAATCAATTGAATCGATTTTTGAAATCGATTCATTAATGGAGCGGTACGAGCAGAGTTAATTTTGGCGCCATTTTGTAGCTGTCAAATGTCAAAGTGTATGTAGCTCGCTTGTTTCTTGCATTTATTTTTCCATCTTGTATAATCGAGCTGCATCGCTGTAGACCGAATATAACATCATAAAATGCTGTTATATTTCAATAAACTTTAAATACAGCACAAAATATACAAAGTATTCTTTAGTTATATCTGCCGTCCGCCTCAGTGTAACAAAATCATTTTACATTTATTTATTACTTTGGTTTAGGCACAACTAGCTAGTATTTAAGCGTAAACATCACATAATGTAATACAGAATATACCTCTGTTCAAACAACCGATTCTTCCGTACTTTTTTGTATGCGGTGCTGTTTCTAAATAATTTTCTGTATTGTTTTCATTTTTGTTGAAGATTTTTTTTATACATGAAATATATCCGTTGGTTACTAAATTTGTTTTAATTTTATTCTGCCTAGGTATAGACAACATTATTCTAGAGCAAATTGAAAGTGTCAAGCGCGGATCCAACCTTCAAAAAAGGTTGTGGTCACAGCTACTAGAAAAACGGCTAAGTACGAGTCGGAGCATGGAAATGCTCATTAACAATCATGCAAATCGTTTATGAACTTTTGAATTAGATTACCTTTTTTCTGAGCATCAGGACTTTGGCCTTAGGAAGAAGTCGGACACGATTTCTTCTAATTTCTAATAGTCAGTTTCGATCCAAACCTATTTCAATCACAAGTGTATTAAGGTTGTGGGCATGCCCATCGTGCCCACAACGGTGGATCCGCCCTTGAAGTGTCTCCTACCTATGCAAAGTCTAGGTATTCTTATTAGTTACAAGCTTCCGCACGCGTCTTCTCCCGCGTGGTATGTTGATGACAAAAGCTTACCTATATGTTAGTCCAGGGAATATCCTATCGACATACATACATACTTTCAACAAAATCAGTCCAGAGGTTTTTATCAATAAATTTTTATCAATATAGCTAATCTACTCTACGTGCGGTTTCACCCGCTGCTAGTACGGCTACATTTGATAGTAGCGTGATGTTTTATAGTCTATAGCACTCAGGAATATTGTGGCTATCTATCAGTGAAAGAATTTTGGCAATCCGACCAGCGGTTCCAAAGATTACCCCCTACATACAAACTTTCAAATTTGTGCTTCTTTATAATATTAGTATAGATAAGGAATAGGAATTAGGGTTTATTCTGTTATAATTTTATTAGACAAAGGTAGATCTGCCTATGTCGTGAAGTGTCGTAAAACCTATTTAAAGCAAATATCTAAGATATTTGAAGCAACTAAGCCTACGCTCGAAACAATACTACGAACTACGGATGTTTGAAAATACCTCAACAAACAGTATCTTATTTTGCGCGTATACGCGAATTACTCAGTAACAGGTATACAAATATTTAAGTACCTAGTAGTTACATAATGTAAACAAAAATTTAAATTGATATTACATCACGCTCGTAGTTCCTTGAATTGTGATAGTCAAAGTAGGTACACGTATCTGCTGTATTTAACAGAAGAGTGATCGTTTGAACGCGCTAGTCTCAGAAACTACTGGTTCGAATTGAAAATTCTGTGTTGATTAGTCCATTTATCAAGGAATACTATTGGCTATTGAACATCTCGCTACGATCAAAAGGTGCCGAGCAGAGAAAGTGAAGTTACATGATAGTAACTAGTTTTCTTCAGTACATTTTTAACTAGTTAACCGCATATAGTTTAAATACTACTTAAATACCCTCTGCCTAATAACATCAAGCAATTTTAATCTCTTAAAGCGTAGGCAAAGTTTAACATTTTTAATGTAACGAGTACCTAAACACACCCTTAAGAACAGGGGGGTTTTTAGTCAGTAAGATTCTGACACTCCCTCCCGCCGCGTCCCTCGCCCACTCAAGACAGAAGAAGTCATAGAAAAAAAACAGGTTTTCTACCCCCAATAAATTAAAACGCTGAATAAATAATGGCAATAACATCTAGTACCTATCAAATCGGGAATATGACCTTTATGATTTTAAATACATGTTTGCAAATTGCAAGTCACGGGTACTAAATAGCTCAGCTGTGGTTGCTGGGTGCTCGCATAGGCCTGAAGCAGTAGAAGGAACAGGGGATTTTTGGTCAGTTAAAGTCTGACACTCCCTCTTGCCTCACCCTGGGCGGGAGAACTCAAGTCAAGGAACCAATGGTTTTTTCAATATTCGCGTAGTTAAGCATTCAGTATGTACGTGACTATATTCATATCGGGTTATTAAGATAATTTGTCGTAATCGCAGAATCATGATTTATATTTACCCGTTATCAATTAAATCTGATTTGTCACTCGACGATATTAGGAAGCAATGAAAAATATCGGTAAATAACTTATCTAAGTCCTGATATATGAGTTTCGATATTAAACTTTACATTATTATTTATCAGTTTTGACAATAAATACTTACCTACCCATATGTCTGTAGGTAAGTGAATAAACACACTTATATAAGGTTAATTTCTTATTAAAGATAATGCAGTTTTTACAAGCTTTACCTACATGGATCTATTTGATAAATAATTGTAGGTGCAGGAGGGTAGGTACTTCTTCATGATAATTAATTTAGTGAAATTTTTATATAGGTGAATATCTACTTAGCTTTGTTTTCTGGTATAAGATATTTTTACTTAGATTTACAAATAACGCACCCTAATAATTTTACTAAAGGTCATGTGATGAAAGTGTGCTATCACTCAAACCATAATTTCGAAAAATCTAACGCCTATTGGAAATATATAGCAAAATGTTTACTCAGCGGTTTGCTATAATATGTATAAAAGGCGCTGCAATTTTACTTGGAATGAATTATAAATAAAACACGAAATATATATACAGATATTATATTAACAAAAGTACGAATCTCAATATCACAATTTACAGAAGAAATTATTTCGAAATATTAGTGGAGGTAGCCAATTATGCCACAAGCAACAGCTGGTCCAGAAGTGCCAGTTAGGGCACTGTCTTCCGTGCTGGCTCTGCCATAATCATCTTCGCCTTTAGAGATAGCTAAAGAGCGACCGACTATGGACCGTGGACCAGCTAAAGAGATGAGGTGGTCAATGATTTTAACGGTTACAGGTCCTTCCTCAGCCTTTATATTGCCAAGGTCACCAACATGGCGAACGTTGTCGCGAGGACCGCCGTGACGACCCTGGAAAGAAAAACAGATATGAATTAGAGTCTGTAGATGGTTATCTTAAAGATAAGGAATCTCTGTTGTGGGAGAGCTATGCTTCGGCACAAATCTGGCTGGCTAAACCGGAGTGATAGCACAGCGTCACTGAAAACCGGCGTGAAAATACCACAGCGTAGGATTTCGCCGTATGAAAAAGGGAAGACAAGAAATCACATTTTTTAGCACCCTCCTATCCTTTCATAATCCCTAATCCCTTATCACTAAAAGGTCGGCAAGACACTTGCAACTTCTTTTGTATTGCGAAAGCCTGTGAGATATGATTGCTTACAATCAGGAAATCCGTCTGCTCGTTTGCCGCCAGAACATCGGAAGGATATTATTTCCTGATTTCTCCTTATATTTTAATAAAATATTGTTTTATTAGAAACTTCCCCTGATAGTAAAAAACTCAGCTAGAGCAGAATTTTTGGAATTCTTCCAGCTGTTCACGCGTGACGCCACGCCCAAGGGAAAATAAAGGAGCCTGACTCCTCCCAGGCTTCTTCAATTTCCCCTTAACCCTTCAGGTAATTAAGTATACCTATATTATTTGGTTGGCAATATCCCGTAAAAGCATGGCAGAAAAAAATACTTACATAGAAAGCAAGGAAATGTGGTCCAATCTCTTTGCAGTTATCCTTCACAGCACCAGTTTGGTGAACGTGGACGCCATGTAAGCCTGGCGCCAGTCCAGTGATGTTGCCTTCGATGGTCACTGGCCCATTTGGCACCAGCTGTGTGAAGATCAGGTCACCTTCCACTCCTGACTCCTCATCCGCTTGCAAGTGCACTATCGCTTGAAGACCTGGAAGATCGCTTCGTTGCGGCTGTGGAGGACAAGAAATTGTTTTATTTTAGACAAGTATAAATATGATAGTTTATTTGTGTTAACTGTTGATTGTTTTGCCATTGTCGACCTATAAGCCTTATTTAAGGTACCTAATACGCTAGTTTCCAACTTATCAAATTCAGTAAATACTTTTAATGAACATCCGAAACTAGGCAACGACATTACTAATTCTGAATTAACTAGAAACAACACGACAAGCGAAAGTTCTTCTTAAATAAAATGTTGCCCCTCACAAGAATCTTCTCCTGTATCAGATCCGAAACAACAGTTTGTAGATTACACAAAGTGTGGTTCCGTGTGTTAATTGAACCCGCGACACATTGCACAGTATCTAGTCGTAAAACTAAACCGTGCAGCAACAAAGTTATCTAACACACGTTGTAAGTAATAACCAAAAGATATATAGGTACCTACTTATATCCAGTATACTTAGCTAAAAATAAGTAAGAACTAGAATTTAGTTCGTAAACCATAACCCATTGACATTAGTGAATAATTAAATATAGCCTTGGTGTTACGTCGCTGGATTCGACACGGCATCCATTATACACACGCGATCCGAAGATGAACTTACCTAAAAAAGTTATGAGTTGTATCTTGTACCTATTCTTTTTTTTATGGTATAAGTCGGCAAACGAGCAGACGGATTACCCGATGGTAAGCAATCGGCGCCGCCCATGGGCACCCGCAACACCAAATGAGTTACGAGTGCGTTGCCGGCCTTTTGGGGATATGGGATGCGGATGAAAGGGTCGGGAAGGGATAGGGGAAGGGGAGGGATTGGGCCTCCGGTAACCTCACTCACACGGCGAAACACAACGCTGTGGTTGTTTCACGCCGGTATTCTGTGAGGCCGTGGTAACACTCCGGTCGAGCCGACCCATTCGTGCCGAAGCTTGGCTCTCCCACATTTAACCCACACATTATTCGTCATCTCCCAAATTTAGTTGTCTATGTACCTGAAATGAATACTAGAAAAGTTGGTATAGAATAATGTGGCTAAGTTTCTTTAAAATAATTGTGTGCATCACATCATCAGCCTACGAGTATAAGTGCAGAGCATAGGCCTCTTCTCACACGAAGAAGGTTTGAGTATTAATCACCACGCTTGCTCAAGGCGGATTAGTCCATATTTCCTTACGATGTCTTTTGCCTTCACCGTATGTCAGTGGTGTCTAAATAATAATAGAAAGTACATATGTATATAACTCGGTAAAAGTCACATTGGTACTTGCCAGGTTTCGAACCCGCAGAAGCGGGCGCGTTAACCTCCACGACCACTTTTGTGTATATCAGTAGTCAAGTAAGTATTTGTAGTTGATTGCTGAACAAGGGGTTTCTTCAATACCTAAGGCGGTTTCAAGAACTAATCGTAAGATTAATAATGCTCTGAAGTAAATTATTAACTGCAGTTAACTCAATAAGAAAAATATTATGATATTCTTCACGATATAATCCCCAGAAAAGTTACGAGTGCGTTGTCGGCCTTTCGGAGCAAGGAAACTTAAGGATTCGGAGACTTAAGGATTTTTTTTTTGATGAGAAAATCATCAAATTACTTCTCTAGCCCAGGGTAAGGCGAGAGAGAGTGTCATACTCTTTCTAACTAAAAACCCCCTGTTCCATATCCTGCTCTGGGCCGAGGTCGCGGTGCCTCATTGCGCTTACCCCACAACATCAGCTCTATATGGCCCCGTCTGTGGTGGTCTATTGGCTCTTTAAGGCGCGCGCGGAACGTTACGCGCCGGGGACTTAGGGATTGAGGACGGATGAGGGTAGTAGAAAGATTTGGCACTCACACGGTGAAACACAACGCTGTTCTACGGTTTCACGTCGGTTTTCTGTGAGGCCGTGGTATCACTTCGGTCGAGTAAACCGATTCGTACCAAACATTGGCTTTCCCACATTAAATGTTATACGGTACCTGTGCCAGTCAGCCTAGACGAGTATGAAGGCATTCCTCATGTCTAGGTAGATCACGATCCGTTTAATTTACAATAAATTTTATAATGGCACGACCTGTATAAACTTACATACATACATACCTAAATGATGACGTAAATAATAAAACGTTATGTTATTTGGTGAAGGCAAAAACATTTTGTCAGGCGAGATCCCAGGACTTAATTAATTTTCAAGACCTTTTTATCGACTTAGAGAAAGAGTAGCATTTATAGGACATGCAAAGTATCTAAAGGTATTTAATGAAGTTGGAAAATTTTCAAATGGCTTCTCTTGCTCAGGGTAGGGCGAGATGGAGTGTCAGACTCTTACTGACTAAAAACCACTCCGTTCCTTTCCTTTAGGCCGAGGCCTGAGACCTGACAACAATGCAAGATTCCATGCGGGCTCTGCTTAAAAAGTATTAGAATACCAAAATGGTTGTATAATTTACTTTACATTTGACTAGTTTTAATTCATCAAACCCCAAGCGAATGTCGGCGTTCGCGTACCTATATCTAGTCTTACTAATTATGTCTCTAAGTACGTAAGAGTTTAATGAAATTTAGGGCATTTTTTATGTGATAAAATGCAAACGCAAATGCAGCAAACTGATTAACTGATGTAAGCAATCGTCTCCGCTCATTTTTAAACGCAACACCGGAGGAATAACGAGTGAGGAGTAGGGTTTGGGAAGTTTAAGGGATTTGGGAGGCGGAAGAAGGATAGAGCCTCCGCACTTATTTTTGCACTCTCGTCTTGGCTTATTTCACACCGATTTTATGCGAGGCCGTGATGTCCACTGCTGAGCAAAGGCCTCTTCTCACACAGAGAAGTTTTGAGCACTAATCACCATACGCTTTTCGCGTAAGTAATAACGCGAAAAGCGTATGGTGATTAGTGCTAACGCCTAACCAATTGCACACCACTGAGTTCGATGTTCAGCTCTTCTCATCTAACTACTGCCAGCCACCCTGCGGATGTCGTCAGTCCACCTAGCTGAAGGGCGCCTTACACTACGTTTGCCTAGATGTGGTCTCCACTCTAGAACACGTTTACCCCAGCGGTCATCGGTTCTTCGACAGATGTGACCTGCCCGCTGCCACTTCAGTTTGTTAATCATTTGGGCTATATCGATAACTTTGCGTGTCTCCCGCACCTCATTAAAATGTAGGTTGTATACAAAATGTAAGTAACCTTAATCTCTTACAATATCTCCTTTAAAACTTATTTTTTTATTTCCAAAATAGAATAATACTTCGTCCGACCACTGGAACTAGGTAATCGTAAACAAATGATTACAAGACGGCACACACCGTGACGCTGATTACTTAATATTATGGTTACACAGCTTCATGGTGAATGACTCGCTGATTGGATCTCTGCAACTGATAGTGTAGATAGCATTTAATACGACGTTGTAGGTCACACTGCACACGCTAAGCGACGCCATTTTATATGAAGAATTAGTGTTATAAATGTGTTTTACACACTTTGGATTTGATAAAATTAAAAAAATATTCAGGAAGATTCTGAGTGAGACGGAGTGTCTCCCTGTCTTCTACCCAGCAGGCTTACTCTGCAAATTAATATCAATTCGAATCTAAAACCAATCCGATTCCAATGTTTATTTCGTGGTCACGTGATTCCGTACGTAAAGAAAGCAATGTTGTCAACATTGGATTGAAATCGGGATTGCCCCAAGGTTACAATCTAACGCATGAAGTAATACATCCATAATACTGCTTTAAAATGCTGTTTCTATTAAATAACAACGCTAATAAATAAATATGATATAAATTATGGTTTTATTTATTATTTCTAGCTTTTCTAATGTAATTCCGTATAAGAAAATTATTAAAATCATAAAATTAGCCGGGACTTCCAATTTTAAAATTCGAGTTTAGTGGGTTCATAAGTTGTATACCTAGTTGTGCCCACAGGAATACAAGTGTATTTATTATTATTGTTCAAGTGTTAAGTTATAATACAGTTGGTAAGTAAATAAACAATAATATAAATTATACAAAAATAATATTATTTCAATGGATAAACAATAAAAAACAAATATTGTTATATTCTTGTGTTTTTTTTTTCAGTTAAAATATCACTTCTCTTCTTATGAGTTGGCATAAAGGCTCTTATATTTTGGTAAATTTCCTCATACAAATCCTTGCTCACTCGGTAATTTGCTTTAAATTCGTCTTCAGGCATAGAAAACGCTTTGTCGGTACCTATATCGCATCATTCGACGCTCATCGCGTCTTTATTTTAATACTCTTTCACGCGGATTTAAGTAAAATATTGTACCTTAATACTAATCTAGCCATGTTATAAACTTATTATTTAATTAAAACACTTTTAACACAAAAAAAATTCTAAAAAGTTACACTTTCGTTATTGAAAAATTCACAATCAATCAACAAACAATACTAACACAATAATGCCGCAATACTCTACTGTCAAAACAAACTCAAGAGTAAAGTTAAGTGCCAATACCAATCCCAATCCCATTTAGTTCCCCAATATGGTCACACAATCTTAAAACAATTTGGCGCTAGTGTTGAATTCAAGATTACGAAACGTCATAATTCCAATGTCGATCGATCGGAATTGTAATGAAGAGTAAGCCTACAGGACGGATAATAAGTAATTTGATGGTTTTCCACACTTAAAGATTTAGGTCCCTAGCCTGGCTTGTAACTAGTAGAGTTATATCGAACAGTTTGATGGATAATTAATACTTACAAAATTTATGAGGAGGCCCAATCCTTCCCCTCCTCCAACCTTTTTCCAATCCCAAAATCTCCAAATCTTTAATCCCCAAAAGGTTCATGGGCGGAGCTAATTACTTAACATCAGGTAATCGGTCTGCTCGTTTGTCGACATATTACATAAAAAGACGTACAAAAAGTATTTAGATAAAGAAATTGGTGATTATTACAAGAATTATAATATATACACATACACTCACCTACCTATACTGACAATAGTCAATTCTTTCGTTAAAACGATTCTTTAGTTACGTAGGTAACAATAACTTCCTAATTCAAAATAAATAAAGCGTTATTTAAATCGTAAGCACAATAACAACAAATTATCTCTACTATCCGAATTTAATTGTTCAATGGCAAGCAAGACACGCGTTGTTCTTCAATACTTTTGGGGTTCCATGAGAGAATATGAACATAAATACGAATATAAATGATACCATAGCAAGTACTAGTTATTTTATTAGCTATTGTAATGGATACTTAGTTATTATCATAGCATTCTTTTTGCATTGAAAGCCCGCTACAGCCAAAATTTCTAGTGAAGAAGCCGAGGCGGCCTGTTTTTTTTTGTCAACGGTGGATGCCTTCAATTGGCGCCTATCTTTTGAGGAAAAAGACTAAGGAGTGTGTGGGATTTTGAAATGGCCAACATCAACACCTGTAAGACTCGCCGTCTCTCCTTCTGCAAACGTACTAATTTCCGCGTACCAGCCCATTGTGTTATTTGACAAGGTGAGAAAACCGTTCGACAGATTAATTTCGGACCGCACGGTTGGGCACGTGTCAGGAAGGGTTTGGCCATAGCGGACAGCCAGTTCGGCTTCCGCAGAGGGTACTCCCCGGTGGAGGTCATGCGCATGAGGGACCTCACGACGGAGACTGCATTGGCCTTCAACTCGTTACCCTGAGGCTGCATTCTGGTGGCACTCCGGTACCCGGGTGCCTGCCTACTTCCGTCGTGTAAAAGAGGCGTATTTGAGGCCCGTCATCGACCCCGGTTACCGGGGCAGAGATGTCGCGCGGTGTTCCACAAGGATCGATATTGAGGCCGACCGACCGACCAAATGACGCTGGTGCTAGCAAACGGGAGGCCGCATAAGGCGGCAGCCGATGATACAAAAAAAAACATACATTTCACTATGATTACAGTGCGGAACCCTTCGTGAGCGAGACCGAGTCGCACTGCGCCGGTTTTTTTGTTTATATTTTATTAAAGAACTTTTTGCAAGATCTATTTATGTCATGTTAAGGAACTTCCGTGATATCATCACGCTTATATGTATAATTACAAGGAATTAAGGTGTTTTGTTAGTTAACTATCCGTTATTAATGTTTGTTAAAAGTTCTACTATTAGATAACAATGAACTGGTTGTGGCGGGATCATTAATACTTCGTGTGATTTGCTAATTGCTTGTGATTTTTATGTATTCATCGTTGCTTTTTATGTTACGTGTTAAGTGGAAGAATAGTTTGTGAAGGAGCTTTATGAATAAAAGATACTTAAAATGGATGCTTCAATAAGGTACTCGTAGCCCGTGAAATTTTAATTTTCATTTTTTTTTTTTTTTTGTAATGTCAGTCATCATCGTCATCGTCATCATTTTCGTTTCATTTCATCTTCAGAGTCAAAAAAAGGTAAAAGACAGTCAGCCAGTCTTTCTAGTGAAGCTGTTTGCTCGTTCCGACGTGTAGATTCTAAGGGAGAAGAACGAGCAAGAAACTCCATGGTTACTCTTTTTAAGTCAATTTCAAATACAGATGTTGTCGTTCGTATCGGGGAGTGTCGTGATACAACATTCAATTAGTCGTAAACAGCTGCAGATTATAATACTCAAAAACCATCAAATATAGCTCTGTAACTTTTATTTGAAGACTGCCTACAATATCTAACACATTGGAATGGTGAAACAATATTTTACTATTTTGTTTTAGGTGTTTGTCTATATTTTTTGCCTACAACCTACAACCACAATATGTAAGTATTCAGGAACACTACAGTTAAGGAAATGCCCACTTATAGGAAACACGATCTTCAACGATTATATGTTAATTAAATATAATAAAATTGTCTGTAGGCGTAATTATTATAAGATGACGTCACGTGTTTTTTAAACCGACTTTATATTAATAGCGTTAAGGGTGGTTTTCCTTGAAGGTAGATAGGTTATTTGAAGTTTAAATCGAGTCATGTAAACACAAGCTATTTCTCGTATTATGGTCTTCCGTTGTTACCTACTGTTAATCAGTATTGAAATACCTGTTACTCATACCAGTAACGATAATATGCCTTACACCTTCATTCACTACCGTAGGCCTTTGGACGGCGAGCAAAAGTAGCTCGCCGTCCGACCAGAAGAAAGAATTTAACAATATGTCTCGCCTCATCATGGGCGTGAGTAGACACTTAATGACTATGTTCCTCAAAAAAAAAAAAAAATATCCGATGGCCAGTTTTTTTTAAACTTACTGAAAATGCAGTCCTATTTATGTTAATACCCTGAATAAATAGGTAAGTGATGTATAAAAAAATCAATATGCATGCCTGTGTATAATTTTTCTACTTAAGTATATGGGAAGTGGAAGGGCCGTGAATTGCTTCACGGAATGTAAACTTAAAAAAATCTTACGTAATTTTTGATGTTGGTAATTATTACGTAAAGAGGCTTACTTATAAGTTTCTGCTTCGTAATTATTGGTAAGAGAAACGTTATGGTACCTAAAGGTATATAGGTAAATATAAATAATTAGTTTGTTCAATCGCATCTAATTAATTTCAATATACCATAACGGGTACCACGCATGATTATGTTTTAAAATTATTCTTAAACATTTATTTATCTCTATAATCATGAGATAATTATTGTTGTAGACATAATTAGGTAGTTTCTTAGGTAAAAAAAAATATTTTGTATATTCAATATAATGGAACTATTAAAATAATAACCATTCTTTCATTAATTGATTTGACAAGACGCTTTCTTAATTTTAGATGTTTTATAGGTTTTTAAGATATTATACATAAGTATATAATAATATATTTTAAGATATTATTATATACTTACGTAATTACGTACATATATGAGATACGTTAAAACATTTTGACTATGATCTTATACGAAATTCAAAGTCAAAATCATTTAACAATATAATATTTTTTGAACTAAACCATAAATAGGTACTTTTGAAACGTCAAAATAAAATAGTACTCTAAATAATCATAAAAAACGTATTAAATTTGACTAGTTGGAAACTAACGTCTTGTGATATTTAATGCAAAATTTTGTCTAATCTAAATTAATAGAAGACTTTAATTAGTTAATCAAATAAATATATCCTTAATAGGTACTTACGACAATATATTCGATTTGTTTCTCGGCGCGGTTACCGGGCGGGTACACTTGGTGGCCAAACTCCTGAAATATAAAAGCATTTAAGAATTTATTTACAATAATAATAATTGTTGTTTTTATATAAAAAAAAAACTTTTTTACAATTCAAGTACTCGAACATTAAGATGTTCACTCATTTTATGGTAGTATATATTAGACACCAGCTGATCCGGCAAACTTTGTACCTACTGCCTACTTAATAGTTATGGAATACTTTTCCCTTTTGAACATTTCGACCTTCCCAGGACAATTTTTTTTTATTTTTTTATTATGTAATAGGTCGGCAAACGAGCAGATGGATTACCTGATGGTAAGCAATCAGCGCCGCCCATGGACACCCGCAACGGAGGAGTTACGAGTGCGTTGCCGACCTTTTAGGGATTAGGGATTTGGAGATTTAGGAACCAAATTGGTCCAGCCAGTCGACATACGAAAAACTATTTATTTTTATATAATAGGTATACCTATGAAATTACCGTTCTGCAGTACTGGCCATTTCCAATCAAAATAGTTTTTGTTAGGCTAAGGATAATTAATTTTGTTTTAAAAACATGGGATACTTTTTCCAAAAGTAGTCATTTGTTTATTGTTTGTAATTTATTTTTATTAATTTATATTTATTAATTGCAGTGCCGGATTAGCCACGTAGCAAGAGTAGCAAATGCTACGGGCCCCGCGGATTGGAGGGCCCCGCGCTCAAATAGGTATTTCATAATTACACCACTTCAACAGCAAGACATAATATGTAGAAAAGGTTTTGTTTACAAAACTACTACCAAACTGCAAGTAATTTGATTTTTTCTTAACGAAATAAACGAAAAATTACAAATAGTCGGTATTTTGTATGTGTTAGAAAAGGAAAGCGAGTATTTGTCTGCTCGGTTGGTGCCATTGGCGGGCGAACCGAGCCGATGCGAACTGCGCGCACGGCTATTTCCGCCTCACCTCTAAGTATAATATCTATCACGAAAAACGTTGGTATCAAAATGAACAACAATAAATTGAGCGCTAGCCACACACAAGTTATGTGTTGTACTACTTGCACTGCACTAAGCACAAGTTGGCAATACTGCAAAACCATTTGGGGAATTCCCATTGAACACTGACTAACTCAGAACTACTAATATTATCGTGATTTTCGGTCTCAAGTAGTCGTCGTCTAACTAAGTTAAAACATGTATTAAAGAAAAAATATTTTTTGCTTATTAGCTTACTTTTTGAAGTCGAAATATTTTTGTTAAAAACTATTTATTTCATAATCGTCTGATTAAGACCTTAATACGGGATACGCCCTTTATGAATCATTATATGGCTACGTCCAAGCAATGCGATCCTAATTTTCAGATATTAGAGGCAAGAGCCAAAGATTTGACTAACTGTGAAGAATACCAGCAACAGACATCACGACGAATCAAGCGAAATACAAAGTACGACCTTGTCAGCGGCTCTAATACACTCGACGACTATGTTGAAAATCAAACACCTGGACAACGTTTTGAATTTGAGGTGTTTGTTGTCATGATTGATAACGTACTGTCTGCTATAACTAAACGTATGAAAGCGTCGATATTGAAAATTTTCCTTTTTTTTGTGAAGGGAAAATCATCAAATGACTTCTCCCGCCCAGGGTCAGGCGGGAGGGAGTGTCAGATTCTTACTTACTAAAAACCCCCCTGTTCCTGCTCTAGGCCGAGGTCGTGGTGCCTCATTGCGCTTACCCCGCAACCCCGGCTGACCATCAGCCCTATAGGGCCCCGTCTGTGGTTGTCTCTTGGCTCTTCGAGGCGCGCGCGGAACGCTACGCGCCGTACGCTCGGGTCTGGTTCTGAGGGCCTAGACAAGTGGCAAACGCTCGGAGTCGTTTCTATTCTACTAAAAATGAACGCTTGGGCGTTAGCGTTTTTCGATTGGTAGCCAAGTGTACAACCACTTGTCGAACGCTCATTCTATTCGTATGTTTGAAAAAACATCAATTGTTCTTTATGGTTTGTCGTACGCTATTGTCAGTTTGACAATGGGTCGCCGCAAAACTAGAATAATTTTAAGTTGTGAAGTGATGAGTTTATGAAATTTTTAAGTGAAATTATACATGGAATAGCAATTTTAAGACGGTGAGTACTGTAAATAAGTATGATGTGATGATATAAATTAAATTACTTTAGTTATGTCTATATTTTCGGCATGTTTGTGTGTTTAATATTCTTGTTGAAATGGTTACTAAGAATAATATAATTTTTTACATGGAACCGATGTTTCGAGCTAGTCCAGAGCAATTCTTAATACTTATAGATTTTATGGAAAGTTAATTCGTATCAATATTTAAATATTTTCACCTAAATTAAACTTAATATCAACAATGACGTGGTCAAGCTGCACAATCAACAAAGGAATATACCACTTAGGCAGTTTGTTTATTTTATGAGCGCGGCGATATCTCGAAACCCTAGACGAGTGTTCAGGGTCGGTTAAAGGGATATCAGCTGTGGCAGGATTTATCAAGTATGTTAAATCCGTGGTAGTATTCGAAAATCAGTAGATAACTGGGAAATGGCATGAATTAAAAATAATATCAGAGACCTCGTTAGCGATTTCGATAATAAAGACCTCAGTAAATAAAATATTTATATATATTTATATTTTTATGAACTACAAGTATTTGAATAATAAATTTTTGACACAATGTTTTGTTAATTGCGATTTTTAGGTGTCAGCAGACTGGAAGACAAAACCTATAAAGAAATATTTAAAAATAAGGGAACACTCTTCTGGTGGTGGTGGGCCTAGTAGCAACAGGGTCTCTTTAACTGCATTAGAAGAGAGAGTGGTTGCAGTTTTTGGAGTGTCTGCTGTGGCAGGCCAAGCTGGCATCTGCTGGATTCTTTGTAAGTATTTTATAAACTGAGACCACACTGTATCTTTTGTATCTTATATTGTAAAGCTTGTCAGGATCAGCTCATAAATTTAAATTGATATTTATTACGTATTAATTGAACTATGTTTCATGTGATGAAGAAAGATAGTCATATGGTAAACATAAAGCAAAATTCAGAAATATACAAATAATAACAAATTATTTTATTTCAGACCATCAAATGACTTGCACTTGGTTCAGGCAGGAGGCAGCACTAGTGAGATGCCATCAGCAGAAAGAGAGAGAAAGTCAAAACAGTAAGTTGACTGTAATAATTTTATTTGGTTCCAACCATATCAATATTCCGAAAATATTATGAAAGTAATAAATAGTTTCATTAGACAACTGAAAGAATAAATTGATTGAATATAATAAAGTAATGATAAAAAATATTATTTTCAGCTGAATCCGTAGCACTTAGCCCACCACGGACAATTTTGGCGCCGGCTCGAGAGATTGTACGCCACTGCCCTAGCACGCCTGTCTCTTTCCTTCTTCACCGCGAACTTCTCCGGCAAGAAGGTCTAGACTGTAAGCGTCAGCCTATCCGCGTTCGGCAGCTACAACACCAAATCGTCGTCGTTCTTTATAGTGGGCGCGTAGGAATAGAGGATTAACACCATTCCAAAGAACGACCAATTAATTTGTTTTCGAGCTCCGCCGACGTGAATTCTAGGAGAGGCGTGACAGGCGCCTTCATGAACGAGAGTTGCTGTCGATAGTTTTTACTGCATTTCTAGCAAACAACAAATTCTTAATTTATTTTATTTATTTTTTTTATTTATTTAAACTTCATGCACAATGGGTACATAGGCGGACTTAATGCCTAAGGCATTTTCTACCAGTCAAACCTTGGGTGATGCAGAGATGAGCCAATGGTCGGTGCAAGAAGCAAGCAAACGGCTTAACTTTAAATCTGATAAGACATACGAGATAGATATATGTGCGTATTATTAACGTACAAGTTACTATATCCCTAACATATACCTACATTCATACTCAAATTATATTATATAATAATAAATAACTGCTACATATATATACTATATACATACATAAGTATACTACATACATACATATACTATATACATACATATAATAATACTTATTAATAATAATGTATGGTGGTCACGATTTAGCCAAACCTTTCAATAAAAGCTCACGAACCTTTTGTTTAAAAGTCAAGCGACTAGACACCATCCTGACATCCGGGGGGAGCGCATTCCACAGCAAGACAGACTGGACAAAAAAGGAGGAGTGGAGGAAATCAGTGCGGTGAGTGGGACATTGGAGAAGACGGTTATGGGAAGAACGAAGATTTTTGCTGTGGTTTGCGCACAAGTATTGAAAGTAAGAGGATAGATAGCTAGGCGAACAAGGTGAGTTGAGGAAAGAGAACAGAGTGGTTAGCGCCCTTTGCTCCCTGCGCTGGCGTATGGGCAACCACTTCAATTGCAACCGATGTGCAGAAACATGATCATATTTACGCAGGTTGAAAACGAATCGAATGCAGTTGTTAAGAAGTCGGTAAAGTAATTTATGTTCTGATAAGGTAATAAAATGTGGTAAATAAACACGGGAAAATATAGTGAAATTAAAAATCCTTCAATGCACTTTTATTACTCATGGAATATTGTAAATGATCTATACAATTTTTAAATTTACTTTCTAGACCTATTTGAAATAAATCCTGGTTCAACCTTAATTACATGATGACGAAACCATATGCAAATGTCATCAAAGATGATGTGAATGCTAATTTTAAGTTTGAGATGTATGTAACAAAGTAATTATGTGCAGAAAAGACAACCAAAAATAAAATAAGTTTTATTGATACACAATTTTTATTTCACCCTTAATTTAGCATAAAAAAGAAAATTTACATTACCTAGTTATTACATACATGGAGTTCGAATCAAGATATGTTATTTAAGAGTACAATGGAGTTGTCTTAAGCTATGCACCAAAGGATTATAACAAAATAAATAATAGTTGCCATGTTTGTTTACCATTATGATTGAGTTCTCGCCTGAATCAATCGTTGCCACTTGACTGGATGCCCATATTAAACAGAGACATGTGTGGCCCCACCATATTTTCAATTCATATTTAATATTTTTAAATTGTGGTCACAAACCTGAAAAAATTGATTGGACCATATACACCGGTATTTCACTAATTTGCATTAAAAACTGACGAAATTTATTTCTTCAATGACGCCCAAGCCGTATTTCTTCATTATGCACCGCTTACAATAATCTAAGTGCGTGCATTTGTACAACTTTTATTAATTTAAACGAAATTTTTCACAAAAACGACTACCGGTATCTAACAGCTGTTTAAACAATCGCCATCTTGGGTAGCGTATCGTAGCGTTTTCTACAGGGTCCTAGCGTTCGCTTCGTAAGCGTACATTAGAAACGTTTAAAGTCGAATTCGCTTGTCAAATGTGCCACTTGGCTACGCATTTGTATGGAGAATATCGTATTACATTGTCGTTTCGTTCAATAGAATAGAATCGTCATACACTTGGCTACCAATTATATGTTCGAAACGCTAGATCAAATTTCATGACGACAATTCATTCATAAACCATTCTATTCTACTGGCGTTTGTGCCACTTGTCTAGGCCCTCTGGTCGGGCGGCGAGCTACCCTTACTCGTCGTCCGCAGACCCGCGCTTACGGTGGCCGGAGATCATCTCTCGATCCCCGACGCCCGGAATGTCGCCTTCTACGGCGGCTGGGGCGCGAGGAGGATAGTTCCCTCGAGCGCTCCGCCTCCTCCTTTGCGAGCATAACTGCTACGCAGAAGGAGGAGATGGCTTCCCAGTTCCTCTCACGCTGCACCATGGCCTCAATTAAGGCCGGGCGCGAGAGGTCGCCGCCGTCAATCACTTCCCTGAGAACACGGCGGTGCTCAGCCCAAGCAGGGCACTCCGCCACCGTATGCTCCACCGTGTCCTCCAGGTGATCCTCTCAATGACGACACTCGGGCGTTTCCTTCCGCTGGATCCGAAACAGGAACCTACCGAAGCTGCCGTGCCCGGTAAGCACCTGCGTCAGGTGGAAGGTGAGGACGCCGTGGCGTCTCTCAAGCCACTCCTCAAAGAGGGGTCTTACCGCTAATATAATAGCGTGCCCGGCCCTTGGTTGCGACAGTCGCTGCTTTTACTCAGCCATGAGATCTCGCCGGAGCTCATTCCACCACGCACTAATTTGGCGTGGCAGAGGATCCTCACCCCGGCGACGCGCGTCTGCGCGCAAACTGTAGACGCGCGCGAGCGCCTAACGACGAAAATGCTCCGTGAAGTTCCACCGGCTGTCGAGGACGAGACCCAGGTATTTCATTGCCGACTCGACGCCTATGGTAACTCCTCCTGCCGTTACTTGGGACCCATCTGGAGGTGGCGCGTTCCGACGTCCATAAAAACACATGGCCTCGGACTTGTGAAGCGCCACCTCGAGTCCCAACTGCCGGATCCTTGCAACGACTGTCGCGACCGCTTGCGACATCAGGTCGGCCGCCGCCTGATGTGATATCCTATTCACCAGCACCAGCGTGTATTGAAAGTGTACCTAATAGCTAAATTTGTAACAGTTTTGTTTTATTAATACCCTTTTGAGAACCGTTAGCAAACCAAGGGCCCCTTGACAGAATTTGCTACAGGCCCCGCGCTGGCTTAATCCGGCACTGCTCATTTACCTACCCATGCGGTCCCTTATAGCAACAAACAAACGAAATATTCGTTCCTGGGACTAGTTAAGGCTTCTATTTAAAGCATCTTGTGATCTAGATATAAGGGGCATTACAGATTTCAATACTTAAAATATTATAAGTATGCGCCATATCTACAGCCCTTGTCAGTACACTTCTGACTTAAGGCCTATATCTAGTCAAGATTAAGGGTAAAGCGCAATGATGTACGGCGGCCTAAATAAGGAGAATTAAAAGGGTGGTCTTAGTCAATAAGAGTCTGACACTCCTTCTAGTTCAACCAGATCGGGAGCAGTTTTTACGAATTACGTTCCGCAAAAAATAAAAAATAAACTATGTTCCACCTTTACACGAGAGGGTTTGCCAAAATGTCCAAGCCTGGAAGGCAGGTTGAAGGTCACATCATAGATTAAATTTATCGGAGCACACCTATGCCAGGTGATCGTAAACTGTCCAATTATAAAAATATGCCAACACAATAGAATAAAAAAAAACTTACATACAAATAGGGTTCCATAAACACTTCATAGATGTTGCTTTGATAGTCTTCGATGGCTGGTAGCGTCTTGATGAGAAGGTTCCTTCCGTACCCTGGTATACCCTGAATGGTCTTTCCATTTAGCGCGGCCAGTAACCAGAGAAACTGGCCGAAGAACACGTGTAACCTCAAATTCATTTTAATAAAAGTCTTTTAAAAAATATTTGAAAAAGTTTCTAGTTTTTGTTTTTATTTAACGCGTGTGAACTTGCCAAGCGGCTGGGTATCAATGATTCGAGTGCTTAGTGTAAGACTGCAGATGATGTTCTGTTTTAGAGTTCCGTCAGTGTGTTAAGTTATGTGTGTGATCGTCGCTTTGGGAATTTTGCTAAGTATTTTTATAGATATTTGATTTTATATACAAAAAATAGTAAGAGATTCCTAGTTTACAAATACTTATTTCAAAAACAAAACCTCCTTACTATGTAATTATCATCAGCATTACCTATAATACGGTAGTTTCCAACTAGCCAAATTCAATACTTTTATCCAAACGTCAAAAACGGTTCTTTTCTATGAAATTTGTATGAAAAACTGAGCTATGACGTCATAAAATTTGCGTCAAATAGCTTACTTATTTCATAATAATTAGCTAAAAAAATCTAAAACTTGGTGTATCGATCGATTGATGAATAAAAGTATAGTTATTTTTCAATATTTTATAGTATTGAAACATCGAATTAATTTATTTTTGACCTAGGAAACTACCCAAATATAGTACGCCTTATTTAAGTCTTGTATGGAATAGCAATAACAAAATCATTGTAGTATTTAGGTAAAATGTTGTCGTAAATCCGTGTGGGATTTAGGTAAAATGTTATGCATAATAATGATAAAATCTGCTATTCCCGACAACCACTGTAATACGAGACTTCCTAAATAAAAAAGAACCTACTTTCTGTCATACAGACATCTCTGTCATTTAAAGGACCAGAAAACGTACCTACGTCACTATAGACAAAAGTAAAAAAGTGGCAGAAATTACACCTCTCTTTATAATAACGTCATCAGCCATCCCCAACGGTACCAATTAAAGTACCAATTTCATTTTACTTATATGTATTATTTACTTATTGAATATTCGAACATACGGAACCATTCGTCCAAAAATAAACTACCAGAAGATTTCCCTAATAAATAGTTTTTAGCAAAGATACGGCGGATTGTCATTAGTAGTGTACACCAAGGCTCCGTGATATTGCCGAGCGCGCTAATCATAGTTTCGCCACGGCATTGTCCAGCCTGGAAGCGGGCAAGCAGCTTCTCAAAAACTCGTGCCGCATATGTTCAACGCTCATTAACTCCGAAGGTTGATTATGAATGCCATATCAACCTCTTATAATTTTATAATCGTTAATTAAAATTGTTTTGAGGTAATTTTACATTGTTTTGTACTTGGATCCATCGTTTGATTGTCATTTGATAGCAAGTTATTTTGTAACAAAAACTTTGTTTTGTTTGCGACATGTCAAGCAAGACGGGGATGTTCGTCTTTTTATTATGTCATACGTCGGCAAACGAGCCCACGGATTATCTGATGGTAAGCCATTAGTCGTGGTGGCCCGGAGGTTAAGGCCCTCTTCCCATGCATGAGGGTGCGGGTTTGAAACCTGGCAAGTACCAATGTGTTTCCGAATCATATGTACTTTCTATGATTATATGTATATGGTTAAGGTAAACATCGTGAGGAAACCTGGACTTATAATTTCTAATTATAAGTTTGAAATCACCTATCCGCCTTGAGCAAGTGAGGTGATGAATGCTCAAACCTTCTCCGTGTGAGAAGAGGCCTTTGCTCACCAGTGGGCATTTATAGGCTGATGATGATGATGATGAAGCCATTAGCGCCGCGCCGCCCGATAAGAGGCCATGAGCCGGCGAAACACGACGTAAATATTGCTTTACGCCGGATTTCTTTGAGGCCGTGGTATCACTCCGACCAATTCGTGCCGAAGCATGGCCCTTTTACAGGTATGGTCAGGGCTTGTAAAAAAATCTTAAGGGTAATCCGTTATCTGCACTCATGATAAAATTGGAGAATTAGTTTGTATAAGCACGCCAATTGAGATTTGATATTTTTTTGCTTCTGGTAGTTCAATTTGATGAAGATTACGCTATCTGATCTATTAATTAGCACGCGACGATTAATAGTGTGTACGCTGCAGGGGTTTTCATACAAACTTACAAGTCGAATATCATGGAAATTACAGAACTGATTTGAATTAGACTTGGTATTCATATTATGTAATATATCATAGTCTAGAAACTTATTCAGGACATTTTAAAAAGGTGTAGATAGATGCCATTTTAAGTTTTTCTATAAAAATCGCGTATCGCCCTCGACTAAAGAAAATGTCGACGAAATATCTGTGAGTTATAAGCGCCATTTCGATCTTTTAAAGGATTAAAGTTTCAGAGATTTAGTGATTGGGGACGGAAGGAGGATGCAGCCTCCGGTAACCTTGTGGTTTTCACGCCGGTTTTCTGTATGAGTGTGTTATGACTCCGGTCGAGCCGATCCGTTCCTGCCGTCGCACCCACACTTAAATATGGTTTTAGTCCTTGATACCTTGCGTATGATTACCGTGTTTTATTAAAATCAATTCAGTAGTTTTCATAATTTATTAATTTTAACTTAAAAGTTTTTATAAAAACCCTTAGCGCGTAAACGCTCTTAAGGAACAGAGCACGCGAGAGAAAACCCAATAATTAACTGAAATCGAAGTGGATCGTTGTTGAATTTTGTTACTCTGTATTTAGAGAATTTTTTTAGTAACGAGAAATATCTGTATATTCTGAGAAAATGACTAGAAAGTGTGGGATACTTTGACTTGAACTGACATCGTAGCCAACCATCATTTAACAAAACAGCCAGACCCAAGCGTCAAAGAGCTAATAGACCACTACAGATAGGGCCCTATAGAGGCGATGTTCAGCCAGGTTTACGGGACAAGCGCAATAATTCACCGAAACCTTGGCCTAAAGCAGGAGAAGTTTTTAGCCAGTAAGAGTCTGGCACACCCTTTTGCCTCACTTGAGCGAGAGAAGTTATTTGATAATTTCTCTCTCAGAAAAAGCCTCTAAAAGGACCTCAAATAGAGCTTTTTACTTAAATTCCCCTTCGTAGACGCCATCATCCAACATTCTGTTATTTTTGGGGTCACAGAGTACATTTTATATAACTGGTCAAACGAAACTCTCGATCAAAATTTTACTGTTTTGTTAAACCATAAACTACAAAAAGTATGAATACAATCTAGCTATAATTATGTTTGACATATTATAGGAAAAAAAGTATAAATTTTATTGATTACCCCAGTCATAATGACATTGTCAAGTCTAATGAATCTAATATTTTCGGAAGACGGAGATAGTCCAGCAAAGATGAAGGTGTGATGAATCGGAATTTTGTGTATAACCACCAGGTAATTATGTTAAAAATTTAAATTAACAAGAGAAGGACAAATGTTATGGTTTTACCAATTAAAGAAAGAGATAGATAGTTTTAACCTACGTTTGTGCGATATTATCAACATCAAAAGTCTTTTGAGAATCTCTAGTAGTCTTAAGGTATTTGTGATGATTAAAAATAGATAAAAATGTTTGGATGCCAGTGTTGAATTAGTTATGAGCAGTATATTTCTTATAGTTGCAACACATGAGAGCATAGATGACATAACTTAAATGAGAGTAAGTGGAAAGGAAGAATGAGCAGTAAGTTCAATCGTCAGACACGTTGATAACAAATTGTTAATTGTAAAATTAAAGACTTACGTTCAAATAAAGAAGTATTAATTGCTCCAGATTATCATCATAAGTTTTACCCTTCCTTCCCTAAGGATTTTATGATGCATTGCAATCCATTTTATAACTTGATAGCAACGGAATAGTGGTGGTGGTGTGTGCTAGCACTGTAATCACATCAAAGTCCTATTACGTATCAAAATTTTTTACTGGCTCTGTTGCTAGGCCCTGTCACATACTCTCTCCTCTTAAACTATTCTCAACACGACAGTACATATTTTTGTTACAAATTGCTTATATGTAATAATAGTGTAGAATAATATAACCTTATAAGGACGGTTCTCTCTTCAACATATAGGATAGGCCAAGTGCATGGTCGAGGACTGCAAGTACCCTAAACAGGTGGCTGTGGGGGGCTCTGTGCTGCGGGGTACCTGGCGTGCCGTGCTACTTCTGCACCTGCTGCGAGAGACTCGAAGATGTCAGCCCTGAGAGAGAAATACCTAGAGTTAATCGTGAGTTGACATTGCAACTTAAGTCATCATCATCAGACTTTTGTGAAAAGATGTATTACTTTCTTTTAAAACGGCGATTCTATAATTTCTTTGGTGTGGCTGATGGCCCGGAGGTTAGGACGCCCGATTTTCATGCTTTTTTTGCGAGGGGAAAATCATCCGATGATTTATTACGCCCGGGTAGGGGCAGGAGGAAGTGTCAGACTCTTACTGACTAAAAACCGCCCCGTTCCTTCTCCTACTCTGAGCCGAGGCCGCGGTGCCTCAGTGCGCTTGCCCCACAACCCCAGCTGAACATCAGCCCCGTAGGGTCCGTGGTGAATAATGTTCAAGCATTAATCACCATCTCCGTGTAAGAGGCCGTTGCTCAGCAGTTGACACTTTAGGCTGATGATGTGATGTGTGTGATGTGGTTGGTTTCCATGGATGATTGTATGTATACAATCAGGCGATCCGTAGAGGCGTTTGCTTCTTCATCATTCTTAAGTCTAAGAACAGTTAGGTTGGTACTGTTAAGTAAAATAACCGGTAATTCAATCTAAAATGATTGGCGAACGTATGTTTGCACGTTTATGGATAATACAAGCTCTGAGTCAGATCTTATCGTGAGCTGCGCATCATTGAACTGTAACATTGATAAACTGCTAAACAAAGGAACTTGACTGGTTTCACGATTTGCTAAACGATTTCCTGACGGTGCGGTGTGTAGTGAAAAATTTTATTCTTTTTTATATAATTTGCGTGCACGTGTTCACTGTAATGTCAGTCTTTCTGATATACTGACTGGCAGAGAGACTCAAAAGGATTTTGTGGACATTGTTTGGTGGAGTTCTTATTTATTGCTTTTTGTCCGATCTTTTGATAAGTGTGATTTTTTATTTCGATTTATTTGTCGTTTGTTTGGAGGGCATGTCACTGGACCAGTTCCTCGCATACCATTCATCATTGCATAAGAATTGTTGAATTTCTCCCAGGCCACTGCAGCAATCACAAGATAGTATAAAAAAATTACAACAACGTTTACTTGAAAGCTTAGAAAGAAATGGATTTTCTTTATTTCTCCTTTTCTTTCGGCTTACATACTCTATTCTAAGAGTCTAAGTCGAAATAAGTGTTGTTCTTGTATTTTCTTCTGGTTCATCACCATCAAAACATTCTATTCATGCTTTACAAAGGCACATCGGTTTTATCTTTTACCTCTTACTCTATCTTCCATTTTCTTTCATTCCAACAGAATCTACAGCCACCGCCGACCGTATGGTGCGTCCACATCGACCGCACGCGCCGCGCGGACGCAAGCACACGCCAGAAACACTATCAGCCGTCCGATGTGCTCTGACGCAACTTCAGGGAGACCCTGCTATACCATCCCCTCCTGTCCCACCAGAATATTCCCGACATTCACCCGAACCAGGTTGAAAATATAATAAAAACATGTACAAGCCAACAACTCAAGAATACAGCATGTTAGCACGACTTTTCTGCTAAGGATTACGATTGTTGCAAGCATTTTAGTATAATTTTTCAAGGGCATTTCTCAAATACTACAATTTGTCCATCCCTATAACACTTATTGACCTTTTACCTTCAGAATTGGTTTACGGATATTCTGTGACTGTTGTTGCATCCATTATAATACAGACTTCATGGTTCAGATCATTGTTTTTAAGTATGTAATATCCTCTGACATCCCATCTTACGAACTAATGTTGACTCTATTGAGTAAGTTGTAAATAAATGTTTTAAAAAAAGTAATAATTTCAAAAGACCCACCATGAGGTGATATTTTAGTTTTTTCGAAAACGTCCGCGAGATTGAGTGTAGATGTCTTTGTTTAGTTATTATTTAAGGATTGGTATAATTTGTATGCTCTGCCTCAGAGATTTGAAAAGCATACAATGTGTTATTTTTATACGTTAATCATTGTACAGTGTTTATATGTTTTGTATTATTCTACTTTCTTACAAATAAAGATAATTGTAAAGAAAAAGTTTTTAATCATACCCATTTTCTCAGCCGACTAAGGACAACGCATAAAAAAATAGCAGCGTTCTCTGATAAACCTGAACTGTGAACACAATTTTTAGGCGCTACTACTGACATCTGTCTATTGAATTAATAAATAGAGATGTTTTGTAGTGTGGATTATGAGTTAACGTCTACGGACGTAACGTAAACAAATCAGTAATAGTTTCTTACTGTAATCATAGATGGCGGTAAATTATACTGTTTCTTTTTACTTATGCCTTTGATGGGGTAAGTTGAGACACAGTTCAGAGGTCCATCGAGTTGATTTAATGTTGTATGTCATATCAGTTCTATGTCTGTTCAAGCATATTCTCATATACATATTTGAAATGTTTGGTCAAAATGCGAAACTCCCCTGAAATAGAAACTTATAAATTATAATGGGTCCATGATTTATGGGAACATTGGAGATCAAAGCAAGAAAAATTTGGGTTCGAAATCTAATTCTGGCGATCTCACTTGTAGCTTCCAGATCAACAAACAATTCAGTATTCTGTGTAAAATAAAAGATAAGATAATCAAGATAATTTACAAACATAAGTTGTATCTATTAGATTCATAACTTCGCATCGATTTTCAAGATGGCAGTATCATTAGTGATGTAGGTCAGGCGCAACAAGAAAGCGTTAGCTATAAATCCTTTTAAACTGACATTGACAATCTCAGATCGTACCTCCATGGTCAACACTTGATTAAAGGTCATTGCTTGACACGTCTAAAATATAATTGAACCTCTTACAGTAAGTGTTGTGACTTAGATACGAACAGTTATTTAGTGCTCCTATTTTATCTGTGGCGAAAAAAGGTAAAGTGACAGTTTGATTTTTTTTGGTGCAATGACTATTATGTGTTATACCTATTTTATCTTACTTTCGTATTATGTTTTGTTTGTGCTTTTAAACTTTGAAACAAAATTATGGTGTCTATTTTTACCGTACCTAGCTCTTTAATGTATTTAGTGCGATTTATCACGTTGTTAGCTGATTTCTGTAAATTAGACCTACGAGAACTTTCCAAGATGAAGAAGCTAATTTCAAATTTACTTTTGCACATATCTACCTACCTATGGTTACAAATTGATTGGTAGCCAATGAACAGTCTTGCTAAGATGAGAACCAACCTTGGACTTCAATGAGAGCCTGCCGTGCACTGCCAAAAAGTTTGTAAATCTCATAGTAAGTAGGGATATTTTTTTTAGTTAATGTAAATCGTGGAAGCTGACCATTGTTCTTTGTAAATCACTTTTTCACGTTCTGTATCTACGAAGTTAAATAAGGAAGGCAGTAACAACTTCTGTATGTGTTATAAGTACATATGTATGTGTGCCTACTGCGGGTACTTGCAATCACTTAACAGATTAGCCATCTCAAAAGGCGGTTTTATACACACAAAAAAGGAACTCGCGCAACCATATTGACTTCCTCGTAGCATAATATGTATACAGCGGTTCATGAGTGGCTGGGAATACGATGAAAATTTTGTTCTCGGATCGTTGGTGACAACGGCGTATACATCGAAAGTGTCCTAGACAAAAAAAGGGTAAGCGTAAAGTAGTATTGAGAACCTTATAGTTAATTCACGTGGACAGAACCAAGGGTAAGAGCTGGTAGATAATCTATTATTATTTATTATTTAATTGTAATATGATAAAATTATAGAGTTTGTTTGTTTAAACGCGCTAATCTTCGAAACTACTGGTACCAATTTCATAATTCTTGTTGTGTTTGTTAGTACATTTATCGAGGTAGGCTTAGAAGGAGAGTAGCTAGTACCTACTTGAATAAAAAATAATGTCCAATACATTAAGTCATAGGTAAATTGTTCAATTTACTTATTCGGTAACCTTTTGGTTTTCCTGTCTCATCGAATGCGTATATGTATTTACCTTCGACTCGCAAATTACCAGATCCGGAACGAATCTGTAGGCCACAGATTTGTTTGTTCCGGTTACCGTCCCCGGTTCATAGCGAAGTAGTGTCTACCTATATATAGGTACATAATATATCGAGTACTTTCGAGGTTTATGTAGTTACCTCGGGTTATTAAATCTGCTGTAAATTGCGAAGCATGCATTTTTTTATGCGAATTAGGTCGAAAAACGCTTAATTAGGTCACCTGATAGTAAGTAATAGGTGCCGCCCATGGACGCCCATTGAGGAATTTAAGTGTGGGAGAGCCATGCTTTGGCACGAATGGGTCGGCTCGACCGGCCTCACAGAATACCGGCCTGAAACAACCACAGCGTGGTGTTTCGCCGTGTGAGTGAGGTTACCGGAGGCCCAATCCCGCCCCTTCCCCTATCCCTTCCCGATCCTTATATCCGCAACCCCTATCCCCAAAAGGCCGGCAACTCCTTTGTTGTTGCGGGTGTTCGATTGCCTACCATCCGTCTAAGCCTAGGTAATCCGTCTGCTCGTGTGCCGACTTATACCATAAAAAAAGTTACAAGTGCGTTTCCGGCTTCGGGGTTAGGGTTTTAAGGTTTGGCGGATTTGGTTATCTGGGGACTTGGAAAGAAAGTAGAGGGGAGAATTGGACCTTTGATTGCCTTACTTACACAAGGAATCCTTCAATCATTCCTAAACGATCATGTGTTTCCACAAACATAATATGATACCCAGACCCGCAACAACAATTTATGAATGACACAAAGAGTTGTTCTGTGCGTGAATCGAACTCGCTACACGTTGCACGGCAGCCTGCTAAAAAGATGAATGTATGCTTGTAAAACCATCAAGTTGCTCTCAAGAAATTAATCTACATAGTTGTGCTGCGTTTAGATTGCGCAAGTTTAGTTGCTAGTAAGCTAGTTACTGGGTCAAGTTTAACCACAAATAAAGTCGTTAGATCTGTTTGTACATAAGAGGGCAATGTACGCCGCGGGCTAGTACATGTCCTATGTAGATGATATATTATATTTGTGTCAATATAGGCTCGCAACACTAAAGGAGTGTGTTGCCAGCCTTTGAGCAAGCAAATTAGGGCGATTCTTTTCTATAGCATTTTTGAATCCCAGAAAAACATTTATTAGGTTTTAGAAATCTACAAGAAAAGTTTTTATTCCCTCAACAGTAAAGTAATTGGGTAGTGTGTTAAATAATAGACATTTTATGAAATATACTTCGAAGTGGGTCGCGGAAGGTATGACATTACGACGTACCGCAGCTCGGACTCTCGTAGTTGTAGAAGGAACGATGTGGTTCTGGTTTTTAGTCAGAAAGGGCTCTCCCAAAGCAAGCTTCGGCACAAATGGGGCTACTCGACCGGAGTGTCAATCCTTCCTCTCCCCCAATCCCTAAATCTCCAAACGCCTAATCCTAAAAACGCCGGCAACACACTCGTAACTCCTCTGTTGTTGCGGGTGTCTATGGGTAGCGCTGATTGCTTACCATCAGGTAAAGCGACTGTTCGTTTGCCGATCTATCACGTAAAAAAAGGAAATAGAAAAGAAGGTGTCTTTGCTTTAGCAATTTTTTTTACCAACTTACACAACAATAACCTATTTGGAAACTGCATTTAATTTCCCTATACACTTATTTCTGGCAGCGGCTTCGTCTGCGTTTTTGGGATAACGCTATCTACCTATCATCTATCTTTAAATACCATATCCTACAATTGCTTATCACCAGGTAATACTTCAGCTCCTATGACATGAAAAAAGATTAATTTTGCAAGTTTTTTCGAAGGATGTACAAACTTTCGTATTTTTATAATTATTTAGTAAGAAAGAGTTCAGGCTCAAAGGCATTTACGACCCAGTGAACCAGTCGGACTGGTGACAATGTCCTGGTGACCTTGACGACGGGAGCAACAAGCTGATGGTAGCTATTTATAGCTCGTACTTATGAGGATACTGGTATCAGGTATATTTGGAAATGTGTAGAGTATTATCTTCTTTGGAAGCATTTTCTTCGTACTTTGAAGTAAAAATCATGAAAATAACTGTAATGATATTAATGAAATTTGTTACTGTTACGATATATACATATGTGATGGTTCTAAATTTAATTGAGTACATTTACATGTATTTAGGTATCTAAAGAATTCAATCAATTACATTGTTACTTGGTTGTTGGCAGAGGTTAGGGTCGCTTCTAACGCCCATGCAAAGGAAATAATGGCGTAGGAACCTGAAGATATAATTTCGAACTCATATATATTAAATGTATTATACAATATATAAATATTTTTTTTAACACCAATCCGCCATGAGCAAACATGGTGATGAATTCAATGAAAATTAATCCTAGACCTAGAGCAGAATAAATTTTCATGAAACTTATTTGTTATATATTTCTTGTTGCAAAATGTGCACAGTCAGTCATTATAATAAGTAATATACATCACCCTGTTAGGGGGCAGCAAATTGACTTGAATTGAAACTAAGTAAATATTATAATTTTTATCATTACTATCTATTTTTAATTATATATTTCAATCACATCATACTTTTTATTATATTTAATATACATATATATTTATAATTTATAATATAAGTTAATCATTTAAATAACTTATATATAATATTATATATATATATATATATATATTTTAAATTATTTTTTACATTATTCTTCGTTTTTAAAAATTATATCTTTTCTCTTTTTCTTGAATAAGATAGTGCATGCACGTCACTTGTTTAAAACACTACTGACACAAAGTAACATTGATAAAGTGATAACTTTGTTTACATTTGTGATAAGAGACGAAAGTCAAATGATTACCGTAGGTAGGTACGTGACGTGACCACTTTAGTTGTTACTTTATTAATTGGACATAAAGTTTTTATTTAATAAGAATAATTTGGATAAGTAATTAATGTAGTGGATCAGTTGCTAAAATGAAATAAGTGTTGTGGATGGATTATTTTTGTTCGTGTTTGCAGCTTTGTAGGTAAGTTCTATTAATAAAGGGAGTTAACAGAGTCGGACTTCAGTATTTTGAAGTTTTTATAGTTATATCCACTGTAGATATTGGCTTAGGAGTTGCTAGGGTTTTGGAAGGCCGTGGGAGCCCCACTCGCTACACCACATACCACACCCCCCCCCCACAAATCTCAGAAATAACAGAGTTAGATTGCCACTATTTTTCCAACCATGTCATTACACAAAACCAGTGAAAGTAAGGTTTCCGGAGGCTCAACCACCTACTCCCTTTACTCATAGGATTACAAGTGAAGGGATTATTTGAGATGATTTGTATCCCCAAATGCCCAACTTCTCAAATAATCTCAATGTTTTCAGTGTTCATGGGCGGTAACATAGCTTGCTTACTATCCGGTGATACGTATCACATAATATCACATAATTTTCAATCTTATTTTCTTCAGATTGGACATAATATACTTATTTACATTACAGTTAAAAGTTGTACACATACTGACATCGGGACATAATACACCCTACTAATATTATAAACGCGTATTTAACTTTGTAAGTATGCATGTATGGATGTTTGTTATTGTTTTACATAAAAACTATTGAACGGATTTGAATTTAATCTGGCACAGAGATAGGAAAACACATAGGCTTTGAATTTAGGTAAGTAGTAGGAATATCATTAAATAACTTCTCTTACCGAGGTATTCCATGAAGCACACCCAGACGATGCCCACCTAAAGTGTTCCACTTAGCACACTAGTAGGTGGGCTCCAAATAAAAATTTTAAATAATTAATTTCCTATTCCACGAAGCACACCTACGAATATGAGTCGCATAGTGCGGGGACTAAGGAATAAAAATGACGATAGAAGAAAATATTTATTATTTAAAAGAATAACTTAAAATCTGCGGACGGCGAGTAAGGGTTGCTGGCCGCCCGACCAGATCTTTAAACCCTGTTTGTCAGGGGAAAATCATCAAATGACTGTACAATGGTAAGGCGAGAGGGACTCTTATTGACTAAATACCACCTCGTTTCTTCACCTTATTGCGTTTAACCCACAAACCGGGTAACATAAGCTGGGACTGCGGACGAACATATCGACAAAAACTATAGTTTCGTATATGTTTGCTGATCAACATATTATGACGCTAATTCCCGTATATGAGGTTGGGTTAACTATGCAGGTATCTATCTAGCCACATAATTGCCAAGGTGTGTTGGTATTCGTGACCGTCATATAGGATTCCCCAACTGATTTCCTTTTAGATAAACTTGATTTGCACAGGTGCGAAGCCTATCATCATTATCATCATCAGCCTATAAGTGGACCCTGCTGAGCAATGGTTTCTTCTCACATGGAGAAACACAATGGTTGCTCAAGGTGGATTAGCGACTTGAAGCTTTAGTTAACTAGCTTTTGCCCGCAACTCCGTTCGCTACAATATTATATAAAAAATATCCTATGTCCTTTCTCAAGTTCCAAACTATATCTGTACCAAATTTCACAGAAATCGGTTCAGTTGTTTAGGCGTGAAGAAAAAACAGACAGACAGATTTATAATATTAGTATAGATTACAAATTACTGACTGCGGCTGACCTGTCGCGAGTTCGATTTCTGCGAGGAACAACTCTTAATGTTATCCACAAATTGTTGTTCTGGGTCTGGGTATGATGTGTATGTGAAATTGTATGTTTGTACTTCACGACACGGGAGAAAATAGTAGTGTGAAGCATTTTTTTAAAAAGTTCAGGTTGACGTTTTTAGAGGCGGTTTTTAGTCAGTAAGAGTTTGACACTACTTCTCGCCATTCCCTAGGCGAGAGAAATAAGTCATTCCCACGGAATAGAAAATACAGTGGAAGTGCCACTCAGACATCGCGCGCTAATCAACATGATGTATAGATTTACAACATTTTGGGACATTCGCTGTCAGAATCGTTCGCTCCGTTGTCATGATCGGTTGTCATGGTTGTCTCTAAGAAACACGAAATATATTAGAAATTATGCCTTGTTGTGCGGTTTTCAACTGCAAAAAAGTAAGCAGAAAAAAAAATGAGTCTTGTGGTGGTGTATCGTATCATCGTTGAGTATTAACCTTTGTTAATTTTAAATATATATTTTGATTTTAATGAAAATATCACATTTCATTACTTCAATGCAAACTATAAAGGGCCTTATTTTCATTAAAATTAAGTTTAAATCTACTTGTTTGTTATGTGACGTTATATACAATATATTCCAGTAGTTTCGACGCTACTCATTTAGGGATGGGACACATTCGTAAATTAGGTTCGTATCGAGAATTTTTCATCATCATCGTTCAGAAAATTGATTTTTGACAATTTTTGAGTATAATTCATAAATGTTTAACTAAGATTGCATAGACACATCAACGTTTTAACCACACACAGCGTGCATCCGTCTGTGGTAGTTGCGGGCGGTTAATCACCATTTTTATTTTATAATGTTGTACATGATTTTTAACAGAGTTACAAAAAGGAGAGTGACTCTCAATTCGACCGTACATGTTTTTTTTTTGTTCGTTCGTCTCCGTTATTTATGAACCGATTTTAATAATTATATTTTTGTTGGAAAGGAGATAAAATTGTAGGAGCGCGAAGTGCTTTTATATGTTAAAATCGAAATCTTTAATAATATCATGACCATCTCCAAAAAATATTAAATCGTCAAAAAATGTTAATATTTTTCTTTTTTTTTCTATTAGAACCTTTTTCCATTACTTATTATTTGTAGGTATATCGTGTCGATAAATTACATATATTGCTCACACGAATACAATAAATAACATCGATATATTGGGATACCCTGCCCTATCTGAGTAGCAAAATAGTAATGTCTATTGGTACAAGTGCATACAAATATGACATCTATTTCAAATGTATTAGCGTTTTGAATAGAATGAATTTGTTACAGCGCCATCTAGCATGGAGTGGCTGAACCCGTTGTATATTGTTTTATTTAAGTTTTTTACACGATAGACGCCTTTATTGATTGTGACATGTGAAATGATAACAACTTTCGCTCATTGTTATAAGACTCAATTTTTAACAACATTTAGAAGATGATTTGCTAAAGTTGCGTTTCAACTTTTTACCCAATTATATAGTATTTTTTTATGTGTGTAATGGACAATTTGATTTGCCAATGTGTGATTTTGGCGACACTGGTTTTCCTTTTGAAAGAGTGTAGGGGCACTTCTACTTAATTTTCTGTTCTGTGGTCATTCCCTAACAAAAAAGGTCAAAGTTCATCAAATAGCTGACGTTCAAACTGTCGCAGTCACTGAAAAAAATATTTTGATATAGTTAAAAATGAATCGTACCAAACCCGATTTCGGGACAAACTAGTTCAAGCAAAAGATATTTCATAAACTATTTAGGTACCTATTAGGTTTTAACCGCGACTTTGTCCGCGTGGAATTAGTGACTTCTTGCAGTTTTTTGTTTAAAAAACTATCCTATGTCCCTTACACAGAGTTTCAAACTATGTCTGTACCAAAATAGGTTTAGTAGTTTAGGCGAGAAGAAAAGACAGACAGTGTTACTTTCGCATTTATTATATTAATTTGGATTATTTCATATATTTACGTATAGTTTTATGTTGTACCGATGCCTAAATAGATTTTTCTGAATGACAAAATTTACACAAATCGTCTTTTAATTTCTACGACCCATATTGTAATGCGATTTGCACTGAAAATATTTTTAATTGTCGTCGTATGAATGGATACTTTTGTATATTGAGTAGTCTTCTACGCTATTAAGTTGTTTGTAGCCTTTGTAGGACAAGTCAGCTTGCTTCTTGGTTAAACAAAAACCGAGATATGACAATTATACTGGTATTCTGACACAACTATGTAAAATGAATTTGTTCTATGAAGCTAAAAACCCGGGGCTTTTCCTCCGTGTCTAGCTCTCACTCAAAAATCTGAAAATAGTAGGTAATCTGTTTGAATGTTATTATCTAGGTGCGAGTTACATAACTGATGTATATACGGGGCCCATTTTCCTTGTATCCTTAAATATGTAGGTAATATTCGTATGTTGTTGAGGAAAATTATGTAGGTACCAACCTACTTGTAATAATCTATGGTATACCTATCTGAGAAAGGGGCTTCCCTATTGTAACTATTGAAAATATATTTTTTTGTTAAATTATAAAAGTAAGAAAAGTGGTTTTTATATGAGAGGAGAATGCCATCAAATTTTAATGTCGTTTCTCAGATTAGGGAGGGAGTGTCAGGGAGTGTGCTCTAGGCTGAGGCACTGGTGTCTTATTGCGCTTCGCCCGACACCACGGAAGAAAAGAGTATTAACTAGTTTTGACAATCTATTGATAATTTTTACCAGGCATAACTTGATATCGTGTAAGTGTGGGAGAGCCATGCTTCGGCACGAATGGGTTGGCTCAACCGGTGTAATACCACGGCCTTACAGAAAACCGGCGTGAAACAACCACAGTCTTGTGTTTAAATCTCCAAATCACTAATCCATAAAAGGTCGGCAACGGACTCGTAACTCTTTGCTTACCATCAGTTAACCCGTCTACTCGTTTGCCGACCTATTAAATAAAAAAAAAAAATATCGCGAAAGATTATCCTGTTATCTTTAGTTTTTAAATATCTCAGTAATTAAAATAAACACTTGATAGATCTGCCAAATTGTATCGGGGATTTACAAACAGAATTAGGCAACGTCATGCTCTTGTTTTCTTGGATTGTTTGGACCTGAATGCATGTCAACAGGGTTATTAAAATCTTGATAAAAAAATACAGCACGCAGCAGATATTAAAATGTGGATTTATAAGACTCAACTGAGACTAAACTGATGACGGAGAAAAGAAAAGTCAATGTACGTAGTTGAAAAGCTTTGATACAATTAATATATTGAATGCATTAAAACTAATCCCAGAAATGTCTTTATGGTATTGATATTAACGTTTAATATATATGAGACAGAAAGCACTAAATAAATATTGTGTTGCTTTCACACGTAACTGTTCGAAGAGGAGCTCGATTCGTTTCAAACCACGCTAGGGGCTCATATGTATGAGTAGCATTACGCGATATAAGACGCTATGATCTTCCTGAAATAGGTGGTTGTGAACGGATGACGTATTTTTTGACATAAATCGACACCAAGGAAACTTATCAATTGGCGCCATCCAAGTATCTATTCATTACTTGAAATACTAGCGTTGCTAATGAATATAACCGATCCTTTGGGGATGCGATAAATTGGGCATTGGGGATTGGGTATCTCTGTTTTTTGAGGAGGGAAAACGAGCGGGAATGTCAGACACTTACTGGCTAAACAGTATCCCCGTTCCTTCTCCTGCTCTGGGCCGAGGTCGGTCTGCCTCATTGCGCTTGCACCGCAACCCCGGTTAGTGATTGAGAACCTCTTGAGGTTTCCAATCACACTTGCAGGACTTGTACGTCTTACCAGAATTCTTTGATCTAATATTGTGCAATACGTAATATTTTTATGTAACAAAACTTGACAAGTAAGTATGTACATCTCAGTCGCTCTCGTTCACCTACATTTGAGATTAGATTATGTGCGACCGAATGATGTGATGACGTATTATCTATCGTCGAATGAAATGATGAGGAGGTAATGGTAAAAAATATTAAGAACGGGTTCCATTTAGATTCAAAACTTCCATACATTTTCCTTGTTTCCTGACGTTAGCTATGCATATCGTTATAAAGGTAAACAACAGAAGTTTATTTAAATTAGGAATATTATGACATATTTAAAATATAAGGGCTTGTGCAGATCATGAAATTATGGCCAGTATACACAAATGTTGAGTAAGAAATATAGAAAGTATGTGTCTCTTTTTTGTGAAGAAAATCGACAAATGACATTTCTCGCACACTATTACTGACGAAAAACCGCCCTTCTACTGCTCCAGGCCGCATATCCCCCAACCATGGTCTAGAAAGTATCTACCGAGAATATGACCCAACTGCCCCGGCCAGGAACGCAAGTATAAACACAACAATTTACGGTGGCCCCATCCTGGAGCAGGCGAGGGAGCCGGGTGATTTTTAGTCAGTTAGAGTTACTAGACACTTAAGTACTCACGTCTATCACTAATGGAGAGGATATAGGATGACTATTACCTCTGAAAATAAAAAATAAACTACATCGCACTATCAAAGTGACTGGGTTACTTTTGTACTTTGTCAAAATCCCTTATTTTAAGTCAAATACGTGTTATTAAGAACAAAATTTGACAAATCACAAAGTGCGTTTTTATTGGGATTTTACCCAGCTTAGTTCAGCAAAAAGTAACAACTTAAAGCTATTAAAAGTTTCACGTTATGCTAATTGAATATTTTAATGACCATCAATGTAAAAAATATGTTATACTTATGTTTTACGTCATCTTGTATATGCCTAACATAATAATCGTAGGTATGTAAAACATAGGTTACACAAAAATAAATTAAAAAAATATCTGGTAAAAAATATTTGTAATAATAAAAAAAAACATACACAAAAAACATTTTTTTCGTTTCATTACAATTTTTTCGAACGAACCAACTAATTTAGTGATGTGTATTGTGAGTGGCACTTCTGCGTATTTCCCTGCACTAGCGGTCACGCAAGTAGAGTATATATCGAGTATGGATGTGTCTCAATGCTATATTCTCTTGCAACAAGCAAGCCGATCCATTCACCGGAGCTCGTGGTCCAGGTAAGTCGCTAACAACGCACAGTGTAAATAAAAAAAAATAAACTTATACAAATTCTTAGTAATAAAAATATAAGTCCGTATATTATCTCCCGTTTTACTGCATGTTTTTATAATTCCACGTGATTTTTCGATATCTTTAATTACTTGCAATAGTTAATGAAACTGAGGGATTGTTCTAGAACGAAAATTAATATTGATTAGTTGAATAACAAAGTTGTGATGTCCATAAACCAATTAAGTGCGTGTGTACTTAAATATGTGTTCCACATAGCTAGTTATATGTTAGTAGTGTAAAAAAAGGTGTTTTTACGTTAGTGTTTTGTTTTGATAATAAATAAAGATGTTAACCGGTTGCTGCGCAGGCGCATTTGGTTCGATCAAGGGCCCGCGTGGGGGCACGGTTGCCGGCGCACGCGCAATGTTTTTGTAGTCAGCCATTATGTATGGTCGCCTGTGATTATAGTGATTTTAATGTTGTTTGTAAACAAAGCGATTTGATTAAGCGCTGTTTAATGATCATTTTTGAGTAGGTATGGTAGAATGATATTTGTCAATATTGTGACTTAAGTATTCATGCAGTATTTATCTATTTATTATTATTACAAACTTTTTACTTGCAGTGTATCTTTGTAGATATGTTGTATGTGGCGTGGAATCTTGCTACTAGATTTAACAGACAAATATATTCAAACTGTACAGTTGTTTCGTGTCGCGTTTAGTTTGCATAATCATAAATGGTTAGCTGTATGACTTAATTCGAAATCCATAATGATGAATTACTGACCCACCTGATAAAATTTTCATCTTCAATAAGATTTTTTAAAATTGAACTTACTATATTTTTTCAAGCTACTATTCCGAAATTTGTTGATGTTGTTTTAACTTACCTAAATACTTAAGTACTTTCATTTCAATTAGTTCTGTTAATAGGATTTTGGTTTGCTTAAAGAAATTGTAGGAATAAAGTCGTTAGAAACAAAAATGTTCCGGGTTACGAGTGCAAGTGCACTAATGCACCGCGGCCCGGCTCGGAGTGGGAGTCAAAGCCCTTTATTTGCCAGAATGTATATTTACAGAGTTAGTTCTTAAATCTAAAGTGGGCTATTAACATCCTACTATTACATATGATATACAAATGTTTGTTTTAGTTGGTAGGTACGTAAAATCTATTAATTTAAAACACTTAGTAAAACCAACCAACTAACCTTTTTCAATAAGTGTGGGAGAGCCAAGCTTCGGCTCGAATGGGTCGGCTCGACCGGAGTGATACCACGGCCTCACATAAAACCGGCGTGAAACAACCCACAGTGTTGTGTTTCGCCGTGTGAGTGAGGTTACCGGAGGCCCAATCCCTTCCCTTCCCCTATCCCTTTCCCGATCCTTATATTCGCAACCTCTATCCCAAATGGCCGGCAACGCACTCGTAACTCCTTTGGTGTTGCGGGTGTCCATGGGCGGCACCGAGTGGTAATCCGTTTGCTCGTGTGCCGACTTATACCATAAAAAAAACCATGGAAAAGAAACGTGGCGATTTTAAGTCAGTAAGAGTCGGGATTTCTTCTTGCCATACTCAGGGCGGTAGAAATGACTCGACAATGAGTATATCCCCATTTAAAAGTAAAAAAGTTATAAAATTATTCATTTTACGTACTAGAATCTTAAGGTATTTTATCTATTCGTATCTAGACATCGAATAAAAGTACCAATGGAGAATTTCAGAGATGAATGATAACTATCAGATACTTTTCAAATAACCTTGTTGAATTGATAAGTAATTCTTGATTTAAATTCTTACGTTTTTAGGTATATTAAGGGAATTGTGTTTATTCTTGTGTTTATTGTTGTTTTTTATTGACTGAGAAATTAATCTACACTTAATTTATTTATAAAGTGAGTTACAAAACTCAAGAGTTTGTTTGAACGCGCCTATCTCCGAAATTACTGGATCGATTTGAAAAAATCTTTTTGTGTAGCATAATCCCTTTATCGAAGAAGGCTTTTCAACCTTTTAATTGTGGTAATTCGAGACAAAATAGAAGAAGTGAGCGAGCGCCGGCTTTCGCTTGGGGTTTGATGCACGTATAACCCGCTACAAGTACCTACCTAATAGGAGATGATAAGCATATGCAACAGCTCTGTTGTAGTAACTTATATAATATAGAATTAGGAATCCATAATGATTTTCAACTTTAAAATCTTTTAAATTACTTAATAAATTTTAATAAAACGTTTACTTATAAGTACGCAATATATCAATATCCAATTATCCATACAAACTGCTTCGTAATTACATATATATAGGTACATATGTGACATTGGATATTTGACGATTAAAATAATAACATTCTCTCAGTTTCTGTTGGAATACTATCATCAGTTAATTTGGAAGCGATACGGAATTATCCGAACCAGTTAGTACCTAGTTAATATAATAACACCTAAATATACAAATAAATGAATAGCGAAATGTGTTGGTTAGCGCATAATTCAAAAACGACTGGACCAATTTTGACAATTCATTTTTGTTGTGTTTCTTATTGTCAGGAGACAGTTCTTATTAAATAGGTAAAATATTTGAAAAGTAACATGGAAAATTCGACCCTTTCAGGGTTAACGAGATAGTTGGACCAGTGCGAAGCGGGGGCAGGTTGCTAGTACTAGTATAATAATAAAAGATAAGTTTGTGAAAACAAATGAATGAATTTACAAAACTTATTATAATAACCAGTTTGTTTTGGTCTTGCCATTTATTATCTTTCCTCACATTCAACGGTCAGTTTGTCCTGGTTTTATTTGATGTTTAGCAGTAGTACTTGAAGGTTCTCATATTTCCATGTCTTGTGGTTCAGTGTTTGTTTGCCTCTGCTAAGGTGTAAGTGTCATGTTGAGTAAAGTAATATTATAATGTGTAATACGGTAGTTTCCAACTAGTCAAATTCAATACTTTTATCCAAACGCCAAAAACGAATATTTTCTATGAAATTTGTATGAAAAACTGAGCTATGACGTCATAACTTCTTGCGTGAAATAGCTTACTTATTTCTTAATAATAAGCTAAAAAAAATCTAAAAATTAGTACATCTATCGATCGATTAATAAAAGTATAGTTATTTTTCAATATTTTATTGTATTGTTATTTTTCAATATTTTATATTTTTCTATATTTTGTATTGAAACGTCGAAATAATTTATTTTTGACCTAGGAAACTACCCAATTGTAATAAGTAAGGAGGTACTAATAGTAACCAGTATCAACAAAATTTATTGTTTTTGATCGGATGTCCATGGTAGGCTGATTAGGTGCCCGCTATCACGCTATCCGTTGTTTGCCCATAAAAAACATAATATGACGGATTCCCTAAAACCAAATGTGTCAAATCTATGAATTTCGAACTTTCTACTTGACTTAGAACTGATTTTTCAATAATCAGATAAATGTTATCTGACAAATAAAATTATTGCTGTCACTGTCTTATACAAACATTCTGACGCGACAGCATTATAATTATTCTTCAGGTAACTTTTATCTAACCATTGAAAAATCAGTCCTAAGTCAACAAATAACATCGACTTATTAATGCGATAAAGAATTAAAATGGAAGTTATTTTTTATCGATTTTTCGACACATTTATTAAAATATGGATAAAATAATAAAAATAAATAAATTACGTATATCGACATAATAATATCAGTGCGATAAAAATAATAAAAAAATGTTCAACGGGCCTCTGCGAGTTGGCTTTGGCTCCTCGTACGCCTTCCAAAGGTCCGGGATCCTGTGATCCCGTGAAAGGAAACGAACAAATAAAAAAATAACTTCATCTTTATTTATGGACTAGCTTTTGCCCGCGACTTCGTTCGCGTGGAATAGTGACTTCCTGCAGATTTTAGGTATAAAAACTATCCTATATGTCCTTTCTCGAGTTCCAAACTATGTTTGTTCTAAATTTCACAGTTTAGTTTTAAAGTTCAGTAGTTTAGGCGTGAAGAAAAGACAGACAGACAAGCTGAGTTACTTTTGCATTTATAATACTAGTAAAGATTTCACGATGCATTAAAAATATAAAATAATAACTTAAGTACCTAAGAAAATGAATTTGATTTTGAAAAGTATTTATGTACCTACTCAATCACAAGCAATTTTTGACTGCACTCTTGGCACAGCATCCAGCATTCTTTTTTGGTTTGATTGGTTCCGGGTTTGGGTGTGACAAGTGCTTTTATGAAATTTTATGGAGTTTCTTGCTCGTTCTTCTCCATTCGAATTTACACTAATTTAGAGCGAGCACCTAGCTTCAATGACGAACATATTGACAGACAATAATATCACCTGTTGGTATGGTTTCGTTGGAAAATTCATTTTGACTTTGATTTTATGTTTAAAATGCGGGTGCATTTCGCTGATATAACATATCGATACAAGACATAAGAAGATCCTCAACACCAATAAACCTCAATTAATAAGTTCATTAGCACAGCCATGCTCGGCACGTATTATGGAAAGAAAAATAAAGTACCTAGCAAAAATCAACAGTAAAAAAAATACTCTAAGTGCCGTGTCTTAAAACACAAATTCATTTACACGGTTCATTTAGATATTGCAATGTTTTTTTTTCAGTGCTGTAGTTACTGTTTTATTTTCCTTATCCGTTTGGTCACGATGTAACGAACATGCTGCATGAAATTTGAGTTTCACATAGATAATTGAGTAGGTTTAGGTCATTGAGTCAGAAATACTTATAAGTAGGTATTTCAGCACACGACACAATAGAATATACTGCTTTAAATGTGAAAGAGCCAAGCTTCAGCACGAATTGGTCAACTAGACTAGAGTCATTCACAGAAAACTGACGTGAAATAACCACAGCGTTGTATTTCGCTGTGTGATTGAGGTTGCCGCAGGTCTTCCTCTACTCCCGTATGTCGCTGATAGCTAAATCTCCGAAATCCTAATCCCCAAATAGCCGGCAATCACTCATAGCTCCGGTATTGCGGGTATCCATGGGCGGCCCCCGATTGCTTACCATCAGGTAATCCGTCTGCTGGTTTGCCGTCTTATCATTTAAAATAAGAACGCAAGATTTTTTCTTGCCATAACAAATGAAACTGATGCGCTAATGGCGTAACACGCTCTGTCAGGACATAGTCACATAATTCCGTAATTTTTCTAATAGAGAAATATTTTCTTTGTCAATTACACTGATTGGTCAAAAAGACAACCGCGACATTAACGCCATCTGTTGATCAAAGAAGCAACTGTAAAAGGTTGTTAAAGCTAGCGTGTCTCCTTACTTGATTATCTGTTTTTCTTATCTATTGTTACTTGAGTGTTTTTTTCGCTTAATCTTTTGTTACATTGTCTTACTAGTAGGCAAAAACTTAGTACCTATCTAGTCCTACAAATTTAATACGTTAATAGGTACTGACTAAAGTAGGTACTTTAAATCAAGCCATAATATATTTTTTCTTTCGAATATGTATAATGAGCCGTGGTGGCCCGGAGGTTAAGGAGCCCGCTTCTCATGCATGATGATGGTGTGGGTTCGAAACCTGGCAAGTACCAATGTTACTTTTTCCGAGTTATATGTACTTTCTATGATTATTTAGACACCACTGACATACGGTGAAGGTAAAAATCGTGAGGAAACCTGGACTTATAATTTCTAATTGTAAGTTTGAAATCGCCAACCCGCATTGAGCAAGCGTGATGAATAATGCTCTAACCTTTTCCGTATGAGAAGAGGCCTTTGCTCAGCAGTGGGATGCGATGATGATGATAATGATGATGTATAATGATGGATGGCATAATCAAAGGAGTAACGACTGCGTTCGCGGTCTTTTGGGGATTTTAGTTTCTGAGATTCGGTGGTGAAGGATTGGGTCTCTGGTAGCCTCACTCACACGGCGAAACACAACGCTATAATTGTTTCACGCCGGTTTTCAATGAAGCCGTTTTATCTCTCCGGCTCCGACACCGATGACGAAGAATAGGTCAAACGCACTTAAAAAAATATATTTTTATGATACGTCTTAAAGAGTAATGTTTTTTACTTCGAAAAATAAACGAAAACGTTTTGCAGAACATTATAAACTGGTTCTTCGACTTGATTGAAGTCTCAGAAGATGAATATAAAACAAAAAGAGACACAATCCAAGTTGTTAAATTCAAATATTAGGTATTGAAAAAGCCAATATTCATGGCTAAGAGGATAAAGGCGTTTTCAAAAATAAAAGTCTTTAATAAAAAAAGTTAGTTATTTAAATATGATTTTTCCTTTTTCCAGATTAATTATTCAAAATGTTCAAGACTTTAATGTTTGTGGCTGCGGCTGCAGTGTTGGCGTCAGCCCATGATGACTCAATAGTAAGTACCTTCTTTATTGTACAGTATTTAATAGTAAAGTTTAGATTAAAAAAAAAATATTGTAAACTATTCACGTTTCTTAAAAACTACATGAATACTTAAATCTTTGTCTCATTAGCTAAAACTAAAATTAAGCAGATCTAAAATCAATTACTATTACACGAAGTGCCAATCAAAATCTACTTTACGAAGCAGCTTCATATCTTGGGGCATTCGGTGACTATATTTGATGAACCATCCCCTCCATATCTAGATGAGAGATCCCCAAAGATGTAAAAGCCTTTGAAGTTGCGGCTGTGCAAGGTCGGTGCTGATTGCTTTCCATCAGGCGATCTCTCTACACGTGTGCAGAGTTATACCAAAAAAAAATATTCAGAAAATAGAAATATTTATGATAATTGTACAATTCCGGACAGTGAACCTATAAGTACTTATATTTCCCCACTCAAAAACATTTAAAAATGGTCCTCATCCTCAATTTTCCAGGAAGTAAAGCAAGCTATCGTGAAGTTGGATGGTAACGGTGTGTCTGGCCTGGTGAAGTTCATCCGTTTGGATGATGGCAAGGTCCACGTGACTGGCAAGGTGACTGGCATGCCCGCGGGCCAGTACGGCTTCCACATTCATGAGTCTGGAGACTTGTCTAATGGCTGCATTTCCACCGGAGGACATTTTAACCCCAACGGAGTAAGTGGTCTAAATCCTAGTTAGTTTTTGTACAGCTTCATTTTTCCATCAAAATTCAGTATTTTCAAAGCTTGAACTAGAACCAATTTTGAATCCTATCATGACCACTAACCCTGAATGTTCTCACTTCAGAATGACCATGGACATCCTCACGATGAAAACCGCCACGTTGGAGACCTTGGAAACGTTGAGTTCGACAACACTAAGACCGCCAACATTGACTTCGTAGACCCTCAGATCAAGCTGAACGGTCGCCACAACATCATCGGCAGGGCTCTGGTCCTCCACCAGGGTGCTGATGACTACGGCAGGACTGACCACCCTGACTCCAAGAAGACTGGCAACGCTGGCGGACGTGTCGTCTGCGGAATCGTCGGAATTTTGTAGGAAAATAATTTTAACCTATTTGTCTGACGATGTTTCTTGGGGAATTATGGCTGTTGTTGATCTGAAATCTGGTGGATTTGCAACCGAAATTTTATTATTTTTGACATTGTATTCATTTACATGCAATCAAATGTGAAACGAAACCATACAGGGTTGTTATTAACGGTTAAACTCGGTTGCTATATCTTCAAACTGAACAACATGGAAATAAAACAGCGTAAATTGTATGGTCTGCTATCATTTTAGACGTCTGCTTTTAACTTTTAACTTCTCTCCCTTAAGTAACATCTGTAAGGCTATTCGTGGACTAATTTTACCATTCCATTCTACTAACAGATATTTGAGACTTTATTTTTTCCCTGCTGGGTGAGCAGCTTTAACGCTAATACCATCCACATCAATAACTAAACCTTAACACCCAAATTCACTATTCTGATAGTAATTTTTAATCTATTTCACCTATTAGGTAGAAGAAAGAAATAGAGTGGATAAGACTTGTAAGTTCTAGTTAAGAATCTCAGTAGAAATTGTTATTTTTATAATGATAAGTACAATTATAATGACAACATAATTTTTCGTTTTCTATTCTTTACCTTTTTACATTTCTTCCAAGGATATGTTTTCTTATGTACAGCCGATTTGAATAAATTTTCTTTATAAATGTTTGTTTTAATTGTTAGGGTTTTATTTTTATTAGTTTTTTTACATTAAAGGCACAAGGTATTTTATAACATAAAGGTGCCATTATTTTATGAAGATGTAATTATATAGAACCGGTCCGAAAAAGGGGCTTCCCTTCCATTCTTATTCTAGTACCTGTTGTTTTTGTTTTGTTGTGTATCGTGACTAACAAATATTTTAATTAATACGCTGATGCACTGGTCCTAAATATACCTTGGTATTTATTGATTTGTTTTTCGACACAAAAACGTGCAAACACTTACGAGCCAAAAACATATTAAAATTACATTTTGGTTCATTTTTTTTTCTGGGTATAAACATAAAGGTACAAAATTTCGACCTATGTATGACTTCATGCAAAAAGGAATATCCTTTTTGGTACTTAAGTACAAAGAACCAAAATATTAGTTAACTTAGGGAGAAAGCAATGATGGCATATTAGGTACTCAAAAACAAACTGAAAACCTACACTAGCTTTGAATTTTAACACGTAAAAAGTAATTGTAGATAAGATCATCTTCAAAATTTTCATTACATAAAAAAGTAGCTAATCAATATAGACTTTTTCTGAGAAATAAAGATCGTGCAATTTGGATACCTATATGCTTAGACAGATAGTTGTCAGATTATTACTTTAATAAAAAAAACTTTGGAAGTAGACAAACTGGAATCGCTTTACAGAATGTATCCAGCTGTCCAGCCAGCGTTGTATGAATTAATTTACACAAGGCCCGGCTGATTGGATCATTGTACTCTTATTACAGTTCAGGATGATGCTATTTAGGTACCATTTATTGCATCTGCGAATGTATGCGATAAGTCTTTACAATGGCTAACATTAATATTATTATAGGTACTCAATGTATTGTTACTGAAACGTGGTATTTTGTGGACGAGAAAGGACCACGTCTGTTCGTTTTTCGAATAGCTTAATTATTAAAAAATTTCATGACGGGACAAAATGTACCTACAGTTTACTGAATATAAAATGGCTTTAGAATTATAATTTAATCAACATACTATACTTACAAAGTGTTTAAGGAAAAAATCATCAAGTTTTAAGCCTAGGGACTAGGTAATCATGAGCGGTAGGTGAATGGACATGCTACGTGGCGAATGTCTTCGCGCAATGGCGCAACCAACTGAGCTTGAGTATGAGTCCCCAGCATAGCTTGAAACTAGACGAGTTGCTCGTCAAAAAACATATACTATAAAAAAAATCTGTCTTACGACAAAAATAATACTGTTTTTTTTTTTATAATAAGGAAATGTTACAGACTAAATTATTCTCAAACTTAATTAAAAATACATATTTATTGGTGTCGGCCTTCCCTATATCATATCGTAAAAGAGAAAAAAGAAAAAGAAAAGAAAGAAAAAGAATCGTCATAAGATTTATGGTAATATTACTTATTCAATTCATTTTTCTCAATCCAAACACAATATTAATTCTTCATACGCTGATGTCGCTGCAGATGCTGAGCGAGGGCCATTTCGTGTGCTTGTGACGCATGTTTTCCCCTATAACCTACTCTTTTTTATATTGTATAACCATGTTTTTTTTTTGTTTCATGTTTATATACTTGTTTTATTTTGTGTCTTATGTGCGTCCTAGACGCGAATAAATACTTTTTCTTTCATACTCTCCTAATTGGTGTTAAGTATTCCATTCCTTTTCCTGCTTTTAGGCCGAGGCCGCGGTGTCTTATTGCGCTTGTCCCGACACCCCGGCTGAGCATCAGCCCTAAGCTCTTAGTTATATGGTTTTGGGAAAACGCTTGATTGATTTGTCCACTGAGAAATCAAAACCCAATCCTTACCTTACTTTATGGGGGATCTTCTAGTCCATGATCTTCAAAAGGCCGTCCTATGGTCCTATATTTTTTTGTTTTTTTTTTTTAATTTTGTTTGACGTTCAAAAGTGCCTGCAAAGGTCTAATTGGAATAAATGATTTTTGACTTTTTTTTTATGCCGAAAACCCAGTATGATTCTACCTTCGTATTTAAATAGTTGCCTATATAGTCCACATTTGTGATGCTTCTGGTTTAACTCGCTTGTTAAGGCTACGAATACTGCTTACCATCAGGCCGCGTGAAATTATGTTAAAAGGTTTCAATTTATTTTCCAGGTCCGAAGAACCCCCAACGGCTAATTCGGCTGCAACTTCTACCAGTAGTATACTGACAGTTATTTCTATTTACTCTTTAATTGCTATTTTATTGAATTAAACTAAGATTAATATGTAACTTATACTGTTCATAGGAACTAAGGAATATGCTGTACTGTAATTTATGTACTTAATTATGTCAATTGGCTTATATATGTAAATGTTTGGCAAAATATCTCGACTAGTTCCAAGCCATGCAGCCCTGTAAACTGCGCATCGTGTGTCATGCTACGCTCATAATCATGAGCCCCTTTTTGCGAGGGGAATGTCATCAAATGTCTTCTCCCGCCCAGGGTGGGGCTGGAGGGAGTGTCAGACTCTTACTGACTAAAACCACCCCGTTCCTTCTCCTGCTCTAGGCCGAGGTCGCGGTGCGTTATTGCGCTTGTCCCGCAACTCCGGCTGAACATCAGCCCTATAGGACCCTGTCTGAATTATAAGCCCCTAGCTTGGCTTGAAATTAGTCGAGTTACTTTGCCAAAGAGTACCTACATAAGTAAACTACCTACATAACTTTATTCATATACAAACATATAAATTATAATGTAAATCAAATACTTAATTTTTTGGATTATACATAATTTAAATGCTAAAGATAAAACAGTACAAATCGAACGAGTCATCCCGGGTTTGACCAGTGATAGTCTTCTGATTTTCCCAGTTACTTTTCTTGTTTTTCTTTGATTTCATGACTTTTCTTTTAACAAGAAAAACAAAAGCATGGTCGAATGAATTCGATAATAGTGCTTATCACTTTAACACCGATTGTTTGTTATTTATTTATTGTTTAGTATAACAATATGGTAGTAGGAAGTAGTTAACTATTGCAATTAGGTACTAAGCAACCTATCAAATTCAATACTCTTTTCGAATTGTGAAAGTATTATTTTATGGGAATGTGTTTTGTTAATGGAAATGTGTCATGTCTTTTCACATCAATAAATATACAGATTTTATAGAAAGTATAAAAAAATACGAATATTGAGGATGTCATAAAATCAATGAACAAAAATATGAATAATTTTTAATATTTTATAACATAAAATGTCGAAATATTTTATATTCCTCTAAATCAAATGCCCAATTGAGCAAGTGTCAACTTAGGGCAAGTTTCTCAACGTTCGGATAGACGTTATTGTTTCAGATATTTAAATATCGAACTTACTATTCTATTAATTATGTATGCTATTATGTAAGCTATAATTACCAGTATAAAATGACCGTTGTAAGTGCGAAATGATCATAGGTGGCGAGACCAGGGGTCCGAGTCTACTATTTTCAAAGTGTTGTCATTCTTACACGATTCCATTGTCATTTTGCTAAAAGTTCGTAATCTGTTAATTCAATATGGCTGATCATTGGCGTTCGGCGATGTCTTAATAGAATTATAGTACCTACGAGATGTCTTGTAACGAATTATAAACAATAACTGCACATTAATATTGTAAACGTAAAACATTGAATAAAGGAACTGACATTTTTTTTATTAATTTACCGCATTATGTCAAATATTCATTTGTCATTATGTACGAGATTACCGTTGTAAAGAATTATTTCAATGAAATGGCATTGGAAAGTCATAATGACGCTATTGTGTTAGTAGATTACCAAACTTGTCAAAATCAACAATGTTGAAACCAATGATCTACTATTCTGACACTATTGTAATAGCAGACTCGAGGCCCAGTATGCTGGTTATTATGGCTTGATGCTCACTTGTTCAGCCCAATGATGAAGAGTATCTGATTAAGATTCCAGTGAAGTTTAAGACCTGTGTCATACCTATTATTGTTTTTTACTTGCTAATAATTTAATTTATTGTATAATGTTGTTGATATTTTATTGAGAGTTGTAAATTATACTATAATTATACATTCCTAGATGTGGCGAGAGCAAGTGTCAGACACTTACTTGATTACGCGCGTGCCTCACTGAACCAATAGAGAATAGACCACCACATATGGGGTCCAACATACCCAATGCTCAGCTGGGGCCGCGGGTCACGCGAAATAAGATATCGCGGCCTCGGCCTGGAGCAGGAGTAGAAACGGGGTGTTTTTAGTCGGTAAGACTCTGACACTTCCTGCCGCCCTAATATGGGCGGGAGAAGTCATTTGATTAAAAAACACGCGTTTTTTCTTCTACCTTTGTTACATCATCCTGCCATTATAGTGCTTGTAATCGCAATGCACGCTTAACCTGTTTTGTTGCGGATAGTTACGTAAATCATTTTCATACCTTTTTATATTGTAGTTAATGTTTTTTTCAGAATCTAAATACAAATTGTACCTACTATTTATTATTTACGAAAGAAACTAAAAAGTTATTGAGTCATATTTATTAAGTAGTAAACGTATATTTTTTGTATTACTTTAATAAGTAAGAATATTCTGAATAAATATGTTTACAGAATTGTTCTATTATTTGTTCACCCTACTTTAAAGCTTAAATACTAACGGTTGAAGAAAATCCTAGCACTTTTTTTTTAAAGAATCCAATTCAAAATACAGAAATACAACATACATTATCATCGTCTGCCTGTAAGTGCCAACTTCCGAGCGAAGGTCTCTTCTCCCACAGAGAAGGTTTGAGTATTAAACACCGCGTTTGCTCAAGCCGGAGTGGCGATTTCAAACATAAATATAATTAGAAATTATAAGTCCAGAATTCCTCACGATGTATTCCTTCATCGTAATTATGTTATGTATGACTCTAAAAAAGTCACTAGATTTCCAACCAGCAGCCATGAGCTGCCAGCATCTTAACCTCCGGGCCACCACGACACAGTCAAGTACAAAGTTCGTAATAAAACAAAAAATAAATCCTTACAATATATGACTCCATACTGGTGATCGATAAAAATAAACGATGGGAACTTAAGTTACTATAAGGGAAGTATTCATAAATTCCACACCCTATACATCACAGCTGCATGTTCCCACACCATGTATAGTTAGACAATATGGCAGGCTTCTTACTAAAGGAGACTAAATGCAAAAAGTTTTTATAAAAATAATTTTTAACAAAAAAAAAACCGACATCAAAAGTAAACTAAAAACTAAAAAGCAAAAAATAAATTTACTTTGTTCAAAGTAATACTACGTAAAAATACGTAGTAATACACACTTTCATTTAGTTAAATAGAAAATAATATTTAGTAACTGTTTTATAATCTTAAAGTCGGTGCCAAGTAAAACTATAACAGTGTAAAGATATTACTTACATACCTCTTGCTAATTTGATGATTAGTAGGTACCGATCAATATATTTTTCTAATACTGTTGTTGTTTGGTATGTAGCATTTACTTGGCACCGACTTCAAAATTATAAAATAGTTACTAAATATTTTTTTCTATTTAACTAAATGAAAGTGTGTATTACTTTGAACAAAGTAAATTTATTTTTTGCTTTTTAGTTTTTAGTTTACTTTTGATGTCGGTTTTTTTTTGTTAAAAAATATTTTATTTCACCATTTTAAGTGATAGGCAGAGAAAATTAGGATGCTTCTTAAAAGTGAAGACGACGGCTACTTGAGACCGAAAATCACAGTAACGGCAGTCCTGAGTTAGTCAGCTTTCAGTGCCGTAAATCGTTGAGGAATTCCCGCGAATGTCAATGACCGCCATTATCAGGTATACTGCAGACCTTCATTATACATAATCCATATAGGTGCAAAGTTCTCATCAATATAAATGAATTAATTGGACTTAATTACACGAGGTAGTTACTGTAAACCGTTCAGGAGTTCCCTGAGCTGTCCATAGTTCTCAACATCAGACCCTTAATGACAGTCACGACCAATCTTGGTGCAAAGTGCTCACCAATACGAATCATTCAAGCCTAAACACAAGGCAACTACTACAAACAATCAAGGAGATCCCTCGACTGCCTCCCGGCTCCATCATCACAATTTACTGCATAACTTCATTGTAATCCATAGAGGTGCAAAGTTTTCATCGATATAAATGAATGAAGTCCAAACACAAGGTAGTTACTGTAAACCGTTCAGGAGTTCCCTGAGCTGTCCATAGTTCTCAACATCAGACCCTTAATGACAGTCACGACCAATCTTGGTGCAAAGTGCTCACCAATACGAATCATTCAAGCCTAAACACAAGGCAACTACTACAAACAATCAAGGAGATCCCTCGACTGCCTCCCGGCTCCATCATCAGGTCGGGTTCGAACATCGGCAAGTTGTAAATTTGTCAAAAGCCTACTAAAACCATATGCAAAAGCACCACTCGCCCCTATAATTTTTGAAAGTTCCCCTCGATTTCTCTGGTTTTCCATCATCAGATCCTGATTTCCTTATCATGGGACCATTCTGGGACTATCTCCTTTCCAATAAAAAAAGAATTATCAAAATCGGTTCATAAATAACGGAGATATGGGCGAACAAACACAAAAAAAAAGCATATATACGGTCGAATTGAGAACCTCCTCCTTTTTTGGAAGTCGGTTAAAAAGTATTACACTAAGTAGTAAAAAAAAGTCTGAAATCATGGAATCCTTGTCCGATTAGTATTGATCATTATGTTTGTAGCTGTCTTTTAGTATGTTTTATCTTATATTTATATGTTTTTTATATAAAAATCAATGCCACTTTTCGGTGTAATGTGTAACTCAACAATGCCTTTACCGATTTGGCTAATTTTTTAATTTGAATTATCCGTGGAAGTCCAGAGAAAAATAATATGTAGAGAAAATAAAAAAATACTTGAAAAAGTGTAAAATTGTCATCCATACGGGCTGCTAGTTTTTTGTTTTGATATTTTTTTCACCAACAATAGAATCAATTAGTTATTTAGTTTGTATGGTTAGATTCCTAGGAAATATTAATATTGTGTTTGAAGTGTTAACCCTTGTTAAATAATAGTTAACCCTTTGTTAAATGTGTGGTGAATAATGCTCAAACCTTCTCCGTGTTCTCTTATGGGCTGAATGCGATGATGAAGTGATTCTCAACATTGAGATCCAAGTTAGAAGAGATATCTAAAAATCATGTAGTACGAGTAAATGGATTGCAGCTGGCTAATGTTGGTGTATATTCTTGTTAGTAGACTGTTTTATACGTAAAGGCAAAATAAAAAAAAATTGCAATTAGACTATTATAGGCACCTTTAAACTTACGGAAGATATAAGGTTTCTTTGGTCAGTCAATTTTTCTTTTTTTTATGCATTGCCCCATACTAGGTGTCACTCCATACAATTTTACAAACACTATATGATCCCCAGACCCGGTTTAACAACTTGTGGATCACACAAAGAGTTGCCACCGCGTCAACCGTGCAGTCAAAGTTATTCCTATGGACAAGGACGTCAAAGGTCAAAGCAACCAGACAAGAAACTTCATTGTTACTGTTTTTTGTTATGTTTTAGAATCAAAACTTTGTTACATTTTTAAGTTGGTTCCACAATTTGAGAACAGTGCTACAATTATACACACAATTAGAAAAGCAGTTACTCAGCCTGCGTGCAATGGCATTGTGGTTAACTGCCAAAGAATATAAACTGAAGATATAGATCGTATGGAGATCTAGTTCTCATCATTTTATGAATATTTAGAGTCGCTATCAACTGCAGAACTACGCGATGCTTGGGTGTTCCTGCGCAAAAAATCGAATTAAGTTGCCACCAACATAGCTCGCTGATGTTCAGGCAAAGCGGGGTAAGCGCAACATGGCACCGCGACCCACGGACTGGCACAGGGGAAGGAAAATTAAACATTGAATTATAGTAACGAGGTTGTTGGTGAACGTCTTTCAGCTAACGATGGTGCTAATGATGGTTTAGATCACCCATTGGCATAATATCGGTAAAGTACAAAGAACTTTTAAATTTTCAGAATTTAGGATTAGGCCTCCGGTAACTCACACGGCGAAATTTAATGCTGTGGTTGTTTCACACCAGTTTTCCGCGAGGCAGTGGTATCACTCTGGTTTAGCAGGCCCATTCATGGCGAAGGCTCTCCCACATTCAAACTTAGTTGCAAGATTCCACTTCATACAAACATACAATACATTTATAATATTAATAAAATATTGTAAAGACAGACCACAGATATATGAATTATAGATATTACCTATTTAGATACAAGTCGTCCTAGATTGCAAGTTGTGACAAAGGACTATCGACCGGTCGCGGTAATAATTGATGGCATATTGCATTATTGGAGTCGGCGAGGGTAGACTACGTGCACCATGGCTTGTACTGACATTTCTAGCTGTCTTATATCGTTGTGCATACAGTACAGCATGGATGATGACGAAATCAACTTTCTACCGTAGCCGTACCGTGGGTATTCATCCCTATATTGTTACGACCACCATCCGGTCTAAGCGTTTCGCTTCGTCGTTTATACCACGCACATCGAAAGATTGTAATAGCTTGCCTGCAACAGTCTTCCCGTCCAGTTATGATTTAGTTATGTCTTCAAGGCTATAGGTGAATATTAGGCTCTTAATATGATAAGCTTGCATCACTGCTTACCAATCAGTCTTGAGCAATAATCGTGACGCTTGTCACGATTATTGCCCAATAACACTGAAGAAGCTTATGCTCAGCAGTGGGCACTTATAGGCTGATGATAATAAAGTAAGAAACTTTCATCATAAATTCGTTTTGTTATTCTTACGCTTATGTACTTTCTAGTAGACGTGACTAATACCTCGTTTACAGACACACAAGACGCCCGGATGCTCATCATTGCACACATAAACATAATGAGCAATGTGTGATGGATAACAAGAACCAACGCGAGGTAGCAACGCCTAGAACTTAATAAAGGCTACGAGAAATAACGAGAAAATTCACTTTGAGCGATATCAACCCCACCACGGAAAATCTTGCTATGATTCTATAGCACTGATCAGACTCCGAAGACAAAGGTTTCCAGTCATGGAAATTAGATATAATAGTGACACTATTGAAGAAGGGAAAATGTCTGTCCATTAACCACCCCGTTTGCTTCAACCTGGTTGGCAATTTCATACTTATTTTACAAGTCCAGGTTGCATCGTGATCCAGCTGCGGATTTGGGTGCTAGCGCAATAATTAACTGCGGCTCATCTTGGAGCAGGAGAAGGATTGGAATGGGTTTTTAGTCAGTAAGAAGAGCAGATACTTCCTCTCGCCACAATAGGGTAATAGACGATGTTGGATAACTTTACTTCCTCAAAATAAAAGTGATTCCTCAGGATATTTTCTTTTATTGTATGTCAGTAGAGTCAAAAGCATCTTAGAATGTACATTTAACTTTGGAATGATCTTTTAGCGGCGGTATTTCTGAACTGATAAGGTCTTCAATGAGCTTTAGATATGGAAAGAACTGAGCGTAATAATTTTTCAAAAGCTGGCAATGCGTTTTGATTCTTTGGTGTTGTAGTTGTCTATGGTTGACGCTGATCATTACCATCAGGGAATCTGCCGGCTCGCTTGTGTTCTATTCCAAAACAAGTAGAAAATCTAAAACCAACGAAACCAACTATGACAAAAACCAACGCTGAAAAAGTATAAAACAAGATTTTCAGAATACTGAAAGGCGTAGTCACACGTTATCAAAGTGCAGGTATTTTTTTTTTTTTTTTTTTTGTGAGGGGAAAATCATCAAATGACTTCTCCCGCCCAGGGCCGGGCAGGAGGGAGTGTCAGACTCTTACTGACTAAAAACCCCCCTGTTCCTTCTCCTGCTCTGTGCCGAGGTCGCGGTACCTTATTGCGCTTACCCCGCAGCCCCGGCTGAACATCAGCCCTTTAGGGCCCCGTCTGTGGTGGTCTATTGGCTCTTTGAGGCGCGCGCGGAACGCTACGCGCCGTACGCTCGGGCCTGGTTCTGGTCGGGCGGCGAGCTGCCCTTACTCGCCGACCGCAGGCCCGTACTTACGGTGGCCGGAGATCGTCCCTCGATCCCCGACGCCCGTAGTGTCGCCAGTTGCGGCTGCTGGGGCGTGAGGAGGAGGATTGCTCCCTCACGCGGGCCGCCTCTCTCTTTGCGAGCATGACCGCTTCACAAAAGGAGGAGACGGCGTCCCAGTTCCTCTCACTCCGCACCATGGCCTCGACTAAGGCCGGGCGCGAGAGGTCGCCGCCGCCGATCACTTCCCTGAGGATACGGCGGTGCTCAGCCCAGGCAGGGCATACCGCTACCGTATGCTCCACCGTATCCTCTAGGTGGTCCTCACAATGACGACACTCGGGCGTTTCCTCCCGCTGAATCCGAAACAGGAACCTACCGAAGCTGCCGTGCCCGGTAAGCACCTGCGTCAGACGGAAGGTGAGGACGCCGTGGCGTCTCTCAAGCCACTCCTCAAAGAGGGGTCTTACCGCTGCTATGGTAGCGTGCCCGGCCCTCGGTTGCGACAGTCGTTGTCTCCACTCTGCCATGAGATCTCGCCGGAGCTCATTCCGCCACGCATTTATTTGGCGCGGCAGAGGATCTTCGCCCCGGCGACGCGCGTCTGCGCGCAAACTGTAGACGCGCGCGAGCGCCTTCGCTTTTAGATCCCACGGCGGTGATCCGGCAAGGAGGTTCGCCGCCTCCCCGGAGATCGTGCGATACCCGCGGATTACTCGTATAGCCATGACCCTCTGGGACGCGACCAGCGTACGAGCCGGCCGCCGCTTCAAGTCCGGCGCCCACACAGGGGCACCGTAGAGGGCCATGGATCGCACAATCCCCATATACAACCTCCGGCAGGAGGCGTTTGGCCCCCCGAGGTTGGGAAGGAGCCGCTTGAGCGCGGCCCCAGACCGTTCCTACTTAGGGGCCAAACGACGAAAATGCTCCGTGAAGTTCCATCGGCTGTCGAGGACGAGACCAAGGTACTTCATCGCCGACTCGACGCCGATGGTAACTCCTCCTGCCGTTACTTGGGACCCACCTGGAGGTGGCGCGCTCCGACGGCCATAGAAGCACATGGCCTCGGACTTGTGGAGCGCCACCTCGAGTCCCAACTGCCGGATCCTTGCAACGACTGTCGCAACCGCTTGTGACATCAGGTCGGCCGCCGCCTGATGCGACTTCCCGTTCGCCAGCACCAGCGTGTCGTCAGCATAGCAGACAATGCTGACGCCGCTCGGGAGGTCGGTGCGTAGCACCCAATCGTACCCGATGTTCCGCAGGAGAGGTCCCAGGACCGATCCCTGTGGGACACCGCGCGACACCTCTCGCCGATTCCACACGCCCCGGTGACCGGGGTAGATGACGCATCTGTCCGTCAAGTAAGCCTCGACTACACGACGGAGATAGGCAGGCACCCGGTGATACCGGAGTGCCTCCAAAATGCAGCTCCAGGGCAGCGAGTTAAAGGCGTTGGCGATGTCCAGAGACACCGCCACGACGACTCGCCTCCCGGCCAACGCTGTCCCCGTCGTGAGGTCCCTCACGCGCATGATGGCGTCCACCGTGGAGCGCCCTCTGCGGAAGCCGAACTGGCCGTCCGCTAAATCCGGCCCCCTTCCAGACAGGTGCCCGACGAGGCGGTCTGAGATTATCCTCTCGAACAGCTTTCCCACCTCGTCGAGCAGCACAATGGGCCGGTACGCGGACGGAGAGTCCGCAGGACGCCCCGGCTTCTTCACGAGGACCAGTTTACCCGTCTTCCACGACAGCGGAAACTGGCCTCTCTCCAAACATGCGCTGAACAGACCAAGTAGTCGAGGCCTGAGAGCCTCCGAGGCCAGGACCCAGACCTTGGCATGCAGCCCGTCAGGTCCTGGGGCGGTATTCTTGCCGCTCAGCCGGCGCACCGCCACTCTCAAATCTACCTCGGTCACTTCCGGAGCGGATTCGTCGTCGTCGTCGATGTAGCCCGCATTGGGCACCGCAGGGGGCGGGGGCATAGCCGGAGGCGTGTAACCCATCTGTGGTCGGGGGAATAGCGCCCCAACCACTTCGTCCACGACCTCCGGCCGGAGACTCTGAGTCAGTGGGGGCGCCCAGGTGCGGAGCTTATCACGCACCATCCGGTAGGGGCGTCCCCACGGGTCTCTGTTCAGAGTCTCCAACATCTCCTCGCGGGCCCGATCTTTGGCCCGCCGGATCTCCACCCTGAGGGTGGCCTTCGCCGCCCTGTACTCCTCGTATAGCTCCGCCTCTCTGGTTTCGGCGTCCAGAGGGCGGAGACGGAGCCTGCGGTGCCTGGTGTATCGGCGTCGCGCTGCGGTGCACTCACCGCGCAGGTCTGCCAATTCCTGCGACCACCAATACACCTGGCGCTTGCGTTGGCACGGTCGGATCCGGGGCATCGCCACGTCGCACATCCTTGACATGGCGTCCTGGAGCCATCTCGCCTCCTCGTTAATGTCGGCTGGCCTGACCGGTGGTATCACCCAGGCCTGCACGACTGCGGCTTCCAGGAAAAGCTCCCGGTCCAGTTGCCTAAGCGCCCAACGCGGGCCACACGGGGCCTGTCTGACTGGCGGGTCTGCGGACTCGGCGGAGACGTCGAACCGTATATACCGGTGGTCCGAAAACGTCTCCACCTCCTCCATGACGCGCCAGTCAACAACGCGCGATGACAGAGCGAAAGTGCAGGTATGGTAAGTAAATGTAGCCCCCCTTTCTGTTTCGGATCCAGAGAGTCATTCCAGAGATCCGAGAAGACATTTGATGATTTTCCCCTCACAAAAAAAAGCCCTCCTTTTGCTTTGCCGTAATCGGGTAAAAAATACATAATAACAAAGGAAGTACCGTATCAACCAGGTTTCAACGCGCTTATGAATGAGAAGTGGGTCCTTAATAAAACGCAAAAGCTTATAAAAAATTACCATCTACCCAAATTAGTTCACTTATAGAGAATTAAAAACAGCTTAAAATAATGTCGAAAGTAGTTCCTGACTTCGATTAAACTTAATCGACATCTTCGAGGGTATGAGGTAAGGGTGGAAGTTATTAATTATTAACAGTCTTATTGATTATTACTCGGGCCGGGCATCGAAGTGGTGTGGGTACGATGCCACCTGAACGTTGTACAGGTGCACAGGTACCCGACCGTACGGTAATTGTATGCAATTACTTGATTAAATATGCAAGTATAATGTCTTGCAGACAGTTCTGTTTTATTTATTTTTCATTTGTCCAATATTATAACAGTAAGAGCAACGTTTTAGAGTGGGAAAATTCGTCAAATGGCCTCAAAAGTGAAGAAGTAAAATCATTTATTTCAAGTAGACCACAACAGCCCCTTTTGAGCGTCAAACAAACATGGTACAACTACCTATATGCGTGTCAGTCTGTTCGTCAGTCCTCTAGTGAAGCTATTTGCTCGTTCCAAAGTGTAGATTCCTATGGAGAAGAACAAGCAAGAAACTTCATGGTTACTCTTTTTCAATCAATATCACAATTCATTTCTTTGTTACATCATTTCACCTCTCCCGCCCTGTGACAATCGTCAAAATGAGTCGAATTCTTTCTGAATAAAAACCACCCCATATGTTCTCCTACTTCAGGCCAGGACTCCAGTCTATTATTGCGTCAGCAAATAAGAATGACTGATATGAGATTGACTTTTTTCTTTTTTAGGAGGAAAAATCATCAAAATGACTGCTGTAATCTAGGGTATGGCAAGAGGGAGTATCAGATTCTTACTGACTAATCTTCTCTCCTGTTGCTCTAGGGAGGGGCCGTGGTACTTACAAGATTGCACTTGATCCGTAACCCTGGATATGAAATTTACTTAGATACTAATTTTATGTTTCAAGTTTGATACTTCTTTGTTCCAAGCAGCTAGTGCTTAGCCATGCATGGCGCATATATCATCACGCCAGAAGAACATTTTGTTCAAGTTCTTTGAACAAAGGACTATTGAAAGCAAAAATAATTATACAATTTCAACTACGCTGATCCTAAGTCTAGCACGTTCAAACAAAGAAACTCATCATAGATTATGATGAGGGTTTAGATAAAATTGACACTAATAGACCGGAGTTTTGGTGATTTGGTCGTGTTTAACGCAATCGGTTTTGGTTGTCAGACAAAAGTGTCTATCCAAAATGTGGTATCATCACGTCGTGGAGGACACCGTGTTTGACAGAATCTATGATTTTAAAAGCTATCGTTTTAATGGGTTTCATTTTTGAAGTTTATCTAAAAATATGAAAATTCAATTGCAAAATTATTTTACATGGTACAAAAAAGTTTATCAAACAAAAACATAGAACATCGATATTCAATTAATTTCACATTTCACTGAAAGTCCATCTATAGGAGGACACAAAGAAACCTGCATTCAACCTTTTTAAATATGCAAAGCGGTTCGTAAGTGGACGAACCGTCTGTAATTAGTCGAAGACAGCCACACCGACAGCCATCTTGTGATTTTATATTTATTGATCGAGTAGGAAATAGACCAGCCAATCACGCACCACGTACAACTACACCAAGTAATAAAGTGACCTATTTGAAAAAGTGCATTAAAGTATATTCACTGAGGCCGGTCGATATGTCATGTCAATTAATAACTACAGAGGAATACATCGCAAAACTAAAAATAAAACACGCATCACAAAGCAAAATGAGCCTTATAACTAAAAAGCAAAAAGCTCAAAGCAATATCGCGTATCATAACAAAGAATCATTCAACAAATGTAGAGCAGGAGGTGGTGTAAAGAAATATGGTTATTGTAGCGATGAGTCAAGAGTCATATTGGATGTTTAGATAAGTTGGTAAAGAAACAAAGGCTGGTGGTGAAGATGGACCCTGAAGTGTGGGTACGTGGACACATGGGTTCCCACATTCTAAATATTGCGTCATTGGTATCAGCGGAGAGGATGGCGGAGCGGTCATTGAAGCGATATAAAGACGACATATAAAGTAATAAAAAAACACTACTTTTGGATTTATATTTGGGACTATATCTTCAAATAAAGTTCTAATGCCATTGTATTTTTGTGAGCAAGCAAAACGGACACCAGTCGTTTCCTTCTTTCTTCGATCTTTCTCGAATTTTAAAATAAATAATTTATAGTAAGCCCTATCAAACTTACGACAACAAAGTAGATTGGCTGCCATTTAAAGAATTATATTAAACAAAATCGATGACGACATTACAACGATTGTTTATGTGATAGAAGCTAAAGAAGTTTGCATAATAGATGGTGATGCTTTAAAATTTCTGTCAATCCTTTAAGCATATAGGAGTCAGTTTATGAATATATGTGCAGTAAAAGTATTCCTTAGTCAAGCAAAAGTAGATGTAGTAGAAACAGCGTTGTGTATGAATGTTTAATGAGAGTAAAGCCCGCTCCGCTCGTCACTAAGCCCCTAGTAATCACCAACATAGGTCGACAAATGCATTGATCGATGTTATAGCCCTAAAGCCTTCATTTCCGATGTCCACCCCGACGCTACAGGACATACAGACTGAAATCGGCTTTAACAAAATGAAGTCAAGACGCGTTCGTTGCATGAAGTTCTTTATTACTTTGTTCAATATCATTTGCATTGTAAGTCGTGTCTGAATTTATTCTTCCATCTGTTCCCTCGTTTTTCTTATTAAATTTGTTTTGTATTTCTTTTTTGACAATTGCGGGTTTTATTGTTATTTTCAAAATTCGTTTAATTATTTTATTTTATGCCCGTTTTGACACTAAACTTTAATTGTCTTTGAATTAGTTGCCGTACATTTTTAAATTCGGAATTCGAAGTGATAATTTTAAATGATAGTTAATTTCTTACTTTTTAATATCTTTTACCTACATACGTAACAGATAAAATTATTTTTCTTATAACCCTGTTTTTTCTTTTATTATTGTAACTTTTTTAATTTAAATATCATTACTAACCTCCTTTTTTCTTTTGTCAGCTGTTCGGTTTGATTCTGATGGCAATATGTGTGATAAACATGAGGGATAAGAAGTCACAGCCAGAGCAGCAGTCAGCTCTGTCTCGAGGAGTGCTGTCTTTCCTCCTGACTCTTGGAATAGCGCTGGTGGTGACTGCGATTCTGGGCTGTGTGGGTGCCTTGAGGGAACATGTACGGATCCTTTATGTGGTAAGTGCCATTATATAGCATATTTTTCTATCTTCCTGAATTAAATAAGTGGGTTTCATGAGAAATTGAATGAAATGGGTTTTTTAATAGAAAGGCTTTTTAGATTTGTTTTTGTTCTTTGTTGTATTTATGTTTGTTGTATCTGAGGTACCAACCTTTATCGTGTAATGTTACGTAATTTGTAATAGAATTGATATTTTTACACTTAACATTTTTATTTGAAGTGCACTTGCGATTTTGTTTTTAATGTGGTTTATTTTTAATAACTCTAATATGTGTACCTACCGAATGCAAAACTTTAGTGGATGTTATTAATTGTTGTGCGAAATAAAATGAAAAGGGTTCGAGTAAAATAACATTAGGTACTGACTAAATGACAATAATTAACTGAATTTGTAAAATGTTTACTGTGTGACACGAATGGTGGTGAAGTCAGAAAGTTGAAGAAATGATTGATAATAATGATGACATTACTACATCAATTACCTAAGCAAAAATTTTGTACATGATGCGAATTCTATCTTTCTACTTCTTATAGATACTTATACGTATTCAATTGCAATTTTAATTCGTATACAAATTACGAAGTATTATTTACTAAAGTAAGTAATAAAAACCAAAGCTACATAATTTTATTTTGGGAAATCAGATTTGGGGGAGGGCATCCACTTCACAAGGCGACATAAAACGTACACGTTTTTCGCGCCAGTTTTCTATGGGGCCGTGAGATCACTCCGTCCGAACTGGCCTATTATGACATATCCCTTATTTCGTTATTAAAGAAAAAATGTTTAATGTACCCGACGGGGTACTGCGTGTGTTCTAGAAAAATAACGTAAAATGTTAACAGTACGTAAAAATGTTGGACTTGAAAAGAGACTGACCTCTGAGTTTGATTCGGCATTTCTTCTCAGAGTGGTCAGATAGGAAATGCCGGCTTCATCTAGTTTTTCACATATAAATTGACGTGTAAAAGTGCCGTTTTAAGGCCTATTTGCAAAAATAAATTCATTGTTTCATTGTTTTCATATTTTGTGTTTCATTATTAAGACTACTTTATCATGTAATTGTAGACTAGATACATGGAATATTTACTTAACGTATGGTGACCTTGGTCGTCCACCGAAATCAATATCTTAGTTGATATATACATAGATATAAACAAATATAGGTGAATAGTAAATGACGCATGATAGAAAAGTAATGAACCGACTGTTGACGTTTATTTTTAAATAGAATTATGGGCTTTTAAAGCTAATTAATGGCTAACTTAAAAGGCGATACGCACACTTTTAAGTTTCGGCGCGTAGCGTTCCGTGCGCCTCAAAGAGCTAATAGACCACCACAGACGGGGCCCTATAGGGCTGATGTTCAGCCGGGGTTGCGGGGTAAGCGCAATGAGGCACCGCGACCTCGGCCCAGAGCAGGAGAAGGAACAGGGGGGTTTTTAGTCAGTAAGAGTCTGACACTCCCTCTCGCCCGGTCCTGGGCGGGAGAAGTCATATGATGATTTTCCCCTCACAAAAAAAACACTTTTAAGTTTAGCAGAGCCATGCTTTAACGCGAATGCGTTGGCTTCGCACTGGAGGGATACCACAGCCTCACAGAAAACAAACATAAAACAAGGCCTTCGTCGTGGCTTTTGCCGTGTGAGTAACGGTACCGGCGGGCTAATCCGAGAGGGTGCTCAATCTCCAAATCCTGAAATCTCTAACAACCTCCAAAAGGACGATAATGCTCTTGCAACTTCACTGGGGTGCGGTGTGGTGGTACACAGGTTGCTTACCGCCAGGTGATCTATCTGTCACATAAAAAACATACCACTTTTTACATGGAAATTGAAAATGATCGTGATCCACAAAAGAACAAGAGATCACAGTACAATGTCTAGCAAACGTTTTTCTCGAGAAAATTTTAATATTTATGAAAGTCCAAAACTTATTATAAGACGGCTTTTTAGTGTTAGGTGTATCCATGTCTTCTGTGGTTGTGGACTGGTTGGAGTTTCTCTAGCCCTTTATTACTTTTAGAGAAAAATGTCATTAACAGTCTGCCTAGTAATTTAGTATCAGATAAGAAAATAAAGACTATACTGGGGAACTCGACAGAGGAGTTAGTGGTAGCGTGACGGGTGACAGGACAGAATGGAATAAATAAATTTAAAATTTAGAAAAACCCCGACAAAAAATCTTATATTCTTTAAAAAGTAATAATTAAAAGACAACGTGGCGTTGGGGACCGATCCATACATTTTATTTTCAACTAAGTACATATTTCTATTTTGTCAGTGGTCTAATTTATTTTTTTATTTTATACTTTTTATATCATTTCCTCTCGATCAACATTCCCTTTCAGTGCGCTTTCATTTGAGTCCTCCCTCGAGTATATTTGCAGACCTTCGGTTACTCTTCCTCACTTACCCCCCATAACTTCTAAACGGCTAATCCGATTTTCCTCAAACATATCTAAGAACACTCGCACGTAAGTCACCTTTAATACAAAAAAAAACTAAATTGAAATCGCTTCACTCGTTCAGACTCCAGGATGCCACAGACAGAGAGACAGACACGTCAAACTTATAACACCACTCTTTTTGCGTCGGGGGTTAAAACACATATTGCGTCGACCTCAAATAAAACGGGACAAGGGCAGGAAGATGATCATGATGAGGAGCTATCATTACACTTAATTATATGCTTTTCAATTAGGACAATTTTACAAAAATCACATAATTGAATACTGTTTCTGTATTGAATCTCAAAGTCAAAGACAAAATCATTTATTCCAACTAAACCATAAACAGGTATTTTTGAACTAAAACAAAATAATTAATAAGGTCAAAATAGAATAGTAGTCTATGAGTCTATTCGTCAGTGAAGCTAGGTCTTTCCCAGGTAATCCATCTTAATATATAAATATCATAACAAAAGGTGTGCAGACTGTACAAATGTTATTTCTTAAAGACAGATAAGGATAAAATAAGAACGAGATTAGTACAAAATAATAAAACCTAATAGAAAATAGATTCCGTTTTTAAATTTTATTTTCACGTTTTAGTGGCGACACTAAACGTAACTATTAAACCATCAATCAAAAAAAATCATAGCGTTAAAACTGACCATTAAACTGTAAAAGAAAGCGTTTAAAAACACACACTCGTTCATATTTATAATATTAGAAATAATAGCGTGCCTTTTCTGTTATAATTGTGAATGTTTATTTACATAGTCCAGTGAGTTTTGACCCTAATGTTTTTTTTAATATACGTCATATTAACCAACTTTTTTTCTGCCATACGACGGCATATGAGTTGACCGATTACGTGAAGTTAAGCAATCCATGAACACCATAGGAGTTACGAGTGCCTGAGTGCACTGCCGGTGATTAGGGTTTCAGATATTAGGGATTGGCGAAGGATTTTGGGAGGGGTAGAAAGACTGGGTCTTCGGTACCAATTCACAAGGCGTATCACAACGTTGTTTTTCTTGTTCATTACACGCTGATTTAATCAGAGGCCGTGTATTCCTTTTTATGTGATAGGTCGCCAATGTTTGTATCAGGTTAATAAATAAGATTTCTGTTACACAACTTAAACGTTTTATTTAATAAAAGTTATAAGAAAATTTTACAAAGCCATGACAGTCGCCATGTTCAGAATGCACATACAGTGCCGCCATCTAGCGTTACAGCGGGAAAAATAAGGACAAGATAAAGATAAACAAAACATATCCAACCTACTATTAATTATAAAATTGCATCCAATAGGCAAACGATCAGACAGATTACCTGGTGGTAAGCCATCAGCGCCGCCCATAGACACTCGTGATACCAAAAGAGAAAAAGTGCGTTGCCGACCGTTTCACTAGGCATTTTATCATAATATGCTCTATGACTATGGTATACCTATATATTATACCCTTTATTTCCAGCATGCAGGTTTCTTCATATTCCTAGTGGCTGTAGAGCTGGTGGTGGGTGTGGGTGGGGCAGTGCTCAGTGCCTGGATGGGGGGCAGCAGTGAGCTGCGGGTGCAGTTCTACAGGAACACCACCATCGAAGATGAGACTGCGAAGTACCACGCGTTCTGGGATGACCTGCAGTCTGATGTAAGTTGCCAAAACTTTATGTATAAATGAAAATAATAAAATATAGATATATTTGTAGCTTCGGTAAAAAAATAGAATAGGAACCTATTTTTAAATTTTTAATGAATAAAAAAATGTCTAGTCATCTAATAATTTGCGCCCTAATGTATCCTTTATTCAGCATTTGTTATCCATAGCAATAAGAGCATCTCATCTTAATCTAAACTTCCAAATAAATAATTAAGTACAGCCACCATGCTAAACCAATTTAATTTATAGAACCAGTGCTGCGGTGTCGATGGTCCACAAGACTACGCCATCATCCATCGTGATATTCCAGCCTCGTGCTGCGCCCGCGCACATCCCCTACGCGAGGGCGGCGCCCGGCGTCATTTGCACGCGAGCTGTCTCAGCGACCGGTCGTATTACATGCGCGGCTGCGAGGAAGTGTTACGACAGAAAAAAGCTTTTAAAGGAAATATCTTCATCTCAACGGGCATTATATTCACATTGGTAGAGGTAAATTCTGTTTCTCATCGCTTTTCGAAAATGTTTAAACAAAATAATAAATACGTGTTACTTTTCAGATTTTGTGCATCGTTTTAGCTCTGTGGATGGCTCGCACGATACGTTCGGAAAGGCGTAAGCTCCAGGCTAATTTACAAGCCCATTTTGAATCTTAATACGAAAGTAGTAGCACCCTGCAGCTGGAAGCGTTGGCCGTTCGAAGGTCATAGGATAAGAGTAGGTACTATGCTATTAAAATGAGTTTAATTATTTTTAATTACAGTATTATGTGAAATATTAACCTTTTCACCGCCAGCGGACATAGAACTCGATGCCTAGCGGCATGCTATGAATGTATATAACGAAATATATAGTAAACAGAAGTGATGAGGGTAGCCTCATATCGATTCTATATAATTCATTGATGTATATTATATTGATTTGTGTCATAGCCATATAATCAAAAATCTCGCAAGGCCTCTCAGCTTTCCGACTTACATTCTCTTTTTGTGGATATCCAACGCCATTTTTATGTGATAAGTTTCATAAATGAATTAAATTTGTGTAAATATAACAAGCCCCTTGCTAAAGACAGCTTTGTTTAATTAGGTAGGAAATGTTAATATTAAATTTATCGTTGATTTTAAGCTAAGTAGCCAGTATTGAAGATTAATTTTATTTTTAAAATATGTTAGTTCGTAATCCATGAATTAAATGAGCATGAAATTCAGTATCTTATAAAAATTAATTTAATAGCAATATATCTTAAGTAGTAGTTTAAAATCCTACTAATAGGTATTATGAATGCGAAAGTAAGCATGAACGGACGGATGTTTGTTATTCTTTCACTTAAAAACTACTAAACTGATCTGAATGAAATTTGACGTAGAGATAGATTATATATAGTCTTAAATAACAGATAAGCTAGTTTTCATCCTGGTATTGTCGGCGAAGCCGTTGGCAGAAGCTAGCAATCTTAAAAATAATTTTAACACTGTCTTGCAAGCCTATAAAACACAAAAACCATACATATCTATGGTACAATGAGGTACAAAAGTAAGTAAGTAGGTTAGTTTAAATTAATATCAAAATTTAATTTAGATAAATAGCTTATGACAAAAATGCTTCTCAATTTCAGAGCACAGTTTTCTTCCATTTTTCCTTGCACCTTTTTACATGCGTCTTGCAGTCGATTAGTATTTTTTTTTTTGGTCAATTTAGCTATAATCTGTGATAATAATAGTAGTTTTTATCAGCTGTGGCTGTCAATAAGCCGGAGAGGGACCAATATTTATTAGATAAATGGTATTAAAAAAAAATACCAAATAAATAGATTTTTATTTATGCCTTATTATTTGTTCAGTTTTGAACTTTATTCACGCGTTTTTTTATAAACACTGGGCTTTTTTTTCAAAAGTCAGTTGTCTGAGGAATAAAATTATTGCTGTCACTGTCTTATACAAACATTCTGACGCGACAGCATCATAATTATTCCGCAGAAAACTTTTATCTAACCATTGAAAAATCAGTTCTTATAGAAGTAAGATTGTAAATAATAGTGCCTTAATTAGTAAATAAAGATATAGTATAAATATAAACGGAATACTTACTGTTAAGAAATTTTGAATTCTTAAGTCTATTCGAAATAACAGAAGTATATCGTTTTCTTGTAGTTTATAGTTAGTTATTGTTGTGTCTAATTAGTATATTAAATAGTAGTAATTAGTAATACTTAGTTGGAGTTTAGTATTTAAGTTAGTAGTTCTGAAGTAGGCCTTATGTTTTAGTACACCATACAATATGAAGGTACATTTTACCTATCTACTAAAATTTACCCTGAACCTATTAATTAATATTTTTCCTTATTAGGTAAACCGTTACTTAAAATTTTAATACCATTAGATAAAAGGGTATTTTAAGCTTGTTTTGTTGTTTTAATTTGTTATTAAGCTAGCTAAAATGGTCTTAATCAATAATTTTGATTTAGTTTTTTTTTTTAAATAGCATTGGGTAATCATAAAACTAGGTCTTTATTAAATGAATGTAAATTTCATTAGAAACAGCGGATATATTCTAAAACCTTGACAAAGCCTAAACGACTTATGCAAGAATAGTGTAAAATAGTCTTAATCAATTTGGTTATAGGGTTAATTTTTCTCTAAGTTAACCTAAGACAATTAGTGAAAATTTTAAAACTGATCTAGTTTAATAATAGCGGGTTTGTTTGATGTCTCTATGTTTACTTAGCCAATTATCATAATTATTATTCGCATTTAATACGTTTATTTATTAAAAAATTAAGTAGGTATCATATGGGTGTTATACAAATATGGATTCTATTTTACTTTAAAATAAAGTACAAATTAAGATTAAACACAATAAAATTTCGAAATTCTTCATAAGGACATCGTATAAGCCCGCTCTTTTTCACATTTTCCCTTTTCAACTAATTTTTAGGTTATGTCTTACAGATAATTAAGTAAGGATATATAAATTTCGTAAAATTGTATATTATATTTGAAAGCAAATGATGTAAGGGTACAATAAAGTGTATAGCAGCTTGATTTCTTACTCAAAAAAGAGAAAGAATGAAGCATAAATTCTAGAAATTTTATGTTTTTCCTATTAATCGCTTGCTTGTAGATATTTGTAGTTACGAATAAGACAAAATGAATAAGGTAATAGACACTTACAAACACACAAAATATATGTTATACCGATTAATGCTATAAGTAACATTACATAAAAAAAGAATTAATAGTTATTCGTACTTTTTCTAACAAATTTGACGAGTAGATACCTAATAAAATGATTCTGTTTGTCACAATTACCTAGGTAGCTACGTTTTGAATTTATATGTTTGTCAAGTATTATTGGATCACTTTTAAGAAACAAAAAAGCATAAATTTAATCGATGTAATTCTAAAATTAAAAAGATAAAAATTTCGTAAAAAAAATCTAAATCCATACAAAATTTTGTGAAATATGCGAAAACCTTTTTTTCCTGACCTCAAAACTAAAATATAATAAAAGAAAAGTATGTAATAAGTAATTGCCTGTGCCTATAAGTAAAACATGTTTTTTTTTTAATTCTTAATATCATTATTTGCTATAATAATAATTATTTTTTGCAGTATTACAGCTTTGAACATATAATAGGATAAAATATAAAGAATATTTTATATTATTTATTATGTTTTCGGCTTACTCACGTAATAAGTTGACGAGATACTCGACTAGTTTCAAGCCATGCTAGAGGCCCATGCTAGCAGCGCGACGGTCGCCGAGTCGCGTGTCGCGGAATGCTGCTCATGAATATGGGCCTCTAGCATGGCTTGAAACTAGTCGAGTATCTCGTCAAATTATTACGTGAGTAAGCCGAAAACATAATAAATAATTTAGAATGTCTCACGAAAGTTATAATAAAAATATTTTATATAGAAAAATTTAATAATAATGTAAAAGAGTTTATAACTCGAGTAGAATTTAACGTAGAATTGATCCTAAACTACTTAGGAATAAGATAGATTTTTCCCTGTTTAAATTATGGGAAAAATAACCTTTGTGTCAATTACACTGTAGCTGCTTTGCGTGTTTACACGCCTCTTATCGTTTATATTGCTTTACTAACTAAAAATAAATTAATAATATAAATAATGAATGTAGTGTAAATTTTATACTAAAGTAGGAATTATATGTTCGTGTTTTAAAATCGATAGTTCTCCTGAATAACGAAAGTATAGTCTCTTAGAGATATGTGTTACGTTAAATGTATTTTTTTGTTTATTTTTAAACAGGGCTATCAATTGTACCTACTTAATACATTTCTGAATAGATACTTCTATCGTGAGACATACTAAATTTATTGAATAAAAAATAACTACTTACTCACGTGAGAGAGTAGGTTTTTAGGTGTCTTCAAGGCTAGAGTGAATAGGCTCTTAATAAACTAGTGCGCCTTACCATCAACGCTTGCGTCACTGCTTATCATCTGGTGGGATCGCAGGCAATCACTAGTTTATAGCAATTAAAAAATTATGCTTAAACAATTACAAAAAATATAAATTTATTTTATTTTATTTTAGTTAATATTTATACATTTATTTATAGGTAACATTTTTTTTTGTATTCGTAATTTGAATTCAAAATAGTTCTATATTTATTTGTCAAAATTTAAAAGATAGTCTTAGTCCTACTATTAACTTTGCGGTGTATTTCCAAATAAGTTTTTATTCAATTTTAACGCGGTTTTTATATTGTTATGAATTTTCCTACTAATTTTAAACTAGATTTTAATTACTGATAAGTAGTTAATATAATTTTTATAGAAATTTAAGGAAAAGCTGCATTTCTGCCATACCTTTTAGTAAAATGGAAATTACGGGAAAATAGTAGACACATTAAATAATTAATTAGATATAAGAAGACGACCCATATGAGGGATTTTGTAGTTAACAAGTCAAGTTTCAGTAATTATTTTAATAACAAAATATGTCTATAAAATAATAACAAATAATTTGAAAATTAAATAAGTAACTCATTTATTAACATTAAAAATAAATAGCTCACTTAAAATATTATAAATAAACAGCTCACTTTTTAATATTTTGCATTTTTATAATATTTTATGCCTTTTATTTAGCATTTACGGTAACATTGCCCTCGGAGGGCAAGGGCGTGGTAGTTATAAGATAGATACTAGATTTAAGACGTAGTTTTTGATTGTAAAAAGGTCTAATGAAGACCTAAGCAATTAATAATTTGCGCACTATAGGGACCTAAGTATTTTAGCAATTATTATTATTTACAATAATATGTATGTACTCATATGAATGATTAATTGGGGTAGGTACCTAAATAAGTCAAAATAACTAATGTTGAGCACTAAATAGGTTTCTAGCACGCAGTTTCCATATTCTAGGTAAATAAAATAGGATTAGAATAAGGATGATGATTCAGTCGAAAATCAAGTTTTTTAAATAAATAAATCCATTAAAGTGTCTAATAATAAGGATAATTACATTAATTGAATTCATTAATTTCAAAAATTTCCTCTTAATTTTGCAAGAAAATTAAAAATACTTCTTAAGATCAAGCCGATCGAAGAGAGTAACGTTATTGGTCACAAATTGTTTTAACAATTTGAAAATGACTAAAAACACAAAAACAAAGTTTTCGAAAATGTAAAAAAAAATAACTTACGTTCGAGAACATTTTTCATAAAATTCAAATCACATTTTATGTAAAACATATAATAGGTTAAAGAGACATTTCTATTAAAAAGACACAAAAATACCTTAATGTAGAATTAAAAATCAATCTTGCATGAATGGATTACTTCACAGTATTTTAGACTTTATTCATTTAGCATTAGATTACCAATTTAACTAAGTAAAAAAATTAAATAAGAGTACTATTAGGTTAATACACCGTATGTGATCGTTATATTTGAAAACTTCTTGCATTCGATGTTTGTGGAAAATTTATACACATTCTATTTTCGAATTTGTAAACTGATGTTCTATGTTTGTGAAATGTGTTGTTATGTTTAATAAAATATTTTTCACTGCTAAGCTGTTTTATTAAGGGAACAAAATAGGCACTAATATAATAAAAGGAGTCGTGGTGGCCCGGAGGTTAAGGAGCCCGCATCTCATCTCGAAACCTGGTAAGTACCAATGTGACTTTTTCCAAGTTATATGTACTTACTTTCTATGATTATTTACACACCACTGACATGCGGTGAAGGTAAACATCGTGAGGAAACCTGGACTTATAATTTCTAATTATAAGTTTGAAATCGCCAACCCGCATTGAGCAAGCGTGGTGATTAATGCTCAAACCTTCTCCGTGTCAGAAGAGGCCTTTGCTCAGCAGTGGGCACTTATAGGCTGGTGATGATGATGATGATAATAAAAGCGAAAGTTTTTAGGTATGGATTGTTGTATAACTGTGATAACTCCTTCATTTACGTAAATATTTTTTTAGAGAACTTTGCCCTTCACTTCGATTTCTCCTGTGTTATGGGTGCGGTTACAACAATTTGTGGACCACACAAAGAGTTGTTCCGTGCGGGAATCGAACCAGCGACACATTGTACGACAGCCTGTTGCCTAGCCACAGCACCAAACGTACAGTCAGTAATTTGAATGTTGAGCTTCTTTTTGTTTGAGGAGAAATAATCATCATATTACTTCTCTCGTCCAGGGTATGGCGAGAGGGAGTGCCAGACTCTTACTGGCTGACCTCCTTCCTCCCCATTCTTTCTTCTGCTCTATGCCGAGGCCATGGGACCTAATTGCGTTTGACCCGCAACCCTGCCTAAACATCGGCCCTGTTGGGCCCCATCCACAGAGAGGTATAGGTAGTCTGGAGTAAAAAACAAAGGTTACGTTATCAGAAACCGCCGGCAAAGCCGCTGTCTGAAGCTGATTCTCGACATAAATTCCCTACAGTCTTTAATAAGGTCTCCATAAGACTAAATTTGACTTTGCAAAAGCTTGTTCATTGTACTCACCTTTCATTACAAAGATATGAAAAAAATGTTTCAGTTTCCGTGCTTCATTCTAGAAAGAATACAATATAGGATCTCCTTGGACAAAAATATAGAAAAAAAAACAACAAAAATTATGGAACACAGATATTTTATTTTAAGAAAATCTATTTCAACATTTATTTAACACTAATAGACTTTTTATAATAATTAATAATAAGTATTGCCGTTTTTTGTTTTTATTACAATCCTACTGAACTTTTGAATCTATGACCAAACATCTGTTTGTGCGAACTTTGATTTTAATCTAAAAAAAGGTTTAAAATCAGAATAAGTAAGTAATTCTATCAATCAACATCAATCGACTACTTCCCCATAATTTAAAGAAATATTTTAAAATATTTTTATAAGTACAACGTGTCGCGGGTTCGATTCCCGCACGGAACAACTCTTTGTGTGATCCACAAATTGTTGTTCCGGGTCTGGGTGTGTGTAAACGCACCCACGACACAGGAGAAAATCCTAATACAACGTTTCTTTAAAAAAAAAGAAGAAAACAAAAAAAAAATTGGGACAAAGTTGATTGATGTTGATTGATAGAATTACTTATATTTTAATAAACTTTTACTAATTAACAATAAAAAACAATATTTGTTATGTCAACGAAGATACTTGGGTTTCTATTTGGGTAACTTTACTAAATTGGGAGGTCATAATATTGAACGTCAATTGTAGGTATATACTGGTTTTACCTAAATTAGCCTCATAATATTAAAAGTTTCAAATAAAATAAATCAACGGGAGTAGGTATAATTATTTTTAGACATCCTATTTCCCATCAATTTTTTTTTTGAGATGTAATCATAAACATTCTGGTTACATTTTATGATATGAAGACCAATTTCAGTAGGTAACAAGTTCAGTAGTAAGTCAAAGACGATTTGAATACAAAAAAAACCTTAATACCTAAAATTTTCTCTATAAAAGGAATGAATTTATTTTGTCATGATTAAAATGTGGTGGGATATTAAAATTAATTGGTACCGGCAATTTGGACCGCGGTCCCAGTTCTTTGCCGTCCCAGTTCGCTGCAGTCCCAGTTGCCGGCAATCTCTCTATAATAATTTAGAGCTTATGTAATACTATTATGTATTTAGTTTACGAGGTTAAGGGCCTGTTTCACAATGTTCTACTATGTACCAGATTAATTTGAATACAGAACGTACTTATTTTGTTTACAATGGCCCAGAGGTCCCGCTTCCCATGCATGAGGGTGCGGCCTCGAAACCTGGCAAGTACCAATTTGACTTTGCCGAGTTATAGGCATGTACTTTCTATGATTATTTAGACACCACTGTCAAACGGTGAAGGAAAACATCGTGAGGACACCTGGACTTCTAATTTCTAATTACAAGTTTGAAATTACCAATCTGCATTGAGCAAGCGTGGTGATTAAACCTTCTCCGTGTGAGAATAGGCTGATTATGACGATCATAATATGGTTTATAAGTTTTTTGGGACTGTATATTAAAAAGGTGAAACAGGCACTTGCACAAGTATACTGTTAATAAATTAATGACTAGTAAAGCATTCAATACTTAAAAATTTACGTTTAAGCTTATTAATTAAATTGTATCTAATTACAATATAACAAAATTAATACTAAAACAATTATCTTGCAAACAATATGTATATTCTAATGAGTTTTTGTACCGATTAGCTCTGGTTAATGAAATAGAGACTGACAGAAACATTTAATCGTTTTTTATATATTTTTTTATATATGTACCTACCCCCAACATCGACAAGGTACTTGCCTTTTCGGGGATCGACGATTGGGTATAGTAAAGGAGGGAATTGGCGAAACAACGCTATGGTTGTTTCACGCTGGTTTTCTTTGATGATCTGGATGGAGAAATTGAAATATAATATCTATAATTCATTATTATGGATCTGGATGGTAATAATCTGGCTTAGGTATTCATTATTTGTATGAAATTTAAATTATATTTCAATATTATGTACTTAATACAAACGAAAGTCCATTTAAAGATACAGGTTGTCTAGGACATCTCTGAAATTTCATAATAAGATTAATTGGTTCTTTTTTATTTCAAGATTCTTTCTTATATTCTCGTATTAATTTTCAAAACGTTTTATAATCGTTACACATATAATTTTATTGTTGTTTTTTTAGTTTTATTTATTTCTTTGTTAATTTTTAAAATATTATTATTTAGATATTATATTATTATTTTAGCTTTGGTTTCAATAAAAAAATAATAACACATTAAGGTACACATTTAAAATGGCGGAATGATACGTATTCGAAAGTTAAATTTGAATCCTTAGAGGTACTATGGAAATATTTAAATGCTTTTATAAATGTAACAATTATTACAATCATTATTTTTCGAGCTATTCAACAAGACTATCAAAATACAATTAATGATTTTAATTATCACTCTTACCTTCCCGCCATTAAGGTAAAAATTGTTTTAACGTCAGATTTCCGACGTCAACCCGTGAGACGTTGACGTTTGACGTTAGCTTTTATAAATTCTACACTTAAATAAATAAGGTAACTTAATTTAGCTTACGTATAGTGCATTGCATGAGAAATTATACTCTGTGGCTATGTAGCTAAGGTGTTGAATTAAGCGGTCTCCCGGCTCTTCCCCTGCGTTTTTATGGAGTGCGCTAACCAAAGGGCTAGTACGATGCCTGCAACCTGAAATATACAAATAATTAGTTAAAACATGTATATACATGATAATGAAACATGTAGATAAAATCAGCGCCATCTGCCGGATTGAATTGTGAATCTAAACCACTTTGGGCGCCACTCAAACGCATACAGAAAAAAAAGCATATATACGGTCGAATTGAGAACCATCCTCCTTTTTGGAAGTCGGTTAAAAAAACATTTAAATCGGTCTAGCCGTTTAGGAGGAGTTTAATGACATACACACGTAAAGCAGAATTATAAAATTGTTCTCAACCAAATATAAGATTAGGAAACTGATTGAAAAAGAGCAATTACGGAGTTTCTTACTCGTTCGTCTCCATAGGAATATTATAGACACTTTAGAACGAACGAATCGACTCACTATACTGACTGACCTACAGACTAGCACTTGAACGTGGTGTTTGGATTCAGTTACTGGATTACACAGTAATATAAGTATTTTTCAATTATCAATTAAAATTTTCATTTCTTTGCTCAATAATTTACATGGATTCTTTGCTTTCTTTTACATGGAAATCCTTATATAAAAAAATGTGACATTCAAGTTTAAGTCATTTATTTTTACTCATTAAAGTTTAAGTATCTGAATGTTACAAGTCCTAAAGATTTTAAGTCTTCTTTATTTTTTTGTTTCGGTCCATTTTCTGTCTTCTTCATTTTGTTGTTAAGAGTCAAGCGGCTTTATTTTATTTCCACTGTATATTGTAGTAATTTGTTTGTATACTTATATTGATTTTAGTGTGTGTAATATGGAAAATAATAATTTTTATTCTATTCTTGTTCTAATTATGTCAATCAAAACAATATAAGGGTCGATTGAATTAATATTAGCGACTCTGAATAGGTTCTTAGAGTCTTGTATCCCGGTTGTTGGTATCGCCTTATTTACTTAAAATATCAAATTCTGCTTATATCCTGTTAATATTATACGGGTGGTTCCTATATTTAAAAATAGAACAGTTATGATTTCATTGCTGCCTGCCTAGCTTAATTTAGCTTTTGCGATTATTATTATTAAGACTTTTTTTACCTCAGCATGTGAGCCATTTTAATTACTTTTTCATGTGATCTATGATTTTAATAAATTTTACTTTTATTTATCATTTAATCGTAGCGTGATGTTTTACCCTATAGCACTCAGGAACATTGTAGCTATCTATCAGTGAAAGAATTTGGCAATCCGACCAGCGGTTCCAAAGATTACCCCCTACATACAAACTTACAAAATTTTACCTCTTTATTATATTGGTATAGACTAATGCTGCAATAAGAAAACAAGCATGTTCTCAAACGCTTATTATATGCATTATAAGCATTATTTTCTTTACCACTAATAAAATAACATTTAGGAACCTGAACAGCCTGACGACCTGAATAGCACAAAATCAAGCCAAAAAATAAAAAAAGCCGAGCCACTTAAAGAGGTATATCGGCAAACTAGATCTTAAGACCCTTTATTTAGATTTTTTTACGATACCTAGGCATGTAAGGAGGTCATCTAGATTAGCTGAACGCTCAATAAAGCAGTAGTTAAAGCCTTCGGCCTAGGTCAGAGATGTGAGATTGTGGAACATTAAATTTTCCAATTGCGTGACCCACGTGACGTCAGAAAGGCCCTACTAAGGGTTACGAACTCATTTCCATCTTAAAACCATTTCTATTTTCGTGTTAATGGAATTATTCGGCCTAGAAATTATCACTGAAATTTAGTCCGCGATATTTGGTATGCAGCAATTTACATAAAGTAAATCAGAGACAGCTATTGAAACAATATACGTACAAACAATAGTTACAAAATAGGTGTATTATGCATTAAAAATTTATACTTATAGTTTTTAATCCATCTGCAGACTGTTTCCGTAGCGATTCAATATTTATTTTCTTATATCTTATCTTTCTTAACTGTAGGTACCTATACCAAAAAAATACGCAGACTTTATTAAAAAACTTTTTTCAATAATACTTCAACGAAAGGTGCGGCAAAAGATCCTTCAAGTATATTGTAATTTTTAATGAATCTTCTTGTGCAGATTATGTATATATTTTTGGATTTGATATAATATTCGATATCCCTAACTAAAATTGCAACGTTAAACAAAGAAGGCGAGGAAAAAGGTTTTAATTCGACAAGCTATTTGATGAATTGCCAAAGGAATTTTCTCATATTTGCCTGTATATGTGTTGCTAGGCACGATTCGTCCAAAATTTTCATATTATAGAAAAGTGTTAATAATGTTAATGTGCTTATATTAACACAATGGCGCCTAGGAGGCGTACCGTAATTTACCTATTCTATACCATTATTTTGTAATCGTATTCATATTGTATAGTGTGCTTTATAATATTATAAGTATTATATAGTAATATTATAAAGCTGAAGAGTTTCTTTGTTTAAACGCGCTAATCTCCAGAACTGTTGGTTCGAATTGAACCATTATTTTTATGTTTGTTAGTTTATTTATTGAGGAAGTCTATATAGGCAATCAAATCTATACAACATCGAGCAGAGGGTGGAACCGCGTGAGAGTAGCTAGTATGTTATTTTCTGATAGGTAGTATTTTATCTTGCTTTTATATTGCTAGTATATTATCTTATATTTCTCTGAGTGGAGTAATTATGATTGCTAAGGACCTTAAGTGGTTTGATTATCCCGCAATCCCGGCTGGACTCGCAAACTCAGGGGAATCGGGTTTGGTTTTTATCGTGAAGGTATATTAGGCTGATGTTATTTTCATTCTTTATGGTTTCCATTAGTTTACCTATATGTATTTGTACTTAACCTAAAACCGAATTAAAACTATTATCATGGAAATGTAATCATGATAGCGAAAGGAACTCGTGATAACCTAGTGAGTTACATTAGTTGTATTTGTACTTAACCTAAAACCGAATTAAAACTATTATCATGGAAATGTAATCATGATAGCGAAAGGAACTCGTGATAACCTAGTGAGTTACATTAGTTGTATTTGTACTTAACCTAAAACCGAATTAAAACTATTATCATGGAAATGTAATCATGATAGCGAAAGGAACTCGTGATAACCTAGTGAGTTACATTAGTTGTATTTGTACTTAACCTAAAACCGAATTAAAACTATTATCATGGAAATGTAATCATGATAGCGAAAGGAACTCGTGATAACCTAGTGAGTTACATTAGTTGTATTTGTACTTAACCTAAAACCGAATTAAAACTATTATCATGGAAATGTAATCATGATAGCGAAAGGAACTCGTGATAACCTAGTGAGTTACATTAGTTGTATTTGTACTTAACCTAAAACCGAATTAAAACTATTATCATGGAAATGTAATCATGATAGCGAAAGGAACTCGTGATAACCTAGTGAGTTACATTAGTTGCGCCTCTAATATAAATCCTTGCCACGCGAACGTAGCAACTCTATTCCGAGTTTTGTTAAAACACCCGTATGTTATATTTCGTGTCGTTTCACGCGTAAATTTCTGTCGCGAAACCTAGGTAATTATATTTATATTGTACCTACATTCTAGGCGTGTCATTTTGATAATTAGTTAGATTAGCTAGTGTTGTAATAATAATTTAAAGAACTTTACTGATGTTAGTACTTATATGGTACGTTAGTACGTATATGGTTTTATGGGAGCTATTTCTCGGAACTTTTCGATCAATACTTGATTCGTTAGCACGTAAACTGGCTTTAGTTATATATATGTAGTTTGGTATAAATAGAATGTTAAGTTTCAACACTTATGTAATGCCTCTTTTAACAAAGTAAGTTTGAAATTTTATAGCTGTTGTGTGGTCATCGTTTCTATTCCTTTCTAGTTCCTAGTCTGTCTCACTCTAATCGGTTCTTTGAGAAATATTTTAAAACAAATGAATCAAGGGTATTAAGACCTACGTCACTTCGTAAACCAGAACAGAACCTAACCCAGTCTTACTTAAAAAATCAAATAATTTACCTCCAAAAAGCAGAAGAGAATTCCACAAACGATGACAGTCATGCCGGCGCTATGGATCGTTCCAAGAACTTTATCTTCACACCCTTCCTTGTAGTACTTCCCATCCGAGAGGCAGTTGGAGCGTTTGATCTCAGCGGAGTGGTCGGTTCCATCGTTGGGGCAGCAGCTGAAGGACGGATTGATGCGAGGTTCCGAGGCTCCATAGTTATCAGGACCGGTGATGCCACAGCATTCCAGCTAGAAGGGGAAGAAAACTTTGTGATTCATTTGATTAGGAGCAACTTCTATTAGTAGATTAATTCAGTCTTGCTAAAATTTGGTGTCATTTATAGAACAGAAACATCTTCTGTATCTTTTCTCTGCACTTTTAAAAGGAATGTAGCTTAATCTAATATTACATAAAAACTTTCTTATTTAAAAGACATTGTGAAGAACTCTAAGTTCGTCACTTTAGTCATACTTGTAAAGTTTTCCTTGAATTAATTTGTTTACTTTGGGTAATTTTAGTAATGACCCTTCGAAATTCTAATCCACAATCGATATCTACTCATTAACTTTACCTGGGCGTGTCATACATTTGACAGAACAACACCTAATGGTACTCCTAATGACAATTATTAGAGGTTGTTCTAATATTCCAGGAAGTAATTACTGTTTCAGTAAATGTGACTTGAAAATTACTCTAGCTTGTAAAACACAGAGTCATTTTGAGACAATTAGTATTAAAAGAAAAAACATATTTCTATTCTTGGTTTTTACAAATGAGGTCCAGGCCTATCCAATGGCCTTAAAGCACTGGTAACCAAAGATGTGCCTGTTGTCGGTTGCTTACCATCAGATTTTATGCTATGACTGTTTGTCACCAGATATTTTGGGATCGGGCAGTAAACATAAGCTGATACAATATTGATGGACGATTAATACATCATTGATCTAAATTTAGCTTTCGGTAGACGTTAAGCAATTTCTAAAACTATCTTGGTAGGAGAAGAGGCACTCCGTTAATTAAAACCTAAGTGACGTTAAAATGAGATCTCAAATAGGAAAAATAGTAATAAAAGCTTACGCTAGACTGGACACGGTCCCAGAATTCCCTGTAGGTAGAATCCTCTTCTTTGGTAGACTTGTTCTTGATAAAGGAAGCTCGCAGTTGGGATTTGAGAGTGCTCTCAATTTGAGGGCGTAAAGCAGCAGCAGCGATGCCAACGGACAGCTCCAGCAGAATGATGATGATCAGACAGCCGACGAACTGAGGATTAAAACGAAAAAAAATAGAGGAACGGACATGATAGCATTTGGACACAGTCTTAATAAAAGGAGTACCTAAAGTACTTTATGTAGTTCATCAAGACTATGAACATCAAATACAGATCACTCAACAGTCAGCAATTTTTTCAATTTTAAAGAATATTATTAAAAATTAAATATAAGTTATTAATTAGTTACATGACTTTCAGTTTTTATCACGTCCTAGCTACTCATACGAGTGATGTAATGTCCTAGATTTTTTTTTCTATAAAGCATTGCGTGCTGACATTGAGTTACGGCTGTCAAAAATAAGTTCGGCATAGGTACTTTCTGAACTTTTCAAATTACGTGTCGAACTTAACCTAAATTGAGGTGTCGTGTTAATCCTACTGACATAGTTTCTATTAGGTACGTTACGCTTCATGATTATTATAAAAGTGTTAAGTGCTTCATGGACTGATTTAACAGATATCCTGTAATCGTCATCATCATCTTGTTCCCAATTAGAGTCTCTCAGACTATATTTGCTTCTCCAATTAACTTCCTTATACAACCGTTTAAAGCAACAATAAGTATAAGACCATCTTTGTTTGTTTTGAAATCTTCCTCATCATTATCTCAATAACATGTTGTCTCAAACAAAACAATAGGACATTTACCAACAACGCGATTCATCGGTCGACCTCATTACCATAGTAAGGCCTGCCCATGACCAATTACAAGTTTTTGGGTCAATTTTGAAATATAGGCGAAAGTCACGATTTGAGTAGGTGGGTCAGAAGTGTGGTGTCGAGCTTCGGCCCGGTAACAATAAATTTTAATTAAATTACTCTGACATGATGAGTGGCAATGTGTGAAGTTAGATCATCACTTCTATGTATAGTGGTTATTAAATTGTCAGCCCCAAAAAGTGTTTATTCATATTCAACCTTCATAAAACTATTAATGAAGGTAACACTGATTTATATTTGGAAAATTCAATATAATATTACTATTACAGTTGAATATTAAGTGTGAGAGAGCTTTGGCACTAATGGATCGGGTCGGCCGGAGTGATACCTCGCCCTCACAGAAAACCTGCTTGAAACAACAACATTGTGAGTGAGGTTACCGGAAGCCCAATCCCAATCAATCCTCTCCCGCAATCCCAAAATCCACCAAATCTCATTTCGAAAAGGTCAACAACGCACTCGTAACTCTTCTGTAGTTGCTGATGTCCATGGCTGGCGCTGATTGCTTACACCAATGTAATTAGATGGCTCGTTTGCCGTCCAATCACATAAAAAAAATCTATTAATGTTTCTTAGTCTGCATATGATCCTTGCATTCAGAAATAATATTATCGTTGTACTGTTTCTGCGTAGATGACCAAAATAGTAAAAAAAATCTCATTGACGTGTTTCGATTATTTAAGTACGTATCTGAAATAAAAACTTTGCTGTGTACACAAGCTCGACACGGCGACATGGTAGCCACTTTTCGTCACACTCGATTGGTCAATTAACGCGTCTATTGGCGATTCGCAGTCCGCAGTCCATATTATTTGTTTCAAGGTCAAGCTGAATATTGTCAACAGTTGCGTCTGTTCTGGTCCTTACTTCAAATCTTTGTTTATCCCATTCTATTTTGGTCATGGTCGCGTATTATGGTATTTAAAAGCCAACTCCATGCAACTTCTTGTGTCACTCCTATTAATTGAACGGATAGAAAACTATATAATATAAAATAGCATCAAACACTATTTTAAAATACATCTCATGTAGGTATACGTATTGCTTTGTCCACAATTTGTTAAAGTTTTTCAATACATACGTCTCTTCGAAAAAAATTAACCACATTAAATTAAATTAAATTTTCTCTTTTAATAAGAAAATTGTCTCATATTTATTTTCGTCAAGGTTGTTACGATTCTTTATGGATTGTTTTCTTTTGTTTTTCTTATGAAGGTTTAGATCAGGACCACTTACACCCCAATAAAAGAAATATTCAATTTAACAGTTGACTGAACCAATTGCGGAGGATACAGAAGAGGATCTTCACGATAATATTAATCTAGAATATGCATAAACTACTCACGATATACAACAGCTTAGGGCTCTCCTTCCAGGCACCGAAGCAGCCGAAGGCAGCTATGATGATGATGAGGACCCCGATAGCGATCAGCAGGGCGTCAGTTTCATGGCCAGTCGGTTCCATGCCAGCGAACCCCTTGATCATTCCCATGTCCACGCATGCTGCTGCTATTATCACAATGCCGAAGATCTGCAAGAAAATGTATACTTTTGTTATTGGGCATTTTTTTAGGCACTCTAATGGCCAAGGCTTACACTCTCACTGCTGACTGACTCGTGACTAAGATTTTTTTTAATTACTTTTTTTGACCCATGTAATTAAACCGAGGTATTTATTTTCTCGGTAGCATACTTGCACTTACCAAAGAGAACACTGTTTAGGTACATTACATTAAAAAAAAGAACCGAAGGAATTGATTGATACGAATACATCACAAAATAATAATTTTAGGTTAAACACCAAATGCCGTATTGAGAGTTATTTAATGATCACTTAAACTATTCCTAAGTAATAACATCTTACTAATGTTACTTATATTATAAATGCGAAAGTTACAATGTTTGGATGTTTGTTACTCAATCACGCCAAAACGGCTGGACGGATCTGGATGAGGACCTATTAGTACAGGCATAGGATACACTCCGGACAAGGACATAGGTTACTAGACTTTTATCAACTACTAGAAGTTAGTTCGAAAATAATTTCATTGAAAGTTACATTCCTTTGTAATAGTCATTTGTTTAAAAACTAATTAATATAGGTATCAATTCCAGACAAATCGGATGATGCAAGTAGCATTTAAGAAATTAATATTTCAAAATCTGTTTTGGACAATCTAATTTGCAGTGGGTGTTGTCAATTAGAAGCAATATCCGATTACTGTTTGGCAACACCCACACACTCTTATGTACCGTGATTTATAGTGTCAATGAGCACATGTTGACTCTCTTATTATCGGTATTACGTAGTTTAGTATGCATGTGTGATGATTCTAATGAGGAAATATTTTGAGACGAGCCCCCCGACGACCAAATAGTCAAATACTCTTTTAGTTTTAATACATTTAAACACGATTTTATTTATATTCCAGTTTATTTGTGAACGTTTTGCGGTGTCAATGAGAAAGCTTGCTGTTACTGTTTTTGTGCACCTTAAATTATAGCGAGACATAATTTTTTTTTACTGCACCGTGTTTGCAACTTAGAAGTAAAAGAGTCCAGTACTGACCTGGATCTAGTAGAGCTTTTTTTAAACTTCTCTTTGTGTACTCGAAACCTGAGCGGATTCGAAACCTGGTAAGTACCAATGAGATTTTTCCGTATTATATGTACTTTCTATGATTAGACACCACTGACATGAAGTGGTGAAGGAAAGCATTTTGAAGAAACTTGGACTTATTATTTCTAATTTGCTTTTGCCCGCGACTCCGTTCGCGTGAAATAGTGTCTTTCTGCAGATTTTTGGTATAGAAACTATCCTATGTCCTTTCTCGAGTTCCAAACTATGTCTGTACCAAATTTCACAGAAATCGGTTCAGTAGTTTAGGCGTGAAGAAAAGACAGACAGACAGAGTTACTTTCGCATTTTTAATATTAGTATATATTACACTTTTTAAATCACCAATCCTTGAGCAAGCTTTGTGATTGCTCAAAACTTCTTCGTGTGAGAAGAGGTCTTTACTTAGTAGTGGGCACTTATAGACTGAGGATGTGTGGCAAAGTGATTCCTAAAGATAAACCTTAGAACTTGATAACGATACATCATTAATTAAGCTAAAACACTATCTCGTTACAAATAGAAAAAAGGATAAATATGATACTTAACTTAATATATCTTAACTTTATATATCTACAGAATAAAAATTAAGATCCAAAGCTATTAATGTCGTACATTATAAATCAGAGATAGACAACATAACGGCTGGCCGTGTCATATTGAAATACGGGTCATCAAAATAGGTCAGGCCGCCCTTCAGCGTAGTTTACAAGAAACGAAAGGAAGCAGGTCATAAATCGAGAATAAACTACACGATTTCGTGTCAAATGTTTCATAATTTTCTAAGAAAAATGAGGTTATGGCTTGGAACAATCAAGTAGTACCTTTGACCTTTTTGGTAGTGTTAAAAGGTAATCAGAATGCGGCAATGTGGGGTGATGACATCATGTAAGTTTTTGTTATATATGTGTAACTAGCGGACCCTCCCTGAAAATCCCCACCTGTCAAATTTCAACTAAATCGTTAAAACCGTTTCCGAGATCACATGCCTTTTCAAGCAATCAGTGCCATCTGCCGGGCTGATTTGTGAATCTAAACCATCCAATAAATCGGTCAAGCCGTTTCGGAGGAGTTAAATAACATATGAACTTACAGCAGAAATATATGTATATAAAGATAGGAGAAAAACGAGCTCTTTACGTCAAGTGATACGCGCCGATCATGGACACCCAGCAAACCAGAGGAGTTACAGGCGTAACTCAATATTGACGTCACATTATTAAGAGGCGTTGAACTAATTTAACTAACACTTTTAAATCCTAAAAAACAGTCTACCTACATACCTACTATTTAGACTGCACGGTTGGTGCGGTGGCTGGGCAACTGGCTGCTGTGCAAAATACGGAACAACTCTTTGTCCACGAATTGTTGCTCCGGGTCTTGGTGTCGTGTGTATGTGAAATTGTATGTTTGTAACCTTGCACTTACACACAGGAGAAAATCCTAGTGTGGGGCAACGTTTTTTTTTTTTTGTTTAAATAACTTTATTAATGCTGGTACGAGAATTTTTACTGTTCAGTAGATGCGGGGGCTGTTCAACTGGTTGCCGTGCAAAGTGACGTGGGTTCAATATTGTGACATGGAACATCGTTTTGTGGGGCCAACTCACATTGTTGTTTTGGATCTGGGTGTGATGTGAGGAGACTCGAAACTACTAGTATAGGGTAATTTAAAAAAAAAATAAAGATAAGAATTGTACTTCGTATATCGATTGGATATGGTAAGGGCTTTCACTCCGTCGTTTTACTTATGATGCGAAGCAATAGTGGGTGTATTGTAAGTAGACTTCTACCCACAGCTCATAGACACGAAGTATCGTGGTTCTTTATCTACCGAGAATTTAAAAACAAATCAAACTTATGTTGTTAAGAAAAATAGAACCTTGGTGAATTGGGTTTAAAGTTGTGTTTATTTTAGTATAGATTATAATTTTTTTATTAAAGTAGTAAGTTACATGTTTTTTTAGGGGCAAAATCATCAAATGTTTTCTTGGTACATTATCCGCGTTTATTTGTACACAGTTTGTTTTAAATGTTTATTTATTAAATTCAGTTACGACTAATTTAACAGATCTAATCCCGTTTGATAGTGTTGGCATCAGACTTCGAAATTCAAAACATTTAAGAACATTTTTATTTACTTATCATTTTAAAATGATACATGAGTAGGTACTACATAACACGATAAAGCCTATACTAATGTAAAAACATAAACTATAAACTGCGTGGATTACTCGGTGGCACAAACGGTGACGATGTTCTCTGCTTGGTAATGGTGCGAAGGGGAGGAACGTGACGGTCTTTCTGACACTGCCTTTCGCCCCAAGCAGGGCAAGGAAAGTCAGAGAAACATTTCCCCTTCAAAAAAACAAAACAAAATTCTTAATATAACACCCTATAAAATACATAATGAATCTGGTAAATACACTATTTTCCTATTTATGAATTTACTGCTTCATGGATAATTCTAGAATGTACATAATTATTGTATAAGTATTATAATACAATTGCATGGGCGATGACGCTTCTACTCCGATGGCCGACCTTGTGGTAGTTATTTAGTTGCACATCGGTACTGCGATCACTAAGTTTCCCGTCAAACGCATTACTTTTGTTCATTATACATTAACTGTGAATAATTTATGCAAATACTATATAATGTTATCCATTGTCTGTTTTGGTTTTAAAGTAAAAAGATAACCAAATGGATGAGTCTTTTTATTTTAAAGGACGGTCATCCAGCCAATGGTTTATCGCGCCCTGGGTGAAGTGCTCTAACCTTCTCCGTATGAGAAGAGGCCTTTGCTCAGCAGTGGGTACTTATAGGCTGATGATGGGTGAGGCGAGAGGTAGTGTCAGACTCTGACTCTGACTAAAACTCGAATCTGGTTTTTTTTTGTGTTGCCTTTTTCGATGTATAAAAATATTTTTTATTATTCATCAATCGGTTGGTTTTAGGATTGATTGAAAGAGAGAGAGAAAATTTAGGATTTTATAATGACTTTGTGAACTTCCAAGGTTCAATGGAGAACACTTTGAGTATAAGTGTGGGAGAGCCCATGCTTCAGCACGAATAGGTTGTCTCGACCGAAGTGATACCACGGCCTCATAGAAAACTGACGTGAAACAACCATATTGTTTGGTTTCGTCGTGTAAGTGACCTCACTTATTCGGTATTATCGGTAACCTTACCGGAGGTCCAATCCCCCATCCCCAAATCTCCAAATCCCTTATCCCCAAAAGTTCGGCAACGCACTCGTAACTCACTGTTGTTGCGGGTATCTATGGGCGGCGCTGATTGCTTACCATTAGGTAATGCGTATGCTCGTTTGCCGAACTATTCTACCTATCACACAAAAAAATTGCTGTAGTAACCATAGAATACATTAATTAGGCTCTGAAAGTTGGTTGTATCAATGCAAATAGAATCTTCTAAGACAAGTTAATTAACGAAGTGCTATAATAGTATGTATTATCTTGCAAAGATATGTGTATAATCACTCGAGAGAAACACGCGAGACTTTGTAACAAGTTTGGGTCAAATGTTAAGTTTCTTAAACAATAATAATAATATATCTTGACTTAGCTCACGAGGTTGTTGACATGGAATGTGGACTCGGCTATCGTTGTGCCGATAGTTGTGTCGGCAAATGGGTTAGTCCTCAAAAGCCTCGACAACCACTTAAGAGGCTGACGTTAGGCGGATGGATCAACGGCCTCATACAGAAGGCAGTCCTCCTTGAAACGGCACGTATTGTGAGGGGGTTCCTATCTCTGGAGCCCTAACTGCCGGTAGCTTGGACCTTGCTCCCGCTGCCGGCTGGCTCCTACTTTTATATTTTTAAATATTATTTTATTTTATTTTATAGTAATATTTAAAAATGTAATTTTAGAGTAATTTTAATAAATATATAATATATCTTTATAACAAGCGTGTGTGACTGTATGCAAATAAGTGAGTATGGTGCCGATGACGTCACGTTTCCATGGGCGATGGGCGTCAAGGTATTGTACGTGTATGGGTATTCCGTTCAATGTCAGCGGGCACATCCAACATGGCGATTCTATTTATATTTATTTACTGAATCGGTCGGTTTTATAATTTAATTTAAAGTCATGTCTTAGCGTAGCTAGTAAACTCCTACGGCTCGAAAAGTTTAACAACACCTATCAGTTCTTTTTTCTTGTCAATTAATATCTAATGTCTTTTACGAGTAGTTTGTAGACTTTCTACAGAAGTATGGGACTTTCCCAGGACTTAAACTAAGTCACTCCAGATGCTTTCTGAAGCATCTGAAGCATTGCATCAAGAAAAGGTGATGGATCTCCAACTTAAAATTTATCATTATTATCATCATCATCAGCCTGATATCGTCCACTGCTGGACAAAGGCCTCCCCAATTGTACGCCACTGACTCGATATTCAGCTATTCTCATCCAACCGCTGCCAGCCACCCTGCGGATGTCGTCAGTCCACCTAGCTACACTACGTTTGCCTAGACGTGGTCTCCACTCCAGAACACGTTTGCCCCAACGGTCATCGGTTCTTCGACAAATGTGACCTACGCTGATAACTTTGGCTACGCTGATAACTTTAGTTCTCTGTCAGATCACCTCGTTTCGAATTCGATCCTTCAGAGAGATTTCAAGCATAGCTCTTTCCATAGCTCCTTGGAATTTATAATTGTCAAAATTATGTTATTAAGCATTTGTGTTATACAATGGCAAAAATGCTTTAATAACCGAATATTAGTCAAAGTTCGCTCTTTACTCCGATAAACTGCTTAAAAGGTTTAGTTATAGATGTTTTCTAAATATAAAAGTTTCGTTTGACTGCACAGTTAGCACAGTGACTGAACAACTGGTTGCTGCGGAACGTGTGGCACGTTCGATACCCGCACAGAACAACACTTTGTGTGATCAATTTGTTGTTTCGGGTCTTGATGGCTTGTGAAGTGAATTTGTATGTTGTAAACGCACTAAAGACACAGGACAAAATCCTAGGTTGGGACAACGTTTTTAAAAACAAAAAAACTCGTGTCTATTTTTTCCGGTATTATTTTATCTAGACTTTAAAAAGCACTAAACTACGGCCATTATGATGACGGACAAGAAGTATTATTATGTGCAATAAAACTATTTTTATAACAGGCCCTAGCTAGAAATAAAAATGTTTTAAAAACGGTTGCAGCACGCTAATGAGTGTCACAGCGTTTTATAATATACAGTCACGCGAATATTTACTGAAAACGTTATTTTAGATTATTTTATTTTATGGTATACCAGTGGCCTGCCGCTAGCTACTTAGCACGAATGTCCAACTACCTCGGTGTCCAGCCGAGAAAAGTGCAATATGGTACCGCGGCCTTGGCTTGGAGTAGGAGAAAGAACAGGCAGCTCGCCGCACCCTGGACGTGAGAAGACAATTGATTGTGTATCTAGATTTACCCGCTCAAAAAAAAAAACAGTTTTTCAGTGAACCGCTCTTCGGCACCGAACAGTTTTCTGTTCCTCGAGTTTTCACTCAACTTTTCTTATAATTATATGTCATAAGAACTTTCTTCTAATATTAGCAAACACAGCATATGAAGAATTGGGTACTTTCGTAGGTTAAAAATAAATTAATTTGACGTTTCAATACAATAAAATATTGAAAAAAAAAACTATAAGTACTTTTATTCATCGATCGATCGATACATTAAATTTTAGATATTTTTATTAAGAAATAAGTAAGCTATTTTAAGTAAAAATACTATGACGTCATAACTCAGTTTTTCAAACAAATTTCATAGAAAAGTATCGATTTTGATATTTGGATAAAAGTATTGAATTTGACTAGTTGGAAACTACCGTATTATCTATTGGTCTGGAGAAGGCAAATTAGGACTTTTATAAGTATAAACATATTCTTAACACTCATAAAATAAAAATTACATCCATCTTTTTTCTTACTATAATCGCCATGCTACAAAACATAATATAATTGAGCCGTGCAAGTATCGAAACCCTATACCGTCTACCAAATAGTTTCCCAGCTATTAAGCACTTTTTGAGTGGCAAAAATAGTCCCATGACTCCTCCCGCACTGGCTGGGGCGAGAAAGAGGAGTGTCAGACTCTTACTGACTACAGCCGGGGTTGCGGGGTAAGCGCAATGAGGCACCGCGACCTCGGCCCAGAGCAGGAGAAGGAACAGGGGGGTTTTTAGTCACTAAGACACTGACACGCCCTCCCGCAAGGCGCTGGGCGGGAGAAGTCATTTGATGATTTTCACCTCACAAAAAAAGGCTTACTGACTAAAAACCAGGTGCCTGCTCCCGGGTCATACAGTATACATTCAATCGTAATCTATACGAACAACCAACTACGTAACCTCTAACTACGTATTCCTATCAAAACAATTTAAAGACAAGTAACATAAAATAATATCTCTAAAGTGAATACTAAGTCATGGTAATATCGTTTCATCTTTAACGCCATCTTGTCATATGTAAAGAACGGTCCACTTGCATAACGTCATCAATTCCGTAATGCATAAACCTGTAATGTATTATTTATGTGCCATGATCATGATTTGACATCGTCAGTTTTAGAGTTGCTTGTTGAGAACAGAATACCAAAAAAACTTCAGTTACGTAGAATATTTTTAGGTTCTTTTATCATACTTATTTCAGCCAAAATCCCATTAAGTATTGTATTTTTAAGGTGAGTAATTTATTTTGGCAAAATCTTGAAATGGCTTCTCCCGCCCTATGTGGGGCGAGATGGAATTTCAGAATGTTACTAATTAACAACCACCACGTTCATTCTCTTGCTGAGGGCCGAGGCTGTGATACTTCATTGCGCTTGTTCAATAAGTCAGTACAAACAATAAGTCATTTGATTTTTCCCGTCTCAAAAAAGGTGTCTCTATTTTTGCGGGTTCATCGGCCCGGAACATGGGAGAAATCATTGGTTGATTATATCCCCCTTATAATAAGGCAATTTAATAACACTTTGTAACCGTCCATGTTAGTGTGTTTGCTTGCCTAGAAAACCATCATCAGCCAATATTGGTATCAAAGGACTCTTCTCACACGGAGAAGGTTTGAGCATTAGTCACCAGGCTCGCTCAAGGCGGATTGGCGATTTTAAACTAATAATCAGAGATTATTAGTATTAGTCCAGGTTTTCTCACGATGTTTTTCTACACCGTTTATCAGTGGCGTCTAAATAATCTTAGAAAGCACATATGACTCGGAAGAAGGTAGTATATCTGTTAACCTCCGAGCCACCACGATGACTAGCAAACACTTTATGTAAAAAAAATAAAAAAATTCAACGAACAAATGAATCAAATTATAAAAAACAGGATATAAGGAGATCGAGTCAAACAAGGAAGAGAAATCGATGTAAGCAAAAACGGAAGACGTAAGTCAGACATGTTGCAAATTTTCGTACATAAAAACAATGGTAATGAGGACAGGCCAAAAACATGAGGCTTGATTGACAGCAACGATTTAAATAAAGAAGAGAAAGTTCATAAATATTTATAGAGTATTGCAAAAACAATTGCCAATTATTACAATTATTATAAATGTTACTGATGCGACGGCCATTTTGGTTTTTTAAGAACAGAATAAAAAAAATTGTTTTAAAATTTCTGATTGTCGAAAATGTGTATACTATGGGAGCGTTAACCTAAAAACTGTTTAATTTGATCCATCATTATTTTTCGTCCTCTTGTTTTTCATTTGATTTTGTTTTGTAACGTCTGGACTTATCAATCATCGTATCAAAATATAATATTGATCTAATTTCGTCACGTGCTAGCACGGTGGTTAGGTCGCCCGTTTTTCATGCATGATGGTGCGGTTTCAAGTAGTAATGTGACTTTTCCAAGTAGTATGTATTTTCTGACGTTATTCAGACCCGACTCACATACGAAGAAGGAATATTGTCTGGCGTGGAAGTTAATATCTTCTGCTTGATGTTAATAAAAGTCGGGGTCGTTTGTAGTCAGTGACAGTGTCAGACTGTTTCTTCTCCTGGCCTCTGTATATTATTGCACTTGCAATAACAACTTCCCCTACTCAACGTCACTTAAATCCTCCTATAATATTCACTCAACCGATTAATAACAATTAATTACGCTAATAGACAGTTCCCTAAACAATGTTAATGCAATTGGCCTTGAAATGCAGAGAGCTCTTGCAAATCTTTTGGACATCTGCCGTTTGTATTTGAGCAAATTGGTCTAATTGTTGCCAACATGATAGCATCGCATGACATCAGGACCATTATTCCATTTATACGTACCTACATTTATATGCCGAGGAGTTGGACGTAAAACTTATTGGCTATGAGGTTCATATTGCTTTTGGTGTGAGTATGAGGAATAAAATAGGCCATAAAGAACCACTGGTAGGTCACTTCTAACCGGCAGATCTATTCTTTGGGGTAGATAGTTAGTATAGAGAGTAGAGAGTTCATTGTCTTGTGGCTTGTGTAATTTTGTGGTTTTTCTAACGTTGGCCCAAACTAGGATTTTCTCCTGTGTCGTAGGTGCATTTACAAATATACAACTTCACCTACACATAACACCAAGACCACCAAGAAACAACAATTTGTGGATAACACAAAGAGTTGTTCCGCGCAGATTTAGAATCCGCAACATGTTGGGCGACGACCAGTTGCCCAGGCACCGCGCCAACCGTGCACGTGTACGGTCAGATAATGAGGATGATAAAACAAAAATATTAAATAATATTAATTGGGTAGGTGGCAGCCGAGAAGACAAATCACTTGATGTTAAGCAATCAGATCGGTTCGGGCCATTAACCAATAGAGGAGTTGCAAGTATGGACTGGCTTTTGGGGACTAGGATTTTCAGGATTGATGGATTTGGAGATTGAGGTGAGAGGAGAAAGGATAACACGGAATCGTTCAGCACCCAAGCACCCATTCATGCCGAAACATGGTACTTCAACATTTTGCTGTTCGTTACTCTCGCATAAACTCGAGAACGGCTGGACCGATTTGCCTAATTTTAGTCTTGAGGTCCAGGCTTGAAAGGTCGAAAAATCTTATTCGTATTTAAGCCGGTTCCGAGTTCGTCGGTTCAGCTACATAGTATTAAATACATTTTATGTTTACATTCTACGTTGATGGATTGAAGGTGTCACAACGATAGTCCTGTCAATAAACTAATGGTATCGACCAATGTCACATTTCTCGGACGCGACCCATTTTCTCGGCCCCCTTATGTTGTATTTGTAAAAATATTCTACTGGTGAACAGTAAACCCTTTATAGTTTCCTTTCTATCTAAAACAGTTTTTGTAATGCGGTGTAAGCCTATATTATATTTTTAGCTACTAGCTTTTGCCCTCGACTACATTCGCGTGGAATATTTTGCTTCTGCAGGACTTCCTGCAGATTTTTGGTATAAAAACTATCCTATACCCTTTTTCGAGTTCCAAACTATGTCTGTTCCAAATTTCACAGATATCGGTTCAGTAGTTTAAGCGTGAAGTAAAGTCCGACAGACAGACAGACAGGGTTACTTTCGCATTTATTTTGGAAGTTTGGAGGTTACTCTATTAAATAAATGAAAATTTAAGTGTTTATTACGTAACAAATTCTTTGAGTGGAAGATATATACATACATCTTACATCAGCACTCATCAGTCTATAAGTGACCACTGCTAAGCAAAGGCCTCTTGTTTGCCGTTTTGGCGTTAATCACTACGCTTGCTCAAAGCGGATTAGCTATTTCAAACTTATAATTAGAAATGATAAAGTCCAGGTTTCATTACGATGTTTTCCTCCACCGTTAATATCATAGAAATTACATTTAACTCCGAAATAGTCACATTGGTACTTGTCAGAAAGCAGCGGGTGAACTAACCTCCGGGCCACCACGAAATTGGTTTATACTTCAATTTGAACCAAACTTTATCTTGCGGTCAAATAAAGCTTAATGGACCATATACACAAACAATAGTTAAATAAAAAGAAACATTGAGGTTAAGTAGAGCTGCATTAACGAGTATTGATTGGTGGAGCCTACATAATTGATGTTGACACGACAGCTACCGAATGATAAACACATAGGTACCCATCGCCGTACAATATTAATGACCACAATCTGACCTGGTCACGGAATACACTATTACAACGACGATTGTACCGAGTCCAGACAGCCGCAGGTCAACATACCCTCTATATGTATGTATACCTCTCCTATGTATACCTCCGTAAGAAACAAACACTTCAAGTGTTATTTTAAATGTGTTTTATAATTTTATATGTATAATATTTAGTCTTGTAGTCATAAACAATATACTTTTTTCATTAGTAATATTAATTGTATTTGCCCCATGTATTAAAAAGTCGAAGACTGATGGCCTGAAACACAGGTTTACATAAACCTAGCTCGGGCAGGTCACTTTAATATCGTAAGTCCTTGTTAATAACAAGTATTTCATAATTGTGAAAATAATAGTATAAGTTGTCATTACCTTTCATTATATAAATACCTAAGAGTTAACTATTGAAATTACTGTGGCTTATTATAAACAATATTTTGTAGAAAGTTATCAATAAATTTTATTTAAAAAAAAAAAAAAAAAATACCTTTCTACAACAGAAATTAGACTTTTATTCTCAAACAACAAAGTTGAAAATGTCAGTTTGCCCGCACCTGGGTGTAGTGATGTCCGATTTACCCTTAATGAGGTGAGTCATTGAAAATTTTCCGCTTTATATCGAAAATTGTTTCCTTAATGTTGCTTCGTTGATATTGTAGGTAATGGTAAATATTATTGTTTTATGACTACAGCTCTGGCCCGGAGTAGGAGAAGGAACTTGGTGGTTGTAAGTCAGAAAGAGACTGGCTGACAACTGGGGGTCTACTCTCTTTCTTCGAAACGAAACTTTCGGAAACGAACGAAACTCGAACGAAAGAACGTTGACGACCCTACTCTGTTTTATTTTCGGACACGCATAGGAAGTTCGATCCAGACATAATTTTCGTGAACGAATGAAATTGTGTAGGTTCTTTATAATGTGATTTGTGGTAAATTACGGTTTTTACTTAAAGTTAAAATTACAAATTCTCTGGTTGTTTCTTTAAATTCCACATTATATATGTGGTTTGTAAAACTATTACTTATAATATGCCACGCAGAAAATAAAAATATATTTATTTTTGACGGAATTGTAATTTATCGTGTAATTTATCATCGTTACTTTATAAAAAACCTTTTTCAGACATTTATAACCGACTAATTTAAAGAGTACAATTTTATGCCAAGAAAGGGTTGTTATGTATGACGACCAAAAATGGCTGTATTCGGACCGTGCACGACATGTGTCAAAAAATTAATGTCAACAGATTGTTTATTTATTATCAATGTACGAGTTAATAAAATATACTATAAAAGACAATAAATATATGTGGTGAAAGGAATTTTATTGAATTGTATATATTGAATTGTATAAAAAATGGATATTATTAAAAAAACAGGATTTGAGTGTTATAAACACACAATAATTTTCCAACCCCAGACTGTGCTAAAAGGTAAAATTGGTGTTAGAAGAACATGTGAGGGATGTGGACGAACAAAGAACTAATGTGAATAATAATATGGCTGTGCGTTAATATTGACTGTGTAGTGGTAGAAGAAAATTGTGTGACAAAGCGAGTCGAAGCTAAATGTCCAATTATTTACATTTGAAAAGAAACCTGTCGTTGAATTTGATAAAAATGTATGCAATGTTAATTAAAACAATTTTTAAAAAAATGTAATAGATTTAAAACAAAACCATTCATATTACACTCATGTTCAATTACAAATGTATGTAACTGGAATGGCAATGTGTGATATTTTTATTTTGAGCATTATTTGGTAAATAATGCTTTTTTATGTTAACTTAATATACTTGGATGTGTTACAGTAATGATATTGCTTTAATGTTATATAAAATGCTAATAAGTTGTTTAAAATGATACTCCTTGTTATATCTGTTCTAATAGAAAATTGAAATTTAATTTAAAATGATACCTAATATTTTTTTAAATTTTTTGTTTTATAAGTGCAGAACCATAGGAAATAAAACTCAGTATTTTTTCAAAGGTGTTATTTTATTTACTTCCCCATTTTTACATATTTGTGCCGCGACGAGCGCAGCAATTGGTTTCTTTACCCCTTCCAACTAACTAACACGTTCCGAATAATCGGAGTACCTACATGCAAACATATCATAACAATAACATACAACTTATGAGTTTTTGTTTGAAAACTTTTCTAAAAGTTAGTTTCTCGTAGCTCCCAAAATAATAGGCGACTGTCCTACAAACTCTATGAGTAAGTCGGGAATTTGACTTAGGTATATTAAGTAGATTGCGCAGGTAGCGCCGGTTGTTCCTTAGTTCTACGCTCTACACGTTCTTCACGTAAAAGAGCTTCGATTTAAAGCATTCTTGTAGCCATTTCAAACATTTCATACAAAATCCACACTAAACGAAAATTAAAAGGTAACACTTTTGGTTTCGTCAATTTGAAGTTAAAAATCCGAAAAATCGTCTGTCAAATTCAAAAGTTTGTTCGGAGCTAATAAGGATTAGAGTAGGTTCTAAATGTCAAAAAATTTCGTTCTAACGAAATTTCGGAACGAATTGAAACTGTGGTAGGAAACACGCGAAGTTTCGATCGAAAGTTCGTTTTTCGTAGAATAAGAGTAGACGCCCTGGTCTGATAGAAAAAATCGTCGCCATTTATTGACACTCGCTAGACACTAGAGAAATGTGAAAGGTGCGTTGCTGGCCTTGTGGGGGTTGTTAGAATTATAGGACTTTTGTGGGCAGGATTCATCATCATAGTTATTATCAGCCTCTAAGTTCAGCATCACCCACTGCTGAGCAATGGCCCATTCTCGTTCGTTTGAGCATTAACCACTACACCAAAATTGCATTTAGAAAATACAAATTATTATTTTTATTTTATAGGACGGGAAACGAGCAGATAGGTATAGGTATTACCAGATGACAAAAATCGGCGCCGCCCATGGACACCCGTAACGAGGAGGAGTTACGAGTGCATCTCTAACCTTTTAGGGATTAGGGTTTTGGAAATTTAAGGACTAGGGGAGGTAGAGGAGATCAGGTTTTCTCACGATATTTTCATTCACTGTCTGTCAGTCAGTTCTTTAAATACACAAACTTAGAACGACCACCTCTATACAAATTACGTTCATAAAGTTCTAAATTAAATAAATATAAATAAAGTGCAAAAAATCTTTTGTTATTTTTATTTCAAGCATCATTTATTTCGTCCTTGAATAAAACACTCTTGGATTTATTAAGCACGGTACATAGATTCAATGTTTATGACCATGGAGGGTCCTGGCCACGTGTGTTATTAATATTTTAAACAATGGCTCCTGTTAAACATGAGTAAACACGACTCAAATCCCAAATGTGTACCCACTGAGGCGTTTGAAGTGTACAAACTAAATCAAACGTCCGAATCACGGTCGGTATGTTACTTACATATATGTTTGTTCGTGTCCTTGTAAAAATTATGTGAATCATTGTAAGTCAAAATTTTACTGAAGTTGAAGTAAGAAAGGAATAAATAAAAATGTAAAAGTACTTCGTATATCAGTCAGATTCATACATATATACTACATGTAAAAATCAGTCGCTATCTATGTTCCTATATCACGTATGCTTAAATCTTTAAAACTACACAACGGATTTTGATATGTTTTTTTATAGCTATAGTGTTATTAATGAGGAAGGTTTATGTAGTGAAGAAATTAAGTATCAGCGTTGAACCCGTGTGAAGTCGGGGCGGGTCGCTAGGTGCAAGCTTAGTCTAACAATATTATGGCATTTCATAAAAAAACAAGTCTGAATCAAACGCAAAATTAAAAAAGAAAAATTCTTCATGAATCGGAAATTTAAAAAAAGAACATCATGTATCTATTTCAACATAACACTCAATTCTAAATTCGAAATTCAACATTTATATATTTTTTTAATTATTTATTCTATAAGCATCTGAATTACGTTGCCAGTATTATTTTATTCAATCAAACGGCTGGGTGTCCATTTTGTTAATGAATTGTCCATGAATATATGAATAGTTGGTACTCGTAAAGAAGAAATGAGTCACATGGATGCGTGGAGGCGCTTCGCGTTTACGGATGAATAAATAAACCATTATGACATTAGTCTCATAGACTACGCAATGGTGATCGGGTCAGGGTTGCCAAAATAATATTATTTAAACAATTTTTATTAGTGTTTTGATTTTTATTCAAGGACTTATTCGCATTTGGAATGTTTGCTGAGGATTGACACATGGTTGTGTGATATGATTTCTGCTCGGTAATATGCATATAGGACATGAGGCCAGGTTAAAAATGTGAAGCTGCGGAAATCATCATCATTTTTTTATTTCCAGTAGACTCAAAGAAAGAAAAACATGATAATGATTGATTGTCATTTTTAGGTTTTTCTTTCTTTCAGTCGACTGGAAATAAAAAAAACTTAATAAGTAACCCTATCATCGAAATCCACAAAACAATGTCACGTTTTGTTTTTGTTGTGATTAAAATTAGCGATCTATGTAAAAAGTTAAAATTATTGCATTTTTAACGCTACTTACCTAGAAAAGTAAAGGTTTTATAATTTATTTCGAGGTACGTAAAACGAACATTAAACGTTTCTCTTCGATCGAAGTTCAAACAATTTTATTTTACATAATAGTATACTCTTATTAAAGCACTGTACTCATTATTCAAGTACCAATTAAATAAATAAAAATGAAACAATAACATACAAAATTAAATATTATGTTTAGGTTCTTCACGTAACTGTTTAATTTGGAACTCGACTAGTTTCAAACCACGCTAGGGGCTTAGATATTTATCGCATTCACCGCATCGTGAGTCGCGCTGCTCGTGAACATGGGTCCCGTGCGTGGCTTGAAACTCGTCAAGTCACCTCGTCAATCTGTTACGTGAGTAAGCCATTTTAAATATTCGTCAATTTTTTTTTTCTTATAAAAACGTTGCCCCATATTAGGAGCCCCTGTGTCGTGGGTGCTGTTACAAACATACAAATTTCACATACACAAGACACCCATACCCGGAACAACAATTTGTGGATCACACAAAGAGTTGTTCCGTGCGGGAATCGAACCCGCGACACGTTGCACGGCAGCCAGTGGCCCAGCCACGGCACAACCGTGCAGTCAATAACAAAATTCAATACGATTAATTGTAACTACCCATACTTACTGAAAATGAAATCAAATTGAAATTATAATAAAATAGATTCCATTCAATTGTATTGTCATCGACCGACAACCCTAGCAGACGGCTTTTGTGCGTTTGTTCAGTTCGTATAACAAAAACGCGACCGTCCTTCATACTATATAATGGTTTAAGGCGGGAATCGAACTGTATTTCGATATTGTTAAGTTTTAATTAGTAGGTAAGTAGTTTTCATGGTCGATTGAAATTGTTGTACAAATGAATGAGTTTTATTACTACCAACTATTTGAATTTTTGAAAGAGTGTGTAAAGCGATAGGAGGAGGCAGTTTTAAGTTTCCACAGAAAAATAATACTCAATATCTTTATTTGCTTAGCCTTATTGCTTTGCCATAAGTAAATCCAAACTTCCAAACTAATATTATAAATTCGAAAGTAAATCTGTCTGTCTGTCTTTTCTTCACGCCTAAACTACTGAACTGATCGAAGAAGGACATAGGATAAACTTTATTACCAATAATCTGCAGGAAGTCACTCTTCCACGCGAACGGAGTCGCGGGCAAAAGCTAGTAAGTACCTATATAAATAAAGGTGGTAAAAATTAGTGTGAGATCAACTATGGACCCTGTAGGGCACAGCAAAATAATAAATAAGCAATAAACTTGGGAATCACTCCTCGCTAACACAAATGAAAACGAAAATGATTGAATTCGAAATAACTGCAAATTTTATTAAAGTTGACACAGTAGTTTTTTAGTATTTTTTCTAAACACAGCAATGTGTTTCGCCGTGTGAGTGAGGTTACCGGAGGCCCAAACCTTCCCATTCCCCAATCCTAAAATCTCCTAATCCCTAATCCCCAAAAATTCGGCGATGCACTCGTAACTCCTATATTGTTGCGGGTGTCTATGGGCGCTAATTGCTTACCATCAGGTAGCCCGTACGCTCGTTTGCCGTCCTATCACATAAAATAAGAAGACGTATGATGATTTTCCTCTCCCAAAAGAACAAAACTAGTAGGTGCCACTGTGAGCAAAGATTTCTCCCTGCACGGAGAAGATTAATCACCATGCTTGCTCATGGCGGCTTGGTGATTTCAAACACAAAATTAGGAATAATATGTCCAGATCCCTCCAAGCTGTTATCCATCACCGTTTGTCTGTGGTGTCTAAATAATCTTAGAAACTATGTATCTACATTTAACTCGAAAAAAGTGACTTGCCAGTTTTCTAATCGGTTTCGAATGCATATGTAAATACTATTTTATTTTACTGAATGTAGAAGCTTTTGTTTTATTCAATACTCTTCACATGTATTGTAAGGAAGATAAGCGTGACGGTAATTTATATTTCCTTTGACTACTTCAACCGGCTTCTGAATGCTTGACTGATTTTCAAATGTGGACGGTCGACTGAATTCGGCGCTTTGAACACTACATTTCGATGTACACATTTTAACCATAATATACAACTGAATCTTCAATTGTTTTGCTAAGCAAAAATGTCGGGAATAAAAAGAAACAATTTTACTAACAATTTTTATATTGTTGTGTTTATTATAATCAGGTGATGGCTCTACAGAAGGAAAGTTCAGGAGAATTGGCAAAAGCAACACTTTTGATGCCAGCGGTGGCGATTGCTGGCAAAACAAATGATTGATGCCAAGGAGTGAAACATCCGAGCTGACCCGGTTTTTGTTTAAAATAAAACAGAAAAAGAGAATGTCAGGGTGGCAGAAGTCATTGGCTATCAAAAGGCCATATACGGCTCCACAAGCATTGATGAAATCAAAAATAGCACAAAAATAAACACATCTAATTACCCTAACGTCATCAGCATTCAACTGTCCCATTTTTGGGCACACTGGTGAACTGAAGAGGGCCCTCTTCTGTTCACCTTTCTTCATTACAAAAAGTATTAAAATTTGAAATTATTTTTATGTTTTTCGTTTATAGTAGGTACCTATGCTATTGGTGACAAAATATACCATAATAAATATAAGTCATTAGGTACATGCCAGGTTGCGAACTTTGAGGGTCCTTATACTGGAAGATCAGGCAACTTGTTAACCTAGCCTCAACAACCTCTAAGAGATCCTCTTCATAATTTGCATCAATGACAACCATGGCCATAACGGAAGTAGTTACAAAATGACGTAAACAAATCATCATTTAAAATAGAAAAATGATATTTTATTGCAGTCATGATGACAAATGTGTGACTCATAATGATCATGAACTTGCATGAGCTAATGTCAAGTCTGAAGACTAGGTTTATAATGTTCAAGGGAGATGTAGATCTCGATAGGGAAGTGTGGTTTTGCGTAAGGGGTTTCGAAGTAAGTCAATTTATAAAATTTTGCGCCATCTAATGTCTTTCACCCCCAATCATGGCGTATTTGGAAGGAAAATAAATTACTACGTACAAATTAAGAAGCTTAAATATTTAATAAGCGTATAAAGCCGTTGTATTGAGGACACAAGGAAGTATTTTCAAGCAGGAAATAAACTTAATCTGGATTTAATATAATTTATTATGTATGACACGAACACGCGTGTCACGTTGTTTTAAGTGTGGAAGAGCCCTGCTTCGGCATGAATTAGTTGGCTCGACTGGAGAGATACCACGGCCTCACAGAAAAATGGCGTGAAACAACCATAGCGTAAGTGATGTTACCGGACGCCTCAAATCGCGAATCCCTCCCCAATTCCTATATTTCCAAATCTCTAATTATCTAAAGGTCTGCTACGCACTCGTAACTCCTCTGATGGCCGTCCATGGGCGGCGCTGATTGCTTACCATCAGGTAATCAGTCTAATAGTTTGCCGACATATCATAAAAATAATTATGAATAGTTACGCAGAAGAGAACTTAAACAATGTTAGAGAACTCCCTTTTTTTCAACTGTTTTATGTCCTATGTTACTCACCTCTAGATGAGTCTATTCACATAGAGGCATTGAAAATACCATTTCAAAATGCTTCATAATCAGCTACAGGTTAATAAGCGCCCACTGCTGAGCAAAGGCGTCATCTAACACGGAGAAGGTTGGAAAATTAACCTCTCGTCTGCCGCTATGATATGAGACACGATAGACAAATCATTACCTCTTGCTTGAATCTTCGCTTCGCCATGGTAACATGAGTTAATCACCAAACGAGCTCAAGGCGGATTGGCGATTTGTAACATATAATTAAAAGTTATAAACCCAGGTTTCCTATCGACGACATCGAATCATCATAAACCTTAGAAAATGCATATAAAGTTTCAAGTACATTAGACAGGTTTCTAACCAACATACATGAGAAGCGGGTTCCTTATGCTATAGGTACTTACTGTAAATATTTTGAATATTTCCTCGACGCTTTTTTATACTGATTTAGTAATTAACACAGACACATTGGTTTTCTACGTCGAGTTATTTATTATTTGCCCTACACGGGCACGACTTATAAAGTACTGATGTTCAAATCAAAGGTCGATCTACAACCAAGCAACATGTCCGAACAGATAGATCGAAGATATGTGAACATCAGTTCAGTGTGGATTAAGTACAGTGAATACTTAGTTGCATAGTTTTTTTGTTTAATTATTAGCTTAGTTATATAAGTCTCAATAACCTTTCATTTTCAATGTCATGCACACCTGTAATTTGTACAATTGCTTGTGCATCCAATTATTTGATTATTGTGTTTTTTGTATAACATTGGGTGATTGTATTGTTGGTGTGCTTATTTTTAAATAAATAAATAAATAAATAAATATTGTGAGGAAAAAGGACATACAGTTTACAGTTTCTTTAAGGAAATAGTGAGTATAATTAATTTCTTATTTAATTATTATTATTAGTCATTGTCGTCCCACTGCAGGGTAAAGGCCTTCCTACCCTTCTTCCACTCCTCTCTACACAAAGCTTTCTGCGGCCAATCCTCGTCGAAAACATCAAGTTCGTTCCGCCATCTCCTTCTGGGCAAATTAATTTCTTATAATTTAACTAAAACAGTTACTTGCGATGGGTGTGTGGTTCTCAACTCTGTTTATCATTTCGATCGATGTCCTATTTTAAATTCAATATTTTTGATAGAAAGTCTCAGAGTCTTCTTCTTGATAAGGTTTTGCATAGCGAATCTAGTATCTAGTTAAGATTGAATCCTATTGATTTACACCAGTGTGGCGAAGTCAAGGTTTCAAAGAATAAGGTCTTTGTTGCCGATTCTTATTTTTAGTAATTTGATTTAATTTAATTTTGTGTTTTCGTGGTTCATGTTATTTTATTTGTATCCTTATCTTGTTTCACATTATTATTTATGTTGATATTTTTATTTAAATTTTAATGTATTCGTAATTTTCCTTAGTTTAATGTTTATGTTTACATACGGTAAGTGGTGTGTGTACATCTGTTAAGGATATATTAAGAAAATGTATTTTATGTATATTGTTGATGTACCTTATTGAATAAAAAGTGACGTACTTATTTAAACACGTCAGATATTTCCTTAGGAAGCATTTTCTGGGAATATAATCGTACAGGATCATATTATATAATATATTGTGCTTATAAAGAGTATTTGGTCAAACTTCGTCGTAGTTGTAACCACTAGACCGACGAGACGGTAACAATTGAACCTATTCGTCACTTTAAGGAAAAATAATTCGGATTAAGATTCTTGCCGTCTTTAATAGATTTACCTACGTAATTTAACCATAGTCTATGACAGTTGAGACTTGAGAAGTAAAAATCTTAAATTTCCTGTGCCTTCATGACGTCATGACAAACCATACTACGTATTATTAATTAAGTTCCATGGAAATACCTTAATTTAACATTAGCTGTGATATGGATAAGGAAAAATGACACGTTTGCGTCAAAATAAAATTGGCCTAAAGTCATCGCTCATTCAGTTAGTGGAAACCATTGAAGTGAAAGCACACTGGGTCTTAATATCCCATAATTTCGAATTACAAAATGTTTAGTAACTTTGTTTGTATTCATAAACGTTGTTTTAATTGTTTCATATTGGATATGGATAGTTAATTAAAGTTTAAGTTTTAATACATCAAACCCCAATTGTTCTTTTAGTTTGTATCTCTAACCTTTACCACGATCGAAAAGTTAAAGGGTGTTGTTGAATGAAATGGGTGAGTTTCATTTTTATTTTAACATCTATAGTAAAGAAAATGATTTCAATGTATTATTGCACAATTGACGCGGTGCCGGTGGCTGGGAAACGTGTTGCATTTTCGATTTTTTTGCAGTTCACAAATTGTTGTTTTGTGTACTTATGCTAAATTGGTATTTGCTCATGAAACAGGACAAAATCCTAGTGTGGGGTTATATTAATACTTTTTCGATGGCTGGCTTGGCGTGTGCGTGAAGTACCTACTAAAACAGAAAACCAGAGAACCAGCGCCAGCATTGTGTTTTGTATGTCGCCGTTACCAAAGACTTGCGAGGCTTCTCCCTGTCCCTCATTTCCAAATCCCTAACCCCAAAATACGGGTCCGATGTAGCGGATGACCATATCCGACAATTGCTTATCATCAGGACCCTACCACGTAACACACAGTTCCTCAACAATAATAGCAGCGGGAATGAAACTATTTAGCGAGTTTACTTCGACAATAGAGGGCGCCACACCGACGGGAACGAATAATTCATTTAGCTAGAATTAACTTAAGAAGTTAGTGAGTGAGTCGTCGTCTTAAAAAAACACAGTATATTATACTTAAACATACTGTATGACATGCACATGTTAAAATATATATGTTCCTTAAAATTAAAAAAACCTTCATTATACTAATAAAAGCAGTACAAGCCTCTACTGTGCTCGTTAAGCCGACGCAGGCCATTTAAGTATCTCTGTGGGCCTTGATTGGCCTTAAACAGACAGATCTGTGTTGTCTCTTTATACCGGATCCGTTAATGGTGTGAAATTTTTAATGCGAAAATCATTTCAGAGCCGACTAAATGATGTAACAAAGAAATGAATTGTAAAACTGATTGAAAAATAGTTAAGTACCATGGAGTGTCTTGCTCGTTCTTCTCCATAGGAGTTCTACACTTGGAATGTGCAAATAGCTTCACTAGAGGACAGACGGACAGACTGACACGCGTAAAGTTAAACCGCTTGAAATTTTTTTTTTCTTTTTTTTTCGTTGTCGTTCAAAAGTGCCTACTGTCATTAATTATCAAAAGTCAAAATCATTTTTTTTTTATTTTTTTTTTTTTATGTAATAGGTCGGCAAACGAGCAGACGGATTACCTGATGGTAAGCAATCAGCGCCGCCCATGGACACTCGCAACGGTGGAGTTACGAGTGCGTTGCCGACCTTTCAGGGATTAGGGATTTGGAGATATAGGGATTGAGGAGGGATTGGGGAAGGGGAAGGATTGGGCCTCCGGTAACCTCACTCACACGGCGAAACACAACGCAGTGGTTATTTCACGCCGGTTTTCTGTGAGGCCGTGGTATCACTCCGGTCGAGCCGACCCATTCCTGCCGAAGCATGGCTCTCCCACACTTAATCATTTATTTCAAATAGTCTATTTAAAATAAATGATTTTGACTTTTGATTTAGGAATTATTAGGTGTTATTAGGTGTAACCTAACCTATGTATTTTTATAACAATATAATATATTAATGATTTAGTTTACTAACAATCCATAGTCCATCCTTTATTGAAATGCTGGAAACGATAATGTTTTATGAATTTTGTTTGAGATCTCAAAATGTTTTTACCGGATATGCGTTATATACCAACATGAAACTTCTAAAAAATAACTATAATTACGTACGATAATGATTCATTGCATTGAAAAGTAAAAATTCACTCATTTATTTTAAACTATAGCAAACTACTTAATTCGAAATAACTAACTATTATGTATTTATAATATTTCATTCTCATCCAGTAAAAAGTTTGAACTCAGAATTTTTGGGAAAATTTTAACTTAGGTAGTAATTTTTACCGTCACATAAAAATTTCAATAACAAAAATTATGATTCACATAGCTGGCTGCGTACTTACACAGCAATGTGTACAATTTCAGCATTACCCTTGAGATTCCCATCACTGTGAAATTCATTCCGCGGCCGAAAATAAGATTTTTGTTGTCGTTCAAAAATAACGTGACCGAGATTCGAAACTCCCGCGACGTTGACACAGAATTAATACAGAAACGACCAATAAAAAAATATTATTCCAACATGGCGCATTTTTTAAATTCAAAATAAGTTTCTTGTCTATCATGAGGAATGTTTCTTTGTAAATTATGTTGTTGTTAACTGCACCGAGGCGCGAAAACAAGCGTAACTGTGGTGACAAAAATAACCATTCATTGAAATAGACGCGTGAAACAACTGTTTGCAGTCGCAAAAACCATTACTACCAAAACTCTTCTAAAATAAACTATTAAAACGGCGCAGTACAAGAAATTGTTAAAAAAAAGTAACTTACCAAAAATATTCCATTGAAGACCACCAGCAAATATTTAATACAGTTCATCCCGCAGCCCTCCATCTTGATTTTTATTCTTTTTAATTTCAAAATTAACACAGATTATCACAAAAGTCTTAATCTCGAATTCAAATCCGACAAAAAATCAACGACAATCGAAATCAACAGAGCGGCAGTTCCGAGTTTGAAATTCAACTTTTTTTAATAGCGACACAGTCGTTCGCTCGCGTCCGGCCTCGCTGGCTGAATGCGACAAGGCTCGACCCGTTTTGTATTTTAGTAGCCCAAGACTTGGGTGGTGTGAAGGGATGTAGTCACGCATTAGCACCACCCCCAAATTTCTTCGACCCTTATTTCGACGTTGTTAAGCACTGATAGAGATCAATTTTAATCGGTTGAAACTAGCGATCGGTTATTGGTCTTAAGTCTAAGATTATTTAGAGGTTAGTTACCTACAAGAATTCGTTTTTATAGCAGACTAGCGTATGATTGATTGCGATAAGAAATTGTAGGTAGGAAAATAAAGAAATGTGTAATTATGAGAAATATTTAACGAACAGTAGATTGGTTTTAGAACAATTCAAGCTTCAACTTTTATTTATTTATTTATTTATTTAAACTTTATGCAACAAAACATTACATAGGCCGACTTAATGCCGTAGGCATTCTCACCAGTCAACCTTAGGGTGATGCAGAGAGAGTATGGTAGGTGCAACAAGAAGAGAACTTTGAGAAGATAAATTTAAGATTTTTTTTAAGATTTTTATAAAGTTTAGGAATGTGTCCTTCTCTCTTCTTGTCCGAAAATTTGTACGATTTCCTTTTCAAAAAGGAAGCATCAACTATAAGATGTCCCAAACCCAATTAATAGCTGAGAAAAAATAAATGTCAAGATAATTTATAGTTCCTTTGTACCTTCTCCTCCTAAAGCTTGGTGATGTTCTCAGCGGTGGTGCCAGGCTTAAAATTATATAATAATTATGATTTATTTGCATATTTCGCTGCACAACTTACTACATATTAGATTTTTGTACCTACTTGCAAAACATATTTTAATGCGGTATTTTTAATAGACATGGTGATTCGAAACAAAGTTATTGTGCGTAAAATCTAAGTATACATAATACAAACTTAGAGGAACGCTAGCTAATTCTTTAGTGGAGGGCAAAATAAAAACAAAAGGTAGCGTTTTTTAAAGAAAATCAAGTTGCACTGTTTAATTACACGATTAATGCGGTGGCGGGGTTACCGGCTGCCGTGCAATGTCGCGGATTCCATTTTCGAATGGACATCTCAAAAATAATTTAATTCGACGTTTCAATACAATAAAATATTGAAAAATAACTATACTTTTATTCATCAATCGATCGATACACTAAATTTTAGTTATTCATTAACTAATTATTCAGAGATAAGTAAGCTATTTGACGCAAAATACTATGACGTCATAACTCAGTTTTTTATACTAATTTCATAGAAAAGTATAATTTTTGAATTTTAGATTAAAGTACGAGTATAGTTGTTCCAGATCAGAGTGTGATGAGTGTCTGAAATTATGGGTTTAATTTTTTTTGTAATACAAATTTTGTTTTAATATAACAAAATAAGTTATATTATTAGTTATAACAAAATAATTGACATAATATGTATAGAATACGATACTGTAACCAAGCCAAGCAAGCAAGGACCAAGCTTTTGCCCGCGACTTTCCGTTCGCGTGAAATAGTGATTCCCTGCAGTATTTTCGTTTAAAAACTATCCTTTCCTTTCTTTCTTGATTTCCAAACTATATCTGTACCAAATTTTACAGAAATCCGTTCAGTAGTTTAGGCGTGAAGAAAAGACAGTCAGAGAAACAGAGTTACTTTAGCATTTATAATATTAGTACCTATAGATATGTATAGATAATACAAATAAAAAATCACAAAAAGGATTATTTTCCGTGCGAGAATGAATGCATCGATCATTGCTAACAACAGTAGGTGGAATCAAACAAGCTTCTGAACATATTGGAAGTTTTTTGTCCCTGTAATGGTCAAAATCGATTCCGAGAAGGCCCTATTGTATTTCAAAGTTACAAAGGTTTGTAACGTTTCGACTGTTATTTGTCTGCAAGCTTTTTAGCCGTACGTATTATTGAATTTTCTTTCGGAAGTTAATGAAACTAAAACTACAATGAACTTGGCTAGGGTCTAGGAACTCTAGGGTCTATCCAAGAGTTTTCCTACCCAGTTTCAGTGATCATTGTATCTAGGATTATTTTATCCCTATCTTGGCTTTTACAATTTTAGAATGTGTTAATATTGAGATCGTTTCGCTTCTCAGATCGTTTGATTGTGGTTATAAAAAGAGTACCTAACCATGGAGTTTCTTGCACATTCTCCTCCATAGTAATCTAGAGTTTAGAACGAGCTACTAGCTTCACTAGAAGACTGACTGACAGACTAACATTTTCATCTTTAAATCATTGATTGGCTTTTAAAAATGCTTACTTAATATTGAAATTAATGACTTGACTGTGACTTAGACTTTATGTATATTCCGAACAGTTATTTGGTATATAGGTAAGTAATAATTTTTGTACCTGCATACCGAATATCTGCACTCTATTCTAGTGTGCTATTATCATAGCCTTTTATGTGTTTTTTTTGGGGTAAATCATCGAATGGCTTGTCTCGCCCAGTGAATGGTGTCAGAGTCATACTGACTAAAAACTCCCCCGTTCCTTCTCCTCTCTCAGGCCGCGGTACCTTATTCCGCTTGACCTGCGACCCCGGCTAAGCATGATGCTACCTCTCATTCGCCAGCACCAACGAATCGTCAGCGTAACAGACTACGCTGACGCCGCTCCGGAGGTTGGAGCGTAGCACTTATCGTACCCGATGTTCCACAGGAGTGGTCCCAGGACCGATCCCTGTGGCACACCACGCAACATCCCCCGTGGATTCTACACGCCTCGGTGACCGGGGTAGATGACGGGTCTGTCCGTAAAGTAAGTCACGACTTTTTTACACGACGAAGATAGGTAGGCACCCGATGATGCCGGAGTGCCTCCAAAATGCAACGAGATGAAGGCTTTGGTAATGTCCAGAGTAAACATAAGCTTTTTTTTATCACACATAACCAAACAAAAAACTTATATTATTTAAATTTGACGATCAATTAAATAATTACATAAAATTATAAGCAGTCATAAAAATGCTTCATATTTACCATACTAATTCCAAATGAAAAACCTTTCTGAAAATTAATTTTCATGGAAATTATGAAAGCTTTGTCCGTTACGTGAATATGGTGGGTTACCATGGCAACCAATGTTGAACCACCAGGGACTTTAACCTCTTCAGTTAAAATATTTTCCTGTGTTTAACACTTTCATTCAGGGTCAATGTATTTGTAACTGCCGTTTGTTTTTAGGGGTCTCGTCTTAAACTTTTAAAACCATTAGTTAATAATACTTTTTAGAAATTTCAGTTGTTGAATATACCTGCCAACCCTAATGAGTATGTTCTGACATTATTATTATTAGTCTGTTTTACTATTATTATTTTGATTATTTTCCTTTTTATTTTTTCAATTGTTTTTCTCTTTTTTTAACCTTCTTACTGTTTTTTTTATGTAATTTTTTAGTCCTTGACTTTCATTCTTTCTTTAAATTTTTTTTGTTGAATTTATACTTTATACCCTTGTTCACATTCTGACTAGTTAGAGGTTAACGTCGCGAAGAGCCATGGCGCAACAAAAACAGGTCAGATCGACCATAGTGATAGACATCATCCTTAAAGAAAACCCGACGTAAACTACATGACAACCACACTACGTTTTTCTTCTGTGTCGTGGATGCATTTACAAACATACCAATTTACATACACCAATCACCCAGAAAAGAAACAATAATTGGTGGATCAGTTTAGTTGGAATAAATGATTTTGATGTTGACTTTATATTATACTAGCTACTCCCGCGCGGTTTCACCCACTGCTCGGCTTCATTTGGTTGTAACGTGCTGTTTTATAGCCTATATCACTCGGGAACTTGAACTATCAATAATTGAAAGAATTTTGGGAATCCGACCAGTGGTTCCAAAGATTACCCCCTACATAAAAATTTCAAATAGGTACCTCTTTATAAAATAAGTAGGTATAGATGAACCTATAGCTACGGAACCGTTCTAAAATAAATACCGTGCTCTGTAACCGTCAAAAAGATTAGAAAATAAAACACTTTTACTTTACTGGTTAGGATCCGGTGATAAATGAACACATGCTAGAAATAAAGTCAAGTTTATCAATACCTAGACCTAGGTCCTTACTTAGTACTTAGTGTTACCTAACTCAGATAACATTGAACTAGACACGCTAAGTATTAGTTACGTAGACTTTGATAATAATGAAGAATTATATAGTAAATTGTTGTTTTTATCGATGTGTTGGCTCAGAGGTTAAGACTTCTCGTGCATGAACGTGCGGTTTCAAAGTTCGGCAAGAACAATCTTTCTTCAAGTTATGTGTAATTTCTAGTCTTTTTTCAAGTTATGTGTAATTTCTAAAAAGATTATTTGGGGACTGCACGGCTGGCGCAGTGGCTAGGCAACTGACTGCCACGCAATGTGTTGCGGGTTCGATTTCCACACGGAACAAATATTTGTGTGATTCACAAATTGTTATTCTGGGTCTGGGTGTGGTGTGTATGTGAGATTTGGAGATTATGTTTGTAAACGCACCCACGACACAGGATAATATCCTACTATGACTCCACTGACATACGGTGAAGGTGAATACATCGTGATGTGATAATTCCTAATTATTATATTGAAATCGCTAATACGTCTCGAGCAAGGGTGGTGATTAATTCCTAAACCTTTTTCTCCGTGTGAGAAGGCCTTTGCTCAGCAATGGGCCCTTACAGGATGATGATGATGATGTTTTCAACGTTCGTCAGGGCGATTACTTTAAAACATTAGCCATTTATTTTTTATGATTTTCCCTTGACAAAAAAACTTTTGGCGCCGATTGCTTACCATCAGGTAATCCGTCTGCTCATTTGCCGAATTATTCCATAAAAAAAAGAAAAAAATGTTAATATTACATAACTACTTACTTACCTAATGTACACATATTGTACATAAGCTTACCTACATATGTATATAACACATTGTAGGTAGGTACCTACAATGTGTTATATACATATGTGTACCTATATGTTCATTTCCGTAGTTCAATACCTTTACAAGTCATTAATCAAACCTGTCAACTTGATTGTGTTTTATAAATGACAGTTGTGTTTGTTTTTGTTCGACTTGACAGTAGGGTAGTTCCCAACTAGCAAAGTTCAATGCTTTTTCTAAAATTGTCAGAAATGTAAATTTTCTATGAAATTGAACGTACCATGAATTAAAGCGTGAATCTTCCGGGCGAGAAAGAGGGATGGAGCTATAAAAGGTGTATAGCTCCATCCCTCTTTCACAGGACTACAGGAGAAGTAGTAGGATGGTTTTTAGTCAGAGAAAGATTGATAGTATTTTATACGTTGCCCCAACCTGGAAATTTCTAATGTCGTGAAACTTAAAAAATCACATGTTACACATCACACCTAGACCCGGAACAACAATTTGTTGATCACACAAAGACTTGTTCCGTGCGGGAATCGAACCCGCGACACGTTGCACGGCAGCCACTGCACCAAACGTGCAGTCATTCCACCACAAACAATTCACACTTGTCCCACCTTAAAAAAAAAAACTAATGACGTGATTATATTTTGCGTCAATAGCTTATTTTTAAAATTGAGCAAGACTAAATGTGTTCTACAGTGGAGACCACGTCTAGACAACCGTAGTGTAGGGCGCCCTCCAGCTAGGTGGACTGACGATATCAACAGGGTGGCTGGCAGTGGTTGGATGAGAAGAGCTGAACATTGATCTCAGTGGCGTGCAATTTGGGGAGGCCTAAGTCCAGCAATGGACGAAATCAGGCTGATGATGATGATGAAGATGATGAGCAAGAAAATTGTATAAATCAATATGAATAAAAGTATGATTCTTTTTTAAATATCTTAGAGGTTTTAAATGGTCGATATGATGATAATTTATTTTTACTAAAGCGACTAAGTACACAATAGTATGGCAGGAATAAATATTAGTAGTAGATTAAGCAAAATGACCACCAAAGTGACAGTATGAAAGTTTAACCTAATAATTAATTAATTCAGAATGAAGACAGCGTAAAAGCAGCAGTCCTTGTTACGAAATAAAATTGATTACGGTCAAAATCACAAGGCAACAGCCTAAGCCTTGTTATTTTTACAATTGAATAAATACTTTTTTGAACAATCGCAAATTCTTGTCGTCCTTGGCGCAAAGTGGTGAGAAAGGTGGTCAATGGCTTTGTGCGTCGTGTTGTGGTACAGTTGCCATGGCAACCGCGCAATGAGTGGCAACCTGTGCCATGCTTGATAGCTATGACCTATGCTTGTACTGGTAGCGTCAAAACTGTTTTAACTGACTCTTTGAACGAGTTAAAATTATTTCATTTAGAGAAATTGGGTAGTTTGCTCAATCCAAACTAATATTATAAATGAGAAAGTTACTCTGTGTGTTTGACTTCACGCCTAAATTCACGCCTTCTTCACGCCTAAATTACTGAACCAATTTCTTTGAAATTTGGTACAGATATAGTTTCGAACTCGAGAAAGGACATAGATAGTTTTTATACTAAAATCTGCAGGTAGTCAATATTAAACGCGAACAGAGTCGAAGGCAAAAGCTGGTATAAAAATATATGGCAATTAATAAAACTATAAAAAAAAATGGCCATTCATTAATTTTACGATATACTTACTAAATATATGTTTTATAGCATAATTCAAACAAAAAAAAATTATGTAAGTATGCTATTTTTGACATAACAAAATTAGGTCGTCACAGATGCAAAGTTCATAGAAAATTGTCATTGTCGACAGACATTGCGGAAAAAGTAAGGTATTTTACTAGTCCTTACTAGTACAGCAAAACTTTGGAATGATCTTCCGGCGGCGGTATTCCCGAACCGATACGACCTTCAAGAAACGAGCACGTTCCTTCTTAAAAGGCCGGCAACGCACATGTGACTCCTCTGTTGTTGCTGGTGATCCGTCTGCTCGTTTGCCTCCTATTCCATAAACAAGTACTAGTAGGACCTATTTATCCTTACAGCCTCAATAAGTTCGATAATTATAGGTTATTTTGTTTCTTTTCAAATAACGAATGTTACTTGTAGAGCAGTTTGTATCGTTATAATCGTTTTCATATATTCTTCCTTCCCTAAAATTATATTTAAAAATAAGTTAATTTTGAAATAAAATCAGTCAAAGTCAGTCTAGCCGTTTTTTGTAATTTTACAAATAAGACGACATGTAATTTATTTATCATGTTGCCAATTAACGATGTTGTTATGTAATAGTTTACTTTTCCACTTTTCTCTGAATAAATATTAGTGTTACACTGTTCTCAGATATTTGAACCAACTGTTTGTATAAGGAATCTGTACGTGAAACTGATTTAAAAAGAGTAATTATGAAGTTTCTTGCCCGTTCTTCTCCAACGGAATCTACACTTTGGAACTAGCAAATAGCTTCACTAAGAGGTGTGACGATCTGATCATGTTCGCGGGGCAAACTTGGCCGAAGATCGCTCTAGACAGAGAAATTTGGAAGGAAAAAGGGGAGGCCTTTGCCCAGCAGTGGGACACACGAAAGGCTTTATAACAAAAAGAGGACTGACCGACAGACTGACACTATATCTTCAACATTTTGTTTGACGTTCAAAAGGGTCTGATTGAAATAATGATTTTCGACTTTTGACCACAATTTTCATACTCCTTACGACCTTGTTGGCCATGAGTGTACCCTCAAAAAAGAACAATAACCACTTTCTATATACCCCACACCACCGAAAACATAAATTACTTCGGCACTGAACGTAAAACTGCCGTATTCATCCAAACTAATTTATTTTAGTAGCTCAATATTTTTAGTGGTGTAACTTGTAGTTATTATATATAGCTATATATTCTATGTATCGTTCAAATGTGTTAAGGTACACATAGGTAGTTGATTATGACTATTACGACGATAAAAAAGGAATTGGTGATTGAGCTTTTTGCTAGATAATGCAAAATTTAATACTTCATACCTACTTAGAATTTAATTATTATGTTTTCGGCTTACTCACGTAATTGTTTGACGAGTTACTCGACTAGTTTCAAGCCTGGACAGCCAAGACTGTCGCGCTGCTACTTAGAATTTAGTTAAAAATCGAACACAAAGAGTTTGTGTCCTCTTGTCTCTCTTCGTACTCACAAAGTGCACTTATTAAAACTGCATTCAGCTCACTATTATTAAAGCCACGATAAAAAACAATATTGTATTTCACCGTGTAAGTGAGGTTACCGAAGGCCGAATCGCTCCCACGCCGCAACCCCTAAATCTCTAAAACCCTAATCCTCAAGAGGTCGGCAATGCACTCGTAACTCTGCTCGTTTGCCTCCATATGTGTGGGAGGGCAATGCACGAAAGGGTCGGCTCGACCGGAGTGATACCACGGCCTCATAGTAAACCGGCATGGCACAACCATAGCGTTGTGTTTTGCCATGGGAGTGAGGTTAATGGAGGCCCAATCTTTTCCCTTCCCCCATCCCTAATTATATCCAAAATTCTAATCCCCAAAAAGCTGGCACTATGCTTACTCGTAACATATTATCGCGGATGTCTATGGGTAATGCTGATTACTTACCATCAAGTAATCCGTCTGATCGTTAAGCGTCCTAATAGATAGAAAAAAAAATCCGAAACTCAATGAACGAAACTATCTGTCGAATAAATCATGATTATCTCGCACTCAGCATGTTAACACACAAATGATCCATTTCCCTCAGTTGACAGATAAAACTCGAGTGGGATTATCTCACTAATTTAAGTCCGACTTTGGATGAAGACAATATTTTGGCCAAGACTCTGTGGGACTAAGATATTGCTTGGGCGAATTTGGGAGAACGTAACCCCCAGGATTTCATACACATACTCATTTAGTGGTAGTCTTTAAGCGCCAGTGAAAGCACCGCCAACTCACTTAGACTTTGCAACGAGCAACGAGTAGATACAAAGTGTATATGCTCTGATTTGCAATAGAAAAACTGACATCCACACACTATGTTAGCCTGGTGGTGCCAAGAGATGATCTCCGGCCACCGTAAGCGCGGATCTGCGGTCGGCGAGTAAGGGTAGCTCGCCGCCCAACCAGATCCAGACCCGAACGGACGGCGCGTAGCGTTCCGCGCGCGCCCTAAGGAGCCAATAGACCACCACAGACGAGGTCCTATTGGGCTGGTGTTCAGCTGCGGTTGCGGGGTAAAACCCACCTAGGGTGGCAGAAGTCATTTGACAATTTTTTTGCCCCCTTAAAAGAAGGCACAGACTAAACATACAAAAAACGACAGATAGGCTGGGAACAACTAAATGAAATCAGTATGTTTATCTGGGCCCTACACTAGGTACTAAAAATGTTCATACAACCAAACCTCAAAAAAATAATAAAACAAAGGCCTTTGTAAGTATATTATTATTGGAGTATCGACAAATTCAATATATCTACAACAATGTTTATTATCATGGCTGATGAATAATAAAATTAGCACTCTCTGACATTCGGAGATATGCTAATAAAGTGGAGGAAGTCACTGCTTTGAGAAGCAACAGTGAACATCTACACTTCAAGTGTAACCACATAAGGTCATAAATATAGAAAAAAAAACTATCCAGTACAACATTTCCGAAGAATACATAAATATATTTAAAGATAAAGATGTGATGTTGAAATTTTAGTGACGTTTTGATGTTTCGGTGTTCGTTTCGGTGTATAGAAGAAATTTCTTAAATATTTACCATTAACTTATTCGTCTACGGGTAAGCGAAATGTTAAATTTGGCTTTTATTAGTTAAACTTTATTATCTTTGTTAATTTTAAATACTTTATTGTTTTATACAAACCGACTAAACTGTTTTCAAGAAAGGATAGGATGAGTTAAAGTAGTTAATGTCATATATATGATGGCAAAATCTTCCATAACATCCTCACCGGTTTATGCTTTGTACCAATTATAGTCACGTGTTTTGATAAAGTCGATATATAATATAAAACTAAAAGATAGAACTAAAAAAAAATTTAATACTAGCTATTCTCGAGCGGTTTCACCCGCTGCTCGGCTCCATTTGATCGTATCGTGGTGTTTTATAGCCTATAGCACTCAGATACATTGTAACTATCTATTAGTCAAAGTCATCCTCCAAACAAACTAATTAAAAATTTAAAACAAACGTGTAACGTGTAAGTTTACAAACTTACAAATTTTACCTCTTTATAATATTATTAAAGAAGTATAGATATAGATAAAAACCAGAAGAAGATAAAACTCTGTGCCCATATCAAAAAACATTCTGCCGCTCAAGGAACAACCAGATATTTAAAATTCCAATATGGAACCATAAACTAATTTGTTTTCGATTGAATGTATTCTTAAGTACATTTGCCTACATTAGTAAACTTAAAAGCGGATTTGACGGAACAAACTGACCGTTTTTTTTGTGAGGGTAAAATCATCAAATGACTGCTCCCGCCCAGGGCCGGGCGGGAGGGAGTGTCAGACTCTTACTGACTAAAAACCCCCTGTTCCTTCTCCTGCTCTGGGCCGAGGTCGCGGTGCCTCATTGCGCTTACCACACAACCCCGGCTGAACATCAGCCCTATAGGGCACCATCTGTGGTGGTCTATTGACTTCTTAAAGCGCGCGTGGAACGCTACGCGCCGTACGCTCGGGCGGCGAGCTGCCCTTACTCGCCGACCGCAGACCCGCACTTACGGTGGCCGGAGGTCGTCCCTTGATCCCCGACGCCCGTAGTGTCGCCTCTTGGGGCGGCTGTGGCGTGAGAAGGAGGATTGCTCCCTCACGCGGGCCGCCTCTCTCTTTGCGAGCATGACTGCTTCACAAAAGGAGGAGACGGCGTCCCAGTTCCTCTCGCTCCGCACCGACTAAGGCCGGGCGCGAGAGGTCGCCGCTGCCGATCATTTCCCTGAGGACACAGCGGTGCTCAACCCAGGCAAGACATACCGCCACCGTATGCTCCACCGTGTCCTCTAGGTGGTCCTTGCAATGACGACACTCGGGCGTTTCCTCCCGCTATAGCCGAAACAGGAACCTACGGTAAGGACCTGCGTCAGGCGGAAGGTGAGGACGCCGTGGCGTCTCTCAAGCCATTCTTCAAAGAGGGGTCTTACCGCTGCTATAGTAGCGTGCCCGAACAAACTGACTATGTACGTACCATCTCATATTTACGACCCGATTCAATAACTCGCAAGTTACTTTTTACGTGATTTTTATCTTTCTTTATGCATCTGGGATTAGTATAGTAATAGTATGATCATAAGTACTTATACTACACGTGGACCATGTGTCATAACAGGGCCTGTAAACGAGCTATTTTTTACATATTCTTGTGCTAAACGCGGAACTTGCTAACACTGGTCATATACATAAAATGGGGTCTTTGCATAACATATACTTTAAGATGTGCAGCTGACTGACCCAACGATAGCGAATATTTTCATTAATTATACTCGATTAGTTTCCGCGACACTAGTCGAGTATCTCGTCAAACAATTACGAGAGTAAGCCGTAAACAGAATAATTAATTTAGTAGGTATGTCTCACGAAATTTATGATAAGAATATTTTTATGTCCAGATTCCTCATAATTTATACCTAAACGAAATTTGCTGGGATTTATTTTTTGAATGACTTCTCTCGCCTACTGTATGGCGAAAAGGAGTGTCAGACTCTTGCTGACTAAAAAACCTCGTACCTTCTCCTGCTCCAGGCCAAGGACGCGATACCTTATTGCCCTAGCCCCGCAACACCGGCTGTATCTTGCTGGGCTGCACTTGGCATCATCACCAGCCTCACATCGTCCACTGCTGGACATAGGCCTCCCCAATTGCACGCCACTGAGCTCGATGTTTAGGTCTTCTCATCCAGCCACTGCCAGCTATCCTGCGGATGTCGTCAGTCCACCTAGATGGAGGGCGCCCTACACTGCGTTTGCCTAGACGTGGTCTCCACTCTAGGACGTTTACCACTTGGCAATGTGCTTGCTTTGCTACTATGGCAAGATATCAGCTTTTTAACCCGATGAGCGTCTCATGCACAAATCTGTGATAATATAACGCAATTCCGGGGTTGGCGTTTAACCAGTGAAATATAAAGGTGCAGATTTATACCTGGTCTTCCAAAGTAAAATTTTACATGATAACTGTTACTTTTTATAAGTTTATTTATGTATTTATTTAGACTTCACTGTCAGAGGATGAAGTGAAAATATCGTTAAAAGCCGATTTATAACTATAACTTATAGTTTAAGAAAATGGAATATCGCTAATTCGCTTTGAGCATCCATTTGAGTAAATAGAAAGTATAATAGGATAAGGAAGAAAAAAAAAGGAAGGAATTAAATATTTTGTACGTTAAGGGATAAAACGCATCTTTCGCCATAGAACAAAGTTAAAGGAAAGAAAGATTCTGCCCTGTACAGATAAATTTTTGGAATGATATTTTTGAGACGGTACATTGGAAACAATACGACCTTAAAACTTATAAGACAGGCAACGTGCCTGTGAACTCCTCTGGTGTAGCGGATATCCCCGGATGGCGCAGATCAATCACCACTAGGTGATTTGACTGCACGTTTGACTCCTATTCAATAAAAAACAGAAAACTCTAGTTTCAAAGTTAGTATTAACCAAAACACAGTCTTGACCGCGACTTTGCAACCATAGAACACAAACGATCTTCCATAATGCCACATAAAGTATAGTGAATAAAACCACTCTATTATGTACATGAAACCGTGCGTTCGACCATTCGGCCATGTTGTATTGTTATTGCCCTATAAATACAGGTACAACGGATGTGCGGCTCAGTTTTGACGAGTGTCCCATCATTTGGGAAGACATGGCAACGTCTGAAAGGGAAGGTAAGTTGAATCTTCCATTTATGGAAAAAATTGTAAAAGACTTAATAGAACACAATTTTAAGATACCCATTAGACTGTTCAATCAGATTCTTATTAAAAAGGTATGGAGAATCGAGTTAATAGAAAATGGTACCTAACGGTTTTTATCAAATCTTAAGTTTAAACTACATTTTTTTAGGAATAATTATTATTATTAACCACTTCTCTGTTCGATAAATCAAATATCCTTCAATATCAATATCATTGCTTATCTTTAACTATTGTGTCTACTCTTTCGCACAGTAAGAGTTTTATCATGTCGTCTTAGCGATAAGGATCTTAGTCTAGAATAAAATTTTGCACGCATGTACAAAGGAAATAATGCATTTTTGGTATTGCTTAAGAATGACAAACAAACAAATTTTTAAATTATAGGATTTGTAGGAAGATATTGAATTAAACAATAATCATTTATTACTTTGATTTACCTACAATAGTAATTCAATCTTCGACCTCATCCAAAAGCGACGTTTTACGGCATTTTTGCAAAAATAAATTCATTATTACATTTTTTCAATCCAAAAATTACCAACTAATGTTTTGACCGTCAGGAAGCGAGTCAGATCTCAAAGATAATTCAGCTGAAACTGGTGTGAACGAGAAACAAGATGAAAAAACTGATGATCATGAAATGAAAAACACAGGTCATTGCCAAAATTATTGCCTTAGAGCCCTATTCGTGATCCTAGGCATAGTTGGAGGGGTAAGTCCTATTAACATTTATGATTTAAAAGTGTCATTGCATCAGGTAAGGATTAAAGAAGCATTCGCAAATTCGACATTATTTTTGGTCTATATATTTATTGTTGTATTTGGCTTGTATTTAGCTACCAAAACAGACAAAACAACACCAAAAATACAGGGAACTGGTCTCATCCTTCTGGTCTATTAGAGAGACTTAAAGTCATCTAGGAAGAAATGGCGTACGTTGGGTTTCTTAACCCGATAAAATCCAAATTAACTAAAATTCGCGGGTTACTCACGTGTAAATGATGAGAAAAGCTCTACTACCTACCTACTAGAGTACTAGCCTACTAGAGTAGGCTGCGCGACGTCGCCGCGTCCGCGCACGCTGCTCATGAGGAAGAACCCCTCTGTGGTTCGAAACTAGTAGAGCTTTTCTCATCATTTACACGTGAGTAACCCGCGAATTTTAGTTAATTTAGTATGTCTCACGATAGTTATTATAAAAAATCCAAATTGTGGAAATTCGTCAATGAACATCCGTTTATACCTTTTCTTATCACGAACAAAACACGCAGTTTGTATATCTTGGTCTTCTTATGGAGTTTACATTTTGGGATGATCCAATGGCCTAGCTTCGCTGACAGACAGACTGATATTCTGGTTCCCTGACTTACCACTTTCGCCTTTAACCATGGATTAGTTTCGTGGTCTCGTCTTGAAGTCTGACGTGCATGGTGGCGTTGTCTTAAAACACTTTAACACGTGGGTGTATTAATTGAGGTATGTATAGTCGATATAACTTTAATAAGTAGAACATGGATCTACAGATACGTAGAAAAAGAAGGTCTTTCCCTATTTAAATCGCGTGTAGGGTTTCTTAAGAGATGGGATTTGCTGATGGGAAGCAATCGGCGTCGCCCATGGACAACCGCAGTACCTAAGGAGTTACGAGTTCGTTGCCGGGCTTTTGGACTTCAGATATTTATGGATTGGGGAAAATGGGGCAGGGGAAATATTGTCCGCCAAAAATGGCAGTCTGGCCATCCGTGACTCAGGGATGACTTTCCTGGTTAAGCCAGATGTACAGATGATATGGTTTTAGTCAGTTCGAGCCTGACCCGTTTCAGCTATGACACCGCCCAGGCTTCAGTTCTTAAGGACACTTAGCTTGTTCTAAAATCTATCCCTTGTTCCAGGTAGCTTCTGTATCACTGATAACTTTAGCGATATTAACTTCAATAGCGACGAAGGCGTATGATGCTGAGCAATCCAGCCGAATAGCGAACATGGTTTTCATTTCGGTCTTAGCAGCAATAACAATATGCACCATCATCTATGGAGAAGTCGCTGTCTTCAAAAGACATTCCAAATCTGTCAATGTGGTAATTATTATTATTATTTTATATTTTTAAAAGCATCGCCCTTTTATAGACTTGTCCCCTGTGCCTTACATACGTACTTACAAACATATATTGTAAGTTAAATAAAACTTAGTACCTATTAAATAAAAATAATAAACCCCTATTAGTTGTACACGTAGCTTTATCCAAATCTTAATATTTATTATATTTGATATTATTCTATACTTCAAATCACTCAACTATTTACGAAGATCGAGTTACGTGCTTATTCCAACCATTGAAAAGGGAAGAACAACTTACAGTGCGGCCGACGTAGGTATCTTGGCGAGTCTGAAGTTAGCCGTTTGTCTGCGCAATGGATCTTTTAGGAACAAAATTGTGTACTGCGCAGCTAATCGGCTAACTTAAGACTCGCCAAGATACGTCGGCTGCACTGTAAAACAATATTGTAATGTTTTATTAATCAACACTCCTTAAACTTTTAGTATCAGTACTAACCAGAAGCGATGGGTACGTATTTATAAATTATTGTACAACGTGAAAATAAGGATAAAATAAATGAAAAAATAGTACTCAGCTCGTTTAGATCCTCGCCTCACGGCTCGGGTCTCAATGCGCCTCAGCGGTACGGTAACCTATCTGCTAAACCAAATTTCAGTTAAATCAGTCTAGCCGTTTTTGAGTGAAAGAAAAACATACATATATATTTTTTTTTATTTATTCTCAAAATAGTTTTACATTACTAACTTACATCAAAAATCGCCAAACTGTAAGACAGTTTGTTGGCGATAGTGGCGCTCTTATGTTTTACAATTGTTATTTATTACTATTGTTAATAATTAGGTACATAAAAGATATCTTTAATTTATTTATTTTCTATATCTAATACAATACAATTAATTTTAATACTTATGTGTTTAGCATATTTAAAAATTCCGTTTTTAGTCTTTTCTTTAAGGATAAAGTGCTTAGGGTATCACTGTTATTTCTTATGAACGCTATTTTATTATAAATTATTGGGGTCAAATACTGCATTCTCACAAATTTTCTCATTTGTAATATTAGAAGGATTAAAGTACTCGTTCCTATTGAATCGCAATAAAAATAAAAGTATTATGTAGGTATAGTTATTTATAAGTCGCTGATAATATGAACAATACGCAGTGTGTGGCTTACAATAAGTCGTAAATTGTTTACACCTACATACAAAACATATACTAACCTGCCTATTTATATTTATTTATTTTTACTCGTGGAACTAATCTCATTGCATTACATAACAATTTATTATATTAAATAAACTATATCTACCGCCCGCGGTTTCGCACGCGTTAATTTTAAAAACAGCAGCGTTTGACGCGATAGCTCTACTAAAATACGCAAATCATAGTATAATTTATGATAAACCTCTAGCACTCAGGCACATTGTAGCTATCTATCCGTGAAAGAATTTCGGAAATCCGACCAGAATTCCAAAGATTACCCCCTTACGTACAAACTTACAAATTTTATCACTATTCTCTTAATAATATTATGTATGTTAGTTTAGATAGTTGTACAAATTCTTTACTAAGTATAAAAATTTCGTGTCACGTGTTTTTCCGCGATGGACTCCTAAACTACAAAACCGATTTTAAATTTGATTTGCATTCCGTGTGCATTTTGATCCAACTTCAAAGATAGGATAGCTTACATCTCAATTTATAGTCACAATATTATTTACCTTAGCCATAGCAACGCGTGACTGGGTCTGCTAGTAACGTTATAAGTTATTTTTGTAATGTCATTCCCTTTTTCTGGTAGAGGTAGGGGGGATCATTTAGACCCACCCCGTTCTTTTTTTTTAATGTAATAAGTCGGCAAACTAGCAGACGGATTACCTGATGGTAAGCAATCAATGGACACCCGCAACGGAGGAGTTACGAGTGCGTTGCCGACCTTTTAGGGATTAGGGATTTGGAGATTTAGGGATTGGGGAAGGGTCCGGGAAGGGTAAGGATTGGGCCTCCGGTAACCTCACTCACACGGCGAAACACAACGCTGTGGTTGTTTCACGTCGGTTTTTTGCTAGGCCGTGGCATCGCTCCGGTCGAGCCGACCTAGACCTAGACCTAAAGATGGCTCTTCCACACTTTTTTCTCAAATCTCCAACACTTTATACACCTTTAGTGTTCTGCTTTACCGCTGTATAGCTTTAAAAAAAGGCAAGTCTTGCAAGTAAATAGCGTGTGACTAAAGAAGAAAAAAGGAACCAAGCATGGTTTACAAGGGCACCGCTGCCTTTGCCCTTGACGTCCATAATATATTCAAGTTCAATGGAAAACTGTTGGCATATCACGCGAACTCGACATGCTAATTGTAACCTAGCACTCCTGATTTACAAATAACATTGGTCCAAGAGTCACAAATGGTACCACCAGCTACCACAGAGGACGTGGTGGCCCGGAGGTAGAGGTCGTGGTGGCCCGGAGGTTAAAGAGCCAGCTTCTCATGCATGAGGGTAAGGGTTTAAAACCTGGCAAGTACCAATATGACTTTTTCCGAGTTATATGTACTTTCTATGATTATTTAAAAGGGTTATGGATCAAGCGCGGTTTGTACACCGGCCTTTCGTAGAATGGAGCAGGAGATAAAACGGGGTTTCAGCCAGTAAGAGTCAGACACTTCCTCTCAGACCACCTAGGTCGAGACAAGTCATTTGATCCTTTTCCATCAGCAAAAAAAAGACTACAAATCTAAAAAATATATATAAGTATTTGTATATACTGAAATGGACACATAATTATGGCATTCTCCGCCAGTCAACTTTAGGATTAGGTGGGAAATCAGTTATCAGGGCAATAAGCATAATATGTATGGTGATAAGGTTAAAACTTAATTCTGGAGCTGTTAATAAAAGTACTCGTATTTCAGGCAGCGGTGGTGCTGCTGCTCCTCGCCGTAGTGCAGGCATTAATTGCTGGCATAGCAGTCAATGTGGAACCAGACGATGAAGCTAAGCTCCTTAAGTCATTGATAGAATCCTTCAAGCTGGCGCGAGAGGAAAACTCGAGGCACGTGAAGATGTGGGCGATGACTCAATCAGATGTAAGTCTCAATAAATTATACATCACATTTTTTCAAAGCTGCACAAGCCATGTGCCTCTAATAAGTATTGATTTTAATCATCATCATCAGCCTATAAGTGCCCACTGCTGAGCAAAGGCCTCTTCTCACACGGAAAAGGTTAGAGCATTAATCACCACGCTTGCTCAATGCGGGTTGGTGATTCCAAACTTAAAATTAGAAATTGTAAGTCCAGGTTTCCTCACGTGTTTACCTTCACCGTATGTCAGTGGTGTCTAAATAATCATAGAAAGTACATATAACTCGGAAAAAGTCACATTGGTACTTGCCAGGTTTCGAACCCACCCCTCATGCATGAGAAGCGGGCTCCTTAACCCCCGGGCCACCACATAGACAACCACAGACGGGACCCTATAGTGCTGAAGTTCAGCCGGGGTTGCAGGGTAAGCACAATGGGGCACTGTGACCTCGGCCCAGAGCAAGAGAAGGATCAGGGCGGTTTTTAGTCAGTAAGATTCTGACACTCCCTCCCGCCCGGTCCTGGGCGGGAGAAGTCATTTGATGATTTTCCCCTCACAAAAAAAGGGGCAATCTCTCAAATTTGCGGGTATTGACTTGAGAGAACATTGCTTCTCTCATAGACAGTTTTATGTTGCTTGCTCACGAGTACCTAAGTTCACCAAATAGTTTAACGGAAAAGTTTAGAATATTTGTTTATAAAGAAGTTTTGTAGGCCTTAATTTTCAACACACGCTAAACAAAAGTAAAGCCGCAAAAACTATAACCTAAATTATAATAATATTTTTATTATAACTTTCGTGAGACATTCTAAATTAATAATTATGTTTTCGGCTTACTCACGTAATAATTTGACGAGATACTCGACTAGTTTCAAGCCATGCTAGAGCCCATATTCATGAGCAGTATATGCGCCTCAGATATGGGCAGGTGCCAGCACATTCGTGCGGAAGCATGACTCTCCCTCACTTAAAACTTCTGTAGTTAAAGCAAATTTTCTCCTTTCCAGTTAAATTGTTGCGGGGTCTACGGTCCGGAAGACTACCGACATTCGAAGATACCTTACTACTTTCCACCGAACGTCCCCATCTCATGCTGTCCAACTTACGACTCCTCAAGGTCGGATCTTGTGCAAGAAAAGGATAGAGAACTCTGCAAAGTTAAGAAGTCTTACTACACAGATGGGTGCAAGGACCTTGTTCTTAGTGTTTTTAAGGAAACTTCATCAATGGTGTTCGCTGTAGCAGTTTTACTTATTGTAGTTGAGGTATACCGTTTAGTTAGCTACGCGACGCTAGCGCCATCTATTGGTGCTAACGTCGCTTACTATAACTATTTTTGTCACGAGATATACTTTGGTTAGTGGTTAGAACTAGAACTTAGTTGTGCCTTAAATAAGTATTTACATTCTTTTAATGGAATCTTTGTAAGTACCACCCCCATCAAAAGGATAAAATAACATTATTTTTTCTGTTGCAGGTTCTGTTAATGATAACTGGTGCATTTTTATACCGAAGAGAGACAAAGATGTCAATAAAGTAAATAATTTTTACTGTAAATATAGAAGAAACGAGAAAACTAAACTACTAATAAGATCATCAAGAAGTCTTTGTCGCCTCGTTTTCACATGAGGAACTAATTGTGATGAGCTCAAACTAGATGGCGCTAAATGAAATAAAAGTGAAACAACGAAATACATACTAGTTAATGAAAAGTTATTCTTTTAATTATTGTAATTATCAGACGTCTTCATTTAGGCTTTAACTTTATATTAACGGCTCAATAAAAAAGTCGGAGATACTTATTTGGTCTTTTGTAAATAGTACCTATGGTGTACAACAGTACCTACCTAAACAGTAATAATTCCGAATAAGTGTACATTAGTATGGTTTTATACTCTTTTGGGATATTTTGACTAGGAAATCATCAAGATCTAAATCAGTTAAAGCTATTTTAACCAATAAACAAAGACGACAGTGACTCGTATTTTTATTACCAGTTGGTTGATTTGAAAATCTTAAAGTTTATAAAACATTCAGGTACCTAATTATCAAATAGTATAAAGCGTTTATTATTATTTTAGACGAGAACTTAATAAAGTTTAGGACTTGATGAAGGCACATTTCAAAATATTATCCTGCGCCATCTATTATTTCTCTCACAAATTAATCTATAAGACGCAAACGGTAATAGTAAATGTTTTCATTACTAGATGGCAGCGCTATGACAAAGTTACTGTTTTTATGAACTTCTTTGGAAAATATAAAAATGAAACTCAAAATGTGTTGGTAAGCGCATAACCAATTTTGCTATTTCGTTTTTGTTGTGTTTGTTCAGCAGAAGAAGGTTTTAATGAAAGAAAATTTTAGAAAAGTAGACAGATGAGAAATCTAGGAATTATTGACCCTTTTGTCCTTAGTGAGGTAGTAGGCCATCTGTGCGAAGCAGGGGCAAGGCGCTAGTTCTACAATAAATATGAATTATAACAAAACATCTACATGACGCGATATCGATGAAAATGCCTGAAACATGCACGCTGTCTTTGACACCATCCGATACCTACCATTTCGCAAATCCGAGCGACACCAATAAATTGATTCACATCTAGTTATCCAAATAAAGAGGGGAGTGCTAGAATTTACACGCGTGACGGACGGTTTGATTTTGAGGGGTTTAATCATAAGATGACTTCTTCCAACCTAGGTGGGGTGACAGGGTGTGTCAGACTCTTACTGACTAAAAAACAACACCCCGTTCCTTCTCCTGCTCCTGGCCGGGCGCAATAAATTACTGGGCTTGGCAAATTGGCAGACGGGTTAGAGATGAAGGTATTTTCAAGTTTGTTTGCTTCGGCTCGACCGGAGCGATACCACGGTCTCACAGAAGTCCAGTGAAACAATCACAGCGTTGTGTTTCGCCATGTCAGTGAGGTTACCCCTTATATAGATAAATCCCTTAATCTCTAAATCCCTTATCCCCAAAACGTCCGCAACGCACTCGTAACTTCTATGTGATTGCTCATCATCAGGTAATCCGCAAACACGTCCGCCGTCCCACATGAAAAAAAAATTAAAAAAAAATTGTTAGAATGTAGCTAAGGCTCACCGCATCAAATTCTGTATTTTAAGTAGACCACAACAGGCACTTTTGAACGTCAAGCTAGAAAAATATCAAAATGTTTAACTTTATATGTGTCAGTCTGTCCGTCTGTCCTCTAGTGAAGCTATTTGTTCGTTCCAAAGTGTAGATTCCTATGGAGAAGAACGAGCAAGAAACTCTATGATTACTCGCCTTACCAGGACGTGCAACGATTGGAACCTCACAGTGACGACGATGACAATTTGTTGCTTATTACCTACTAGCTTCCGCCCGCGGCTTCACCCGCGTGGTGTGTTGATAAACAGCCCATGTCCTATTCTAGAGTGTATCCATGCCTGTGCTAAATTTCATCCAGATCCGTCTAGCGGTTTGAGTGAGATTGAGTTACAAACATCCAAACATCGTAACTTTCGCATTTATAATATTACAGTAAGATTAGTAAGATTCGCGCAATATCGTTCAGCCATTTTTTAATTTCAAGCAATGAAATTAATGGGATCATTCAAAATCTGTCATTCAATCATAATTAAAACTGATTAAGCGGTATAAGTTGGGATTTAATTCGACGTTATATAATGAAACCACTTGAGAAGTAGTGCCATAGATTATGCGGACATCATGAGCTATAGTCGGTGTTTACCAAGCTACCTGGTTGTTATAATAAATGTCTTACATATTGGATGGACGGGTAAGTGTACTTTATTTAAGAAAACCTACTATACTTACCCCCTATATATAGAAACAAGGGATGGCTTTGTTTTTTTTTTCATAATAATATTGAAGTAAATTATATACAAGACCTTTGTGTGGGCGTCAAATTTTAAGCAGCTCGCGCGACCCAGATTGTCATGGACCATACTTTCGATTTTTGGTCGCCGGATCTCCGAGGGGTTTAACTCCATGCCTGATTACTGACATTGGACTTTGAGGCAAGCGCCCTATTTAGTTTGCGCGCTGAGGAGTTTAACAATGACTTCATATAACCTAGGGTCAGATTCGCTCCTGTTACAATGATGAAACCCATTTTGAGGAGAGGTCATTATAACGTCTCTCCGCCCGACACAAGTGCGACGTGTGATTCAGGAGAACTTAACCGAAACGCCCAGATGTCACTGTGAGGACCATCGAGAGGTTACAATGAACCATACCGTGGCTGTATGCTCTGCTTTGGCTGAGCACCTCCGTTTCCTCAAGGAAGCGATCGACTGCGAGGACTCTAGCGTCCAGCTTTGGTTCAAAGCAAAGTCAAAGTAATTTATTCCAACTAAACCATAAAAAGGTGCTTTTGGAACGTCAGGGAAGCTACGTTTCCTTCCAAAGTGGAAATTCGAATGGAGAAGAACGAGCTGAAAAATCCATCGTTACATTTTTTTTTTATGTTGTTATAGGTAATAGATACATTATTAACAACATACACATTATTGTACCTATATAAAATATGTGAGAACATTGCAAAGAAGAAGTTGTTAAAAAAAGGACAAACGATGTGATCAATGATCAATTCCTCATCATTAAATTTCAAACCCTTTATCGTTTCGAAAATAAAGTGATTTTGCAAATTAGCTTTTGAGAAAAGCATGGTTGGGAAGGTTTCCTCTCTATCTGCGAAGCAGTAATGCTAGCAAAGAGTGGTGTAGGGCATGGGAAGAAATGAATACCATCTCGACCCACCGGTGGAGAAGCTCCGATCTCCGGCCGTTAGCCGGACTGCGGACGGGATCAACGATAGCTCACGAGACCAGAAACAGACGCAGCAACAGACTAAGCTTACATACAAACACTCATCCGATGGATACTACAAGAACCGATGCCCGTCCAATAGAATTCTGAGGCCCGGCCCGGAGAAGAAGTTCAAGTTATTTGTGAGCCAATAAAATTCTAACAAGGTCTCCTACCCATGAATGATCTTGCTTAACCATAGCGGGTGGAGGCAGTTGGGTTTATTTCTTCTAAAAATATTTAGGAAAAATGATCCAAAACGGATAATTTCAAAACAACGCCACGTCGTGTATTTTTTTGTTAGAAAACATAATTGTATATTTAATAGTATGTTGTTCTTTTATTACAGTGCCCCCGCAATATTGCCTAGCACCCTTTAATCACAGCGATTGCAAATTGCCGCCGCGGCAAGTCTTCGCCTATTATAAACCAGGTTCAAGATGTGAACTCGAAGTCTGGAGGGGTTGTCCGACACTCAACAAATTTGACAATGAGTACCAGTGCAGCATGAACTGTATTTTTAGAAGCCGAAAAGTGGTTGAACCAACCCAACCAATTGATGGTAAGTCCTCATTCACAGTGTCATAGCTTATTATAATACATCTACTTATTATATGTATTTATGGTAAAAGATATACCCATGTGTACCCATCAGGTATAATTCACGACAATAAGACCCCTTTCTTTTGTGTACAAGTATAGTGGGGTTAAATAAATATTTGATTAATATTATCTAAAAAAAAAACAAAAATGAGGTTACCGGAAGCCCAATCCTTCCCCTGCCCCAATCCCTAAATCTCCAAATCCCTAATCCCTAAAAGGTCGGCAACGCACTCGTAACTCCTCCATGGGCGGCGCTGATTGCTAACCATCAGGTAATCCGTCTGCTCGTTTGCCGAATAATTACATAAAAAAAATGAACTAGTTTTGTTCAAACAAAATTATAATATAAAGAAGCTGATAATGGAACATCAGCCAGCAGTTATCCCTGTATGTACTACGAAAGTACTTTATCAACTGGGGATTATCCTTGAGTGCTGGACAAACCACGGTTGATGTAGGACTATTGTGCATTATGGCAGAACATTATATGACTATGAGTGTGGATGGATAGTACATATTATGACCAATCACCATATTGAGACACTAGCTACTCTCGCGCGGGTTCACTCGCTGCTCAGCTCTCATTCTTCGATAAATTCTTATATCATCATCATCATCATCATCATCATCATCATCATATCAGCCTATAAGTGCCCACTGCTGAGCAAAGGCCTCTTCTCACACGGAGAAGGTTTGAGCATTAATCACCACGCTTGCTCAATGCGGGTTGGCGATTTCAAACTTATAATTAGAAATTATAAGTCCAGATTTCCTCAGGATGTTTACCTTCACCGTATGTCAGTGGTGTCTAAATAATCATAGAAAGTACATATAACTCGGAAAAAGTCACATTGATACTTGCCAGGTTTCGAACCCACACCCTCATGCATGAGAAGCGGGCTCCTTAACCTCCGGGCCACCACCACATGTAAATTAAATGTAAATTTACATGTAAATTCTTATATACTAATATTATAAAGAGGTAAAATTTGTAAGTTTGTATGTAGGGGGTATTCTTTGGAACCGCTGGTCGGATGGCCAAGTCTTTCACTGATAGATAGCTACAATGTTCCTGAGTGCTATAGGCTATAAAACATCGGATATTATATAGATTACAAACACACAGCCAATTAAGGCAAGAACCAGGTGGAAGTGCTTGTGTTCACTCCAGCTAGTCCCAAGGACTGACTGGAGGCCGGAGATGAGTCGCCACTGCCCAACAGCTCTCTCCAACCTGCCGATATTAACATCATTATTAATACTGTTTCAGAATGCACATTATCACTCAACAAAGGCCAATGTAATGATAAGACGCAGATTGTATACACGCACGTGGATGGCTATTGTATCCAAGCAGAATGGGGAGGCTGTGCAACATATAACAAGTTTGACACCAAAGCAGAATGTATCGAGAAATGTCACGCAGAGGATGAATACGACTCTAACTACGACAGTTTCGAAGTAAATGAAAGGTTACAGGACATAAACGACTTATTGAAATACATTATTGAAGAAGCAGTAGCAAATAAAACAACAAAAACAACAACAACAACAACGACTACTACTACAACACCAACACCAACAACACGAACCACAGCTCCAACAACAACAACTACAACAACACCACCAACAACACTAATAACAACTACAACAACAACAACACCACCACCACCAACAACAACAACAACAACAACAACAACAACCACCACAAAAACACCACCACCAACAACAACAACCACAACACCACCACCACCAAAAACAACAACAACAACACCAACACCAATAGTTACTGAATTAGATACTAATGATAGTTTAATTGCTGCTGATATTGTCGAAACAACTACCGATCATACCTATACTACGACAGACAACATTGAAGACAGTACTATTGATGAGGTCCAGTTACCATCATAATTTTCATATAAAATATAAAGAGCCTACAGGATATTGTGCGTCCTTGCTATGCAACAGCGAGCAAATAAATTGTGAAAAAAAAAACAATTAAAAAAATTCGACATTCAAGGACATTGTCATTTTCATAAGTTTTAGCATATACCTACAAAAACATTTAGGTAAACGAGACGGATCATGGCAGGATTAACGCCCTTTTCTTTGTCAGGGCGAAATCATCAAAAAATGACCTCTCCCGCCCAGGGTAAGGCGAGAAAGAGTATCAGACTCTTACTGACTAAAAACCACCCTGTTCCTTCACCTACTCTGGGCCGGGGCCGCGGTGACCCATTGCACTTAACCCTCATCCCCGGCTGAACTTCAACCCTAAAGGGCCCCGTCTGTGGTGGTCTATTGGCTCTTTGAGGCAAGCGCAGAACGCTACGCGCCGTCCGTTGGGTCTGCATCTGGTCGGGCGAAGAACCCTAATTCGCCATCCGCAGTCCCAGGATCAGGAACGCCCTGGTACACTGATCACTTTTACGTCGAAACACAACGCAAGCATTGTTTCACGCCGGTTTTCTGGGAGGCCGTGGTATCACAACGATCGATCTGGTATATTCGTGATGAATAATGGCTGTCCTAAATAGATTCCCAACTAAATAATTGTGTATATTGGTGATAACAATCTATCGTGTTTTTTTTTCATACGGCTTTGGAAATCATCTTCATCATCATCATCATCAGCCTATAAGTGACCACTGCTTAGCAAAAGCCTCTTCTCACACGAATAAGGTTAGAGCGGACGATGTTTACCTTCACCGTATGTCAGTGTTGTGTAAATAATCATAGAAAGTAGGTACATATATAACTAGGAAAAAGTCACATTGGTACTTGCCAGGTTTCGAACCCTCATGCATGAGAAGCGGGCTCCTTAAACTCCGGCCCACCACCACATTAGACTTGGGAAAATCGGAAATACGTTGCAATTATTTGTGGTTTCTGAAAGCATAAGAAGCCAGTGTTATGCGCCACAAGTACACTTTAACACCAAAATAGTACAAATAATAAAAAGTATAAAAACTAAAACCCAACTACGACCAACGCTGAAAAAGTATAAAACAAGATTTTCAGAATACTGAAAGGCGTAGTCACACGTTACATTTACTTACCATACCTGCACTTTGATAACGTGTGACTACGCCTTTCAGTATTCTGAAAATCTTGTTTTATACTTTTTCAGCGTTGTATAAGTATAGATAGGTAATAAATTAAGTCTAGGTTTCCACACGCTTGATGTTGTGCTTCACCATTCTTCAGTGGTGTCTAAATACACTAGGAAAAATACGCAGGCACAACATAGAAAAAGTCACATTGGTACTTGCCAAGTTTCGAATCCAAACCCTCATCGGCCAGGGTTGTGGGGTAAGCGCAAGCGTGGGGCACCGCGACCTCGGCCCAGAGCAGGAGAAGGAACGGGGGTTTTTAGTCAGTAAGCGGGTCGCTTACTGACTAAAAACCCCCGTTCCTTCTCTCAGTCTCTCCTCTCTCAGTCTTACAAACCCTCCTGCCCGACCCTAAAAAAAAAACCATTTATAACTAGTAAGTATGAGGGTGCGACCTTAACCTCCGTCAAGCAACACGTAAGTCAACCTGGGGTGTGATTCTGTAAGACTTCATTCTAAACTTCGAATCTGAATCCGCCGTGAGTAGTAGTACATTAGCGCTACACTTGCGAGATGAACTAAATTGACAGCAACATTTTGATAGATAAAGTATGAGATGACGTAAAAAGTGGCATTCTAAAATTTAAAAACCCCGTCACTTCGACGCTCACTTCGCACTCGAACAAGATTCAAAATCAAACAAATTTTATAGAATCGACGTGCTGGTATCAATTCTAATTATTAAAACTTTTCCCTGCAAATTAAAGCATGCTGTGGGTAAAAAACAGTGGTTTTACCCTTGAGCTCTCGAGATACTGGTAGCTTGCAGAATCGTTAATACCCGTCAACTCGCCTCAATGCCAGCGTATTACTATCATTTATTAATTTATTTAAACAACCCTTTTTTGTGAGGGGAAAATCATCAAATGACTTCTTCCGCCCAGGGCCGGGCGGGAGGGAGTGTCAGACTCTTACTGACTAAAAACCCCCCTGTTCCTTCTCGTGCTCTGTGCCGAGGTCGCGGTACCTCATTGCGCTTACCCCGCAACCCCGGCTGAAAACAACCCTAAAGTTACTTTTTCGATAATAAAATAGTAATGCCAAAAGAGCAGCGTTTAGGGCTCCAGTGACAGAAAGTTTTCAGAACTGCCTTCTGTATTAGGTCTTTCAGAGCTTAAAAATCAACATTGAGATTATAAAACTTAAATTAGTACATAAAAAAAGTTATTTTAGTAGAATAATTCTCTGTATAAGGTAATTCGAAGTTGAAAGGTCACCACGAGATGGCGTTAAAATTAAAAGCAAGATGGCGACGAGCGAGCAGCTGATCGACCGCACCTGACGCTGTCGCGTACCGGCACTCGTCTAGTTACTTGCTCGAGTCGAAGCCGAGTGAAATGACTCAGTTGCGCTAAGACTGAGTGACGAACGTGGCGCGTGTGTCGTTATTTACATCTAAATGAGCTACAATGCCGATGTTACAATGTTTTAGCAAATAAATAAAATATCGTCTATTTCGTAACTTTACTATGGGATGTTAAATTTGTTGAATAATATCGATTTTTCAATGTAGGACAGTGTTCTCAGTTGTCTGTCAGTGTGTCTAGGTCAAATAAACAATATTCGTGTTGTGGTGTATATCTTATCGTTCAGTGCAATAATTTGACGTGTGATTGTTATGTATTGATTCGGGGGAAGTCTTTGACTGCTTAACGATAAAAATTGTGTTGTGATTTGTTTTTGTTGTGATTTTTCGAGGATAAAAATACCATGTTTGGAGTATTTATGAAACGATGGAAACCAAAAAGGTGAGTTCATAGTCATTTTAATGTTAGGTACTATTAATGCAGCAAAAAATATTTCATTTACCTAGATACCTACTTGTTGAAGTCAATGTATCTAATATTTAGATAACGTACGTGACGTGATAAAATCTATTTTTTACTCAAATATTTTTAAACAGGGATGGTTTTCAATTCTAAAATCAATTTAAATTACATAACTAAAATGACTAAGAAATTACGACAGAAGTTTAGCAATGACTCCTCCAGAAGTTGCTTATAGTAAAGGAGCCTACCATGTTGTCATAGGTACCAACTTGATTTTGACAATGACGTTTAATGACATTTCTGTCCTACTGCAAGTGAATTGAAAATCGATTGTTCTCCAAAATGTTTCCATAAAAATCCAAAAAAAATGTATCACCCGGCAGTTTATCTGGAAATATTAGATATATTTAGGTCACAAATGCGTTTGTTTGTAGTATTATCAGCTGTTGTCTTAGCTACTAGAGATAGGTACTGCGTGCCTCCACCGGCGCCTACTCTTCACAACGCTTGACATCTCGCACTAACTCTTAACGCCACTTTGTGTACCTATTTAGTTGTACATAGTTTAGTTTACATTGGCTAGCAGCTTAAGGTTGTGAGGCCAGGCAATATTAATTTATAAGTACATCTACAATTACAGAGATTACTTTTGTTGTCAAGCTAGATTTATGTGGATTGATAAAACGTTACAAGGTCTGAAGCAGGAGAAGGAACTGAGTGGCTTCTAGACACTCGCTCTCGTTACAGCCAAGAATCTAGATTTTCTAGATTACCCTTAAAAAAGAAAAAAAAAAGAAAAAATTGGTGGTGTTTATTAACATTTTGATTTGACTTTAATATTTTCTTACATAGAAACTACTTACATAGTTGCTTTTATAGACCGCACAGAATTAAAAAAAGAATAAGACGAATTTTAAAATGACGTTCGAAAATGTATGAAAGGATTTTTGATACGAGTTAGGAAATTCTGGTGATACCTAAAGGAGACAGAAATAATTTTGTTTGAATATTAAGCTATTAAGCTTCCAAATGATGTTTCTAAAACTGAGAATGATTTCTGCATTCTCAGTGGTTATCTTACTGTTCCTGTTAGTCAGTAAGAGTCTGACACTCTCTCTTACCCCGCCTAGAGCGAGATAATACGGTAGTTTCCAACTAGTCAAATTCAAAACTTTAATCCAAACGTCAAAAACGATACTTTTCTATGTTGTATATCATATTCTTGTATGAAAAACTGAGTTATGGCTAATTAGCTAAAAAAAACTAAAACTTAGTGTATCGATCGATCGATGAATAAAAGTGTAGTTTTTTTCAATATTTTATTGTATTGAAACGTCGAATGACTTTATTTTTGACCAAGGAAACTACCCAATTCTCCCATAAAACGAACATTAAGGCTCATTTTTTTTTTAATATTCATGTACACAATATCTACGATTCAATCTAAAAACTCAAAATAGAAAACAAAAACCACTCAAGCTAACGATAGGATATAGGATATTTAATTTGACAACGTTATTATAAGGTATCTTTTCTTTTAATTCTCTACCCGATGCTGCAAAGCGAACCACCGCGGCATAATGGATCGGGGCAATCTATTTTTCTAGAACTGCCCTCAAGCTGGACCACCTACTGAGATTTTAATTGGAAATTGGCTGTTTCTATTTGTAAAGCTCAGAGTTACTTAATCGATGTTAGTGCACAGTGGGTGGCCACCCTCGTCCCTACTTACATCCCCTATAATACCGTGTTCACATATCACCATGTGTATGCAAATCAGTCAAAATTGTTTGTGAATCGTGACACACTAGAGTCATAATTTCATTCATATTATGCAATATTTCACAATATTTTTTTTTATGTAATAGTAGTAATTACCTGATGGTAAGCAATCAGCGCCGCCCATGGACACCCGCAACCGCGGAGTTACGAGTGCATTGCCGACCTTTTAGGGATTTGGAGATTTAGGGATTGAGGTTGGATTGGGAGAGGGGAAGGATTGAGCCTCCGGTAACCTCACTCAGACAGCGAAACACAACGCTGTGGTTGTTTCACACTGGTTTTCTGTGAGGCCGTGGTATCACTCCGGTCGAGCCGACCTATTCGTGCCGAAGCATGGCTCTCCCACACTTAACAAAAAAGTCAAGTCAAAAGTCAAAAATCATTTATTCCAGTTAGACCCTTACAGGCACTTTTGAACGTCAAACAAAATTTTGAAGATATATATACATATATAACTGTTGTAAGTAATCATATAACTAAATGAAAACATCAAGTTTGTGTTTCATTCTTGAATTAAATCCTTACATGAAATCTGCCTTTGTTGTAGGTTTAAAGAAAAATATCGGTTTAAAAAACTCATTCATCTAAATGACTGAATCTATCCTTGGGCAAAGTATCTAGGTTATGTTTTTTTTTGCTCTTGACTGCTGCCTGTTACGGTGCCTGGAGGGAAAGGGTTACAGAGCGCATGTTCCTGTACAGATTGGAATATTGCTCTTGCAATTTAATAAATGATTAATTTACGACCCTTCGTTCGTTGATTGGCAAATAAAATATTGGCTATCGGAGTAAGAATGCACTGAAGAAACTTAAGTGTGAGTTCTGTACTGGTTGGTAGCATTTTTATTACCTCTGTTTTGATTAAGGGGATATCTTCTTAGCCACAAGATATTTTTGCCCTACACCGATATTTTCTCTTTTGTCGTGGTTGTTTAAAAAAACTTATGTAACAAATATAACTTAGTATTTATTAAGTCATATTCTCTGACCTTTTAAACCTTCCCTAAATATCCAGAAACAATTCAAGACCACAATAAGCCATGTCGGTTCAGCCTTTCTCGAGTTTTAGCGAGACTAACGAACAAAATTTGATTTTTATATACTTATTTATAGATTTATATTGAGTATATTGATGCGGAGTGTTCATTATATAACCAGAAAATAACAACAATTTGTTGATAAGCAGATCACATAATTAATTGTTTTGTGCTTTCCATGTGGGGAGATAATCGTCAAATGACTTTTTTCTGTCCTAAAATCCGTTCATCTCCTGCCCCAGGCGGAGACTGCGGTACCATATCGTTTGCCCCGTAAATTGTTTCGTGCTGGCGACGAACCATCGTTATATTGCAAGCAGCCATCAAGCAGCAGGGCTTTGTTCTGGATCTAGGTGTGACGTGCATGTTCATTTATGCTTTTGCGCATCCACGCAGGAGAAAATTTTTGTCTGAAGCGACGTTCTACTTTTTTATGTGATACGGCGACATACAAACTGAAGTATTACCTGATCATAAGAAATCGGCTCCGCTCATGGACATCTGCAACATCAGAGCTGTTGCCGGCCTTTTGGAGATTTAGGGATTGGTGAGATAGGGATTTTAGGATTGGGGAGCTAAGGAGAGGGGAAGGGTTAGGACTCGAGTAATCTTACTCACGTGGCGAAACACAATGCTGTGGTAGTTTCACGCCGGATTTCAATGCGACCGTTGTATCACTCTGAACGAACCCACCTATTCGTGCCGAAGCATAATAGGTAGGTACGCCTAGACGTATAGGTACTTAAAGTTATTTTTTTATCATTAAAACGTTTACCTCTTTTCTCCAAGTGCCCCTACAATACACGATTAAACAATATTTGTCTTCTTCACTTATATGTGTGACATGTTATGTCACCATTACTTCTGGCCGAAGGCTTCAGCTGATTAGCCATTCATGTATAATATAGAGAAGGAACAGTAGTTAAACTTTCAAAAATCGGCGCAAAAATACGTACAAACTTTGGGTCTTTTCAAACGACGTCAGCAATTATGCACTGTAGAAAGAGAGAGAGAGAGAGCAATAGGGATGGAGCTATAAAAGGTATATAGCTCCATCTCTCTTTTTAGCTCAAGATTGACGCTTTAATTGCAAAGGCAACGCATGGTCTTTTTTTATGAAGGTAAAATCATCAAAAGACTTCTCCCGCCCAGGATGAGGCTTGAGGGAGTCTCAGACTCTTACTGAATAAAAACAACTCCGTAACTTTTCCTGCTCTGCCTGCCCCGTAACCCGACTGAACACCAGCCCGCTAGAGTCCCGAAAATTAAATTCTAAATAATGAATCAACACCGGTGAAGCCGCGAGTAAAAGTAAAACAAGTTAGTAAGTGATCATGTTACACAAATCCTTACAGACATAGTTGAATAGGGTTTCTGTGCGTTCTCTTTATTGTGATGATGTCATGCTTGGTTTTAGCGGGTGTGTGATAATTATTGTATTTTTGCAGTAATATAGTAACTGTACCGCTGTAAGGTGAAGTACCTATATGAATAAATAAATATTAATGATTATGATCATGAGCGTCATACACATCATCATCCTATATGTGCCCTCTGATGAGCAAATGCCTCTTCTCTCACATCACCACGTTTGCTCAAGGCAAGTTACAAACTTATAATTAGAAATTATAACTCCAGGTTTCCTTACTGTGTTTTTCTTCACCGTATGTCATGTCAGTGGTGTCTAAATAATCATAGAAAGTAAAAAGCCTAGATTGGAAAAAGTCATATTGGTACTTGCCAAGTTTTGAACCACCACCTTAACCTGCAGACCATCACGACATTTCTGTTCGTGATCATGATCATGGGCGATGTCAAAGAAATAAGTAGTTGAAAACTTGTGGAATCTAGAAAAAAATGTGTTTTTACCATACCGTTTTTTATGCCATGGGCCTGTAAACGATCAGATGGAATACCTGATGGTAAGCAATCGGCACCGCCCATTGACATATAGGATTTTTTGGTGTTAGCGGAAAATCATCAAATTTAGGGGCTGAGGAAAGATGAACGAAGGGGAATGGTTTGGCGAAACACAAAAGCTGTGATTGTTTCACGCATGTTTTCTGTGAGGTCGTGGTATCACTCCGGTCGAGCTGACCCGTTTGTACCGAAGACTCTTCCACACTTCGTTTATGACGTCGTTACGTTTCGTCTTCCAATAAGTGTAAATATTATACCAAGCGTACGCTTTACAAACAACTTTGAAGGAACCTAATTATAATGAAAATAAGTTTAATCACAATACGAACAGTTTTACAGTACATTGCTCTCTATACATAACAATGTCGCTTTAACATATGATTTAAATACGCAATCATAACGCTTATTTCAATTTTAACTTTGTTTAAGGATTTGTTACCTTATCTCGTGTTGTGTAAAGTTTGATTTTCTAACCGGTTTTGATGTTTTTGTACTCGAGTGTGTTTAAATATTTGCAATGTTACCGATTTCAAGACTTTTGTGTCTGTATCTTTTGAAATAAAACCAAGTATATGGTTATATTCAAACAAGACATTTTTATTATGTGGAAACGAAACGAGCTGACGGATTACCTGATGGTAAGCTTTTAGCCCACGGACACCCGAAAACGAGTTACGAGTGCGTTGTTGACCTTTTGGGTAGTAGGGATTGGGGGAGGGGCAGGATTGGGCCTCCGGTAACAACACTCACACGACGAAACACAACGCTGTGGTTGTTCCACACAAGGTTTCTGTGAGGCAGTGGTATCACTCCTGTGGTACTGACCCATTCGTGCCCGGAGTGATATCACGGTCTCTTGGAAAACTAGTGTGACGTAACGCTTGCATTATGTTTTACCACGTTAGAACACCGGAGCTCGCGTCATTTCCCTAACTATCCGCAATCCCCAATACGCCAATTCAAAATTCTTAATAACTTGCTATCTTGCCAAAAAGCGACAACGGACTTTTGCCTCCTCTGTTTTTACGAGTGTCATTGGCGACGCTGATTGCTTACCATCAAGCAATCAGTCTATGTTCAGCCTTATACCATAAAAAATATTGAAGTATTACTTTCAAACTTAGCCAGTTAATTGAGAATGTGAAATGTAAACGTTTACACAACACAAGCGCAAGCGCAGACTCGGCAACGCGGCGTTCTCTTTCCAAACAATGGAATTAACGCTCAAGTTTTTGTCACAGTGAAACGGAGCGAAAAATTTCTCGAAAAACTGCGTTCAACTATGTAGTGTACGTAATTAGTAGTTACATTGTATTTCACTCGAATTTCCTTGGTTTTAACTTTTGCTGTTACCGTTATGAAGAATGTTTAATGATATCACTGTTGCTTGGGGATTTTAATTTGTAGGTTATAATATTATGTTATTCTATTTTACCTAACTACAGATGTATGCGTATCTACTACACCAGATGGCGCCTGTGTGCACCACTACTCTTACTCGCTCACTCTCTCTATCTATCTCTTTCATATAACTAAAAATTATATAAACTTAAAAAAAACATCTCACTACAAAAAGCAACAACCATAACAATGTGAAACGCATTTTTCTGGGGCTATAAAAAACATATCTTTTACTAACGGAAATTAGAGTGTAATAAATCTATTTTTTTACATTTAATTAAGTGTAGTTATCATCGATGGTGGGGTACCTATGATAACTGCTGGCCACTACTTCCTGATGGCTGAGCAGTGGGCAGTCAAGAGTGACCAAGCGTGGTGGCAAGTCAAGTGTAACTAGGGTTGCCAAAAATAAAATACCTACCTAGGGCTGATTTTTCAATCTATACTTCTATACTAATATTATAAAGGGGTAAAATTTGTAAGTTTGTATGTAGGGAGTAACCTTTGAAACCACTGGTCAGATTTCCAAAATTCTTTCACCGATAGATAGCTACAATATTCCTGAGTGCTATAGGCTATAAAACATCACGCTACGATTAAATGGAGCCGAGCAGCGGGTAAAACCGCACAAGAGTTGCTAGTGATTAGATAAAAGTTATCTGTGGAATAAAAACGATGCTCTCGCGTCAGAAGTTTGTATAAGACAGTGACAGCAACAATTTTATTAGTCAGATAAAATTTAACTAACTATTGAAGAATCATCCCTTAATCTATAAACTCCTTTTTTGGGATTTTAGGTGATTTTAGGCTTAATTAGGTGAGACCGCCCGTCTCACCTAATTGTAAACACTAACATTAGAGGAGTTACAATTGGGTTACCGGTCTTTTATGGATTTCTAGATTAGAGATACGGTAAAGACTGATGATAATTAACACAAACACCTTTCGCGTTCGTGTCGTAAAAATAGTGTGTAGTTTTGATTTTTATTCAACGTAAGTAAATTATTTATTCATAAACATATTGGCAACCCTAATTATTACTGAGGTATACTCGTAACAATTGTTGGCTGATTGTTTTAAAGTTTCTAAGCGATACTTTTTGTGTTAATAGTAAAATACTTTTGCTATCAGATTCTCAAGGTTTGATTATAACTGCTTTAAGCCGTCAAGACAAGTGGCATCGTACTTCGCAAATCAACCGGGGCAATATTATGCTTCAGAATGATTATATTAAGGTAATCGGTTTCGTGTTTCTTTTGTTTTTGAGTGCTGACCACGCTTGACTGTTTGCAAAGTTTAGATTAATAATATTATAGAGGTCAGCTCGGTCTTTGTAAAAAGTGCAGTTGCATTTTGTTTACTGTGCCGTCACTACGTTACAGCAATGATATTATAAGTAAAATGGTGTAGATCTATAAGTTAACTAAACAGAATTAGATTTTCAAAAACGCCTTACATTTAATATATACTTTGTTTTAGATTAAAAGCATCTATTATGTTGGCCTCTCTGACTAGAAACGATCTTCTCCTGCACTGAGTTGGCGGTATAAGCTGGACATCGGCCCTTGTAAGCCCCATCTATCCATCTGTTGTAGTCCGAGGACTCTTTGAAGGGGCGTCCATATTGAGGGTGAACAGTTGCAAACCGTTATTGTTTTCTCTTATTAAATTCCGAATTTATGTAATACTAGCTTTTTGCGACGCCGTTTGCGTGGAATAGTGCCTTCCTGCAGATTTTCGGTATAAAAACTATCCTATGTCCTTTCTCGATTTCCAAACTATTTTATTTATTTAAACTCTTTATACAAAAGAATGTACTGGCGGACTTAATGCCTTAGGCATTGTCTAACAGTGGACATTCAGGTGGTGGAGAGATGAGAGTGGCAGTTGCCAAAAGTATAATGTATAACAAACTATGTCTGTACTTACCAGATTTCACAGAAATCGGTTCAGTAGTTTGCGTCAAGAAAAGACAGACAGACGGAGTTACCTTCGAATTTATAATATTAGTTTGTACCTAAGTTTGTGTAGTTATTCTATGTTTGTCTAACAATCGTACGTACTCTTGAACAGGCCTTCAACATGACATAAGCAAAAATCCTCCTATACTAATAACGGTTATTCCCGGGGTCTGTCATTTTATTGCTCATCGTGGACATTTAAGTTAAGAGAGGAAATTCAGTGTGAGGGAAGAGGGAATGTCAAACTTTTACTGAATAAAAATCTTTCGTTCCTTTTTCTGCTCCAGGCAAAATCCGCGGTAGATATGTCAGCCCTGTTGGGCTCAATCTGTCACCACAGATTGGGCCCAACAGGGCTGATACATCCACCGCGGATTTTCAATACTCAATACTTTTCAATACTCAAAGAGTCAAACTCTTTGAGACGCTCAATGTGGACCTCTTGCCTTTGCGTTCAATAGGAAATATGATAGCACATTATTGAATGATATATTTTTGCGCCATCTAGTGAGTAAAACTTGATAGCCACTTTTTACTTGTAATCGGCACATTTTTTTAAAACCTAATAACAATAGGTCTATTTTTCACTATCACACCCTACTACAGCAATCCTAGTTAGCTCCTATAATTTTGAATAATTTCTTTTATTTGTCTTAGCGATAGAGAAATCGTGAGGAATGTATTAGTTGTACTGAGCCCATAAGGCTTAAAATAGATTGAACAGCCTTCGAACCAATGTTTCAGATTCATGGCTTGTTAGGTTAATTTGCTCCCTTTATGACTAAACAAACAAATTAGCTGGTACAGTATAATTATCTTTATTGCAAAAACGAACATTAGCTACCTACTACAATACTTTTTGTTTTTGTAAATTATTGATCTCTAGCTTCTGCCAGCGACTTTGCCCGCGTTACTGGATGAAAAGTCTCATAGTGATCTGTAAATGCCAATTTTCATCAAAATTCATCATGTAGTTTTTACGTGAAAGAGTAACAATATTTACAAACCCATTCATACCAAGAAACTTACCGTTCGTAATATTAGAAAAAATGCTATTAGTTAGTGGTTTTGGTAAAAACTATGTCACTCACCTACTGATAATTATTAAGAAGTTAAAAAAATATCCTAAAAACATCCAAAAAGAAATTCCGATACCGGGAATCGAACCCGAGCCTCCTGGGTGAGAGCCAGGTATCCTAGCCACTAGACCATATCGGATGTTACAGATTAAATCGAAATTGCTACTTTATTAAATTGTGTAGCAGAAACATAAATTATTTTTTCATATAATATTATGTTTACTCAGCTGACATGGGATCTGGATTGAATAAACTACAAAACGAGTTGACCGATTTGAATAAATCTTTTACTGTTGAATAGCTACACTTTGCCCGGAGAACATAGGCTATAATAAAAACTACGCGGGACACAGCTAGTGATTTATAAATATCAAGGTAAGTATGTTTTGGTTAATTTTAACTGTACAGTAATGTTTTCGAGTAACTGCCGACTACTGACCTAAATGAGTTGTCACTAATAACAAATTTAGATTCTTATAACGTGAGCTGTGTGCAAGGATAGGGAGACCATCTTTATTCATTTACGGACGAAATTTCTAGTCTGTTAAAAGGAGCTTTGTGTGTTCTGTAAAATGATGTCGGAAACTAAGGTTAAATAAGTGAATATAAGTATGAAACTTTCAAATAAAAATATGTACATGTATACTAATATAATTAAGTAAAATTTGTAAGTTTGTATGTAGGGGATAATCTTTGGAACCGCTGGTTGGATTGCCAAAATTCTTTCACTGATTGTTAGCTACAATGTTTCTGAGTGCTATAGGCTATAAAACATCACGCTACGTACATCAAATACATCAAATGGAGCTAAGCAGCGCGCGAAAGAAGCTAGTTAAGATATTTAAAGCTGTAGGATTTTGTATGTCTGAACGTGATAATCTCCTACTTAACTATTGGTACAATTTGAACAATTCAAGGATTGAGCCTCCAGTTACCTCGATCATGCGTCGAAATACAACGCTGTGGTTGATTCTCGCCGGTTTTCTGTGAAGCCATGGTACTTATTAGTCTAGTCAGGCCTACCCTATAGGTACATATTAGAAGCTCGGCTCTCCCAAACTTAATTTTTTATTAATTTCTCCAGCCAAACCTTATGGTCGCCCTATGGAAGGGTTATTATTCACTGTAAAACTAGTGCGTAGGATGTTTCCAACCTAATGCCCCATAATACATGCACTATTCTGGTTTCACTGCATTATGTCACTCATAGCAGTCACTTATAATTATAGAAAATAATTAGGCATATACTTTATTCATTAATGTTTGTACCTAATTCTGACCGGGGTTGCGGAAACGGAGCGGAGTTCTAACTGAGTAGTTTTGTGCCCAGTTCCTTAAGACGCGTAGCATTCCGCGCGCGCCTCAATGAGTCAATAGACCACCACAGACGGGCCCTATAGGGCTGATGTTCAGCCAGGGTTGTGGGGCAAGCGCAATGAGGCACCACGTCCTCGGCCCAGAGCAGGAGATGGAACGGGGGTTTTTAGTCAGTAAGAGTCTGACACTCCCTCCCGCCCGACCCTGGGCAGGAGAATTCATTTGATGATTTTCCCCTCACAAAAAAAGGGAATAAAAATATCTCAATATTATTTTATTTAGCATCATTTTTGTTAACAAGAATGAAAGTGCTGTTGCCATAAAAATATAGGTATTTACATGTATTTGACGCCGTATTGATTCAATCAATGCTTACTACTTTCCTTATAATACCAGAAACGTCATGATACTATGGTCGTATCAAAACAGGTCCTCATCATGCAAATGATCAGCTCATCACGCAGCGACCTTATTGTCTCTAATTCACTAAATTGGTTCGCCCACCTACTGCTGACGTACATCTTAGATTGTTGACCCAAGCGGACAGAGTGCACTCTAGATAAATAGGTATTCGTGATGTTCATAAATATACCTTTTTTATTGACCGATTAGAGAAATAGTTTTTTATGTATGTTAAAATATCGCTTTCGCGGACTCGAAGCGGGAGATGGAACAACAATTTGTAGATCACACAAAGAGTCGTGCGGGAATCGTAATCGCGTCACGTTACATGGCAAGCAGTTTCCCAGCCACCGGACCAACCGTGCATTCGTGTGTTTTAAATCGCCAATCCGCGTTGACCAAGCTTTACCTTCTCCGTGTAAGAAGACGCCTTTGCTCAGCAGTGGGAAATAATATGCTAATAATGTGTGCTGCTATGCATGCTGTTTATTCAAAGCTCTTGGCGCTAATAAATTGAAACTATATATAGGTAATTTTTATAGTTCACACATTGTGAGTTACTTATACAACATATAAAATCACCTAAATATAGAACGTATGTATAATATAATGCTGTACGTATAATACATACTTTTATAAAACAATAACCTACTAGGCATATTTTTTAATTTCAAAATTAATGTTTTTAACTACGTTTGGCCTATTTTGTAGGTATTGTTATGTAGGTAGGTACTGTACTAAAGTAAACATTCTGTTGAAACCGCAATAAAAATTGTCAGCAATTATATACCTACGTCTGATATTAATAAGGGGCGCATTCATTTGTTTTATTTTAAATCTTTATTCTATGTTCTTCTTCACTACATAGTATAAAACAAATTCGTCCTTAATATGTCCCTAGCTTTTGCCCCGCGACTCCGTTCGCCTGGAATAGTGACTTCCTGCAGATGTTTGGTTTAAAAACTTTCCTATGTCCTTTTTCAAGTTTCTAAATTTATTTTCTAAGTCAAACATCTTCTTTTCTAAAAATTCGTCTCATATAAGAATCTTCTCCAGACAATAATAAATACAACAAAAAAAAAGGAATCACTAAAGTGGTCCAGGCGTTGTTGAGTTATGCGCTTATCAACATGTTTTTTGTGTCACGATCATTTTTTCTATATGAGCGAGTGACCCGCCCTGGCTTCGCTCGGGTGCAATGCTGATACTAAAATATTGTCAAATAAATATTTAATTGAAGTTCCTTCAGATCGTAGAGTGATGTTTAACGAACACAAAAAGAATTGTTCAATTCAAACCAGTAGTTCCGTAGATAAGCGCGATTAAACAAACAAACAAACTCTTCAGCTTTTTAATATTAGTGTAGATTATATCCAAAATACGTCAATGTGTATGCACCTTTAGTCATAAAATATGCCTAATCAAGTCTTACGCATATCATGTAGCGTCGCTGACTGACCCACTTGTCCGTCAGCAGTTTTTGTAGGCACTGACTTACTGATTATTTGCTGACTAGGTGTCAGCATGTTGATTATAATGATTTTGTAATGCGTGTTATGTTTCTAGGAGAGGATTTTTCCAAGAGTACCATAACGCTGGACTTCCATAGGGTAAGACAGAGATAATCTCATTCTCAATGATATTGGACAGAATACTTTTTTGAAGCATGTACGCACATCAATATTTTCATGTTTATTTTTTACGAATTTATCAATAATTAATCTAAAATTAACCAAAAGTTTTAATTTTATAATATTATCATCGAAAAATTAATAAACCAGTTGTAAAAATATGTAACAAAAAACAAAAAGAGATTGCATCGGCCGGGAATCGAACCCGGGCCGCCCGCGTGGCAGGCGAGCATTCTACCACTGAACCACCGATGCTTATGCGTATGTTGCAAAATACCTATTCTAATTCAACGCAGTTAGTGCTGAAACTGACTAGATAGCACTTTTTATAAAATCATATCTTTTTTTATAATTTTATACAAAGTTAATCATGTTATTGCCAGTACCAAGATAGCTCGAGTTTCTTTTTTTTTAAGTTTCTTTCTTTTACAGCTCTATGTATACATAAGTATTTATACATTGTTTACTTGAATATTTACGTAAGTAATTACTATTTTTTGTTTTTTTTTTTACATTTATTATACTTATTATTTAAATCCCTTATCATCTGAATGTTAACGCCATTATATTTTAAAGTCCGTTTACGAGTATGTATAATACACATCAGACCTGGAACAACAATTTAAAGATCACACAAAAAGAGTTGTTCCGCGCGGGTTCGAAGCCGCGATACGTTACACAGCATCCAGTTGCTAAGCCACCGTGCCAACTGTGCAGTCAATTTGTACTTTGGACTCGATATTTTTAAATCGCGGACCTAAATGTGGTAGGTACTTATTATTGGTTTTATTAAGTAGATTTGTGTAAACACACGTGTGTTATGTCATAATATCACTCAATGAATTAAATTGCTTTAACAAATATGCTTATCCTCTTATTAGAATATCTAAAAATAACGATACATAATCTTGATAAATTTATGTTCAAGATTAAATTAATTTTAATTGATTACGTTACGTCACCGTTTTCAGAAACAAAATAATCCTTTAATTAAAAAAAACCAATTACCTATTGGTTTTTGAGCAGTTGTTATCACCTTTATTCTTTCTTAATCATATAGTTTGACTGTTGATCCGCAGAACCCGGGTAGGGCAAAGAATTATTCAGGATTTTTTTACGTGATGTAGTGACATACCAGCTGACATACTGGCTGAAGGTAAGCAATCGGCCCTGACCACGAAAAGCCTTTTGACAATAAGGGGTTATATGTATTGAGGGAAAGGGGGAGAATTGGGCCTCTGGCATACTCACTTACGCGGCGAAACACAACACTGTGAAAGTTTTATGTCGGTCTTCTCGTGGTACCAATCCAGTCCAGATGTGTCATGATGTACAGTCAGGGGTCAAAAATGCAATTACAGTCTACCAATTTTAAAATGACTAAAATTTCTTTGGAGTAATAGTTCAATGGTTCACAGCCAGTTTATTCAATAATTTAGATTCTATGCTATAAATTAAAGCAGTCCTCAACCATTGACTCTATTCTACAAAGATATTTTGGTCATTTTAAAATTGGTAGAGTGTTATTGCATTTTTGACCCCTGACTATACATGACTTTCACACAAACTTATAATAGAAACTATTATAACATGTAACACATAGGACCGATGCTACCGCTGCATTAAATTAACAGAGGGAAGTGGAAACTATTCGTTTTCTGCTCCTCCGATAAATATCTACAGATTTATTTCGTTGCGGGATCTAAGACAACACAACAGTATACAGTTTTTTCGAAATTTCTAACAAATATTTTTACTGCTTTTTGTATCTAGTTGGTATATAGGTCTCAAACAAGAATCTCACTTACCTTAGTCCGGTATAATCTGTAAACTACAATCAACATCAAACTGAACGTTCTTTTTTTTCATTTTTCAAACAGTCGTGATCTTTCTCAATTGGCCGTAACGAGTTCTCGTGACCGGTAGAGCATCGAACCTAGAACCACTAGCTTGCTTGTCTTGTCAGTACTAACTACTAAATTGTTGTTTGTTTTACAATTTATTTGCGAATAAATAACAGCCATGTTCGTTCCAAAGTGTTCTTTCTTTTTCTCATTATAATCACTACATAGTATAAGACAAGGTCGCTTTCTCTGTCCCTATATCCCTATGTCTGCTCTCGAACTATGCTATGGATTTTGATTCGAATTTATTTAATAAATACAGTGATTGAGGAGGTAAGTTTCTAACTCAAAACCGTTTTCAGTTGGTACGTAAAATCCTATTCAGGAAAACTCCAAAAACTTCGAGAGATGATCACCGGCTACTATAAGCAAGCGCGGGTCTTTGGACGGCGAGTAAGGGTAGCTCGCCGCTCGACCAGAACCAGACTCGAGTGTATGTTGTGTAACTGCGTTTCGATCCACGCGCGCCTTAAAGAGCCAATAGATCACAACTGATGAGGCCCTATAGGGCTTTTGTTAAGCCGGGGTTGCGGGATAAGTGCAATAAAACACCGTGGCCTCGGCCCAGAGCAGGAGAAGGAACGGGGGGTTTTTAGTGAGTAAAAGTATTACACTCCCTCTAGCCAACGCGTCACCTGGGCGGGTGAAGTCATTTGATGATTTTCCCCTCACAAAGAAGGTATACTAAATATTAGGTTATTGAGACAGTCCTAATTTCATTCGCGAACACACCACTTCTATTTAACTAAGTTTATTTCCATCCTGAAATAAATCCAAACTAATATTAAAAATGCGAAAGTATTTCTATCTGTATTTTCTTCACGCCTAAACTACTGAACCGATGTCTGTGAAATTTGGTACAGTCATAGTTTGAAACTCGAAAAACGACATAGGATAGTTTTTATACTAAAAATCTGCAGGAAGTCACTACTCCACGCGAACGGAGGTGCGGGCAAAATCTTATAATTCATTGCGAAAATATTTTCTTGTCCGCATACCATTAAATTAGGAAGGTAGGTAGGAAGCCAGCTATGTGACCGAGTCGAGGCGGGCTGCATTAAACTTACAGTCGAAACGTCTTTGGAATACACATCGCTGTAGGGCTGAACGTATTCACCTTTAACCCTTTGTATAAAAAAAAATCTATGATGAGTTTAATTATTAAGATTTTCTTAGGGCTTTTTGTGAGATAGGTCGACAAACGAGATGACGGATTACAACACTCGTTAGGACCGAAGGAGTTATTAGGGATTTAAGGAAATGACCTATGCTACGTACGTACCTACGTTTGTTGTGTATCTATGTTATAAAAGTAGCATTTGCCCACGACTCTGTTCGTGTGGATAAGTGACTTCCCGTAGATTTTTGGTATAAAAACTATCCTATGTCCTTTCTCGAGTTCCAGATTATGTATGCACACACACATACATCGGTTCAGTAGTTTAGGCGTGAAGAAAAGACAGGCAGATAGACAGACAGAGTTACTTTCGCATTTATAATATTATAAGTTTGGATTATATGTTTGTAAACGCAACCATGATAGAGAAAAAATCCGCAGCGGCAGTTTTATATATTTAGAATAAGATTTTATCTCAATAAGCCATCATCCTTAAATCCAAATACCACTTAGGTGCCAAATAACTCTGTAAATACTACCTATTTATGCGAGAAAATATCAAGCTAAGAAGCGCTTACCTTAATGTATTTTTAACCCAGAAAATCTTCAAAGCCTACCGACGGATGGCAGCCCTGTCTTATTTAATCCCTCTTTACTCGGAGGGTTTCCACTTGGCGACCCAGTTTCCCTTGGAAAATATTGCTGTTATTTCACCTCACATTTTATATTTTCGCTTCCTTAATAAAAATAGGTACGCTGCGGTTGCGGTCTTCGATTTGTGAGTATTCTACGCATTCCCAAGTAACTGAGGTTTCAGAGGATTTTCAGATGTGAATATTTTAAGGTGGTCTAACTTATCCAAGTCTTATTAAGAGTACGAAGAACGACTAGTATGATTTGTAACGTATGCGAGGGTACATTCTGTACATGATTAAGAGCTCCTGTTGTGCCTTGAAACTAGTCGAGTAGACCGGTCCATAACAATTTTAATTAAAGATATGTTTTTATGTGAGGGAGGGCCAGGATTGGGCACAAATAGGTCGGCTCAACCGGAGTGATGGCCACGGTCTCAGAAAAAACTTGAAACAACCATAGCGCTGTAATTCGCTGTGTGAGTGAGGGTACCAGAGGCTCAATTTCTCCCCCCATCCTTAATTATCCGAAACCGTTATCCCCAAACGGCCAGCAACGTCCTTGTAACTCTTCTGTTGTTGCGGGTGTCCATGGGCGGCGCTGATTGCTTACTATCACAAAAAGAAAGAAAAAAACGGCATGTTCATTGTTGACAATGATTTTCAATGAGCACACATTAATCATTGTGTTGTTTATATCACCTACTTACAGATTATATATTTTTTTTATTGTTGCAGGTAAAACAATGGAAGGTGTCGGCTTCTTGCATGGAAGCAAAAACTTAGGAACAAAGGTGTAACAGGTTTGTTGTTGTGAAACAGCTAATATTAGTTAGTATAAAAGGCTTTTAAATTAAATATTGCTATTGTTTTGGTGGCCCGAAGGTTAAGGCACCCGATTCTCATGCATGAGGGTTGGGTTCAAAACTTGGCAAATACCAATGTGACTTTTCCGAGTTGTATGTACCTTCTACGATTGTTTAGATACCATTGACATACGGTGAAGGAAAATTAAGAAAACCTGAACCTACAATTTTTAAGTTTGAAATCGCCAATCCGCCTTGAGCAATCGTGGTGATAAAAACCTTTTCTGTGTGAAAAGAGACCTTTGCTCAACAGTGGGCACTTTTAAGCTGCTGTGCGAACGCCGGCTTTCGCTTAGGGTTTGATGAATTAAGCTAAGTTAGCTGCGTCATGTACATATGCAGGTGTATATAGATATATCTGTACATTGATGGGAACTAATATTTATTGCTATTTTTTCTTGATTACGAACTAGTCTCTAATACCATATTATTAGTTGGTTCAAGATTCCCATATTGTTTGTGACCTCATAAAGATGTCTAGATTTATATAAAGTAAGTAACTATGTGACATAATATTGCCTTACTATGAAAGTTGTGAGAATCTCTCATATTGTCATTTAGTAGTACGTATAACAAAACAAAGCAAAAAAAAATCATTGGTTACTACGCTGTGGGAACGATGTATGTGATAGGTCGGCAAACGAGCAGATGGATTACCTGATGGTAAGCAATCAGAGCCACCCTTGGACACCTAACAACGAAGAGTTACGAATGCGTTGCAGACCGTATATGTACATCATTACAGTTAAGTTTGGTTTAAAAAAAAACTAATTTTAGAAGTTATTTTGATAGGTACTTTTGGACTATGTTGCTTAAGGGGAGAAGGAACGTCTGGCAGAATAATATGTGGGAGTAATTATTTAAGATTAAAGTATTTTTTAAGAATGGGGCGGGTCGACCGGAGGACCGGAGTGACACTACGGCCTTACAGAAAACCGGCGTGAAACAACCACAGCGTTGTTTTTCGCCGTGTGTGAGGTTACCGGAGGCCCAATCTCTCCCCTTTCCCTTCTCCCAATCCTTAAATATCCTAAACCTTTATCACTCAATACAACAACTCCTTTGATGGTGCAGGTGTCCATGGGCGGCGCTGATTGCTTACCATCAGGTAATCCGTCTGCTCGTTTGCCGACCTATGCCATAAAAAAATATAGTAACCTAGCAAAAAATTCAATAGCACTTACAACATTTTCCTTTAAAAATTCTCCGCATTTTCCAACTAAAGTAGTTGGCGGTGGTTGTCGCCGGGAAAATTGTGTTATTGTGCTGGCACGTGCTTAGAATTGAACGCCATGATTGATTATTTGTTGCGCGGCAAACGTAATGTAATATACAGCCTCGTGCGGCCATTTTGCATTTTTATTCGAACTTTCTAGATAAATAAATAGTATTGTAATGGCTCAATAACTTTGGCGTGATTTTGAAAAAAAAGTAAAATTGTTCTCTATTACTTAAGGGACGTTATGAATTACATATATAACCTATTATTAAACTCCATTCATAAATTTGTTATTGGCTCCGCCTATTCCAATCAATATTATAATTTTCAATTTTAACGCTTTTCATACGCCGGGGTTGCGGGGTAAGCGCAATGAGGCCCCGCGACCTCGGCCCAGAGCAGGAGAAGGAACAGGGAAGTTTTTAGTCAGTAAGAGTCTGACACTCCCTCCCGCACGACCCTGGGCAAGAGAAGTCATTTGATGATTTTCCCCTCACAAAAAAAAAGGTTTTCATACGGGTTTGACCTTCTTGACTTTATTTTGTGATCTTCTGTTATGTATTAGTCTTCTATCCCATACCTTAAAAACAATTCTTGCATATTTATAAATATCTATGTTTATAAGTACCTACTTACATAAAAAATCCACAGCAACGATATCTACTTATATTTTATGTAGTGTTTCGGGATTAAAAGCGAACTGTACCCTATTACTTATATTCAGAAAAAAAAATATCGAGCTGAGCCAACATATTATTCATAATTTCTTTATTCATTCAATAAAGCTGCTGAGTTTTTAATTAATCCTCTACCTACGCGAAGTCGCTCTAGAAAAATGATCTAGTTGCAATTGTAGCATAACTAACGCGCTTCCAATAATGCTTACACATCTTATGACAGATGTAGGCACATACTGATAAACATTACTAGCTTTCTTGAAAGTTAAATAAGGAGAACTATTCACAGACAGTCTTAGTAGCATCGCGTTCTTTTTTTAAATATTTTTCTTCGCACGTACGTCTTTTGTTTTCGAATACGGTAGTTTCTAACTTGTCAAATTCAATACTTTTATCCTTTGTATGAAATACTGAGTTATGACGTCATAGTATTTTTACGTCAAATAGCTAACTTATTTCTTAATGTATCGATTATTGTATCGATCTTATGTGTATCAATCGATGAATGAAAGTATATTTTTTTTTGACCTAGGAAACTACCCAATTGTTGTTAACCAGCCTGTAGGGTTCCTGCAGATTTTTCGTATAAAAACTACCCTTTCTCTAGTTCCAAACTATGTCTGTACCAAATTTTACAGAAATCGGTTCAGAAGTTAGCATCATCCTACTTACCTATTTTATTTTGAGGGAGCAAAACCATACAACCAACGTCTGTTCTTCCGTTCTGCATGAGGTGAGAATGCAACTTTTTGCTGACTCACCAGGTCCCCTGGTAACAACTCTGGTACTTGGTTCGTATTTTACGTCACTGCATCAATATCGAATCGAATGACCAGAGTGCCCAAGAGTGACTTTTCTTTACATCAACGTAATACAAATGTTACATCGTTCAGCCCTGTGATTGGTTGGTTTAACTTAAAACTGGCCAATCACAGCGCCGAACGTCATAAACATGGCGATTAAAGAAAAGTAAACTCGCACTAGACACACGGTCCGGAATGGAACACAGATCATTTTTTGTTCTTAGTTTGAGATTGCCAGTCACAATAAAGCAATATAGGATTCTTCTCACGGTGTGTTTTTATTAAACAATTTCATTTGGCACTGGATTGCTGTGCCAAATATCTTGTGGAGGATAAAAAACATTGATTGATTTCTACTTCATGGGAACCGATTTAACTTAGAGTATGTTTGACACTAACTGCCACTTGGAAATTGTTCAAAACGAATTATTCGCTAACGTTGATCTTCATTTGCTTTCGCAGTTTTTTTTTTTGAGGATAGAAATTCATGTAATTACTTCTCTCGCCTAGGGTATGGTGTCAGGAAGTGTCAGACTCTTAGTGACTAAAACCCTCCCGTTCCTTCTACTGCTGTAGTCCGAGGCCACGGTACCTCATTTCGCATGACCCTCTACCCCAGCTAACATCAATGGCTCAATGGTGGTGGTCAATTGGCTCTTTAAGGCGTACGCGGATGAACGTCGAGACTAGAGTGTCGTAATGCTTACACACATACACGCCTACTTGGAATAGAGCTATCTTAAAAATTTTAATAAAGAACTAAACATTTTGTGCTCTTGCAAAAGGCGTTAAGTTGAATCATGATGTAATATGTTCTTTTGGGGTCTCCTTGTCACGAAGAGTTTTCTTCTATTGTATTGTTAATTATATTAGGATATTAATAACTCTGAACTTAGTTGACATACTATAAACTATCTGTAACTGAAACTAAGTCGCTTTCTCTTAAGTATGCTTGATTTTACTGATTACTTTGAACAAAACAAAACAACAAACAGAACAGAATAAAAGTACGTAGACATACAAAACAACACTTTCTTTAGTAGATAGTTATCATAAGTACTGGTTTCTATACAAACCACGTTTGAAAATCAAAACGAAATTACTCATGTACCCCATAATCTGAAAACATAACGGGGCGACTATAAAATTGCCTATTTTCATGTAACTTTGAACTTGGAACGCACGCGTTCCCGCCGGCGCTTCGGGGTTGCAATTACGAAAATGTCAGGTGTTAGCTAGCAGTGTTGCCACTTGCCAACAAGAGTTTCATGGAATCTCACGGCCGTTTTTAAGTAAAAGTTTTGCTCACAATTTTTAATTTAGAGCGGCAGAAATTTTTTAAAAAGAATTTTGTTTTGAATATTTTAACAACCCGCGGATTTGCTGCAGAGAAATATTATATTTTAAGCAAATATTTTAAAGTTCTTATGTAATACTATGGTTTTAACTAAACATGGCTATAACTTATAGTTATGGATTAAAGGCTTTAGACATTTAAATCGTTACAAGCATTTTTTGAAGAATATACAGAAAGTTTATGTACTTCAATAACTATAATTGCTCGTACACTATCAGCATAACCGCATTTCGCAATCTGCACGCCATTGCTGTATTCTGGCTGAAGTATTTAAATAGTAGTATCACACTCTTAGTACACTGAGCTGTACATCAAGAAGACAGTCACTAACACGTGTGTAAGCTGTGACATAAAAAACTGAAAATAAACCAAGTAAACACGTCTCTAATAAAAGTGAAACAGATTCAAAAACTACAGCCAAAGCAGAAAGATGGCGTCATCAAGCGCTAAGACTGAACGCTCAAATGTTTGAAACGCTGTAAACAAATGCACGGACAGGCGATAAAATACCTTCGTAGCTCATCGATTCGTACCAAATTTTCGGATTTCTTCGATAGGTTGTCGACTTTATTTCAAATAGGTAAAGTTGATAATTTCTTTTAAGAGAGAGAAATTGGTGTAGGTTGACCTGCTGGCTGTCCCTACAGCTTTCCTTTATAGTATGTTGTTCTCATGGTTATGTATACGAAGTAAATGAGCAGAACTAAGCAGTGAAGCATCTACTATCATAAACGTAAGGATTGGACACAAACGATGTTTCTAGAAACGTCTAGTTCGATATTTGAGGTTTTGGTTGGTATTTTTGTGCTTTTTATGTACCTACCTATCACATAAGCGGAAAACGAACCGGCGGATAGCCTGATGGTAAGCAAATCAGCGCCGCCAATGGAGTGACGATTGCGTTTCCGACCTTTTGGAGATTAGGGATTTGGAGATTTAGGGATTAGGGGAGCGGAAGGATTGGGCCTCTGGTAACTTTACTCACACGGTGAAACAAAACGCTTTGGTTGTTTTTCGCCAGTTTTCTGTGAGGCAGTATCACTCTGTTCGTGCCAAATTGTGGGATAGGCAAGCAAATGGGTAGGCGTATCGTATCGTACATGATGGTAGACAATCAGCGTCGCCCATTAGAAGAGTTACAAGAATAAGTTACGAGTTTAAGGATTTGGGGCATGGTGAATTGGTGATGGGACGGGAAGAGGGTCTTCGCTAACCTCTCTCATACGGCGAAACACAACGTAAGCGTTGTTTTACGATTTTCTGAGAGGCCTTTCTCTGGTATTACTCTGGCTGGCCCACCGAAGAAGTCGTCTTTTTGAGAAGAACTGTGACTATTTCTCCAAAAGAAGTCTGAAGGAAAAGTCACAAAAAGAAGAATGATGAGCATTTTAAGCATACCGATGAAACATTTGCTATTGTAAATTTTAATCTTAGTCACCAACAGTTTTGGCCTTCAGATCAGTCTTGCGTCGTTATCGCTTTAAGGGTGAAAACCGCTTGTCATTCTATTGATTAAAATAGACAAATTCCAACAAATAACTCAAGTTCAAGGACACGGCGTGTCGTGTGCAAGGTCATGTCAGTCACGCAATTATGTTTTTTGTTACCTAGGTACTTTGGTCTTTCTTTATTTGCAGTTTTTTTTTATCTAATCGTTTAATATTTTCTCACGGTTATAAGATTAAGAAGCTTTGAAACTTAAATTGTAAATTTCATGTCGCCATGTCGATTGCTAGTAGTTAGTCCGAAAATTCTATGATGTTCTTTGACTAACTAACTTTAGTTGATAGGTTTAATAAGAAACAAGTCCTTACACAATCTTGTAAAAGTATATAAGTATTTTATTAAAAGTGCAATATTCGTCGTGTGGCTATTAGGTATCATGCTAAGGATGATGATATGATATACCTATCCCAAATGGTAATCGTAACTTTTAAGAGAGTAAAGTCGTTAACAGTCAAGAAAAACCACGAAAATGATCTATACGAAAAAAAAATCTGTACAAAAGTATGCGAGAGTCATACTTCGGCATGACCAGGTTAGCTCGACCGGAGTGACACCACGGCCTTACAGAGGAACCAACGTGAAACAACCACATAACGTTGTGTTTCACCATGTGACTGAGGTTACCGGAGGCCCATTCCCAAAATATCCTAATCCCTAATCCCTAAAAGGTCGGTAACTCCTAACGTAACGTAACTCCTAAGTACTTTATTGCATCCAATCCACCACCAGGTTTTTCACATGCTATCACTTAAAAAAAACACGAGCAATTTCAAACGTAAATAAGTTAAATTGGCAAAACGATATTCATTAGATGAAGATAGTAGTTATCTGTGGTTAACACCAACGCTGCCATAAACGATTGGTGGCACCGCGTTTTAGTGTCGTATTAACGTGAATTTAGAACCCCACTTAGACCTCAATTGGCGACTTCCCAAACTTAGGTCACAGAGAAAACAATAACAATCACATCAACAGCCCGTTACTGCTAGTCGGTAGACATCCCCTATAATTATGTATGTATAGGTAAGAGGGCTTTGCCATGATCTCAAGATGGGCAGCCGTGTTGAAGATTGCAGTTTGGACGATACAGGTTTTTTGAGGCCTTCCCCATCATTTAAATCTATCTATAAATATATCAAAATTAATGCCACTCTTCGTTTTAATGTTATAACTCAACAATTATCTTTACCGTTTTGGCTAATTTTGGTCGTCAATTATTCGTGGAAGTCCAGAAAAGGTTTGTACGTAGAGAAAATTTAAAATAAAACTTGACAAAGTGTAAAAGCGACATCCACGCTGGCGGAGCCGCGGGCGACAGTTATGGTATATGGTTTTAGCACCTAATATGTTAAACAACAGTAACTGCCCTAGTGGAATAATAATAGGTCTTTTTAATACCTATGAAATTGCCGTTTTGCATGAATTTTTTGATTTGAAATGCGATGAAAATGTAACACTAATCAATAAACAAATGACTACTTTTGGAAAAAGAATCCCATGTTTTTAAAACAAAATTAATTAGCCTTAGCCTAACAAAAACTATTTTGATTTGAAATGGCCAGTACTGTAGAACGGCAATTTCATAGGTAAAGACCTATTAGACATACCTATTATTAACCAGGATGCTGGTTGACTATCTGTCCACCTTCATGAAAGGGGAGTTTTGACTGAGAAAGCTAGACTGGGAGACACACGACGCCATATGTCTCTTCATGTAACCTAGTTAGAAGATATTACAATATTAGAAGAGAATAAAAGGAATAATTTAAATTCCACGTCTCCCAGTATTCTTTAAGGCATGGTACTCCATAATTTATTTACTCCATACCTACTAATCTTGATCAAATGTACCTCTGGATCCACGTAACCGCAAAGAGGGGAGCTTATTACGTTCAAACTGATCCCTCGATCGGAAGTAGGTCACCTGTAGTGTTGCCATTTAATTTTTTCGAATATAGAACACGCTCATTGGATTGGAAAATTGAGAGTTCGAACTTTTAGTCGATTTTTTTTGCAAGTAAATTTTAAGTAGGTCAAATTTTCTCAGTGTTGCGTTCGATTCTGTTTTTGAACAGTGTACGTTAAAGGCTTTTTGGAATAATTAACGTAATCAATTTTTTTATGTATATTAGCTCTTATTGGATATGCCAAAAATATTTAAAGTTGTAGTTCTTATATCGATAAAAAAAGTAGGTTACAAATCCCTGCCCCAATAAGGGACCGATGACCAAAAATATCGAAAGTAAATTACACGGGTTCGAACAAAATCATACGTCTAAACGGATTTCCTTTCCGAAATGGGAAATGGGGTAAAAAATTGGGCTAGTCGGCAACCCTAGTCATCATCTGACGTGCCCCCGGGAACATTGATAGATACAGTTCACGAATACCTACTTCGAAAGTGGGACACAAGGCCTTATCTTGAATTTCTCCGTCCGTCGGGACCTTTCGCTATCTCTGATTTATTTAGTTTTGTAAAAAAAAAGGATTGACTGAACGTGACGATTTGGTGTCTTTTAGCCTTTCGAATTTATGATAAGGCCTATCTGTGTTTTAAAATACTTAGGTTATTCTTCTATGGTCTGTGTTGCGAGCTAAATAAAACTGATTAATTTGCGAATATCAACCGTTCGATTAGTTCCATTTCTAACCACAGCACTTAGAATAAATTACTAAATTCAATCTACATAATTATTACGTGGTCACATTTACAAGCAATGCGCAATACAAAATAATATAACTATTCACAATTGCCATAATTTCCTTCCTACATCTAACAAACTAAAGGCAATGACACTATCCCATTCAGCCTAACAACTAGCAAGTTTAACCAGCTACCACGCAAAGCGGTTGACATCTAAAATTTATTAATACAAAGCCGGGATATACACCAGCTGCATATTGCAATGCAACGGGAGCCATGAGCCAGCCAGTCGCCGTGCATCGCTTGCGCGGGCCGCACGTGTTAGCGCCGCTGCGTCATCGAGAAAAAAACAGTGACATTAAAAATCGAATACTAAAACCTATTTATCGATTCTACTATCGAATCGTATTATTAGTGTATCATCTTGTCTATTCTTAGTGCTAGTGCTGTACTCGTTGTTAGTAAACATAGAAAATTTAAATTAGGAACGCTTATTTTTAACGTTGATTATGTAGTTTCTACTTTCGTTTGAGTGAAAATAAACTAAAAATTGTTGTTGGTACAAAATGTGTGTGTAAGATTCGCGTAGTGTTGTGACCTGAAGTGTGAAGGGTGAAGTGTATACTAGTGATGTGAATGAAGTTAGATTCTGACACCAATATGTTTGGAGTATTCATTAGAAGGTGGAAACCTAAAAGGTGGGTGTTTTACTGTTTCTAATTGGCATTTGAGTTTGTTTATATTCGGATTTGATTTGGTAATTGGGTAATGTTGACCACAAAAATTACCTAGGAGAACTACTACTACGTAGAATGTTGCGCATTTTTTGTTTACCAACCTTTGTATGTAAGTACCTACGTAGTACATGAGCAACTATGTACATAAGTATAGGTAGGTACTTAGTATGGTTTTATTATGACCGCAAGATAGGCAAGTAACTACACACCAAATTACATAAGGAAAATAACAAGCAATTTATTAATCGGAACTCCATTGATATATTCGCAAACCGTAATACATTTGAATAACAAATTTTAATAGTAATTTTATAAAACCAAAAGTGATTTTAATTTGTTTTATTTAAATTCAGATTTGGTATTTAACTTGTCCATTTACCCTTGAATGTAAATAGCTAAACATAATATAGCCATAATTTATCTACAAACGAAACCAAACAAAACAATTGACAGATATGTCTTTTTTGACAGATGTCAAAAGAATAGGAAAAAAAAGAAAACAATTCGTTAACGGCCAGCTATTCTTATTTCGTATTTAGAACAAGAGTCACATGAGTTAACACAGCATAGAGGTTGTGTTCTGTATTGTTTTGTTTTTAGAAACAAGTGTTAACGACTGGATATTTTAACGCCTAGTAAGTCTAGCTACTGTCAAGTCAGTTAGACATCTACAAATGGATAGGTCCATTATTTTAGTTGTCGTTAAAGTGGACAAAGGGATTCCTGTCGCGCATAGTACCTGAAGTGTTTACTTTACTTCCTTATTCTAAGTACCTTTGTAGGAATTGAGGATCTCAATCTTAAGTTGAAAAGATGATGACTTCTTTGTGTGTGTCACATTATCCTTTAGAAACATTTTAATTTCGCTTATATCTTATTTTTTCTGCTTTAGAATAGGAATTAGGTAAGTTTTTAAATTAGTTTTCTAATTTTGTACTGAAATATTGTCGAACCAAAAAATTTAAAATAAGTATTAAAAACTATAATCTGTATTACCTACTCCCATCAATTAAAATATTTAAATCCTGCCATAATCCAAAAGCGAATATCAATTAAAATGAAGCAAACGTCAAACGTTTTAAAATTCTACCAGTCTACACCGAAATACCAACCTAGTTGAACAATGACAAAACACAAAGAAAACTCATTACAACTCATAAATTCATTCATGACTTCAAAAGAAACGTCATTAAAGAAGAAAATATTTAAAAATAATAACACGCACGCATGCGCCTTTCCCTCGAGCTAGTCTGAAGCTATTCGCGCAGTTTTTACGGCACAAGTCGGCACCGGCATTATTGTGTTAATTTTACTTGCTATTTGCTTTTTTGCTTATTATAACCTGTTCCGTGTAGGCTGAAGGAAATGTTTCCTTTGCCAGTTGGATGTGTGTAAAGAAATAGGTGAGGTTCGTTCGTTTTTTTTTAAATTACGCGGTAACTTTTGACGGATTTCAGAATGATTTTTGGTTTAAAAAATATCAGTTCTTCATAAGAGGGTTACGCACTTTGCAAAGTTCGTAACGAATCCGTGAAAATGTGGGTCTAGAAACCAGAATGAATTTGTCAGATATCCCTTGAAAGATATCCAATGGCCGATAATGGATATAACTTATCGGTAAACTATCATAGAAATAGGTCTACGATTATGACGGAACATGTTTTCGCGGGTTGGGATTGGACATAGTACGGGAGCGTTCTTAATCTTTTTGTCAACAGTTTTAGTGTTACTGTAGAGGCTGTAATACCACTCAGAGTCATGGCTCTTAGCATCTCTTCAATTTAATCAACCGCAAAACTTCTGTCACTATCCTTCTCCTTAATCACATTGATTTTAATCAGATTACCTAAGTGTGGGAGAGCCATGCTTTGACACGAATGGGTCGGCTCGACCGGAGTGATAACCACAGCCTCACAGAAAAGCGTGAAACAACCACAGCGTTGTGTTTCGCCGTGTGAGTGAGGTTACCGGAGGACCAATCGTTCCCGTCCCTAAATCTTTAAATCTCCAAGTCCCTTATCCCCAAAAGGTTAACAACGAACTCGTAACTCCTCTGTTACGGGTGTCCATGGGCGCCGCTTATTGCTTACCATCAGGTAATCTGTCTGCTTGTTTGCTGGTCAATTAGATTAAAAAAAATTATCTACCAACTACCTACAGCATCATTGTCATCTAAACCAATACTTAAATTTAGCCCAATTACCTAATTCAACACTAGGGCAGGAGTTTAGCCAGGGTCAAAAAAGAAGATTATTTAAATCTGAAATATATTTTTCAATAATAAGGTTCAATTTTGGAATACTATATTTTATAAACTTAATTCTATTTTCTATTAAACATGCGATATGGTACCGTGGCCTCGGCCTGGGGCGGGAGAAAGTACAGGGTAGATTTTAGTCAATCTATCACTCCCAAAGCATCTTACAGTACCTCTCTCCTAACCCTGGGCGACGGAAAACATTTGATGATATTTTCCCTACTCAAAAAACCCCACCATCATGTTAAATTAAGTATGCAAATCTACAATAAACTTTTTTCAACTCATTACAGAACATTCATACCGTTGGGCGTGAGAATTATTATTATAAAGAATTTGCATATTATATTGTGTGTTCAAGCGTGTTACGTTGTCGACTGTCGCGTGACTTGCCCTGCGACTAAATGAATTAAGTCCTGTATGGAATTGTGTCACACAAATGCCATTTGGAATATCTCTCGTTGGTTTTTGTTAATTAGAAATTGTTTTTAGTAAATGGATTTGTTTCATTTTGTTATTTTAAGACTTTGATCTTGTTGTTATATCGTCGACAATGGTCTTCGTATACTTGATGAATTTAAGATGTGAGAAAAAACCTGATTTACAAGAGCTATTGGTCACACTCAATTGTAATGATCAAAATACTTTATCTTGGATCATCAAAAATACGTTAATGGATCACCCTCTCTTGCATTGCTTCACCAATTTCTTCTGTTGATAAAAATCTTACAGGAGCCGTTTATTTGGTTATCGTTTATATAAAAACGGATCGCCTTTAATTCATATTTTATCTTATATCTCATGAAGTACGGGGTGATTCTTAGGCAGAGAATAAACCGAGTAGATGTAGGGTTAGGTTTTGGTATTATCCTACGAATCGTGCCAACTTTGGCCTTTTTGCTTTACTTCACGCTGTACCTATCTAGGTACGGTCTCGTTGGGATGGTAGCTAAATAGGTAATAACATTTGGAATGGTATTTTGTATTTCTAATATTCAGTTCTCGAGAAATATCTGCTATCACTCTCATTCAACGTTCAATTATTACTTATCTCCTTACCAATGTCCTACTTAACAACCTTGTACGTATATTAAAATTTATTTAAAAACCTTACACAGTGTTTCACATTTGGCTATATCCCAAACGTCCCGATTGTCTGTAATTAATTCTTGACACATGCCCAAATGTTTCGCTGCGCCGGCGCACCGACACGACGCTATTGTCCATTACGAACACACTTGCGTGTTTCTGTGACGACTCATTTCCGTATCGGAACTGTCTTATTGTCTTTTCTTTTGATGGGGTTGAGATATCAAGATGGTTCTTCGAATATATGGTTTCTGATACATGGTTTAGAATAACTGATAGGCTGCCTTTAATTCCTTTTACACTTCAGTCAATGAAGATCAATAATTATTTAATGTTATTCTAAGTGTGGTGTTTTCAATGGCGTTATTGGACATGTGGTTTTATATACTTGTAAATTCATCATCGTCATCTTCATCTATCTGTGAATGTACCATTGCGTTGCATTCTGAACAAGAAGGAGCATTAATCATTCACTCAGAATTATTTTTATTGTTTTAATGAAATAACAACTTACGTGCATGAACTGAGAAAAGCTCGACTAGTTTCAATTCACAACGGGGCTCTAATTATACATATATAGGCAGATTTGTTGCATCCATTTCCCTATAGATGGTCTTAATTGCGATTTTTATGTCGAATATTATGTCTATAGTAATAAGTATATTAAATACGAAATACGTCTATAGTAAGTACGAAAATATGTCTATAGAAATTATCTTCAAAAGTTAGTAGATCTTTAAACTATTCCTTCGTAAGTTCGTGTAGTAAGTTTAGATTAGTACGACACTGCAATCTGATAAATGTAAAATGGAGAAAAATGTGACTTGTTTCGTAATATCCGAGAGTGGCCTGGCTTCATCCTCATTCAAGATCGCAAGACAAAGAGAAATGTACGAGAAATTCCAAGCATTTAGTTTAAAAAATGTGGAATTGACACAAGCTTCACGGATCGTTGGATTTACCGCCTGTGGCTTCTGAACTCCCGATATTGCGTTCTCTGGTGACGAGAAAAAAAAACACTATCGTTAGTTGCTTCATTTTTGGAAATTGTTGCGTTTTTTTTTATTCTTTACTATTAACCACCAGAATCTTTGTATTATAAGTAGTAATCTCTATAGGTATCCAAGCGACCGGGTCGCTGCACGGGTGCAACGTTGATATTCAAAATTCTTCACTTTTTAATGTATGTTCTTTTTATTGTTTTTTTATCTAATAGGTCGGCAAACGAGCAGACGGATTACCTGATGGTAAGCAATCAGCGCCGCCCATGGACACTCGCAACGGAGGAGCTACAAGTGCGTTGCCGACCTTTTAGGGATTAGGGAATTGGAGATTTAGGGATTGAGGAGGGATTGGCGGAGGGGAAGGATTGGGCTTCCGGTAACCTCACTCACACGGTGAAACACAACGCTGTGGTTACGCCGGTTTTCTGTGAGGCCGTGGTATCACTCCGGTCGAGCCGACCCATTCGTGCCGAAGCATGGCTCTCCCACACTTAAAAAACGTAGTAGGTACGAAGAATGCTTCTTTTTCAATCACTCTATCTATACAAAACACTGCATCAAAATCAGTTGCGTAGTTTTACAGGTTTAAGCATACTTTTGCAATAAAGGAACAGAGAAAGCAACTTTGTTTTATACGATGAAGTACAGAATATCCCACTAAGGAATATGGAAATTATGCAAGTGCAATTAACAACAGTATCGACGCAAAATGATGGCTTTCGGATACACTTCTTACGAAGAACACATCAGTTTTTAATGAGTGTTGGACAACAATGTATGAAAACTTTATGAATAATTTGCTCTTGCTTTCCATGTTACAATGTGTCGAATGCATCCAATTATAAATTAGTCTATTTACAATGCTTTACAAGAAAAGGATGCTTCAATCATTAAATATGGCATGCCTTGTTTGTCGAGCGAGATTTCATATCGGAAGTCCTTAGTCGAATGGAGTTTATAATTTTATTCGGTGCCGTGCGTCGTCGTTGGGTATTTGGTGTTGATTATTATTAATAGTTTTTAACTAATATACTAACGATATATGTAGACGAATTGTTTTGCAATGAAAAGTGTTTTTTTTATGTGATAGGTCGGCAAACGAGCAGACAGATTACCTAATGGTAAGCAATCAGCGCCGCCCATGAACACCCGTCACGGAGGAGTTACGAGTGCGTTGCCGATCTTTTGGGGATTAGGGATTTTGAGATTTGGGGATTGGGGGAGGGGAAGGATTAAGCTTCCGGTAACCTCACTCACACGGCGAAACACATCGCTGTGGTTGTTTCACGCCGGTTTTCTGTGAGACCGTGGTACCACTCTGGTCGAGTCGACCCATACGTGTCGAAGCATTACTCTCCCACACTTAAAAAACTTACTGAAATCTGACAGAAAACACACAGTAAAACAGTAGTTATATTTAAAAAAGTATTTATACAGATTTCAATTTATCAAAAGCCGCTACAATTTACCAAGTCTTAAATCAAAGTAACAGATACAAGGTAAAAAGTAATTTGATTCGACCAATAACAAATTGTTTTATTAATTCATTATTAATAATAATATCTATTAATAGATTCATTACAATGCCAATAGCGTATCAGATGACTATTTTGAAAGTAATTATAGTTCGTTTCGTAGTTGGCCGTGGGCGGTTTATATTTTTACGACATTCTACATGTACCATGTAGTAATGTTGAATCGATATGTTGTATGGTTTCGTTTCTTATTTGTTTTTGTTTATTATTCACTAAGTAGCTTTAACCCCCGACGACGTACGCGTGGAATAGTGACTTCTTGCAGATTTTTGGTATAAAAACTATCCTATGACCTTTCTCGAGTTCCAAATTACGTCTGTACCAAATTTCACAGAAATCGGTTCAGTAGTTTAGGCGTGATGAAAAGACAGACAGACAGAGTCACATACGCAATTATAATGTTAGTTTAGATTTATACTGGAGACTGGGCAACTGGCTGCAACGCAATGTTCCCCGGGTTGGATCCCCGCACGGAACAACGCTTTGTGTGACCCACAAATTGGTGTTCAAGGTCTGGGTGTGATGTGTACGTATGTGAAATTGTATGTTTGTAAACGCACCCACGCAACCAACCAAAAAGGAGAAAAGCTTCTGGAATAGTACTTAAGATTACGTTACACCCTTATTATAGCAAGCAAGCTGTTCGATAGTTTTTACGTGACGAGTTTTCAACACTTAAATTTAAGATACTTTTAGTAAGATTCTGAGTTGTGGAGTTCTACACTGAGAGCATATATTATATATTACCTAGACAATAGAAAAAGTAGTGCATTGGTTTACTTTTGTTTTAAGTAATGATAACTATCAATATTTTGAAATTGACGGAAGAACAGAACTACTTTTGTTGAAAAAAAAACGCTAAATATAATAATAATTAGATACAATTTTGTTAGCTTTGGACGAGGCAGCGAGTCGTGAAACTTAAAATCATAGGTACATAACATCATATATAAAAACCTAACCTATTTAAAGAATTCGGTTCCGATTTTTTGCCATATAGGTATATAATGTTAATACCACCTAGAAGAAGCTGATACTGATAACAATGAAAATTCTTCCACCTTATCTATATCGGTCATTGGCTCTTTAACAGTATCTAAGTACCCTTATCAACGACATACAAGTTCGCATGAGATCGTGAGAAATAACCTAGAAAATATAGTTATAGTGTCATCTTGCAATACATATTTTATACCTGATATCTACGTGTAGGAGAGTCATGCTTTGCTCGGTCGGAGTGATACCACAGCCTCACAAAAAGCCAGCGTGAAACAACCACAGCGTCGTGTTTCGCCGTGTGAGTGATGTTTCGGGTGGCAAAATCCAATCCAAGAAGGATTGGGCCCCCGATCTCTAAAACTCCAAAACTCTAATCCCGAAAAGGCCGGCAACGCACTTGTAAGTCCTCTGGTGTTGCAGGTATGCCGATTGCTTACCATCAAGTAACCCGTCGGATAATTAACAGACATACACCCGGTTTCTGAAAGGCTTGTCAACGCTAGAATTAACTAATCTCCTGTTAAATCTCTTATCAAGTCATCTGATTGGTTGTTGATAATTTGAAAAAGAGATTAAATTTATTTTAACATTGATCGGCCTTTCGGAAACCGGGTGTTATTCTATAAAAAACCAACTAACAAGGTCCACCATAGCCAATTTCCAGCCCGGATACCGGGCGCATGAGAAGGAACAGGGTGGGTTTAGTCAGTACTAGTCTGACTCTCCCTTTCGCCCCACTAACGACGGTAAAAGTCATTTTGATGACTATCCCCCCAACAAAATTTTAACTATATTAGTCGGCCATTTTAAGGTTTGAAAGGAAGCTTATACTTTGGGTAGGGTATAGGCCCCTATGATCGTGTTACCGCTCTGTGGGGCCAGCTCAAGACCCAGATAAATGAAAGACCACCGACGCGACGCTGATACTTAATCATCTGCAATAATGAGCTTTAATATATTATGTACTAAGATTTAATATTGACAAGACCGAACACTGTCGCGGTTGTAGATTGTCTGCGAATATGATGCCAGGAAGTTTATTTTTTTGGTAATCGTGTCGCTATTTGTCTTGTCTTACATGCTTATAACCTTAGTATCTGTCTTCTCTTTCTAGAGTTTCCAAATTATTCTCGAAAACAATTCAGCTGTTTCGGACATGCATATAGGATATAGGCGATCATGACTTTGTTTTAAGTTATTAAAAGACGAAAAATACCAAAATGCCTACTAACAAATATCGATCCCATTTGTAAAAGTATGTTCAATTTTGTATTTTATCAAACACAATTTTTAATCCACAAATTACTCAACACTAACAAAATGGCGGCATGTAATGGCGCCTGCGTCGAACAAAATCACGACGCAATATAAAACTTTTTTCTTTTTTCACTCTTTGTCGTATTAAATCCGACTGAATTGAAGGGTCATTAATAAAGTATCGATGTCGACGATGCGGTCGGGACGCGGCACGTTATGTCGATCGATACATATCGATTAAATTTATTAAGTATCGATACAGTCCGATTGCACGGTACAAATGCACTAAATCGTCTATTGTCCGTGGTTCTGCGTGGTCTATTATTAAGTGCTGTTATTATTGTTTATTTCTTTTATTGTCGATAAAAATGTCACTGCAAAAAATATCGAGAATGAAAATAGTTTTGTCATTGGTAGATTGAAATTGTATAAGTTTGTAATAATGTGGTAGAAAGAAATGACATGTATTATTTTTAGGACAACGAATTCAGAAGAATGAAGAGTTCAAACAATGTTAGTCTAGTAAAGCTCCAATAATAAAATGACCCACATTACATTCATATGCCTACAATATAATTATCTAAACCGCAGCCGAGTTTATAAAGCCATACCAATAAATCTTTTACAATCGTCCATTGTGCAGTTTTTTTCTTTGAAACATTAGTAAAGTATACAAAAAAACGAATTGTGGCTATCATCTTTAATTGTGTTCATTCATCTGGACTCGAACATCGAAAATGGGGACGCCATATTGGATAAAAGCGCGGGACTTTTTTTTTCTCTAATGGCCGACGAATGCTTTGGCATAGGAACAAAAATAACAGCCATTTAAAAAATTATAAATTAAAAAATAAAAAGAAATGACAAGTTTTATTTAATTTTTATTGCTTCCGAAACTACCTGAACAATGAATTTTACGTAATTAATTGACAAAATAATTGACGTCAGATTATCATATTGTTAATGTGATAACGTATTAATCGTCTCGTTACAGTACGTTGACCTTTAAGCGGTAATTAGTGCGGAATATGTAACAGTTAACTAGCCGCCATAGTCAGTGATTGAGTTACCTATATTATGGGGCCAATGACATTCAATCAGTTAGTCAGTATCTAGTCAAGCCAATGACGTTTAGTTACATTCATTTTATTGTATGCAATCATGACTAGAGTATGTTTTATTTTGACATGTAGGTATATGAAAAGTATTGTGTCAATTTTTTTTATGTTTCACTGATGTCCTTTTTTTCCAAAGTGTGATAGAAAATCAGTAAATAATTATTGAATGATTAAGAAGCTTATCGTTTAAGCGTATTCAAAGCGAAGCGGGTTCGCAACGAATAAGCCGCGGCGTTCGGCCTTCGGCGCGTTGCGAATTAATAGCAGACGTGATGAAAACGCTCAAAACAACATATTGTCATACTATGCATGTGTAGTGCGGATAGTTAGCGTATCGTTCTAAAGCCTCGTAATCTGCAAGTATAATTTGCACCTTAAAATATCTTAAAATGCCATTTTCAAAATTACCGAAATTTCAAATCTAGAATATTCATTCTATTATTCGTGTATCATAGACCATTAGTTATACATACAAGCAAAAATTAAAAAATAGGTAATAAAAGGTTATCGATAGACCACGATTACTAAGTTAGCATAGAAACTATTTTGAAGAGAAAAACGAAAGCAAGTTAAAGTAAGTATTGATTCATATGAAAACTATGCCAAGAAAAAATAGTCTCGATTTATAAAACAATTTGGCCACCCTACTAAAATTTGGGGCCGCCTATGAATGTATTGATACAGTATTGGATGTAAAAAAAGTTGACCACATTCGCTTGAATAGGTGTTTTATTTTTAGCTCTGAATGGATGGGGTTCCGCAGTACCTAATTGTAGTAATATCTAATTTTTTAAGTTTGTAAGTGTCTACAATATTATTTGCTTCTCTTGTACTGCTTTACAATGGCCTTCCCCAATAAATTTCAAATTGGCTGTGTCGAAGTGACATGAAAATATAGTGTGGTGAAAATAATCAAGTGTGGGAGAGCCATGCTTCGGCACGAATGGGTCGCTGCGACCGGAGTGATAGCATGGTATTCACAGAAAACCGCCGTGAAACAACCACAGCGTTGTGTTTCGCCGTGCGAGTTAGGTTTGCGGAGGCCAAATCCTTCCCCTCCCCCAATCCCTAAATAGAGATTTAGGGACTAGTCTAGCCTTTTGGAGATTAGTCCCCAAAAGATCGGCAACGCACTCGTTACTCCTCTTTTGTTGCGGGTGTCCATGGGCGGCGCTGATGGCTTACCTTCAGGTAATCCGTATGCTCGTTTGTTGACCTGTCAGATAAAGAAAAATCCTATACCTTAAGTTAGGCAAGACTCTTATTGACTACAAAGTCACCCCTTTCCTTCTCCTGTGCCAAGCTGCTGAACATCAGCTCTAATAGGCCCCATCTGTGGTGGTCTGTTAGTTTGGGGCTAGTTCTGGTCGGACGGTTGCTTTGCCTTGCCCGCCGTCCTCAAACCCACGTAAAGAATGTTACTATTACAACACATACCTACAAATGTTTAAATATTTTAAGTACTTACTTCTATTCGAATATTTACAACCGCACTTGTGTCAATAAACGAAGTTGGTAACGCGCAACTTCTATATGTAACCAACCAAGCTTCATAATTTTGTGTGTAAAACATATTTTCATAGTAGGTAGTATGTATTCTGTGCTATAGGTTGTTGACCCGTTTTCGACATAAAGTCCTTCCCTATTGGGGTCTCTTTCACCATCTTCAAGTAAGTTGTTGATACACTTGCACATGTACTTACTCTATACAAATTACGTCCTATAACCAATTTTATCTGGTACATAGAAGATAGCCGGACTTTTTGAAACAGGTGCTCAATCCCCCAAGGATTTGAAAAAGAGGGTTATAATAACCCTCTTTAAAAAAGTCTTTTAAAAAGTCCGGCTATCTTCTATGTACCAGATAAAATTTGATGTTTCACACAAAAAAAAAAAATGAAAAATGTCACGAATGTTACACTTATGTGTGTTGTGTATTCTGCTATATAATATCTATGAATTTTTATGAGTATTTTTTTTTATTCCGTGTACCTAATTGATTAGCAGTGACTCTGTTGCCATGATTTTTTCCAAAAACTGAAACTCGATTAGTACTATTCCCGGGATCCCTCGGAGGTTACAAATATTTTCCAACTAAATACATTAATATGACTTTAAATCTAACTTGCGGAATGCAGCCGGGGTTACACGTGCAAACGTAACAATGTACTGCGTTCCCGACTCGAAGAAGGAGAAGGAACGGGCTGCTTTTGAGTCAGTGAGAGTTTGACAGTACCCTCACAGCCCACAGAGCGAGAGGCGTCATTGGATGACATTAAGTATGCGCGTAGCGTTCCGCGTGCGCCTCAAAGAGTCAATAAACCACCACAGACGGGGCCCTATAGGCCTGATGTTCAGCCGGGGTTGCGAGTTAAGCGCAATGAGTCACCACGGCTTTGGCCCAGAGCAGGAGAAGTGTTGGTTTTTTAGTCAGTAAGAGTCTAACACTCACCCTCGCCTAACCGTGGGCGGGAGAAGTAATTTGATGATTTTCCTCTGACAAAAAAAAGGCATGAAGGTCAGGAATAGTAATAAAATAAAAAGGTTAAAGCACATATATCTATTTTAATGTTATGCAAGGAAACCTTACAAGTTGAAGCTGCTTACTTATCGAGTGGTTGCGAGAAAGAGGTCAGTAATGGATGACTGTAAAATGGGTCAATCCTTCTATCGGACAGCTTATATGTCTTCAAGAACGTAAGACTGAAGGTAAGGCACTAATGAATGTGTTAAAAAAGAAAAAAAATTACTTTAACAACTAATGAGTAACTAATTGTGTTATCCTTAGTTATGCTATTTTATATTTACTAAGTACATACCTACATATTTAAGTAATCATTTTTCGTCGGTGTCTGCAAGGTTTTTTTTAGGAGGAAATACTATTTAATTACTTCTCTCGCCGCATCGCCGCATAATGGCGAGAGGTTTTTTTTTTGTGAGGGGAAAATCATCAAATGACTTCTGGGGCGTGTCAGACTCTTACTGACTAAAAACCCCCCTGTTCCTTCTTCTGCTCTGTGCCGAGGTCGCGGTGCCTCATTGCGCTTACCCCGCAACCCCGGCTGAACATCAGCCCTTTAGGGCCCCGTCTGTGGTGGTCTATTGGCTCTTTGAGGCGCGCGCGGAACGCTACGCGCCGTACGCTCGGGCCTGGTTCTGGTCGGGCGGCGAACTGATAATGGCGAGAGGTAGTGTCAGACTCTTAATGACTAAAACCCCCCGGTATGCATCCTGTATCTTGCAAGGGTCTGCAAGGCTCTGATATGTCTCAGGTCGAGCCGACCCAAACCTTAAGTCTCCCACACTTAATACGTAATATAAATATAGGTATAGAGTAACATAAACCTTAATTTCACTACGGAACTCTAGCAAGCAACCTGTACTTTAAATAAATCGATCGAATCGTACCATGAGTCATTCAACAACCAGAACAAAGTAATCTTACTTTCAATAGAAACCCTATAGAAATAGGTATCAATATAAATTGGCACTTTTTACAACGGACGGCTTCGTGCGAAAAATCTTTGGTTTAATAACTAGTTGAAAAATACTGTTATTCGTAACTAACAGTTATTTGTACTACTAGCTCTTACCCGCGGCGTCGCTCCCGTCATTTGACTACCTACCCTACTCTACCTACCCTACTCTACCTACCCCACTCTACCTAACATACTCTATCCTATCCTATGTCCTTCTCCTGGATCTAAACTACCTCCCTGCCAATTTTCAGCTAAATCGGTTCAGCCGTTCTTGAGTTATAAGTGGTGTAACTAACACGACTTTCTTTTATATACCTATATAGATTTGTGAACTGTACCTATTGTGGAACAGTAGTCTAGGATGGTAATTATACTGTCATTTCAGCTTTTTTTTCTATACCGCTTGTTGAATGAGCAACAAATGAGCTAGCTGACCATTTTTTGCTAGTCATGTTTTAAGTCAATAAATACCGGGCACTATTCCAGAAGTTTTTATTAAGAATTTTGAAAAATATTTTTTGAAATCTACGAATCGCCATCGATCCCGTTTTATTTAGGTATAACTAGCTACTGCCGCGCGGTTTCACCCGCTGCGCCTTTCCTATTGGTCGTAGATCGACGTTTTATGCATCAAAGAACATAGTAGCTATGTATCAGCGAAGAATTTTGGAAATCCGACTAGCAGTTTCAAAGATTATCCCTTACATACAAACTTTATTAGTAAAGATTAACTTGCCAAGGTGGGAAAAGGCGAAAAAAGGCCATTTGATAATTATTAATTACTTAAATCCTGAAAACAAAATATCTAGAAACAAACAGTATGACTGAGCAACAGAGATATGTCAAATCTCTGATTACAACTTCATTCACCAATCTCTTATGATCTAATTTAATAGACAGTTACACTACATTAAATTTATGTACGTAGTAAAATTTACTATAAATCTAGACAAATAAGACCTAGGTCTAGACTAGATTTTACCCAAGGTTTTTTTTGCACAATATAGCTTTTGTCAATCAATGCAAATTTCTCAAAGTAACTATAAACTCTTAGAAAATCGGAATCGTTAAAATCGGTGTAGTGGTTTAGGAGAAAAAGCGTAACAAAGAAACTAAGAACCTTTTTGTTGAAAAACGGAAAGGTATGTACTTTTTTACAATATAATTTGTTTTTAGTTGCAGCTGCTCGCAATCAAATTTGCAAAAAGTATACTTTTCTGCCATCTGTCTATGCCTGTGCCAAATTTAATCACAATCAGGTCAACAGTTTACTAGTGAAAGCACAACAAACAAACTCACTTTCCCATTTATTATATTAGTTAAGATAACGCAATAAAATGGCGTAACATACATTTGGAAACGAGCCAAGATGAATCTTCAATGTAATTTAGACCAATATATGATGAACTTTGCTATCCCATACAACTCTATCAATTTTAAGCATTTGTTCTTAGACGACAGGGATATGGGAGGTGAAGTTATATTGGTGTTTAATTGCTCCAAATCTGAATACTATGTTTTGTTGGAAATTTCACTATGTTGCAACTTTGTGTCCATTGGACTATATGAAATGTATAAATCAAGCTCATTATTGAGGATTCCCGAATTATAGCCCACTATTAACGAGACGTGTTGGTTCAATATTTTGGGAAATAACTCTAAGCCCGCACCGTTTTAGCAGTCATCAAAATGATTTCTTTTAGGTTTTTGTATAAAATATTTTTAAACAGTTTATGATGCTATTTTCATTCAATTTTAGATTCATCTAGCTTATGAGTAACACAGTCAAAAATGTCTTCTAGATTAAAAAGAATGTGCAGTATCACAGAAGCTATGACGTGACGTCGTCCTATTTTTATGGAATTAGTAACTTTTATGAGTCGGTTAACGAGCAGATGGATAACCTGGTGGTAAGCAATCAGCGCTGCTCGTGGTCCAACAACACCAAGCGCTTCATGTTACAAAAGCGCGTTGCCGTTCTCAGGCGATTTGAGGATTGCGGATTGGAGATAAGGTGATGAGGAAGGGGATCTAATTGGGACAAATTAAGAAAAAAAAAGATCAAAAATAATGAGTGAGCAATTGTTGAAGTAAATAGAGAGTTTTTTTTATATTAACGTTGCCCCACATTAGGATTTTCTCCTGTGTCGTGGGTGCTTTACAAACATACAATTTCACATGCACATCACACCCAGGCCCGGAACAACAATTTGTGGATCACCCAAACAGTTGTTCCGTGCGGGAATCGAACCCGCGACACGTTGCGCGGCAGCCAGTCGCCCAGCCACCGCGCCAAATGTGCAGTTTAATTATAAGTGTTACATTTTATGTATTTATATATTTTGCTGTAGTTTATTAGTAAGTTTATTAATTCTTATTGTTTTTCTTTTTTCCTAATTGTGTTTACACAGTCAGTCTACATAACTGTTTTTTTTTATGTAATAGGTCGGCAAACGAGCAGACGGATTACCTGATGGTAAGCAATCAGCGCCGCCCATGGACACCCGTAACGGAGGAGTTACGAGTGCGTTGCCGACCTTTTAGGGATTAGGGATTTGGGAATTTGGAGATTTAGGAACTGGGGAGGGATTAGGGGATTTGGAGATTTAGGAACTGGGGAGGGATTAGGAAGGGGAAGGATTGGGCCTCCGGTAACCTCACTCACACGGCGAAACACAACGCTGTGGTTATTTCACGCCGGTTTTCTGTGAGGCCGTGGTATCACTCCGGTCGAGCCGACCCATTCGCGCCGAAGCATGGCTCTCCCACACTGGTTTATTCTAACTCTCCCATAACGGGCCTGCTGGAAGAGATTTCAGAAGAAATAAGCTGTGCCTTTGTACCTCATTGTTGTATTATTTTTCTTGTCCAACTTACTGTGTAACACATAAATAAATAATTAAATAGATAAGAAAAAAACAACTTTATGAACAAGTCATTAATCTTACAAATTCCTATACTTAGTAGATAGTAATACCAGTGTCTAGTTTCGCTTGACTGACGTGTGTGCGGTGTGTGACGTTTTGTTTATACCTATGCCTTAGATATGTACCTAGACTATATTAATGTCCATATTATTATCTTCCTCTTCCTTAACTTTAGAAATGGATGCTCTTTCTATGGACCATAGACAGGACTTGTTTTTGATTAAGACCTAGTATTTTAAGATTTTGTTTTGCTTTTCTTTTTTATTCCTGTTATATTTTGTTCTACTACCTTCGCCATCGCTTAAAAAAACTAAAATAAAACATTAATACCTGTAATGTGTTTTTTGTGTTTTTGTTTTTAAAACATTAATATGTTTTTTTTTGTTTTTTTTTTAGGTCTTGTTCATGTGCTTTCGGCGCGAAAATTAATGTTTTTTTCGTTTTTTCTTCTTCTTTCTTCTATATATTATTATTATTTACACGTAATAAAATGATGACTTGATTGAAACAGTGACTGTGGTGGCCAACCCACCCGTCCCAAACTCCTAAATCCCCAAAACCTCTTATCCCTAAAAAGTAACTCTCTTGTACCTCCTCTGGTGTTCCGAATGTCCTTAGCCGACGCTGATTACTTACCATCAGATAATCCGTACGCTGTTAAGCAACCAATTCATAAAAAATATTAAACCAATGTCAAGAAAACCTTACTGTCTTGTCTATACTTATTGTATTTGTAATTATAATAAAGCACTCATTATATAGTTATTACCTTATAATTTATTCTTAATTCAATCTTACCATATATAAATACTACAGTAATATATGGTAACCATTTATAATATTAATATTAAATACTTCTGGTACTTGTATCATAAGTAGATAAAGTCGATCCATGGCCACTGTTTTATATTGTCTACAAATATCATCATGATAACAGCTTGAAGTATTCAATAAATTATAAAAATCTTGATTCTTTGTGATGTAATATTATTCAGTGGTTAAAAACCAGCTGATATAAATATAATTATAGTTTTAAATAACTAAGTAAATATACATATCCTTATAATACGATGACGTAAGATTACAAATCCTGTTAAATGTGCTGTTTTTGTCATGCTTTAACTCCTAAACTGCTGGACTACTGTTGATAAGATAGTTATTAGAATTTCGTTGAAATTATTCTACGATTTTTTTTTATTTTAATTTGATATATATAATTGAAAGTGCAACCTTTTTCGTTGGAGTCTTTGTTTGCTTTCTGTTATTAATTACATATTGTGATCAGCTAAGGTCTGGTCGTGTACGGATAAGTAAATTGTAAATAACTAAGGCTCTACAAGAATATCGATTTGACTAGATAAAATTCACAGCAGTATTTAACGATATCTTTTTATCAGTCAGTCTAGTTAGCGATACAACTCCAACAGTTATCGATTCAAACTCGTTACCTAACGAACAGGGCAGTGCTAACACAATCTAGCCCAGATATTCACCTATTTGCATACAGATCTCATTAACCAACGCTCCACGACCTAATCGTACATTCACTTTTGGTATGACGTAACTCGATTAATTCGTATCGATTGTGTTAGTTTATGATCGATTATTTTTCGTAATAAACGATTATGGTATATTAGATAGTAAAAGTAGTTATGCACTAGTTCATTTTTGTTCGCAATTCCAAGAGTTTTTTTCGATCGATATTTGGCCAACATTTCAAGGTTATTCGGACGAAGAAACGATCACCTATTTCATAAAAATAATGTATAAAAATATACCGATTTAGACCGAGGCTGGAATTGTGCCCGACGTCTCACATCGACCACTATTAAATAATGTCATCATATTTCACTATTGCGACAGCTGAGCAAAATGGACTCCAAAAAGATTTCTGTGAAAGATCTGTTGAACAAACCACGTAGATTATTTTGTTGTTCTCAAAACTGAACTGACGCACACAAGCACAGACTACAGAACAAACAGTTAGATCCCGTTGCAATAAAACACAGCACGGTATCTGCCATTACTATTGATTAACAATTCGCTCACACGTGCCATTTGCATGCCAACCTTGGCATTGCCAATGAATTGTACTCTTGAACTAGAGACGATGCCAAAACTGTACATTTGTTGCGAATCAGACCAGGTCAGTTGAGTTGCCAGTGATGGATTTGTTCAAGTGCGGGGCCCGTAGCTTACGTAAGTGAGGGGCCCACGATATACAGTGGTGCCCTGAGTTGGATCGAATCAAGTGAACAGCGGAGAAGGACATTACTAAACATTTTAGGTCTTTAAAAAAATAAACAAGTTTTGAATGGTTTTGCCCTCTTCTTCAGTACAAAAGAAATGGATATATTTAAGAAGCCCAAAGATGCCATTAGAGACATTTCATCATTTCTTCAATCATGTTAGTCCTATCTACTTATAACTAAAGTTTTAGGATGAAATAGTGTAGAAGTGTGTATACTGTATTTAGATTTTTACCACGATTCTTTATTACATAGTTCATTGCAGGTTGACCTAATAAAAGCGTGATAAAAAACCACTGAGAGATGAATTTAATTGAATTTGGCCAGCTTTGTCTATTTTTTGCATATAATTTTGACGTGTAAAAGTGGCTTTTAATTAACTATTTGCAATAAATTCATTGTTTCATTGATATACGGCCACTCAGTCACTGCGGGCCCCGTGTATAAGAGGCTACACAGGGCCCGCAGTGAGTCTCGTTGTGGTGAATCTGGCTCTGTAAGTTAGTTTTTTTACTAGTAGTTACTTTTAAACAATCAATTTGTTCAGGCCAACGGTCCAGTTCATCGATTGTTTGGCTCATTGTTCAAGTAAAAGTTATCTGGACCGAATATTTTTGAAAGTAGACTTTGTAGGCTTTTATACTTTGGTTTATGTAGGTAGGTACTTGAGAAGAGCTGTCTATAGCCTTTTATGAAGCCAGTATCTGTCTATCAAGAAAATCTTTAGTTGTTTAGATCTTTTGTCTTTTAAATATATGTTTTTTAAACTATGTTGTCAGTTGCCTGCTTTCGTTAGTCGAAAGTTCGTATGCTAGTACTAAGGATATCGCTTTCCCGAATAGAATGATTATGATTCTGGGTTTGTAGTCAGAATTCACTGTTTAAATAAACCCCATTTGAAAATATAAGGAGTGCGATATGCCGTAACGAAGGATTTATGTAAAATACAAAAAAGTACTTATCAAATTCTATATTGATTCCGGTTTAGAATCTTAGTCATCATCTTGGATGTTACGTTATGTTATGGAAATCTAATGGAATATAAATGACTTTTAAGACTTTAAGACTTTTAAGTGTGGGTGAGCCATGCTTCGGCACTAGTGTGTCGGCTCGATCGGAGTGATACCACGGCCTCACAGAAGACCGACCTGAAACAACCACAGCGTTGTGTTTCGCCGTGTGAGTGAGGTTACTGGAGGCACAATCCTTCCCCACCCCCAATCTCTCCTCAATCCCTGGATCTCCAAATCCCTAATCCCTAAAAGGTCGACAACGCAGTCGTAACTCCTCCGTTGCGGGTGTCAATGGGCGGCGCTGATTGCTTACCATCAGGTAATCCGTCTGCTCGTTTGCCGACAAATTACATAAAAAAAAATGACTGGGGTCCCAATCCTTCCCTTCCCCTAATCCCAAAATCCCCAAAATCCTAACCCCTAAAAGGCCGGCAACGCATTATAACTCTTTCGTTGTTGCGGGTGTCCATGGGCGGCGCTGATTGCTTACCATCAGGTAATCGTCTGCTCGTTTTCTGTCGTATCACATAAAAAACCTAAATCAATTCAATAGAACTAATTTATTAATGTATGATGAAGGTTATAACAAAGTTGTCCTCTAAAGGTCGATACATAAACATCACGCAACTTTAATAATAATATCTTATTTATTCGAAGCCCAGCCTACCAATATCTAGAAGGTCTTTTTGTATTAATTTCGCAAATTGCTATTCACTGTTATTTCTTGTATTATGTTACCTAACTGTATATTTTTACCATGTTTTGACCATACATTAGAAATATAAGAGGTACATACAATCTTCACACATAATTTTTTTTTAAAAGTGAACGTTGCCCCACATTTCTATTTTCTCCTGCTTCGTGGGTGCGGTTACAAACATATAATTTCATATACACATGACACACACACCCGGAATAACAATTTGTGGATCACACAAAGAGTTGTTCCGTGCGGGAATCGAACCCGTGGCACGGCAGCCAGTTGCCCAGCCACCACGCCAACCATGCAGTCAATTGAAACAGTTCCTTAGTACATAACTTTAGATATATTTAGAAACACCTAAACAAGGCGCTATCCGTCCCTCCCATCCTAATCCTTAAATCCACTTTCCTTAATCCATCAAACCCCAAGCGAACGCCGGCATTCGCGCATCTCTTGTTCTTCAATCGTGTCTCAAATGAAGTTAAATCTTGAATAACCTAGAAAAGGCCGGCCACGAACTTTTAGTAGTAAGATTTGATAAATTAGTTATTTTTATAACGTTCCAACAATTTTATTAGCATCGATTGCATAAATTGTTATGTATAAACTCGTTACCTGTTAGACAACTTTGTTTGCACATATGACATAATAATAATTATAATGATGATAGAATTTCAAAATTAATTATAAGATTATAATGATTAAATCACGAAAGATTTGTACTGAGTTACTGACGGATATTTCAACACGTTAATCTTGGATAGGATTAATAATCACGTTTCATCATCATAGACAAGAGGATCTCCAGAAACTGAATATGTATGTATACTTTCTCCTGCGGTAATAGAGATTATTTTCCCGCGTATGCGTTAATAAGAGGTTATGCTTTAAGTAGAGGGCGGCACTGAGAATTTCGGGCATCAAGAAAGTGACACGACATTCACATCGCATCAGCAGCTCTAAAGCCACTGCTGAGCAAAGGCCTCTTTTCAAACGAAAAAGGTTTGAGCATTTATTGCTATTACTAAGGCGGATTGGCGATTTCAAACTCACATCACCTATAATAAGAAATTATTTGCCCAGGTTTTCTCACGATGTTTTCTTTCACCGTATGTCGGTGGTTTTTTTTTTTTTTATGTAAAAGGTCGGCAAACGAGCAGACGGATTACCTGATGGTAAGCAATCAGCGCCGCCCATGGACACTCGCAACGGTGGAGTTACGAGTGCGTTGCCGACCTTTCAGGGATTAGGGATTTGGAGATATAGGGATTGAGGAGGGATTGGGGAAGGGGAAGGATTGGGCCTCCGGTAACCTCACTCACACGGCGAAACACAACGCAGTGGTTATTTCACGCCGGTTTTCTGTGAGGCCGTGGTATGTCGGCGGTCGAGCCGACCCATTCGTGCCGAAGCATGGCTCTCCCACACTTAAAATTTGTACTTACTAATCAAACATTACTATTTAAAAATGTATTTATTGCTTTTCGAAGTATTAAGTGCCGCAGTACACATACGCACATTTGTCTATGCGACGAAACCATTTGTTTTTGTAAAATCTATTGGCTATGATCGGCAGTGGACGCCTTCCGACTGATGATGATACTTAAAATTAAGAAAACCCTGTATAAACAAATAAATAATAACAAAACACTAATAAAATATAGTAATACCCATAATGACAACAACAATCTATAACCCAAATAAACAAAATAAACCTTAATAGGTAACCATTAAAACCCATTAACAATACCAAAAAAAGCAAAAAAGATTTATAACGGATCGCCATAAAAGTATAAATATAATCTTTTAACACCTATTTAGCACCCTCAACAGCTACAACCTGTATAATGGTTAATCCTCTAGAACTACGAGTTAGCCACAGTTTTTAAGTGGCTTTGGGCGTAACATAAATTAAATCAAGTAAGCACCGCCAGTGACGTAAATTAAAAAGTTATAAAACGAAACGGTACGCGGAGCCGACCCGTGGCGCGTGTCCATTGTTGGAAAGTCGTCCGTCACGATATGCAGGAATACGAATGTTTTAATTTATGTGATAGGGTGGTTAGATAACAGCCGGTTAGATAGGCCCTATGTTTTTAGAGGGAAAATCATCCTATGCTTTCTCCCCTTACCCCTACTACTACCCTTTAGGGTGAGAGAAAGTCTCACTCTTACTGGTTAAAACAACCCAGATCCTTCGGATCGGGGCCGTGGTACGATCAAATAGGCCTTATGAAGTAAGTGTTTGCTTTTGCCCATGGATAGATGCAACACCAGAGGAATCAAGATTGCGTTTGGGTTCCATACTCGAACGGCGAAAATCAATGAAAGACTTTATTAACTCCAGTATTTTGTAAGGTCGTGGTATCACATCAGTCGAGCCGGAAACTTTGAGTATTTTGTAGGTTTCTAAGGGACTAAGTTTTTTGCTCATCTCCTATCTGATTAAATACTAATGAGGTTATTTTTTTCTAAGATAGGCAATATTCTTAATTTTACTGTGTAGTCAATAAAAGTTATAAAACGAAATTATTAAATAATTACGAAACGCATGTTACAAATAAAAGCCATGAATATAAATTTGGATGGATGCAGAGGGAGAGGGAGACCAAAGAAAATATAGATGGATTGTGTGAGAAGTGATATGGAAGACAGAGGAGTTAGCGATAGCGTGACGAGTGACAGCACAGAATGGAAGAAAAAAACATATTGCGCCGACCCCAAATAAAACGGGACAAGGACAGGAAGATGATGACTCAATAAAAATTATAACATCTCACTAAACTCACAGAATAACCAGAATTAATTCTATTTCAATTTTTAACGAGTATTCAAAGCCAAGTATTTTAAAACAGCTACATTTACTAAAAACAACACCTATAATAATTTAAGTATTTAAATAATATAACGGCATTAAAATAAATATTTAAGTATTTTAATTTAAATAAACACGTCATTAGCACAGGTCAATGAACTTTTGCTCACAAGATTATCATATTTAATTTAGTTTCTAGTTTATCTAGAAATATCTAAAATTTTTTTTTTTTTTAGACTTCATGCACAAAACATTGTACATAGGCGGACTTAATGCAATGAGCATTCTCTACCAGTCTACCTTTGGGTGATGCAGAGATAATCTAGTAGCAGGTGCAGAAGCAAGGAAATTCAATTTAATATACCAAACAAATATATAAAAATATACATAACACACTTTACATACATACATACTATATATATACATTATAATACATATTTATAAGGCGATATATATATATATATATCATCATCATCAGCCTATAAGTGCCCACTGCTGAGCAAAGGCCTCTTCTCACACGGAGAAGGTTAGAGCATTAATCACCACGCTTGCTCAATGCGGGTTGGTGATTTCAAACTTATAATTAGAAATTATAAGTCCAGGTTTCCTCACGATGTTTACCTTCACCGTATGTCAGTGGTGTCTAAATAATCATAGAAAGTACATATAACTAAATGCATGAGAAGCGGGTGCCTTAACCTCCGGGTCACCACGACATTTAATGTTATATTAATGTTACACTATATATATAAAAAAAAAAAAAAAAAAAAAAAAAAAAAAAAAAAAAAAAAAAAAAATATATATATATATATATATATATATACATATATACGTATATGCAGTCATAGTCACGATGATTCCCCCAACCTCTTCAAAAGAAGCTCCCGAACTCTCTGCTTGAAAGACAGCCGACTAGTCAAGATCCTGATATCGGGGGGTTGCGCATTCCACAGAAGAATAGCCTGAACGAAGAATGAGGAATGGAGAAATTTTGAGTGATGAGTTGGACAGTTGAGGAGACGATTGTTAGAAGAGCGAAGGTATTTATTGTGGTTTGCGCATGTGTATTGGAAGTAAGAGGACATATAGCTAGGTGGGCAAGGTGAGTTAAGAAAGGAAAATAAAGTGGTTAGCGCCCTTTGCTCCCTACGCTGGCGAATGGGCAACCACTTCAATTGCAACCGATGTGCAGAAACATGATCATATTTGCGTAGGTTGAAAACGAAACGAATGCAGTTATTCAGAAGTCGGTCGAGTTTATTGAGGAGATCTGCATTCAGGTCATAGTAACAAACATCAGCATAATCTATAATAGGGAACAACAAGGCCTGTACAAGCATCGTCTTGGAGACGGGCGGAAGCAAGTTTTTCACGCGGTAAAGGGCCCGCAGCGACCCGGTTACTTTTTTGCACACGTTAGTAACTTGTGTATGCCAGTTTAAACTCCTGTCAATATGTAAGCCTAGGTCTTTAACATTATCGCTGTAAGGAACGATCGCACCGTCGAAAAGAACGGCTGGCAGAGATGCACTGTCAGTCTTACCTAGCGATCGAGAGCTTCCGATGATGATAGCCTGGCATTTATTCGGGTTTACCGCAATGCCAAACCGAGCTGACCAGGCACTAATGATGGCTAAGTCATCATTAATTTTTGCGATAGCATCGGCCAAGCAGTCTACGCCAGCCCGACAGTACAGCTGCAAGTCGTCTGCATACAGATGGTACGCACACCGAAGGTCAGAAGTGATGAGATTAATAAAAATGGAAAACAAGAGTGGTGATAATATGCCGCCTTGAGGAACGCCAGCTTTTAATTCGCACCAGCCTGATGATATATCACCGTGCTTGACCGACTGCTGACGCTCCTGAAGAAAACCATGCCAGTGACCCACCAGAGATCGCAAGATGGGATAGGATGGCTAAAAGGATATCGTGACTGACCATATTGAAGGCATTCGAGAAATCAACTAAAACCAGGACTGTGGCTTTAGCGTCCTCAAGGCCAACTCTAATATCGCCAGTCACTTTAAGGAGGGCGGAAACAGTGCTGTGGCCTGGTCTGAAGCCCGATTGGAATGGACTGACAAGTGAATTCCTGTAAATGAAATTAGATAGTTGTTTGTGGACACAGGCCTCAAGCACCTTGGAGAGGAAAGGAAGTATGGATATAGGACGGAACTGACTGGGAAGAGTGGGAGTAGAGACTTTGGGAAGTGGGCGGACAAAGGCTTTACGCCAAAGGGATGGGAAAGATCCGGAATACAGGGAAAAATTGACAATATGGGTTATAGCCGGTAGGAGGTGATCTAGAACAGTTATAATCATGTTACGAGAAATGTTATCACATCCTACCGCTTTTGATTTAATTGAAAGGATAATCCTACCAATCTCTGCCGAGTCAACTGAAATGAAATGGAAAGGAGTAGCAATGTTGGGACGTGCAAGACCAGAGATGAACCTTATAGTGTCTTGTTTCACTAGACGATCTATGGTAGGTACTGTAGAGAAATGATGATTTAGATCGTCTAAGCGAATTGAGTTGGGTAGTTCTATATGGTGCGTTTTGCCGATACCTAAAGTCCCAAGAAATTTCCAGATATCGGCAGAAGAAGCAGAAGAGATATTATCGAGAACGTGGCGGCGTTTAGCGTTACGTACCATCTGGTTACAGCGATTTCTTGCTAGCTTAAAAGCTGCCCAGCTTTCATCGGTGCGATCCCTCCTGTGTTTGCGGAAAGCGCGGTCCCTACGTCGCATAGCCATTTTAATACCACGAGTCATCCAAGGCGCAGGCAGTCGTTTCATTCTTATCCGCCTAATGGGAGCATGTCGGTCATAAAGGCTAATTATTGTGGCGTTAAAAATCTCAACCTTTTCGTCGACTGAGGTGGCTTCCATTAGGGGATCCCAGTCGATCGATGACGCGTCTTCCCGCAATCTTGCTCCGTCCATCCGCGCAAAACAACGCCTATACAAGACCGTAGGCCTCGCCTTGGGTGGCTTTAGGATATTTCATATTATAATGTTAGCACAATGTCACTCATATTATAGTATTTTATCTTATCACTGTCACCTACTTCACATACCTAATGATCTAACATCTAGAATATCACAAGATGATAAGACTCCTAAACAAGTTCTAAAAAATCTACAGTCAAATATTTGTCATATGTTTAAATTCTGATTGACTGATTTGGATTATAAAAACATTTATAGTCTAAATGTTTTCTTATTTCAGAACTTTTTGAAGTTGAATTACTGTCGGAGGATTCTAGGTAGTTGCTAATCTAAAATACTTACCAAGTTGATATCAACTGCTAAAACAAGTATTTTTAATTGTTTGTATTATTCCACACTTATAATCTACCTCTGTCTGAAACATCATTCAAAAAGCAGCAAATATCCAATAACCAAAGTGTGAGAGAGCTATGTAAGTGTGGAAGAGCTATGCTTCGGCGCGAATGGGACGGCTCGACCGGAGTGATACCACGGCCTCGCAGAAAACCGGCTTGAAACAACCACAGTGTTGTGTTTCGCCGTGTGAGTGAAGTTACCGGAGGCCCAATCCTTCCCCTTCCTAATCCCTCCCCAGTTCCTAAATCTCCAAATCCCTAATCCCTAAAAGGTCGGCAACGCACTCGTAACTCCTCCGTTACGGGTGTCCATGGGCGGCGCTGATTGCTTACCATCAGGTAATCCGTCTGCTCGTTTGTCGATCTATTACATAAAAAAAACCGTTCTTTCGTCGTTTTTTTTTAATTCGTAACGGGCAGGCTTTTGGCATATATCATGCCTGGTGGGAAGCAATGATGCGGCCTACGATGGAGCATGCCTACCCATAAGCAAACTATTTACTCCAATCGGGAAATGAAGACACCCAGGTGCCTTCGGGGAACACAGACTCCAGCAAAGAATTCCTTAGTGATGCTGATTATAAAACAGGAATTATTATATAATTTACATAATACATAATTTAAGCAATAATGAGTATTTTCTATAAACAAATGGCTTCTTAAAATGTTACTAGTAAGTAGTTGATAACATTAGGTAGACATTGAGAAGCAAATATCTGGTTCTAAATCTTATATTACAAATTAAAATAAAAAAAAATGCTAAATGTGGAATATTATTAATAATTCCACTATGTTGAAATCCAAACTAATATTATAAATGCGAGAGTAACACTGTCTGTCTGTATGTCTTTTCTTCACGCCTAAACTACTGAACATTATTTGTGTGAAATTTGGTACAGATATAGTTTGAAACTCGAGAAAGGGCATAGGATAACTTATTAACCAAAAATCTCAGGAAGTCACTACTCCACGCGAACAAAGTCGTGGGCAAAAGCTGTATATATTTTGCGTCTTTTCCCTGTTGGTTGTGTCGTGACGTATTGACGTGCCTACAATGGAAATGCACCGGACCCATCCTAAAATATCGTGGGCATTTCACAAGCTAATTTAGAGACGCTAAACAGACTTCACAGAACATCACAGTTACGCAATTACATTCGTACATACACACACACGCATATGTTCTAACTTTTTAAGTGAAACAGCAGCTGCTGAACAAAATTCTAACTTATTTCCATAGGCGAAGGAGTCAAGTTTTATTGTCATCTATTTACCTAAATGCGAATATTTTGCATACTAAGTTAATGGGTTTTAAGGCAGAAATCATGATTGAGCATTGGTGATTTTTTAAATTGTGAAATCAAATAAAACGATATTTCTTCTGGAACCATAAACTTTTGTATTATTTCATTTGGATTTTTTAGATTCGGAGCTAGTTGTGACAAGGGTGTTTTTCTTCACTTGCATACGGTGACGGAAAACATCGTTAGGAAACAAGGACTAATCATTTTTAACCGACTTACTTGAGTATAAGTTTGAAGGCTATACTCAGTAATTTGTATTTATAGGCTGGAGTCGCTGGAGACAATGATGAACGTACAGGGGGCTAACTATGACGTTCAAAGTAAGATTGTTTTAATCTTACTTCAGTGTGGGTAAGAGAAAGAGTTATACAAGTTGTCTAGCTCTGTCTCTTACCCACACTGAAGTAAGATTAAAATAGTCTTAATTTGATGTCAAGATTACACCCCTGAACCGATTTTGATAAAACACGAGACAGCCGTAATATTTCATACCACTTATGATAAGTAAAAAAATCAAACGTTTGCCATAATCCTTAACCGTGCAGTGTAAACAAAAGCAATAAATAAAATAGCAATGAAAAAAATCATTCGGTACCTAACAAACTTTAATTGCTACTAAATTAATTACCTACGTAAAGTATACATGGGTCATGGGTAGTTAGTTACCTAACATCCAAACATCCACATGTCATCAAGGGAAGCAATTTACGATTGTGTCAGCCATAAGTGGGTCGCTGACCCATTTCCTTACAGCGTGAAGGAAGGCACACCTTTTGTAGGCAGGGACAATTGTCATGTTATTCAATGCAGACTTAGAAGGTACATAAGGTCTATGAGGTCTATGTAACTTATTTTATTTTGGAGGGTAATCGACAAATCTCTATACAGCACAGAACTAATCTAAGTGTGATATACGAATTGTTGTTTCTAAAATTTTTTCCTACATCGTTATTTTTGTTACACCCCAACCACAGAGTTAGGAAACGTTTTATAAAAAAAAACTTCTTCCGCCCTGGGTGGGGTGTGACTTGTGAGGGAGTGTCAGACTCTTACTGACTAAAATCCTCCCAGTTCCTTTTGTCGCGGTAGATTATTGCGATTGCCCGCGCAAATCCTCCCACTCAGGCCAGAAGAATCCAGTTGAAGAATTCTCTCACAAAAAAACATATTGAAATAAGTAATTTAAAATTATTACGTACTACTCTACTTCTTCACAAGAAAACGAATCAATGACACGACAAATGATCTATAAATAAATACACCTTAATTCCTCTTGCAGCGTCATAGTGCGCAAGCGCTGATTTATTGCATGTTTTCGAATGCCTATGCACGTGTATCTATTTCACGGAGGGAATAGCAAATGAAGAACTTAATGTTGGACTGAAAATGTTCAGAAAGAGTCATTATAATCTATGTTTGTTTTTAAGAATAATATTTATTACTTTGTTTAATAAGTTTTCGTATAATTTCCTGTTCCTAGTAGGTAACTATTTAATGACTTTTTTTAGTTCAAGATTGTTGATAAGTGGAAAGTTGATGACAATAAAACGCGCTTCCACCAGCACTAATTGTTTTAAGCATGACTTACACTACGAATTCTTAGGATCACTTCGCCTAAGTCATGTACAACAGTTTGTAGATCACACAAAGGCCTTTGATCAATAGCATAGTCTAATAACTACACCTTAAAACTACCATTTGTCACAAAATATTTAACCGTACCTGCCTAGCCATAATCTTAACGTCAAATTGAGTTTAATTTGTATCATGACGCCATTGTTATACATATATTTTGTTATTAATGATATAATTTTAAACGTATTAAATTACACACGTTTAGCATAACATAGTATAAGTCCTCCATATAGTATCTAATCCGTGGCCTGTCCCAAAATGGCGCTCTGCACACAGGTGTAAGAGTGACGTCACATTTGTTTACAAAAGTCAACATTATTTACTTGTAATCAATGATTAATGAATTACCTACTGTTCTTTCTGTCAGAGGTCAATGCCAAAATCGTTTAATAATTATAAACAAGTATACATACATATCTAGTTTAGTAATTACAAATCTACATGACCTTTGTCTGAGATATAAAGCGCATATGTCTATGTGTGTTTTTTTTAGATGGACTATTGAGAGACATAGATAACTATATTTATTGAAAAATTACGACTTTCTCAAGTGAATTTGCGCAAGCCCTATCTGCTAATGGATACTGTTTCTTATTTGATTCAGGCAAATCGTTAGGTATTTTAATTTTAAATAAATTTGGATTAGTGTGTTACAACTTCATGTTATTGATGTGTCATAAAAACTGGCTAGAAGAGAACAATTCGAAAATAAAAAACGTGATTTTTTTTCTACTTCTCTGCATGTAAAAGTAAAAGATAAATATTTTTGGCTCAGTCAAATAACAGAATAACTCGAAAGAATTCGGAGTAGAAATAGGCATGAAGTGGGTCAGCTAGAGTCAAATTACTCCCTCTTCATCCAATGCAGGCCTTTAGCACTCTCTTGATCCAGTTTCCGAAAACAAACACTAAGGAATACTAAATACTTGAAACCACTTTTGGCACAAATCTAAAGAGCTAATGCAACGTATCGCTAATGGTCGCTCTGTGAAGTGGCTCGTTCGTGCCAAAGATGCACTTTACACCAGATACAAGATTTCACATAAATTGAAGATTTGTCTTAAATCTTAGCATTACTTCAATGGGCGCCCATTTATTTATTTTTTATTTATTTATTTATTTATTATTTGGAGGACCAACAGCATTAACATTTATTAATTATATAACAAATTATGTATATTATATATATATATATATTTAAGAGAGTATTCTCAAATGTCAATAAACTATAGTTAAAAACAATTTTTTTTTGATATTTATATGCTTGCAAACTTGCAGACGGATTACCTGGTGGTAGGCAATTGGCACCGCCGCAATCAACACCAAAGCTTTTGCAAGTGCGTTAGTGCCATTTTGGGGATAAGTGGTGTTGGGGATTCAAGAATTAGAGAGGGATGGAGATTGGGCCTCCGGTAACCTCACTCGCACGGCGAAACACAACGCTGTAGTTGTTTCATGAACGTTTTCTTTTTTTGTGAGGGGTAAAGTGTCCAATTACTTCTCTCGCCCATGGTGAGGCGAGGGAAGTGTCAGACTCTTACTGAATAACCCCCCCTCCCCACGTGTTTCTGCTTTTTCTGTAACGCCGGTCCTGTCACTTCTGTCGAGCCAGACCATTCGTACCGAAGCACGAATTTCCCACACTTGAGTAGACATGAAATTATTAATATGATTAAAGGCTTGTTGTTTTGATTGGTTTCATTTGCTATTCGTCAACGTTATTTGAGCGATTTCATTCCATCCCTTATTCCAGCGGGGTAACTCTTATTACGTCCAGAAATTCAAGTAATGTAGACGTAATAAATTTGTTACCCATAAAATTGGACTTTTGGTCCAAATAGCACCAAAGATAATGTCAAAACAGCATGAGAAATAAGCAAATAAAATCTATCAATTTTTAGCCTTTATGTAACGAAACTAAATTTCTTAATCTAGTGCATATCTAGACTCTAAGATCTTGAATTATGACTCCGCATTCAGACCAAGTATTATTGTTTTAAGATTTCGAAAATTTTGATAGTAAAACTAGAGATATTTCAACAGTCCGTTGCTTAATAGTAACAACCTTATTTGCTGATTCGTATCTAAAAGATTTATAAGGTTTACTATAGGCACCATTTGCCATATCCTGGTTTTTTCCTTCAACGTTAAAGTGAAGGAAAAAAACCAGGATATGGCCAATCTGCTTTGACAAAGTGTGGGAGAGCCTTGCTTCGGCAGGAATGGGTCGGCTCGACCGGAGTGATATCACTGCCTTACAGAAAGCCGTCGTGAAACAACCACTTATTTTTCGCCGTGTCAGTGAGGTTACCCACAGCTTCCTCTCCCCTAATCCCTAAATCTCCCAAACCCTAATCCTCAAAAGGTTGGCAACGCACTCGTAATCTTGCGCGTCGATTACTTACCATCAGGTAATCTGTCTGCCCGTTTGTGTATCATATAATCATATAAAATATCCAAGTCGGAAATATATTTTATTTCCTAAACTATGCTCTTGTGAGTGTGTGACGCCAAACAGCTATGTTTTGCATCATGAAGGCTTGTTCCTCAATCCATCAGTTTCCTTATGTCGCTACACGGTTCAGTCTTCATTACAACTATAAACGCGTCGATTTCCCCTCACGACCTAACCTCTACTTTCAGATTGAAGCAAATTGCTTGATTCATTAGTTTCAAGTTGTTTAGAAGTCGGGAAGCAATTGAAAAGTAATGGCTGACGTTGTGTTTTATTATCTTGATTTAAATGTCAATTGTTTTCTTCTCCCTAGGTGTCGCTTTTAGTGAATTCGGTCTTTGTCAGAAGTATTCCACATTGTTATTTTGAACACGTTGACTGACATTATGATTTTCTCCTATGTCGTAATAATTCAAGAAAAAGGAGACGATAGGCTAGCGAAGTCAGTCTTTCGCAGCATGGGCTGGGGTAGGCGTTGGCTTAGTGTTCCACTGGAGATAAGCAGGTATGCAGTTGCAGCAGCATGATAGTTTTGGTAGGTACCTGCCGCAAACATAGCATTGAGTGCGTTTAATCCGCAATAGCGACTCGTGTCACGGCAAAGGAAGTGGAGAAACTCTGAGGTGGTTTTAGCTAACCAGAGTCCAGCACATCCCATCGTCGCCCTAACGTCGAGGGAAGGACATGAAAGACGTTTTCGATCGCATTATAACAAAAATGAGCTATTAACCCAACTTACTAAACATAGTCAAAATCACAGAATATGTGTCGCAAAAACATGTCCAAATGATATTTAAAATATCCGCTTTGTTTATAGTACAAACAACCATTATATCTGGGTCTCTGCATATATAATCTTTTCGCACATTCAACGATCAGTTTATACTAGTTGTTCATGGCTAGTACATAGCTCCGTTAATGCCAAAGTTCAATATGTCAAGATCGAGTTAATGAATTCGCTAATCGTCAAGGCTGACCCGATTCATTGTATCGCACGGACGATATCCAATACGTAATTCGCGTAGGCGATGCGTATTATCGTCCGATGTTTAGTTTTTTTGGTATTTATTTACAATTTCAGATTATAATTGGTAGCGTTTTATTGTTGAAGGTTATAACGATATTAAATTAGCAATAGCAATTATTGAATTAACAATATTTTAATTCTTTTGAGCAGTTTTTAATTCTTATGTGTATTATGATAGATATTTACCTAACACATTACCCATGCACATCTCTGTTTAACCTTTTACAAGAAGTTTCAATTTAACTGTCATCTTTAATAGAAGTTTATAAGCGTACAAACTTAAAAAACCAAAAAACAGAAACGAAAGGCAGATGAACTGACGTGAAGAGCGCCAACTGGATTATACTAGTTCCCTTCATCCAATTGGTTTTCTTCAGAGCTCCAAAATAAGAAAATAGTATTTTTTTTAAAGTCATTTCAACACTAAAACACGACATTAACATACATAGAGGTATTAAAAAAGTGATTGTGCAAACTAGAAGCGACAAGGTCCATCACATAAATGTCACTCATATCTAAAAAGAAGACAATACAGTTGCCTTTTCACGTAAATCAGACAATATTTACATCTGTGATATTGAGAGTGGGGCAAGCTGATAGTGGGCGATTGTTATAGCAAGTGGGCTTGAGTTATTATTATATTTATCTTTATAACTTTATTTATAATATAGAATACCCATATGTTTTACTTTCCATTTTTATAGAACATGTTAGGCTTTTATATGGGAAAAAACAGCTGGTTTATCGTGAAATTGAGGCTTAATTGTATCACCAAACTCGATTTGTTAGTTTTAGTCATCGACTTTATTAGTGATCGATGGTTTTAGTAGTATGTTTATATAGTACATTTTGAAGAGCCTACTAGAATGTTTCTGGTCTGCTTGGTATTGTCATCAGTTAGTTTTTAGTGTTTCCTTGAACTTTACATAGATATGTGCAATCTACATCACCCTGTTTAAAAAAATACTTAATATTCCTTCCCGTTCTCCATTAAAGGATTGTAGGTACTATAAGTCTGTATCACAGACGCCCTTGATTTTTAACAATATAGATCTACATTTTTATATTAAGAAAAAATCCCCCAAATTTACACCCGAAACAATCCAGACTACCCAAAACCAATCGTCCTTATCCACCACGTAACAAGAACCAATTTTTATAACATTTCCCCTTCCTAACCAATTTTTTCTGACAACAATAAAACAACGGAATCCGATTGATTTTCGTGGTTGGCATTCAAATTGGTTTTTCGCAGATGAAAAACAGTTTTTGACGTATCTTTGTGATCATTGTTGGCATCGTGGAGACCCTGGTTAGGACATTTTTATTGCTTTGTTACATGTTGCAGAGTGCTTTCATCTTTTTACGATCTCCCGTTTATTGGATTGGTGGAATTTTCTAGACGATCTATTGTGCCTTCTGCTTGGAGTAAACAGCTTTTTGATTGTTAATCTGTGATGGATGGTATTGTTTGTAATTTGTTTTTTATGGGACAAGGTCATATCCAGAGTCTATGAATCTTGAAGACATGAATGTCTTTAATCCAGAACTAAATTTATCGGACGATATCGTTAGACTGCTCCGTTGCATGAGTGGTTGTAAATGTGATTGCCGAAGTTCTGGTCATTTATTGGCAAACATTGGAAGTTTTCACGACATTTGGAATTATGCCTGGTGTTTTTTATGTATAAGGGGCAAACTAGGTGACGAATTATCTGATCACTTCGCTACTACCTGTTTAAGAAGGAGTGCGCTGGTTTCTCGGAAGTTTGAAAGCTTGGTAGGGCAATAGATTTATGTAGGGACTTCCTATCACATGGACCCGACAATAAAACTGGTGAATAGTTGTTACGGATGTTATATTTTACATTACTTTTAAGATAACGAGATATTTAAAACTTCGAATTTTAGTCTCTAAATTTGCTTTAACTGTCTTCTATTTGAGATTATGTAATTCACATAGCCGAAATATTTTATCGTATGATTAGTAAATATGATCAAAAGAGATTGTTTAACTGCAATCACATTTTGCGAGATGGAAAAGAAATATCGCGATCGCACATTATGAAATTTCGCTTTGATGTATCAAAAATATTTTCTTTTCATTTCAATTTATCAAAGACCGTAGCGTATCTTTGACTTCTTTGTAAATATCAATAAAATCCTTCTTCTTTTTTTATTAGAGGCAAAGTTCTTTAAATAACTATTTTATTTTGTTTGTTACAGGTATGTACATACAAAATCACCGAGGTTGATTAGGCAGGAAACGAAACAATAAAGGGTAAGAATAACTTCTAGAAGAAGTGAAGTGATTTTTTCTCCATTATAAGTATTTATATCAAGGGGAAAAATGCAAAGCATGAGACAAACTGTATGATACTTTTTTTTATAACTAATTTAAGATTAGTATGATTCTTGTTTTTTCATAATTTGTCGCTCTTTACTGATTTTAAGTAATTATTGCGTTAAATTATGTTTTTCTTTGCTGTTGCCTTTTTGTCACTATCTGTGTGACTCTGTAAGCAGTTGTATGTATGTTACTATCTATTTAATTGTGTATACTGTAGCTGTTGCTATTGATATTCCATAAAATTAATAAGTATTTAAGTTATGAATAAAATACATAACGTACATACATTTATTTGACCACTTCTACTAGTAGGTACATAACGTCAAAGAAAACCAACATATGACAATCGCTCGTACCAAGTTTCTCAAACCGGACAGTCAACAAGATATTGAATAACATCTAATAACAATATTTGCTGATGGCAAAGTAAGCGAATTTAACGACACATAACACTTGTATTGGCATTTCGCATGTTTATATAACATAACATAACATGTATAACTTATACTTATGTTATGCATGTGTTGTTTATGCCAAAAGGGCATGTCATCGCCATATGAGTAAGTTGCTATGTATTGGAATTTTGTACCATCCATACTTACTTAATAGAAAGTAGCTATTTTAGGTGATGACATATTTTATTTGGTTTATTTCTTTTCTGCTAGCAGCTTAGTCCGCAGTGCTAAGGTAAGAAGTAGCTTTTGTGTTATTCCAGTCTATCATCATCATCAGCCTATAAGTGCCCACTGCTGAGCAAAGGTATCTTCTCTTACGAAGAAGGTTGGAGCATTAATCACAACGCTTGCTCCATGCGTGTTGGCGATTTCAAACTTATAATTAGAAATTGTAAGTCCAGTTTTCCTCACGATGTTTACGTTCACCGTATGTCAGTGGTATTTAAAAAAAAATCATAGAAAGACCATATAACTCGGAAAAAGTCACATTGATACTTGCCAAGCTTCGAACTCCCTCGTGCATTAGAAGCGGGCTTCTTAACCTCCATGCCACCACGATTTCAGACTATAATCTATATCAATGCCAATTTTCATTTAGATCCGTTCAATAGTATTTACGTCAAAGAGTAACAAACATCCATACTTACACACGAAATTTCTCCTCTAGAATACTCAAAAGAAGAATTTATGTATATTAGTGTAATTAATACTAATAGGACATATTTATTTTAGAAGATACACAAACTATTATCATGTAAAATTTGTTAACACTGGTTCTAGGGTAGTTTTCACACTTTATCATCGCGCCCAAGGCGAGAGAAAAATTTTAATGATATTCCTCTCTCAATAAAACACCTAGAAATAACTTAAATAAATCAAAATCAAAGGAAATATTATTACAAAGCTTAGTGAGTTCAGTTACAGGCAGGTTACATCTACTATCGCGGTTTATAATATTATGGTTAGCATTAGAACAACAAGCACTTCCCCAGACGGGATGGCGCGGCCGATGTAGCGCAACCAGAGGTTTTGATACTTGGTCAGAGAATATTTTTGGCAACCGGTATTTAAATCGAATACGTACGACCGTTATATTGATTTTTTTAAGTAATTGGCTGGCTATTTATTATTTTATTCTGTTCCTATTTTGTGTTGCCAATTGCAATTATGTGAAAGCCTCATGATTACCTACTGCGTAATATTGCAGAAGGCAATATAAGTTTTGATTTCAATCTAGTTAGAAACTTAGAACGTAGTTATTGGTTTGAAATTACTCGGAAATAATGGAAATTGATGTTGATCAATACTTGTTTGTTTGTACAAGTTTTATTACAAATGTTTTTGTTTATTACATTTATTTTTTATAGCCTATAAAAGCGTTATAAACTATCTATGTCCACCTGCAATTACAAGATCGTGTGTCGTAGAAATTGTAGCTCAAAATAAACAATCTAATTTTATTTTCAATTTAGAATATTACTTACTTCACACTAGTCTAAATCATTTCATGTTATCGCTAAAAGTATCAAAATTAAAAGTCGTTACATATGCGCACACGCATTAGGGATTGCGACAGGCGGCTCGGGCCCATTGAGAACGGGCGTGGGCGGCCCCGTCGTCGACCGCTGTTGTGATACTAAATATTATTTACAGGGTTACCAAATCAATGGATTATTACTCCATTGTGTTTGTATAACGAGATATTAAAATAATAGAGATTTTAACTAAACATTATTTTTTGACTACTATTGTTTTTTTTATAGAAATGATCAGACCAGTTCTGAAGATCACTTTAAAGTTTTTGCCACAACTAGTCCAATACTGAGTACATACTGAAGTGAATGTTGATTATTCAATAAGATATCGTTTTGTCTGATATTTGACCTTTAGCAAATATAAAAATGTGTAGGTAACTATGTATAGGCACACTATGACAAAAACTTAATAATGCCATAATACATTGCAACACGAACAAAATTCAAACAAATGTAATAGATCAATCATTGAATTGTTTTGTTTAGATTGCATCTAATTCTCATCTATCTTTTGAAGCCATTATTTTTGAATACGAATTGATATCATAATGTTTTCTGTCAACCATATCTATCATACAAGCTCTCGTGGCATCAACGGATCGCCTGGGGGAGTGGTTTGTGATTTCTAATGTTTTAGATTTTTATCGCCATCTTATATAATTTTTGCGTGGGACTTGACGAAGACGTGGGTTGACTAGTTTGGTCAATGACGGCTGTATACAAACACGAATTTCGATATACGAGTATAATAAAACAAATGTCAACAATGTTATACGATTGGCGGTATTTGGATAAAAATAAAACTTTATTTTTATTATATTTTTTTAGCGGATTGAATATATGCAATCAACCATTCTGTTTTTTGCATTACACTCTGCTATGTGTTCTTAATTTATTTTAAAAACTGCTCAAAATTTAATCATATTAATAATCTTTTGGCTTTTTGTTTAGCTCAATCTAGATCTAAAATATCCTGTTTGTCACTTTCCTATATATATATAATGATAGTATGTAAATATAAAAAAAAATTAGCCACTCTTCGTTGTATTTTTATTACTCAAGAACGGGTTGATCTATCCTAAATGTTAAAGCTTTGTTTGGACTATTTAGTAAATGGTTTATGTGAAGTTTGCACAAAATCGGTCGAGCAGTTCTTCATTCTACGTAGCGAAGCACGTAACGGCCGCACGTTTAATATGAGAAGGAAACATATCAACTATAAATTACGATCAAGATTGAACAATTGTATGTAAAACGCAAATGGCTGCGACCAAATACTATTTTGCGCTGTGGGATATTCATTATTTACTGTTAGATTACACCACAGACAACTTCAAATTTGAAATAAACATGTACTGTAATATATCTTTAAACGTCTGAGATGTAAATCTTAGATAATGACTTCGTGTATGGCTCGTAATTTAACCTGCGTTTTACTATTAATTTATTTGTTTATACAACCGCAAATTGTGCAAAATTTTCTAGTAAAAGTTGACCGCATTTAGTGTTTAGTCACTGTGTCATCCGAGATCAATTTAAGCTGGTCATAATATGTAGATTGATTTGTAGACGTAGTTATAGTAGTAGTTGCGTAATTACAGGTCATTTGTCTCTATGCCCCTTTTATATTCATAGTAAAGGATAAGGTACGAAATATAAGTCTACTAGGTATAACAATAAAAAAAAACACAAATGTGCAATAACTTACTGCGACCTGACTCCGAGCAAGAGTCGGATCATGGTGATTTTTGGTCAGTGTAAGTGACGCTCCCTTCCGAATCAACTAAAACAGAAGAAGTCATTTGTTAAATCTCCCCTCTTAAGTAAAGGGATAAAAATAACTTTAAACGACGTTTTCTGACGTTGTATAGATATTCTTTCTCAATGTATTGTATTATTAGAGTTTGACTCAAACATCGTATAACCTAATTTTATTAATTGACCCTCATACCTTGATTACTATAATATTATATAAGTTAGATATAGCGATGACTGCACCCATTGTTCCCCTCGTTAGGCAATCCAATAATTATTATAATTAAAACAGTTTCAAAACAATCATAGTTCATATTTTATAATAGAAATAATTGTTATTGATACATAATTAATAATGCCTTATCATATTAACTTTGTAAACATTATAAGCGATAACAGCTACACAATTGACTCATAATATTTTATTATAAACTTATATGTATAAAGTTGAATTGGGAACAATATGATTCTACTAGAGAAATTATTTAAACGCTAGAAGTTGTATTTTTGTTAACCCGATTAAGTGAAAATCAACTCAGAGTACAATAAAGCTATGTCGAAATACTTAAAAAAAGATTTCACTGACTTTAACGGTTTACTCTCTTAACCCTTTGACTGCCGAAAAACCTGTATATACTGCAGATATTATAAATAGCTGACAAACCAAATATACTTCATTATGATGTTTTTACACTCCTGTGCTTGTCATTGGCCAAATAGCCTATTTTTATTTTGTCGTCTTTGAGCCAACCATGGAGGTCAAAGGTTGAATTTCCTTCTTCTATGGGCCCTTATGAAGCTCGTAACTAAACGTGTATCCTGAAATAGTTTTCTTAAGCAGTTCGGCAGACATCAGGCACTGTTTAAAATGATGAACCATCGTACACAATTTTTAGAATAAAAGAAGAAATTGTATGTATAGCTAGTTTGTATACATGTAGCTATACCTACTTATGCATCTCAGACGACGATCTAATACTTTGTACGCAAGTAAGAGCTGGTCGTAAATTAGTCATCAAAGCTTAAATGTTAATTGCTTAACGCAGTTTCCTACCCGACCTTAGAAGGTGAAATGTTAATAAGTACGGACATTCTATCTGATCTTGCGCATACGCATATCTTTGGGATTTTGTTGTACCCAAGCGAAATATGGTTAGTGTGGCTAAATGGTAATTTCTGTGATGGGAATATAATTTGTATCGTTATTGTTATTGTAGTTCTAATCCTTTTTTTTGTAATTAATTAATAATTGGAAATTGTGTCAGCTCTGTTAATTTGGCGGCAAACTGATGGTTGATGGTTGATGGTTGATGAACAAATATGTAGTTACTATTCGTATTTGACGTGTTTAGGATATTTTTGCGGTTTCTGTTAAGTCTACCAATAATGAACCGTGTAATAAAAGCTAAGAATTTGAATTACGCACAAGACATGATTCATTGTTGTATAAGAATGAAATTCAGCAATCATTTCTAAACGATTGCTGGTAACACCGAGCACGTATTGATGGTGGAATTGGATGGTATTATAATGGAACCTTGGACTAACGCTACGGATATAATAAAATAATTAAAATCATGGTTTAAGTTTTTGACCATTAATTACTGCCTTTTTGTTGTTTGGGTTTCAAGTCCATCTTATTAATTCATTAATTCATTATTTTTTGTGATATATATTAAAGACGTACCGTCTTTAATATATATTACAAAAAAACGTCTCAATGGAAGGTCAAAGACCAACAGCTATTATGATTACAAAAACCCAAACAATAAACCAATTTTAAATTATTCAATAACTAGAGGTGCCCATTAAGATTACGCTTATCGATAAAAAAGGTCGATCTAATTGCGGTACAGCTCTATCGTGTCGATAGCGATAAAGTATCGATGAAATACATTTCCCTGTGTTGCTCTCGACATATTTATAGGTGATTAATCTTAACGCCTACATTTAGAAATAAACCATCGGAATCGAACTGTCCAAGATATTCATGTTTGAGCTTGGGATAGCTTATTTTGAACAAGTGGAATATTTACTGGGAAATAACTTTTAGTTCATAGCCAGAAGTAACGCCATCTACCGTGTCCAACTGTGTATTTAAACAGGGAACTATGTATATTTTTTTTTAAATTATAACGAAACTAATATAAGTAACTTAAAAAAAGTATCAAGACGCTTTGATCAGTCTACAAATTGTCGTCCTTGATATTTGTTGCCAGCTCCATTGTTATTTGCCTAACTACCAAGTAGATTTAAATATCTAACTAGCTAATTAGAAATAACTCACACCAATTACACTACACATTCTTTCTAACTTCCAATGTCAGGGGAAAACTTCTATAGCATCCATTCTTGGTAGCAAAAAAAAAGTAAGTAAATGTAATCTATTATGACTTACTACAGCAACCCCAGTATGTTTTAACAATACTAATTAACCTGTATATATTCTCGTATATGACTATAGTATTATAAACACGTAAATAATAATAGAACTGTTCTTTTCTTGGAGGTGGGAAGATCATCAAATGACAGAGTGTGTCAGACTCTTACTGATAAAAAGTCACTCTGTCTTTTCTCTTGCTCCGAGCTGGAGATGCGGTTGGTGATTTTGCCTTTTTTGCCTAGCCAAGCATTTGAGCCTTGGACCCTCCAAGGCTCAAATGCAGGCAAAAAAGGCGAAATCAAATGCCGTGACGTAAATAATGTTGGTAAATTACTTCCTTGTTAAATTATTTCTCACATGAATCTAGGGCAGAAAGAAAAGCAATGATTGTCGATACTTTATCGTGTAAGTCATAAAATGGCGTCCATTTAATGGAACCATTTTATGCGTACGCGCCGCGTGGCAACATGTTCTTGTACAAAGTAATAAGGTACGAGTATGACTCTTTTTTCCGGGTAAAGTTAGAAAATGGGGTCTTTCGCCTTTTGCGCGTTCCTTACTATAAGAATCTTTTTAATTTAATGGCCTACTTGATATGACGATGAACTTGCTAAGTATCAATCCACGCTAAAAGCTCATAATCATGAACAGAATTGCGACGCGCGAAATGTCGCGTGTTTAGTAATAAATTGAATGTGTCATAAAACACAATGGCTTGTCCTATTTCAAAAATTTCGTCCCGTTTATAGAAGTTATTTGAAATTGAACTGTATGTTTAAACATATTTAGTTATCTAATCACGTATGGATACAGTCTAGACTAAGAAACATTTAAGTTACAAAATCGTACAACTAGAATATTTCGATAGTGTTACCTAAACCCTTAATACCATGACTTCTAATTTTAGGATTGATGTGGTTCCTACCATAGGCTAAAACTTGAGCTCAGTGGCACCATTTAAAGGTCTCAAATCAAGCAGTGAACGTAGTTAGGCAGTTGATGAAGATAATGATTGATAGTCACTTTAAAAATGCTTGGATTGAGATGTAGAAGAGCCATGCTTCGGCACGAATTGGCCGGCTTGACCGGAATGATGATACCACGGCCTCAAAATTGGCGTGAAACAACTAACTACAGCATTATGTTTTGCCGTGTGAGAGAGTTTACCGGAGTTCGAACCGTTCCCCTCCCACGTCCTTCCCCAATACTCCAATCAATAGAGCTCCTTATCCTCAAAAGGGTGGCAACGCACTTGCTACTAGTGATTTGGGTATCCATGGGTAGCGCCGATTGCGTCACATAAAAAAAAAACTATTCAAAATCAAAATATAAAATTACTGTGACCACTGAAACTACATAGGTGTTATGGGAGAGCCATGCTTAAAGTGTGGGAGAGCCATGCCAAGTGTGAGAGAGCCATACTTCGGCGCGAATGGGTCGGCTCGACCGGAGTGATACCACGGCCTCACAGAAAACCGGCGTGAAACAACCACAGTGTTGTGTTTCGCTGTGTGAGTGAGGTTACCGGAGGCCCAATCCTTCCCCTTCCCTAATCCCTCCCCAGTTCCTAAATCTCCAAATCCCTAATCCCTTAAAGGTCGGCAACGCACTCGTAACTCCTCTGTTGCGGGTGTCCATGGGCGGCGCTGATTGTTTACCATCAGGTAATCCGTCTGCTCGTTTGCCGACCTATTACATAAAAAAAAATGTTACTGCATGCTCATTCCAAAACCTAATCCATATTTGAAATCAAGTTTAAAATCGCTGATCCAAATGCGTGGTGTTAATGTTTAAACCTTTTCCAAGTGAGAAGAGGCTTTTGCTGAGCTTCGGCATTTGTAGGCTGATATGTGAGACCATTTTCAATGACAAACACTTCTAGAACACGGGGTAGAAATCATAATAACGTAGAGCAACTAAACAATTAAACAGCGTAGTTCTACATACCAGTTTGGCACCCGGACGTGGTCGTAAAACTGAATGTTGTTATTTTACTGCTGTTTCCTTAGTAGTGCGAACAATGAAACATTTCCTTGTAACTTGGTCTAAACTCTTGGGATATGTTTTGTCTGACATAATAATGGTTTGGGTGTTTTTTTTTTTAATGTTGCATTGAGTTCGTTGCGAATTAATAGAGGTATCTGTAAGAGCGGTTACCGATCTTTTTCGGTTAACTAAAAACAAAATCAGTTTAATATCTTAAATATAAAAGAGTTGTTCTGAGTAGTTTCCAACTAGTCAATACTTTTATTGAAATGTTTAAAACGATAATAATGTTTTTACGTGAAATGACACATTTATTTCTGAAATATAACTTACTAAAATCTAAAATAACTTATATCGATAAATTAATGAATAAAAGTATGGTTGTGTTTTAGTAATTTACTTAATTGAAAAGTCAAAATGTTTAACTACCCAACTCCGCCCATGGACCAAGCAACACCAAAGGAGTTACAAGTGCGTTGCCAGCCTTTTGGGGATAAGGGTTCGCGTTGCCACCAATCATCTTTACTAATATTATAAAGAGGGGTAATCTGTAGAACCGCTGGTCAGATTGCTAAAATTCTTTCACTGTTAGATAGCTACAATGTTCCCCAGTGCTATAGGTTACAAAACATCACGCTACGATCAAATGTAGCTGAGCAGCGGGTGAAACCGCGCGAGATTAGCTAGTTCATCAATAAAACTATTACAGTGCGGCCGACGTATCTTGGCGAGTCTGAAGTTAGCCGATTAGTTGCGCAGTACACAATTTTGTTCCTAACAGATCCATTGCGCAGACAAACGGCTAACTTCAGACTCGCCAAGATACGTCAGTCGCACTGTATATAATCTCACAAACGGTCGTCGTTGACATCAAATAGCGCTTACCCATCCGTACCAGTAACCTTTTACTTGGCAAAACTAACAACAACTTGACCGACGTAATTAGTATTACAAAAGTGGCCAAATTATGCCACATATTACCTCTCTATTCATGACATAATCGCCCCCTATGCTCACAGAATTAATTTGAACTTAACTTACTAAGTTACAAAATACTTTAACATATTTTGTATTCAAATAACGTACTTAGCACGTTGTCTTAAGAATCACTAAGTATGGCGTTCGATCTCTACTAATGAACTAGTTTAGTTTACGTTAGTCTAAGTCTTATTCCGTTTGGTATAAAGGTAGGTTTTGTGTGTCATGTTTGTTGATACATGGTATCCTGTTGTGATGACTAGGGTGAGTACCGGTGTATCTTAATGTTCGGTCCCATCCTGTGGCAGTGATTAGAATTGTTTATTGTTTTTTGTTTATTTTGTTGCAATTTTTTTTTTGCAAAATTGTCTATTTTTATTGCGAAATTATCTTCTGGTTTGCGGTTTTACCAACGGTTCGGGGCCAGCACGTCGATTCTATAAAATTTGTTTGATTTTGAATCGTGTTCGAGTGCGAAGTGACGGGGAAATTAAATTTTAGAATGCCATTTTTAACGTCATCTCATATTTTATCTATCAAAATTTTGCTGTCAATTTAGTTCAACTCGCAAGTGTAGCGCTAGTGTACTACTACTCACAGCGGATTCAGATTCGAAGTTTAGAATGAAGTCTTACATAATCACACTGCAGGAATATATCCTTTAGCGTATCAAACACGTATGTATACTTAAATAAATTTGGATCAATATTTACTAATATTTAGATGTGCGACCTAACAATTTCTTGAGTTCTATCAGGATATTGACTGCACGGTTGGCGCCGTGGCGGGTGGCTGCCGCGCTACGTGTCGCGGGTTCGATTCCCGCACGGAACAACTCTTTGTGTGATCCACAGATTGTTGTTCCGGGTCTGGGTGTGATGTGAATGTGAAATTGTATGTTTGTAAACGCACTTACGACACAGGAGAAAATCCTAATGTGGGGCAACGTTTTCTTAATAAAAAAGAAAAAAAAAATTAAAAATAAGGATAGGAGCAGCTTAGGTTTAAATATCTATAACTTAGGAATATATTTATAACATACAATGCATCATTACACTCGAGGAATAAATCAAATCCGTGAATAAAAGAAGCAATGAACTGCATCGTAACGTCAAAATAAAGATGTCTGCCACTATAGAAAACAGGGTGGTCGATATTCAAATGAGACCATAGTGGCTTCACAGATTATAAACCTTTTGGCCATAAAGAAGAAAAAAAGGAGTATGCCAAGACGTGTTGACACATAATTAAGACATAACAAAGACATATAATTACGCCTTTTATTCCTTGAAGAGGTAAGCTGAAGTACACATTATAATATATACTAATATACGAAGAGTTTGTTTGTATGTTCGCTAATATCCAAAACCACTGGTTCGAATTTAACAATTATTTTTGCGTTAGATAGTGTACTACTTATCGAGGCCGTAAAACACCACGATACGGCCCCTAGGAGCCTAGCAGCGTATCAAATCGCGCAGGAGTAGCTAGTTTATAATAATTGTAAACCAAGTTTTCCCTTGTTGTATCATGATCCTATGTGGGTTCGAAACCTGGCAAGTACCAATGTGACTTTTTTCCGAGTTATATATGTACTTTCTATGATTATTTAGACACCACTGACATACGGTGAAGGTAAACATCGTGAGGAAACCTGGACTTATAATTTCTAATTATAAGTTTGAAATCGCCAACCCGCATTGAGTAAGCGTGGTGATTAATGCTCTACCATACCATACCTTCTCCGTATGAGAAGAGGCCTTTGCTCAGCAGTGGGCATTTATAGGCTGATGATGATGATGATGATCATGATCCTGTAGGTACTCGGGAGCATCGGAGAAGTCTAATGCTGAATGTCTTTCCACATGATGATAATTAATATCAGACTGAAAGAATTTCTATGAGACCAGTCTCACTGGTACTTTAATGTCGAAGATAAGGAGCTGGAACTAACATAAAATATTCCGGCCGAATTGAGAACCTCCTCCATTTCTGATATCGGTTAAAAACTTCATACTATACCTATATGTACATTATATAACCCAATGTTTTTCACGTTGAATCGAGCAACGACCCACTATTTTGTTACTACATTTAAATGTTTATCAATAACGTTACTTGTCATAAATGTCTTCGTATGCGGGTCTTTATCAATGACAAGAGTAATAACACATTATATTTAGTTATGTATATCTATCAGTTGGAGGTCTTTACGTCTATGTATTACCTTAATATATGTAAAGTATCGACTATTTCCCCCTTATTACAAAACAAGGTTTATCTTTAGTCCAGGTTTAAACCATTGAGTCGGATTTTGAATTTTGAATTTTATTGTCATCTACCTTCAATTCGAAATACGAAAACTGGCTCAATGGTTTAGTCCTAGACTAAAGTAAAAACTTGTTTTGTAATAAAGCCGTTTGGGTTTAATTTTTATGGAAAATAAATTGTTTACTTTTTTTTTTACTAAACTACCTAAAATGGTCACAGAGTCATAATCAAGTGCGAGAAAACATTTTTCTGCTCACATAGTGCAGCTTGACCAGTGATACGATGGTCTCATAGATAATTTCTCCCTCCATCTCTTCTCAATTCCTAAGTATCCGAAACCCTTTATCCCCAAAAGGCCGGCAACGCACTCGCAACTCCTTTGATGTTGCGGGTGTCAATGGGCGGCGCTGATTGCTTACCATTAGGTAATCCGTCTGCTCGTTTGCCGATCTATCTCATAAAAAACTGGCGTGGAACAGCGCTGAAGTTGTATTTCACTGCGTGAGTGAGATTACCACAACCCTAATCTTCTTCTTCTCATCCCCATTCTAATCGTCAAATCCGTAACCCACAGAAGTTAAGTAAAATACTGACTACTTGTCTGGTGTTGGGGGTGGGAGTAGGCGGCGGAGATTGCTTACCATCAGGATTTTAGTCTGCTCGTTTGCTGTCACATTTCATAAACAAAATCTGCTGTGTAGTTGAGCTTCTAGGGAATACATACCCAGTGATATAATTGAGTACAATGCCTTATAACGACAGAACAAATTCTCAGTTAAAACTACAGAAACAAAGTAAATTGCGTAATTAAGATAAGGAAAGTATAAATTAAAATGATAGCAGTTAATGTGGGCTAACTATGCATGGATTGGGGCCATTAATTTTGATATAAGAGCCCTAATACATACTGGTGTGATTGTATAACTCTGTCAAAAGAAAGACGTTTACCTGTTAGAGAACCATGCTTCGGCACGTATAGGTTGGTTCAACTGAAGTGTTTTTTTATGGTATAAGTCGGCAAACGAGCAGACGAATTACCTGATGGTAAGCAATCGGCGCCGCCCATGGACACCCGCAACACCAAATGAGTAACGAGTGCGTTACCGGTCTTTTGGCGATAGGGGTTGCGGATAATAGGATCGGGAAAGGATAGGGGAAGAGGAGGGATTAGGCCTCCAGTAACGTCACTCACACGACGAAACACAACGTTGGGTTGTTTCACGCCGGTATTCTGTGAGGCCGTGGTATCACTCCGGTCAAGCCGACCCATTCGTTCCGAAGCTTGGCTCTCCCACACTTGGTACCAGAAAACTGAAGAATCCCCAAAAAGACCAGCAACTCTCCTCTAATTATCTGGGGTTAGGGTGTCCATGGACGCTGCTGATTGCTTACCATGAGGTAAAAGGTCTGATCTCTTGCCGTCCTATCACTCATTTTCGAAATTTAAACCAACTTCAATCTAACTCGGATATCAAACATTGTATTCCATACTGGCTTCCACCATTCGTGCTGTCTTAATAAAAAGTAGCCTATAGCAATAGAAAAAAATCGAAGCACACATAAAATTTGTTATTAATCGTCTTACTTGTATGGTCATCATCTCCAATAGGTAAAACGAAAAAGCCCTTTTAATTACTAAGTCTCCACTATAGATAGAATGGTACGGATCTAACTAATTGGTAAAATTCCATATTTGCAATAGGAACGAAGTCCAAACATACAGGATGTTAACAAACTATAAAATGTTTTTCACACGCAGCTTGAGTGCTATGACGCTATCAAAAGTACTTACATAAGCAGGTAGGTACATCCTTTTTGCTGACAACATTGGTGGCACTTCCAGACTTATGTAAGAGAAACAATTACCATCATACGATGGAAAATATACCCTGTGCCTAGTGAGATGAGGTTGGAAATGCAATGTAAAGGGTTACAGATCCGTCGAGCACTTGTGTGAGGTTCTATCTAGGTTTGTATAGCTCTTGTGAGGTGAAGTTGATTGTACGTCGTTGTGAGCAAGGTGTCATGATATTCTTGTGGAAGTAAGAAATATTTTAAACGGATTTTTATGAAACAATCGGCGTGAAATAACGCTTCAACGAAAGCTTCATATTATTCTGTGATGTTTCATCGTGTGAGTGTGATTAATGGTCACCCAATCTCCAATCTACAATGGCATATATCCAATTTCGCAATCACAATACCAATCCCAATCGCCAATCACCAATCCAATCTTTCCCCTTCGCCCGATCCCTCCCCAATCCCTTAATTTCCAAAACCCTTATCCCTAAAAGGTCAGCAACGCACTTGTAACTCCTCCGTTGCGGGTGTCCATGGGCGGCGCTGATTGCTTACCATCAGGGCGTCCGTCTGCTCGTTTGCCGACCTATTACATAAAAAAACCGAAGACCCAACCATCAATCACCAACCCCACTCCCCAATCCCCAATACCAAACTCAATCACAATCCCTAACCATATTATCTTCCATACCCCTGAATCCGCAACGGAATGGCAGTTCCTTAGGGGTCGTTAAAATCAACTAGGTAAAAACCATAGCATCTCTTTTCTTCAAGAAGTCTACAAAGAAATGAAAGAATCCGCGGTATTATCCAAGTCTAGAATATAAAACGTTGCCAATTAATATTAGCAGCTAAACTCTTAGAAGACTAGTCTAATTAAGAAGACAAGAATTAGATTTTTGAAGTCGTTGTGGCGGGAAGCCAGTACCGTTCTCATTAGAATTAACCGCCTTTTTAATTAGATATATAGAATAACTAGCTTTTGCCCCCGACTTTGTTCGCATGAAATAGAGACTTTTTGCAGGTTTTTGGTTTTAAAAAACTATCTTATCGAGAAAAGACACTTTCTCGAGTTCCAAACTATTTCTGTACCAAATTTCACATAAATAGGTTCAGTAGTTTAGGCTTGCAGAAAAGACATACTGACAGAGTTACTTTCGCATTTATAATATTAGTATAGATAAAACGGGTCTGTAGGAAATTGGAGGACTAAGGAGGAGGCCTTTGTCCAGCAGTGGACGTTTTCCGACTCTTAATGATGATGATGTTGTATCAAATTTGGCAGAGAGATAGAGTAGTCTAAAAAAAACATACAGGCGAGACTTTTTAGCCTGGTCAAAGCCGCTGGCAAAAATTTGTTTGTCATATTCATCATTGACAGCAGGTTGCAGTTCTTTTATTTCTTTAATAACGTCACCCACACTAGATTTTTTTCCTGTGTTGTGGGTTGTTTTTGTGAGGGGAAAATCATCAAATGACTTTTCCCGCCCTTAGTGTCAGACTCTTACTGACTAAAACCTCCCCTGTTCCTTCTCCTGCTCTGGGCCGAGGTCGTGGTGCCTCATTGCGCTTACCCCGCAACCCCGGCTGCCTGTGTTGTGGGTGCGTTTACAAACCTACAGTTACACATTACACACAGAAACAACAATTTGTAGAGTACCTACGCTGTCTGAGTTGTTTCTGAGCGAGAATCGATCGCCGTAGCCAGTTATCAAGCCACCGCGGCAATCGTGATCTGGGTGAATTTGTATATTTGTAAACCCACGACACAAGGAAATATCCTAATGTACAATATTTGTAAATAAATGCCTAGTTGCAAAAAAAAAACTTTCATTATGCATTAAATTAGAAATCTAACTAGGTACACTGATGTTCAGACACGCTCTTTAGTTTTATAGCGCAAACCATCAAGTATTAAGTTAAACTATGTGTAACAAAAGCAGTGAGCATCGCATTTTTACCAGTACTTCATGTGCGTCTGCGGCTGACTTCATTTATAAATCATAACGTGATGGTATTGCATTGAAGATCACGCAAAGATATATCATTATCTATTGGGTTTGTATAAGTACTAATTTCATCGATAATACTTTGTAATTTCGCCTTCAGGCCATTACAAGAGGGACCCCATGTCGGCCAATACCCATCCAGGGTTGTATTGGATGTGCAAGCTTATTTTTTTGCTATAGGAAAATCATCAAAGGAGTTCTCCCTCCCAGGATCAGGCAAGAGGAAATGCCAGTCTTTAACTCACTAAAACTCCCGTTCCTTTTCCTGCTCTAAGGCGAGGCCGCGGTGCCTCGTTGCGCTTATCCCGCAACCCCGTCCAAGCATCAACACTGTAGGGCCCGGTCTGTGGTGGTTTATTGTATGTGCAGGCTGATGTAATGATATACCACGACCTGTTTGGGAGTGAAAAGGAAAGGGTTGTTGTTGGTTTTTAGTCAATAAGTTTAGTAAATAAGAGTCTGAGACTGTCTCACGTCCCGCCTAAAGAAGGGCAGGCATTATTGTGATTTAGCCATAGCAAAAAACAACTTGAAAATATTGATGTCAGTTAGCCTGATTGGTAGTACTTTGTCTGAAGTATAAATGGAGCTACGGGTGTTAATATTGTCATTAACAAACTATAAAATCTAATCTATGTTATATCAATACAGTTCATGTAAGCGCCTGCGCACGTACAAACTTCAACTAAGGAAACTAATATACTAGGTTCCACAAATCGATGTTAGTTTTTACAGAAACTCGATTCATATAATATAAAAAATAGAAAATAATAAATAAATCATCCATTTAATTAATAACTAGCGCTAAACTGTTCCTGTATCCTGCCGATAACACCCGCTCCATCCTCTCTTAATAACCTTGTATCACAAAAAATCAATAAAATGACAAAGGAACTAAAATTACCAATTTCCAAAAGCTCTCAGCTCGCGGATGCTACACGTGGCTAGGGGTGTATCTGACAAAAGGACACCCCTCTAATCCTCTTCATATAATAGACTATGCCACTTCAATAAATCGATATTTGTTACAACCCTAAAATGCAATTTTGTCGGTAACAGATGTTCTGTGTAATTGTGCGAGTATTTAGCAAAGATTTTATTAGATATTGCAGATTCTTTGTTACAATTAAGAGAAGTCACAATAATTAAAATGTTGTATTTGCATGATGATGGCGTAAAGTTTTAACAAGAAAACTAGTCGTATGTATTAAAAACAACACGTAGCCCTAACTTAAGATTTTCTCATGGATCGTGGCAGAAGAGGAACCCAGGACGGAAGAAGTCCAGCCGGGGTTGCGGGTTAAGCGTGATGAGTCACCGTGGCCTCGACCCATAGCAGGAGAAGGAACGGGAGGGTTTTTAGTCAGTAAGAGTCTGACACTCTCTCTCGCCTAACCCTGGGCGGTAGAAGTCGTTTGATGATTTCCACTGACAAAAGAACGGAAGAAGTCATTTTAACTTTTTAAAGTCTTATTCCATTCCCTGACCGGTGCGAGAGCTATTGTTTTGCTGACTAAAAACCATCACGTTCTACTTCCTTCTCCTGCTCCGGCCTGCACGGTACGTTATTGCACTTCAGCAACTCTGGCTGAAGATCAGCCCTATTTGACGCGTTTACAAACAACGAAAAAACATCAAATTATAAAATACTACGCGCGGTTTCACCCGCTGCTCAGCTCCATTTAATAGTAGCGTGATGTTTTATAGATTATAGCACTCAGGAACCTGGTAGCTATCTATCAGTGAAATAATTTTGGCAATCTGGCCAGCGGTTCCAAAGATTATCCCGTACGTACAAACTTACAAACATACAAACTTACAAATTTTACCTCTTTATAATATTGAGTATAGACAACCAGTTTTTAATGCTTTTGCTTTGTATGATTTTTCCGCATATTTGACGGTCATACTGGCTGGTTATACCCAGTATTGAATTAAGGTATCTGGGATCAGGAATTATTAATTTTTGGCTAAGTTGAGGAAGTATCCAGTTGTTGAAGATTGAGAACTGTTGCTACGGAGACAAATGTTTTATCAAAAGTTTCTTTTGTGTTCAGTTTTCAACAGATAACTTTGACTTGAGATCAAATAATTTCGCAAAAACCTTTAGTGAAACTGTACCGAAGATTAGCTATTAGCATTTTGACAGAAGTTGTTGTGGCAGATCGTCATACTGGCCGTTTCACTTCGGCGTTTATATTCAAATCAATCAGTCTGTGACATGTTTTATAAGGCTGAATACACAACACCTACAACAAACAAAAAATTTAATCAATTTAACTTATTTCATCAACTCAATTGCATAGAATGATAAAAAAAAGTATTTTGTTTGTTTATTATACGATATATATAGATTACGATTCATATTTGAATATATCATGCTAAATAAAAAAAAAATGCCTTGATTATGTGAATTGCTTAAATCGATTGGATTTACCTAGATCTCCGTTATGTAGAAGATCTCAAGCACAAACAAGTAAATCTATGCTCTTTATATATTATTAAGTGGGGCAATGTTTTTTTTTTTTTTTTTTTTAAATATGTATGTTGTCACTGTAAACAGCATGATTGGCGCAGTGGCTTAGCAACTGGCTGCTACACAACGTATTGCAGTTTTCATTCCATCCCGGAAAGACTTTTTGTGATCCACAAAATTATATTCCTGGGTGTGATGTATGTGAGAAGTCGTATTTGTAATGTACCCTTGAAAAAAAAAAACTTTTTGAAACTGTACCTTTGTATGTACCTAACTATTTTATTTCTGCATCTAGAAATTCAAAATAAGTGTCTAAGAGTGCGCAGTTCTGTTCTCGGCGGTATGCGTGTGCGCATTCGAGTGGATCGAATTAGTAATGATAATGACTTTCCGTTCTATAGACTTATTGTCGCATCCTCTATAATGAAAACACATCAACTTTATTATATTATTCAGGTTTATTTCTAGAAACTTTAGTGGTTTTCTACGTAGATAGAATATCGCATTTTATCTTATTTTTTTTTTTAATAGTAACTTGCGCATCCACTTTGTTTGGCTTTTTAGATGGCTACGCGACGTTACCGAGACGCGCACGCGGCTTATGATAAGATGATAAGAGTCCCGTTCTGACTTAAAATTAGTAGAGCTTTTCTCATTTCATTCACGCGAGTAAATCGCTGTTTCAATTTTCAATAAGTCGCCTTTTATCGTCGAAGGCAAAAATAAAAGATTTTTTACTTGGTGGGATTTATGTTAAAAGTTTAATGAAAACAATATGAGATCCTGGGTTTTTTGAACGGGGCAAATTATCAAATATCAAGTGTCAAACTTTTGACTAAAACCAGCCCGTTCCATTCCCGTTCTCCTTTTCAGAGTCGGGCCGCCGTACTTCATTACAACCTGGTGAGACATAGACGGACGGACAGCGGAGACTTAGTATAAGGCTCCTTTTACCCTTTACCTAATAGGGCTGATGTTCAGCAGGGATGGCGCGTGCAAGCGCATATGTACCGGAGCTCAGGCCTGGAGCAGGAGTAGGAACGGGAGGGATGGGGGGGGGGAGGTTGGTCATTGCACTTATAAAGGCAATAAAATATTTTACAGTTTCCTTAAGTACGTGACGTGTTTAGTTTATAATCTAAAGGAATACGAAATGAGGTTATATTTAATTTCTATTAAGTAATTAATGACATAAATAAAAACTTAATGAGAAAACCGAAGGCGTCTTGAATGTTATTAAAAACGGATTTTATTCATTTATTTAACAGTTATGTAATTAAAATAAAGGAATGTTATCGAATATTTAATATTTTGCTTATAACGTGATGGAAATTCTGGATATGGACCTCACATGCTGTAAGGACGGCAAGTATGCGTAGTGGACGCTTACCAGCTACAGCTAAAAACATAAGTAATACATAGATAATCTGTGTTTTTTTTTAAAAAAAAGTTTGCCCCCCACTATGATTTTCTCGTGTCGTGGGTGCGTACAGACATACAATTTCACATGCACATGACCAGACCCGGAACAACAATTTGTGGGTCACACAAAGAATTGTTCCGTGCGGGAATCGCACCCGCGAGACGTTGCACGGCAGCCAGTTGCCCAGCCACCGCACCAACCGTGCAGTCAAATCATATGTTCAATCAAGTATTTGTTATGTAGAATCAAGGGGAAAATCATCAAATGACTTCTCCCGCCCAATTCTGGGCGGGAGGGAGTGTCAGACTCTTACTGACTAAAAACCCCCCTGTTCCTTCTCCTGCTCTGGGCCGAGGTCGCGGTGCCTCATGTGCTCATTGCGCTTACCCCGTAACCCCGGCTGAACATCAGCCCTATAAAGTCCCGTCTGTGGTGGTCTATTGGCTCTTTAAGGCGCGCGCGGAACGCTACGCGCCGTACGCTCGGGCCTGGTTTTGGTCGGGCGGCGAGCTGCCCTTACTCGCCGACCGCAGACCCGCGCTTACGGTGCCCGGAGATCATCTCTCAACTATAAACATCGTGCGACTGCGACACACGTTTTCTTATCAAATAAACTTTCCTTTCCTCTCAAGTAAACAAACAGATGTTCTAACAAAACAAATCAACTCAACTATCTGTACCTTCTATGTATCAATCTTTCTCATAATCGTATGTCGTTTGACGCAAATAGATAACCTTAAGATAATCTGTCATTAATCATGTTTTGCGTGTCACTATTCTGTGGTCTTCTCGAGTCTTTTGTGTCTTTTACTTGTAGAAATGGTTCAATCTAAGTTTCTTTCGACAAACGAAAATTACCTGATGGTAAGCAATTTTTGGCGCCCACGGACACGCGGATCTCTAGAAGTTGTAAGTGCGTTTCCGGTCTTTTAGAGATTAGAGATTTGATGGACGAGTAACTCAGTTATTAGGGATGGGGGTCAAGTACTACAGTTGTCTGGAAGGCTGTGGTATTCGTGCCAAAGCATGGCTCTCTTGCGTTGAGTTTCCTCGTGTCATCTATCAAATCCTAAGCTACCCAAAGCTTTTAGTCGCCAATCGCTTACCATCAGACAATTATTATAATCTGCTTGCTGGCCAGCACCCCATTAAATAAATCATAATAGAAATATGAGATTGACTACAGAATTGGATCACCAATTTTCTCGCTGCAATCTCCATAACAAACACATTTCAGCTTATCTATTATATTGTAAACTATAAATTGTCTGCTAAATTCTATTTCCTTAGTTACAACGACAGTTAATGTTGTAATAAATGTGCTGAGTTGTTTGTTTGTCTTGTTTAGGACATACACCGTTAGGACTCAGGCTAGTCTGCAGGCTAAGTTTTATTATTCTAGATCCTATTGTAAAGTTAATTGTTTTGTGGTTCGGTTTGTTAGTCATAATTATTATTTATTTTAAAGATTATGTGTTTGTACAGAATATAGTCTATCTCTGTGCCGATTTTCATTAAATTACATTCAGTAGTTTTTACGTGCAAGAGTGACAAACATCCATCAATAAATTTCTTATAAACTTTCGCGTTTATAGTATTAAGTAGGATTCTATTATCTATACTAATATTATAAAATTTGTAAGTTTGTATGTAAGGGGTAATCTTTGGAACCGCTGGTCGGATTGCCAAAATTATTTCACTGATAGTTAGCAATAATGTTCCTGAGTGCCATAGGATATAAAACATCACGCTGAGATCAAATAGAGATGAGCAGCGTGTGAAACGGCGCGAGAGTAGCCAGTCTTTTATAGAAATTCAATAAAATGTAATAACCAATCTTTTTTTACTTTCATAAATATTTTTTTCTTGTCAGTATAATTTTAGGGTTGCAAAAAGATATGACATGATACATTTTTAATGCAAATAATAAACCTGTCACTCCGTTGATTAAACAATAACTATGTTTGCTCCTAAAAACGGCTAAACTAAAACACACAGTAAAACCATTTAGTACAAATGCGGCACCTCTCTTGTATTCTGTAAACACCAAGTGTTGTTGTTACTGAACTCAAATTAATTCCCATGTTGCTTATTCCAGGTAAAACGAGAGTTTGTTCAGCGAAACGTACCTACAGAACAACACCTGGATACATTTTGTTTACAGATAAAATGTATTGCGAAACGTGGTCCTTTTGCGAAACTAAGGACCACCCTGATTCTCTCATATGCTGAGATTTTTTGTAAGTAAAAATTACTGATATCACTATAAACAGCCTATGACACTCGTCTGCTAGAATATTGGCTGTTTATCTTTAGGCATTGTATCTTAAAAGATTTAGGTATCTTTATCAAAGAGCGATACTACCCAGTCTCTATCTTCACCACAATGGTAATCATAATATGGCTACAAGTTAGCTTTTAAATAAAGATTTGAATTTGAAACTTTTGACTGGCTAAGTATAACTGGATCTAGGAATACCTAAGTATATGGTGACCTTGATCGAAGAAATCATAGATATAAATGATGGAAAGTAGAATCAAATCATAAATTATAATAAAAATAAATTATTTTTCTTTCTTTCTTTCTTTCTCTTTCTTTCAAATCGAATGGGGACGTCTCGATGTTTTTTGTTTTCTCTATTAACTGTGAGTTATGGGATTCATCACATTACTAGAAATTTGCTCTTCTGGGAATAAAATAAATTACATAATTAATCCCTAATTATATAAAGTATCATTAGTAGCTGACTAGAAAGCAGGGATATTAAGCAAGGTGATTAAAATTTTGTATATTTCTGGACACATTAGGCATTATTGTTAGTTAATATTGTGCATCCCCTGCATATAAATTTCATATTTTTTCGTCTCACCTCCTTTAGTCAGCCCTAGTGTAACTTATTATCCTTCTATATTCTCCATCTCACAAACCTCTCATCATAATTACCTTCACAAGTGTAGCCCCATTGACAGTACACGGCTCCCGGTTCACACTCGAGCAGAGAACAAAAGTGTACCGTTCTTCGAAAGCAGTGTACATACGATCTACAAGTCTAACGGTGTAATTCTACACTGTGTGTCGTGTTGCAGTTATGGTACACTGCACTAGCTTCCTGGGTTCACTTCTGCATATACTGTTGCAGATACTTGTAGGTTAAATAGGTCTGCTTAGTCTCATAGTGTGGTTGGTAAAATGAAATAATAAAATCGCTAAGTGGTCGCTTGCCAATATGTTGTTACCGTGGATGGTAAAACTGGAAATATGGTTCTTACTTTTTCTGAGATCTTAGAATTTCATTAGTCTTTGAGTTTTGCTGTCGGAGCGATTGATTGACAGCACTATTTTTTCCAGTGTGTCTAAGGGGCGTTATCAAAAGCACCTGTATATGGTTTAGTTGGAAATCAGTTTTTGACATCGATTTTAGAATCCTATATTACTACAATATAGGTCTTTTAAAAACGTCCGAATAAAATTGTCCATCATCATCAAGGAGACTATAAAGTCAAGAGAAGTCTTGCTTTAAACACTTAATCGATATCACTATAGACTCCTATACATTTACAAGTCCACTACAGACTTAAAAAGTCACAAACGAGCAGTCTAGTCACATCCAATTTACTTGAAGACAGTTATAAATATGAAATTAAAACCCACACTTTATTAACATCTATGGCTAACAGACTATGGGTCCTAGACCTTCGATCCGCAGTCTCTTTATACCTCTCATGATCTCTATGGACATCCATAAACCCAACATTCTATTACCAACCTTCATCACCATCTATAACGTTGTTTTTCCCTTGCATACCAACAACAGTCGTAACTTCTTTACACAGAGTCCAATTAACAATAAAATTTACGACTTGTTGTTCAACATTGGACCTTATTGTTTGTAACAAGATTTAACTTTGATTCTAGTCCAGTGTTTCTGTTAGAGCTGCTACAATTAGGTTGGGAATTGTTTGAATTGTATCCTGTTAAATATAATTCTTGTTTTTAATTTTATCTCGGAAACTGAATTAATATTTTCGTAATCGTTTTTATTTTTGATTAGCTTTATGAGTAGGGTTGACATTTAATCAACATTGATTTTGTTCTCGATTAAAGAAACTGCAAAAATAAATTTAAGATTTATTTTTTTATTAAAATTGAGGTGATAACGCCACAAAAAAGATAACTGTCTGTACGTATGTTCAGTCTACCTATTGAGGTTTATCAAATTCATTGATATTAACTAAAGCTTTGTGAAAACAATTTTGTCATCAATCAGATTATAAGGTATTTTGTCTCAATAGGCATGTTGCCTTGGCCATCAGATCATTTTTATTTAAAGAAGACGACGATAAACACAATATTTTCATCATCCCCGATAAACCAGATACTTAATTAGAAAACGCCATTACATTATCCGCTATTGCGTGGAATGGCTGTCGCAACCGATCAGGGGCCTCACACGCCAGTGGTCAACCACATTGCGACCACACTCCGAACGTATTTTGTGGTTGACAGCATCTAGCAGCCATGGCGACACGATTCACACTCATCACCGCTTAGCAGTAATTCCCTGTTGACAAATGAACTATTAATTCCAATTTATCGATTGCAATATTGCTAAGATGTAAGATAATTGTAGCAATCACTGTCAATGCTATAACTTAAATGTTTAAATTAGTTTGCATAATAATCATTAAAGCTCATTAAGTAACGATAAATAAACGTTTATAAGAAACTAGACTAGATAACGAAGCAGTATAACGTGACCTAAACAAAAATTCTGCGCCTCTCGAAAATTCGGGCGTCCTCCAAATCCTTCAGTGTAGAAGCTAAGCCAAGTTCTTTGATTAAGATTCGAAGCAAAATCTGGCAAGATCAAAGGAGTCTAGTCAGCTACGAGCTCTGAAGGGCCCTCGTGAATTGCCAACAAGTGCAAGTCAGCTGTAAATTATGCAACCGGCTTTGATCGTCCTAGTTTTCAAAAGTCTACGGAGAAAATATTTGATTTTGCTTCAGTAAATACTGGCTAAAGTTTGAAAATGTTAAACGGAGCGATAATATTTACACAGCAAATTGGTATAAAATTTAGTGCTTTAGAAAAAGATTTTCTCTTTTATTCACTGAGGTTTATTAGAATGAGAATAAATTAACATGAGTTTGGGAAATTTTATATAGAAATACATAGATCCAAGCAGCTAACGAAATACTATCTTTTACTTTTTAAGCAAAACCTTTTGTCCAATATCTATCCGACATTGATATATTAGAAGCTGACTGCTCATTTCTAAATCACTGAAGGCCAGTGGCTCGAGAAATTATGGCCTGTAGACCTGTCCAATACACACGGTAATCATTGTGTTTGATTCCAGAAAAAAAACGTAATAGCTTTTAATGGGGATGGTAATAAAAACTTTATCGTATCTACACATTTAGATAGAACACTGTTGGGTTTGAAAGAAATGATTCAGCTTCATAACTAAGTTGCTTTTTATAGGTGCACGTTGCTAGCGTTAAACTGAGTAATTTGTGCGTCGTTAAACATAGACGAGTGCATTCCCCGTTGGGAGTGTAAAATTAGAAAAAATGTACTGCTGTTTAATTAGGATGAGGGTACAAGCTAATAATAAGACCAGCTGTTTGTAATTGCTACAGATCACGATCTATCGAGGGAAAGAAGTGTAGTAGAAACAAAATGTATAGAGCAAAAGGTCTATGTTTATGCAAATAGGTATATTAAATATTGCTGATTAGAAATAGTCCTTTGCCAAATAAGGTATAATGGAACTCTCGGACTGATCATTGAATTCTCCAGCCTCTTGTACAACAGCAATACGATCAGCATAACCCAACAAGTTATTACACTTACAAATGCATGTTTGAGAAACCATGAATATGGATGAAGCAAAAGACGTCTGCAAGGACCGTAGCAAACATTTGTCCATAAATATCTAACGTAAACTGTACGCATTTATATTACTGTCGATATTATTTAAGATTCTGGTTATAAGGACCAAACCAGTTTGAAGAATAACTGCAGTTTTAAAGCAAATTCAAACCTAATGTCCAATGAGTCAGAGTGTTGGGATTAAAACATGTTTCTTAATACTTACTTAAAATGGACATTTTCTAGCGTCAATTAGCCTATCTACCCTTTATCTATTTAATGGACCGGTTGAAGATGCTTTAATCCCGTTATGAAAATACGTGGTTCCGAGTAAGCTGGTAGATTTTGCTGATAGGACCTACGATGGTGCCTTGAGGAACGTGACGTGTTAACGTGTGTTCTCAGTTTGTGAAGGTATTTTTAGTTGATTTGCTTCTGATATAAGTTGAGATTGTTTACATAGTTTCTAAGTAAAGTCTTAAGATTGTTGTGGAAAACAAGATCCTCGTATTTGTTTGTTTTTTCTAACATGGTTTGGTTGTCGATAGCTTGTGTTAAAACTACAAGTAAAATTGTAACAGAATCTGATTTAAAGTTTTACGTCCTACTGGAATAAAAACTTTATTAAATTTATGTGTATATATTAATGTTCAAGCAAAGGTTGTCGCACTTTAATAAAACTAGTAATCTCAATTAGATAGAGACAACCATTAATTGGTAACGTTCCCTGTCAATTTAATTAACAATCTGGGAGTAATGACTGGTTTCTGTGTCCCTCGTATAATATTCTCGTCACTAGAAGTTATGGTCCAAGTTTCTAGACCAATTTGTTTTGCTTTTAGTAATGATAGTGTTATAGGCACTCTTTGTTCCATAGAATAGGCCTATCGTTAATATGGACCTTCATTTACTTATATGTTGAAAAAACAAGCTGTGAATAATAGATCTAATTTTTTTTGTACACGATCTTACATAGCTAGATGCCCAGCTACTTGATCAACCATGCAGTCAACAATAATTTGGATATGTAGAGAATTTTTGACAAGAAAAGACTTTTGTTCAAATCCAACATTATTAAAACTACCAAAGTAAATACTGCAGCTATATTACATTACTATAGGCATAGCGATAACTCTCTGACTTCCTACTAAATATAGGTACTTCACCTGGCCTTAAGCTAGACCTAGGCTCAAGTTAGACTCAATCAGCACAGCAATAAGTCTAGACTAGTTTTTGTATCGCCATCATACGGAAACAGGTGCATGTAGTCGTAGTAAATGAGGACTCTAAGCTTTACGAGAAAGTCTCCTACGAATGGCAGATTGGGTATGTAAGAACAAGTGTCAATGTGAGAATTTCTTTATTTAAATATAACTTTCCATGGTTTTGTGTTAGTTGCTGTGAAAGAAAGACTTGGGAAAAGTAAATACAATTGAGAAAATGTGTGTTATGCTGTTTTTATTGAATATAGCTGGAGTTTGTCAGCATTGTTCAGACGCATGGGAATAATGTGGTTTGTGGTATTTTCGACCGTATTGTATGGATAAAAAGGAGCTGCAGCAGTAGGAAAGCATAAGACTATTGTAAACCGTAAAAAGATTACCAATTTTGATGATTCAGAAATAGGAAATTTTGTTATTTGAGCTATTTTACATTATTAATTTAATTAAGAAGACGCTGAAATTGACATCACAATTGATAGAAGTATTGCATATTAAAATGCTAAAGCAACCATTGCACCAAAAGAACAGTTACTTAATATTTATAAAGTGATAAATAAAGATACGAGTATAACAGTACATAACATCAAAAGATACGCCAAACAGTGGCAACTGTGAGATGTGTTTGACACTTCACGAAGTTTTATAAAAAAGGTTTCTTAGAAATCACACTGAGATTGTAACGGGTTTAAGTTGAGAGATGAAGCGGTACTGAACAACATTTTATTTTAAATTTTCTCACAAAAATATTAAGAACAATAATAATATTTGTATGTTCATGGGGCTGTTTCACCAAATAACGCTATGAGTAGGAGAGTCAAGCTTCGGTAAAAATGTGTCGGCTTGACCAGAGTGATACATGACCACAGGAAACCGGCGTGAAACAACCACAGCGTTTTGTTTCGCCGTGTGAGTGAGGTTACCGGCTCTTCCCAATCCCTAAATCTTCGGATAAAAGTTAAGCATTTGCTGTTTGGGCTTTCTTCTACTTTATGAATGTATAATTTATGCTTTGTTAATGTACGATTAATGAACGCTTCGAAACAGCTCACAAGCTGAACTGATGACACGTTGCAAATACTTTTAAAACCTGTAATGAACTTCTGACACTTACATTAATTCCTACATGGTTTTGTCTTTTCAACTATAATTTTGGTATTTTTATTAAGCAGATCATATAAATGCTTTTTTATATATTTGTTTGTGTTTATAATGCCATGAGAAAATATACATGGAATCCGTCCTCTCTTTATACCATCTCAGTATCTATAGTATAACTGACATACGATGCGTGAGATAATACGTATATTATATATGTATATACCTACGTACATAAATACGTGTGTCCGTGCGTCCGTAATAAAATCACTGGACGTACGACGCGGAACAATGCGCTTTTGTATGTATGGAATTATTTTGTATGAACTTTATGATGAGATTTGTTTTTTTTTTTGTTTTAATTGTGTGAAATGTATTTTTTAAATTTCATAGTGCTTTAAAATTTTTAGTTGAAAAGTTAGCTGTTAAGTACCTATTGTTATTAGACTTTTATTATTTGTATCATTCCACATTTTTTTTTTTTGAAAGCGAAAATTTAAATCTTACAATGACTTTTTTTCTATCGGTGTAGAAAATCTTCAAGAAGACCCACCGCCCTCGGGGAAGCGTACTGACAGACTCATACTGACTAAAACCAAATCGGGTATCACCAAAGCATTCGTCGCATCCCCCCGACGGGTATTGGCTCGCCAGATAGTCAGGCGGGCCCCGTCGCCCACCGCGGCCGAATCATAGAATGCGAGAAGGAGTATCAAACTCTTGCTGACTAAAAACCACCCCGTTTCTTCTCTTGTCCTTTTTTTTAATAAAAACGTTTCCCCACATTAGCATTTTCTCCTGTGTCGTGGGTGTATACACCCAGACCCGAAACAACAATTTGTGGATCACACAAAGGGTGTTCCGTGCGGGAATCGAACCCGCGACACGTTGTACGGCAGCCAGTTGCCCAGCCACCGCACCAACCGTGCAGTGTCCTGGGCTGCAGCTTGCATCCACAACCTCGGGTGGATATCTGGAGACATGAAAACCGTACGAGTAGCATAAAGCCTTAGTCTAGTCCATATTTAATGCTTAAGAATATTGAACAACACTTCTCAATGTAAACCGACTTCAAAGCAAATAAAAATGAAAATCTAAATTAAAAATTCGAAACCCGTATTGACAGTAATACCAAACACGTTTAAAATGTTTGATGTCTTAAATAGAAAGCCAACGAGTACAATTTTCTTTTACACGCGTACGATAAGCAATGTTAACAAAGAAAACCATTACAATTAGATCCCTATTTAAAACGGCTCTGTTTGCTGTGATAGCTCTTTGATTGTCACGACAAGTGTAAGTTGACCTATTAATAGGAAGAATTAGCTTGTTGTTATAGGTTTTGATTGTGTGGACAGTAAAGTAGGTCTTGTTTGGTTTACGTGAGCGTACGTATTTTGTTTGTAAACATTGATAGAGAGTGAACTAACAGTATAATTTGATATGTAAGTACTTTAAAATTGAGTGTAGTAGATGTAGTTTGGAAAATACTTGTAAATTCAAGTGGACGTTCAGTACAAACTGTTAAATATGGTTACCTAAACGTAATAACGGACCGAATTTGTTATTTGAACATGATCGTCAATTTAATTTGGATCTTCATGGTCGTATGATAAACATTTCTTTTTTCAAATTTAAACGGAAAATTGGGTTATGGCGTTCTGTTTCTAAACATACGAAATTTTGCTTAGTTAATAAATCGGATGATGCGGTGTTAGTTTTAAGTAAATCATAATAACTAGGTTATTTCTTTAAACATTCAATTTTAACTAAAACTACTGCTTTCAAGAGTCCACTTACACGGCCTCACAGAAAACCGGCGTGACAAATCACAGCATTGTGTTTTGCCGTGTGAGTGAGGTTACCGAAGGCTCAAACCTTTCTCTCCACCCATTATTCATTGAAACTCTAACCCCAAAAGGCAACGGCAAGGAACTCTTGATTCCTCTGGTATTGTGAGTTTTCATGGGCGGCGCCGTTTGCTTAATGTGAGGTACGATCATATGGTTGGCCGACATTTATCATACAAAAACAGATTATGATAAATGTGCACGTAAGTATCTACTGTTTCTCTTTTTACGTGTAGAAACCAATTTGCACTTTTCACCAAGAACAAAAAAATACGATCAAAAGATTAAAATCTCAATCGGCAACCCAAACAAACAAGCGATCAATCAAGATTCGCTACCAAACATGCGTACGCGCTTCTTTGTAAATGAAACTTGGTACGAAAAAACTTGAGTAAAAAAAGCAACGGAATACGAGCCTGGCGCCATGGCGTTGTATTGAAGAAAAAAGCCTTAAAATATAAAAAAATATAACGTGATTATTAATCTTGAGATGTGGCACTGACAGTAGGGTTGTCACAGTTTAAATATTTTAAAATTATGTATGCGAAAAGTTGTTTGGATTACTTTTGTTATTTAATTGCACCTTTTAAAGGAGTGTGATTACCCTATGTAGACTAGTGTCTTTTTGTGTCCAGATAGCGCCATTGTGGATATTTTTGGGCGTGACAAGATGGAGTGTCAGACGCTCATTGGCTAAAAACTACCCCGTTCTTTCTCCTGATCCAAGTCGAGGCCACGGTACCTTATAAGAAAACTCGCTCTGCCTCACGCAGGCATAAAGCTTTTGCTAAGCTGAAAATTCGAACGCACAAATCTAGCCAATCATATTGCATAGCTTGATATTGTTAGCTGACCTCTTAGGGATTAGGGGTTTGGAGATTTAGGGATTGAAGAGGAATTGGGGGTGGGCATTTATAATTTCTCTGGCGTTAAAGAAGAGGTTTCTGGTGAGTTAAGAAGATGTACTCTAGGTACCATGACCGCTAACCACCAACCAGGCCGGCTGCTGGTTTTATATTATAAAGTTTGTAAGTTTGTATGTAGGGGGTAATCTTTGGAACCGCTGGTCGGATTTCCAAATTTCTTTTACTGGTAGATAGCTACAATGTCCCTGAGTGCTATAAGCTATAAACCATCACGCTACGATTAAATGGAGCCGAACAGCGGGTGAAACCGCGCGAGAGTAGCTAGTGTATAATGTGAGGGAAACGAGTAGACGGATCACCTGATGGTAAGTGATCACCTGAGGGCCGGGCGAGAAAGAGGGATGGAGCTATAAAAGATGTATAGCTCCATCCCTCTTACTCGCCCGCAAGATTCACGCTTTAACACTACATGTTAGGCCTACTGATCCAACCATGGACACCTGTGGAACCAGAGAAGTCATAGGTGCTTGCTAGTGCAGCTGTATGCATCGTTAATACCAAGACCAGTGCAAAAATAAACTAAATTTTTAACCTAATTGAACACATACTTCAGGGTTACAGTAATTATAAAAAAAATGTTTAATTCAGTTCAAAGATTTTTAGATGAAACAAATAGGTTTTTGTGGTTCGCACGCGATTCTGCAATTACGAATACCTAAAGATCTATTTGTGCATGTTTTTCATGAAATAAAGTATATTTTTTCTATATTGTTTCCTTATTTTTTACGCACACACACAAAAGAAATACTGTAGCTAACTAAAACAGGAGATAAGTTTGGTTGTTTGTTAGGCTTTTGTTTCTAAACAGCTAAACTATTTTTCATTAAGAGATACAAGATTAACATTCTGTTCTGAACATAGATATCCAAGTCAATCTTTACTATCTTACCTCTTTTTTGTGGAGGGAAAATCATCGAATTCCTTCTCTCGACCAGGGTATAGTTAGAGGGCGTGCCAGACTCTTTTTGACTAAAAACACCCCCGTTCCTTCTCCTGCTGTAGGCCGAGGCCACGGTACCTATTGCGCTTGACCCGCCACTCCGGATAAATATTGGGCCATGTTGGGCCTCATCTGTGGTGGTATCTACATACCAAGTTAACTGTTTAGACTGTATTCCGCAACTGACCATTTATCCAGTATTTATCCTAGAATGTTTTCATTATTTGTGTGATTGGTAGCGGCAAACTATTGGAAGCAATCGGAGCCGCCCATGGAAACCCGAAACACGATAGGAGTTTTAAATGCATTACTGGCCGTTTGAGATAAGATATTTTTTCAGTTTTGGGATTGGAGAGGGATAGAGGAAGGAGAAGGATTGGTTTTTTTTTTTAATGTAATAAGTCGGCAAACGAGCAGACGGATTACCTGATGGTAAGCAATCAACGCCGCCCATGGACACCCGCAACGGAGGAGTTACGAGTGCGTTGCCGACCTTTTAGGGATTAGGGATTTGGAGATTTAGGGATTGGGGAAGGGTCCGGGAAGGGGAAGGATTGGGCCTCCGGTAACCTCACTCACACGGCAAAACACAACGCTGTGGTTGTTTCACGCCGGTTGTCTGTGAGGCCGTGGTATCACTCCGGTCGAGCCGACTCATTCGTGCCGAAGCTTGGCTCTCCCACACATTATTTGATTGGTATTGATATGGATTGGTCCTCCAGTAACCTCGCTCAGATGGTGAAATACAACTCTGTGGTTGTTTCACGTCGCTTTTCTGTGAGGCTGTTGTATCACTTCGATAGAGCCGGTCCGTTCGTGCGAAGCTCACATGGCTCTCCTCACATTTAGCAAAAAAATTAACACGTACCTAGTGAAGTTTATAAATAAATAAACGAAGTATTTTCCTTTGATTAATAATCTCAAAGCAATTTATCGAAGATAACAGACAGGTATCTGTTTTGCATAGTATAAATAAATAATTCCAATACCATTTACTCTCACTTGTACTTAAAAGGAACTATTTCGTTCCCTTGGCTTCGCCCGCATATAAAAACTGTTTTTAATTTATTTACAAAAAAAAACCTGGCATTGGAATTACATCTAATTGCGAGAATAACAAAACGCAAAGAAAAAAAAAGAAAAATTCTTTGTATATTAAGTTAGGATTCACTTGAAATTATAGCCAAAAATTATACAATATAAAAACATTTTAATCCCAAGAATGTATAAATAATTTAACACTCGATTTTTTTATGATGTTAAGTTTTAATTCTATATTAAAACGTTATTAAATATAATATATTCTATATAAAAAGTATTTTTAATTTTGCTTCAGCCATAATTATTAACTTTGTAAGACTTCAAATAGTAATTATCGTACGCAGATGAATTTTAAGAAAATCGGTTTTAACAAACAAACTTATTTTCCCATTTATCACATTAGTATGAATATCCCAGAGTCTGACTAATATGTCCATTACGCACAAGCACAGATGTCTTAAGAATAAATTATAGGTCGACTTTATACATCTGATTTGAATAAAATATTGTATTTCTGGTTTTGTACGACACACTGCACTTTTTAATTTACTCATAGCAATCACCAGATAGATCAGTAGGCTGTGTAACATCGCCGCGTCCGCGCACGCTGCTATGATGAAGAACCCCTCTGTGGGTCGAAACTAGTAGAGCTTTTCTCAGTACCTATGCTCACGTGAGTAGTAGCGATTTTTAGTTAAAATATTATAATTAATATCAGCGATAAGATGTACTTACTCTGCTAAACCTTGGCCTCCTTTACATCTAGATCGGCCATTTTGGTGCAACCAACATTCAGTGGCTTCTTTACCACAATATTAAAATGTAACACACCTATAATTTGAAAGTGTGGCAGAGCCATGCTTCGGCACGTATTGGTCAGCTCAGATACCAGGGCCTAGAATACCGGCATGAAATAAATATTTCTTTGACTTTCGACGTGAATGTAGGTAAGGTGGGCCTATCTTCAAATCTAAAACTATCAATAGGGACAGACAACGTACTTATAACTCCTTTAGTGGTGCCTTTTCATCTAGAGATTCGTCATCAAATACCAGGCTATCTGCAAATAAAATAATTTTTTTACCGACTTTTGAAACTAACCCTTGTTATCTTCTTCAGATACAGCGATCTTTTGACCAACAGACAGAAAAAAGACCTTCAGAAAACAGTCTTATACGCACAACCCTATTGGAACCGGAATATGGTGGTCAGTTTTAATAACCTGCGCAAGAGTTGATGTTGTGACCACGCGTCGTCTCTAAGTAGGATAGTCTAAGATTACGTGCGAATTAAGTGGACGTAGTAGTCTAAATAATTGAAGGCTCCGCCGTTTTAATGCGATCCATCCGGTTAAAAATAGATGGTATAGCTTTTTAGTTTAATATAGAATGTTTATTTTTGTCGATCTGTTGCTGTGCCACTGGACATTTGATAGGGTTGGCCAAAATATGGATTATTTTTCGTGGTGAGGACTTTAAAAAACCTTGAAACGGTAATGTCTAGAGTTATGCCTGGTTTTTACTATTAATAGAAAAAGTGATTACTGTAAGATCACTTTGAAATTATTAGTACCTATTTCAAGACCTTTAGTTATTTGTCTTTATTTCGAAGGAGACAGATTGACTGATAATATATTGTATGCAATTGACGTCTCCCATGGACACTCGTGTTATCAGGGGAGTTTCAAGTACGTTACTGGCCTTTTTGATGATATGCATTTAAGTATTAGTGATTTCGGGATTGGAAATGAGTGGAGAAGATTATTGGTATTTGGTATTCTCATTCATTTGGCGAAACATAACACAAGCGTGGTTTCAGAACGGTTTTCTGCAAGGCCGTGATGTCACTGCGTTCTAGCTGGCGGAGCAAATATCCCCACATCTAGTTATTCCATTCCTCTGATATGGCAGTCTGTAAGTCATTATTAACCGAAGAAAAAGACTGAAAATCAATTAACACTTAGTATAAACTGGTCTTGTAAGAAATTCTCATCTTTTACAGAAATTATGGCTACAAGAGGACAGAGCATGAGTCATTCTCGAGGCTAATTTGTTATTACTCTTATAATCGGCGCCTGTTTTTTTTTCTCTTAAATTTGCATCCATACCGTTACGGAGTTTGAAGGTCAATATTATATCAAGTTGTTGTTGCCTTCCGGATTTTGTATCTTAATTAAACGATCTCTTCCTGACGAGACACTTTTAGTAGCTTAATTTAATTTAAACTGTTTTTTTATATTTGGATCTGAATTGAGTTGTTCTGTATTTTTGTACTGCGTTGTATTTTTCTTTTTAAGGTTATTTTGAGTATTTAACACTTAAGATTATATGTGTGTACGTATGTTTCGAATATTTGTTTGTCTAGTTTATTTGTATATATCTATTTGTTTATGTCATCAACCCGTAATATATCGCTTCTGGACAATGAATCTTTTTTACATGCGTGTTTTTTACTCTTCACGCTTGGTAGGCCAGTTGGAAACCACAGTTTAAAAGTTTTAAGTCGGTGAGAGCGCAAGTAGTTGTGAGTTATAACAAAATTTTTATTTTCTCATGCACGAGGGTGTGAGTTTGTCACTTTTTCCGAGTACATTTACTTTCTATGATTATTTAGACACCACTGACATACGGTGAAGGAAAGCATTGTGAACAAACGCAGAATTTAAATTTCGAATTATAAGTTTGAAATCGCCAATCCGCCTTGAGCAAGCGTGGTGGTTAATGCTCAAACCTTCGTGTGAGAAGAGGCCTTTGCTCAGAAGTGGGCACTTATAGGCTGATGGCATGTGTATATCTTCTTCATATAGCTCTGCTACGGTTTTCTTATGTACGCATCCCATGCTTCGGCACGAATGGGTCGGCTCGACCGGAGTGATACCACGGCCTCACAGAAAACCGGCGTGAAACAACCACAGCGTTGTGTTTCGCTGTGTGATTGAGGTTACCGGAGGCCCAATCCTTCCCCTCCCCCAATCCCTCCTCAATCCCTAAATCTCCAAATCCCTAATCCCTAAAAGGTCGGCAACGCACTCGTAACTCCTCTGTTGCGAGTGTCCATGGGCGGCGCTGTTGGCTTACCATCAGGTAATCCGTCTGGTCGTTTGTCGACATATTACATAAAAAAAAATTATACAATAATCCGCAAATATTTTACTTACTCATAAACTTGGTGCATATACACTTGGTTGAACGTCAAAGGCCTCTCTAAACATCATAATTAACAGAAGTTATAGCTTTGGTTACTAATTTGCCCGCCTGTTAACACTTAAGGTCGTTGACCTGTAATGACTATACTGACTTCGACGTTTCTGTTTGTGTTCAACAAATATTTGTTCCAATATTATATTATTTGTATCTGTTAGATGAAAATTACTTAGCATTTAACTTTGAAGATTTTTACTTGATGTTAAGTTGAAAAGTACGTCTGTAAGTCAATCCCGACCAGAGTTGCGGGTAAGGAGTACCTAATAAGTTATTGCGACCCTGGCTCGGGTAGGAGAAGGAACGGGACGGTTTTAAGTCAGTAAGAGTCTGACACTTCCTCTAGCTCTTCCCAGGGTAGGAGATTCGACAATATTTTCTCCCTTACAAAAAAAGGAATAACTTTATCAGTATCATTATATTTCATTGGGACAATTATAGAGGAATCTACACTTTGGAACGAGCTAATAGCTTCACTAGAGGACAGACTGCTTGACGTTCAAAAGTGAATATTGTGGTCTAATTGAAATGAATGATTTTGACTTTGACTTTATAATCAAATTTATTGTAAGTACTTGACTAACTCATGTGTATTAACTGAGAAAAGCCCTATTAGTTTCAAGTCACTACGGGGCTCTTATTCATGAGCAGCGTGCACGTCACGGCGACGCCGACGTTGCGCAGGCGACTGGATAAGAGTCATCTCATTAGAATCCCAAACTGACTAGAAATTTGTAGAGCATTCCTCAATTAATTCACGTGAGAGAGTCGTTATATGCAATAAATTTAAAATGTTGGTGTATAGTTACTACAGTCAATCAAATAATAAATAATCGATCAATACCAATGTGTATTTCTTCAATAGTCTTGCTTTTAATTCGGAACGTGTGTGCCTTTATTTGGTTTTCTTCTATTGATAGCTTAAAGGATTTTAGGTACTTTTTTTCATCACGTAAAGCCGAAATTGATAGCAGTTAGGAGATGTATTATCACTACTTACTGTCAGCAGCTTCTTATGGGAGTAGAATAGGTACTGTCAGCAGCTTCTTATAGAAGTAGAATCTGTCACCTGATTTGACCAGCTACGCTCTTCTCCGCATACTTTAAAGATCGATTCTTTGACAATGCCAAAGCCATTAAGTCTACCTATACAATTAAACTTGTTCTTCTGAACCTCTGAACACCATCAAAAACAAACGACACAGGCTTTATTACATCGCATTAAGATTGATTTTCCTAAATCAATAACCTTCTTGTTGAAAATCCTATCGGGTTCTCAACTCGGATCCTTATAAGGCATTCTACAATATGGTGCAGTTCAAGTATTAGATAATACAATAATAAAAACATGCCGATGTGATCTACGCACTATGTTTTATTAATTATTTACTTGTTCGTTGTTGCAATTAGTTTTGTACTTGATATGGAATGGATTCTGTATTTATTTCAAACTATGAGAATATTTTACTTTATTAGAATCTGACTAATCTAATCGATTTTATTAGAGAATTGTTGGTATGGGGAGGAATATTGCCGTTTCTAGTATTTTAACTAAAAATGTCTTATGAACAGCCACTGCACTATTGGCGCAGTGCCTGGGCTTCGGTTCCCGCACGGAACTACTCTATGTGTGATCCACAAATTCTTGTTCTGGGTCTGGGTGTGATGTGTAAGTGAAATTGTAAAGAAAGTAAGGGTGGAGCACCGTTATTATTGAAAAAAAAAACAGCAATTCATTTTGATATGTAGCTAATAAATTACCTAAACCTTCTGTCCGTTTCATTGTTACTAATAGCAGAAGATTTACTAGCGAATTTTTTTATGCCCCTTACACGCTTTCCCTGTGAAATTAATTTGCAATTTGAATTAAATCTTCGAAACCCACATCTGTTCATAAATTTCACTCTTTCAATCTTATTTCCTCACACAAAGGCTCCAGTTACAAAATCCCATGCGATCGTGCTTAACTAATTCGTATCACACTGCGTTCATTAGTTTATCACTGCAAGACGAACAAACAAGTGCACCACAGTGCTAAATCAGATCCATAGATCGTTAGCGAATGATTAACGATCGTGGGAATGCGCTTGCGCACCTCTGGGAAAGCGAGATAGATCATGGATCCAAGATTCCGGTTTTGGTAGTGGAAAAAGTTTAGGATATGGTTTTGATACAGGAATAGGTGGATAGGGCATTGACAATAGTTACACATTTTTTTTATGTAATAGGTCGGCAAACGAGCTGACGGATTACCTGATGGTAAGCAATCAGCGGCGCCCATGGACACCCGCAACAGAGGAGTTACGAGCGCGTTGCCGATCTTTTGGGTATTGGGGAGAGATTGGGGGAGGGGTAGGATTGGGCCTCAAGTAACCTCACTCACACGGCGAAACACAACGCTTTGGTTGTTTCACGCCAGCACTCACCGTTTTCTGTTCTGAGAGGCCGTGGTATCGCTCCGGTCGAGCCGACCCATTTGTGCCGAAGCATAACCCTCCCACATTTAAATAGGTGCTTATTATTAGGTTTGTAGCTCAGTGAAGCTATTATATTTGAATTAAATATTTTTGTCATATTTCCTACTATCATATGGACGTCAAATGAGCCAAGCACATGAATAAACTACAGAAAGTCACATTGTTCTGTGTAATACGAGGAATTTCTTCTGTGATGTCCTCCTTGCAACTCTTCTGGATTTTCAGGTGTCTATGGGCGGCGCCGATTTCTCACCTTCAAGTAATAAGTATATTCGTTTGCAGCGTATCACATTAAAAACAAAAGATTATTCCTAGTGGGAAACACCAATTTGGAAAGAGCACCTAGCTTCACTGACGAAAAGACTGAATATGTAGTTACTACTATTCTATGTGTCGTTACAAAAGTAACTGTTTACGTAATACTTCAATAATTTTGACGATTATTTTTAAGATTCTTAAATTGTTAATCATTTAGTTCCTTCCCCCTCCACCTACCAAAACACAGTCAAAAAAAGAGTTGCTTTGTCACATACCATCGTATAAACTTTGACATTGTGATCAAATTCCAAAGAAATCATAGAAAACCCGTTGCAAACAATGTACATGTCACTTGTTTTAGATAGATCGTTATGGCGCACGATCGCTGGAATCGTGCGCTTGCGCACCGTACAATTTATTGTCGGAATAGATCGCCGCCGCCGTCCTAATTGCATCGCACTTGATTTTGATTGTACAGACATTGGCGAGTCCAAGGAACAATCCATTTTTATTTAACCTCTAAATTTACTGATTGTTTTCACAGCTAAAGGTCAACTTGTACTGGTTGCTATCTTGATTGGTAGAATCTTGATCTGTCTCTTCATATAGTTTCAAGATCATTTTGCATCGCATTTTGTATTGTTTGGTTGACTTCGAGTTTGTTGTCCATCTTGATTACTTTGTGTATGTACCGCCAATGACAAAACAATGACCGTTATTTTTGAAATATGGTACACAATAAGCTATATTAACCAGTTTATCATGGTCTCGGTTTCTATGATCTTTCTAATCACGCAGCGGTCAGATTGTACTGGTTTGTTAAAATATTGATTTGTTCATACTAGATGGCACCACTGGAGATTTAAGTCTTGCGTCCCATCACTGTTGGTGTTAAATAGTTGACAACACTTTTATGGTTTGTCTTCACACAACTATCCAGTTACTTATATGAGGCCTTACCTAATAAATATTACCTTATGTAGTTCAGATTCTGTATTTGCATTTTAATATGAAATACTTAATATACTAAAACTTACGAAATTTTGAAACTGTACTTAAGTTAGATACAATTCTAAGCTTACTGTAATTTATTATAATTGCTCCCGAAGCGGCTTCTTCACAAAAAAGTTTTAACATATTTGACTTTCTTTTACTTGTATTTAGGTATTTTTACTAGCATTCAACAATATACCTATAGACAAAACCAGCAGCATTGCAAAGAACTACGTCTTCTCAAAGCTTCTTATAGACTTCAAACCTACGTGCTATGCAATAAAGTCGAATATCAACTACTTATATCAAGTACTTCTGCCATTTTAGGGTATAATGTCCTTCTGAACAATACTATAATAATGACTGCGGAGATATGGTACTTAGAAGCTCGCCGTGCGTAGTAATTTGACCACAGAAGCCATGCGGGCTCGTGGTTACTGAGTTTTGTGGTTTCCATTGTTCGAGGAGGGATGTCCCTCTGTGAGTCATGGAACGATGGAACGCTTGTAACAATGATGATTGTCATTCCTTGTACAGTATCATCAATGATTCTTTGAAAATTAATTTCCATAGTATTCGCTTTTGTTGCTGTATTTGTTGCATGGTATGCTTGTTAATGCACATTGCAAGATGAATGCGTAGTTCGATTCGCTGATTTAACATTAATTGTGACATGTGTTCATCTCAAATTGTCTCCTAGGTAAAAAATATTTAATTTTTATTTTTCAATAAAATAAATTATTTAATAATTAATAAGTATTATGGCCGCTGGGGAAGAAAGGTTCTCGAATGGAGGCGACGTACACACAGGGGGAGGCCTATGTTCAGCGGTAGACGTCCTATGGCTGATATGATGATGATGATGAAGCAGTGGTATATTTAATTTTAGTAGTTGAAAAACTGCCGTGTAAAATGATACATTTTAATATGTTCGTTTATAACGAAGAAAAGTGGAAACTTATCATTTTTTTCGTTATAGCATATTTTTATCATATAGTTGGTCTCTTCTGAAGACCCTGTCCTCAAGAAGGTGCAGTGGTCGGGATAACAATAGAAATATAGTCCATGTCCAAAAGAAAACAAAAATTATATTTTAACTACCAAACTGTGAAAACAATCCAAACTACACACAGAACCCGCTAATGCTGATTTTCAAACCTCATTTGTCATTCCACCAGCATACTTCACGATCACGCAGCGAACAGAATATATTAGAACTGTATGGAAAAGAGAAAGTCAACAGTAATTAGCTTGTGCTAATTAGAATCACTGGCGTTAACTCGTCACGTGCCGTAGCGGATTTTATTTTCTTCTCCTATCTTTTGTTTTGGATACTATGAACAGTTTACGTCGTCTTTTTATATTCAATTATTTCAAGTAATTTAGCGTTCATTGCATCTTATTGGTAACTCCCTTTAGCTTTCATATCATGCCTAAAGGGTACATTGAGACAATAATAGCATTAGTCAAAAAATCTTCATGATGTTCTTCTGAAAATCTAGTTAGTTGGTTACTAACCAACAGGATGGACACGAATTATTATCCACAACTCAAAATTTTTCTTTATATTTTTTACTCAGATTCTAATCAGAGTCAGAAACACAAGGATTTTCTCATATGCTGTGTAGGCGTTTAGAAACATAAAATTCCACATCTACATCACACCCATACCACATAAATAGTTGTTCCGTCCGGGATATTTGATTATGATTGGCCCAGGGACCGTATCAACTTAAGTATTGCACTAGTGTCAGAAAACCTCTTTCGATAGGAACAAAACGCATTCCTTATCTTCCATAAAACCTCTATAATTAACTTTCCAATTTAAAACCCCCTTACACTACTTATCAGATTCAGATCAAGTCTTGTTTGCTATGAAAGCAAGTCCAAACACGTGTCACCCTAATCTCAGGTGACAGGACACGTTGGGCTAATCCCGTTCCGAGCTAGTGCTCCGTGCGACCGCGACTAATCGTGTTGATGTACCTATATGAAACCACGGGCTTATGTGACCGGGAAGTAGAAAGGATGATCTATTTTAAGCAGCATTTTTAATGAGAAACTTATTTATCAGAAATGATATCTGTGTTTTCACATCTATTGTTTTATTTCGATATGCAAGCTTGAGCCGTTTATTGTCTCCTGGAAATGCTTCGGACTACATAGTTTCGATGTTTTTAAGGTTGTACTCACCATAGAATGTGGTATACAGGAGATGTGCTTGTTTTGGGAGGTTGTAGTAGGTAGGCCCGAAAGAAAAGTACGCCTATGTTTAAATAACTGCAATTTTTCCTCAGTCATATTTTCTCCTGCGTCGAAAGTGAATTTACAAATATACAAATACACATTAAACTTATGACCCAGGGATTATTACACTTATTTGTGAGGGAATTGAACTTGCGACACGTGCAGTCAAATTATTTGGTACATCTAGTCTTAAACTGACTTCTATATGTATGTAGGTTTGAAAAACTTTCAAATTTCTAGATAAAATTACAGCATAGTGTCTTTCTAGATATTACAGATCACACATAGGCTTAGCAATCGTAACCGACCGCCGGTTTGTGATTTACTGCAATCTGTATCGAATCGCAATACGAAGACTGACAACCGTGCCCACCACACCTTCTAAGCCATTCATAACCTACATCCGTAATGAAAACTACTTATACTAGTATAAACTTTATCATGTGAAACTCCTGTTAAGTAGTTATTTATATTGGGTTGCGAGAACCACGGTGCCAGGACAAGGAACGGGACCTTTTAATCAGTAAGAGTTTGGTTTTAGCGAATTTGTATAAATTTTTACCCCCCAAAAATTGATTGCAAAAAGTGATTATTAACAAGATTGTGTTCTGACTTTTTATAATTATGTCGTAAACTATTGTTAAATTAAAACATAAGTTACCCCCGAATCGGCTTTACCGAACATCATCACGATAATTAACATTATTTCTCATAATTATTATAGTTATTTATCTTCGGTCTTCTCGCCTGCCTCCTTTCTAATCCTTATTACTTTATATTAAAATTTCAATTCATACATTCATGGCAAAAAATACATCATGTACTTCTCATTTTATCCAAGGTCCAAAACACTACTAAAACATCATGACAAATACAATTTTCGCAACAAAACTTGAAGATTGAGTATACAATAAAACAAACGTTCACGAAGTTTAGTACATCAGTTTTCGATGTTTACACAACACAAATAGACACACACTTCCTATTATTTGAGGCGAACGATCGAGCCGTACTCCAACTAGATTACTGACATTTATCTAGACTCAGTAACCGATGCAATAAATATCAGAAATTGTCTACACCGCACGCCTTTATAATCTGTGGAATTTTGAAGATAGGGCTGTCAGGTCGTTTTAATGGAATTATTAATGGAAGCAGTACATCAAATTGTAATGATATTTATCTTTCTGTACTCGTAAAACATGATAGCTTATTATATAATTAAAATCTATCTTAGATACAGTTATTTTAAACTTAAAATATTAGACGAGGATGTCTATCACCCACAATGACACTGCTTAACGCCAAAACCTAATTGGGAAAAACCTAGACTGCTAAAAAACATATTCAAGACATCTAAAAATCGAACCACTTCCAATCCAACCACTTTCTACTGGCAAACATCTCCCCAATCTATCCTCTGTTCCTCGTCGGGGCCGCGGTATATTGACAAACGACTTCTTCCGCTCTGGGAACTGGAGTGAGGAGGAGTGTCAGACTCTTACTGACTGAAACTCCCCCGTTCCTTCTGCTCTAGGCCGAGGCCGAGGCCACGGTGCCTTATTTCACTTACCCCGCAGGGCTTGCGCTAGCAAACCCAGCTTAATTGATACTGAACCTTCAACTGCATTCTGTATCGTGACTACGTGACAACCCTAGAGTTGAGTGTACCTATAAATCTAAAGCATCTCATCGAAATGATTGAAGCAGTTTATTAAAGTAATTCAAAACTATATTCAGTCTCTTATATATATATTACAATACACAGGTTCCTAAGTAATTTGTTTTTTTTTTTAAGTTAACACGACTTATAACGACATCTTCCTAAAGTACTTTTGAACTGAACGTGGGTAGGTCAGGTCATATTGATTCTTATACCGCGCTCTATTTTTAGAAATCGTTTGACTACCATTATCATTTCTACAATATGTATAAGTGGCTACTGAATACCGGCGTGAAACCACGTTTGTTCGATGTTTTGCCAGATAATTGAGGCTACCAAGAGGTCCAGTCCTTCCCCTCCCCCATCTCTCCCCAATCCCTAAATCTAAAATACTCCTTATCGCTAAAGGCTACTTGCAACTGTTCTGGGGTTGCGGCTGTCCATGGGCGACGTCGGTTGCTTGCCACGAGTTGATCAGTCTACTCCTTTTCAACCTATCTCTTAACAAAAAACAATGTCTTTTAATGAACTTTGGTTTCGCTTATGACTTCTAAATCTACTTTACTGCTAACGCGCACGTATGTACCTTTTTTAATTGGTTTTTGCTTGACGTTTCGGAAGGGTTACCGGCCATGGTCACAAGCAGACTGATGATGAAAGTGTTAATATGCAACGCTATAGTTTATAGTAGGTACTTATAATATTCTAAATCTAGGTACTTAACACGAAATGTATCATTTACAGAAGATCTCGTTAGCAATGCAAATGCTTGTTACCCATTAGGTACACTTAGCATTTTCCAATAACATACATACATAACGATTGCGAATAATGGTTCCATTAAGAGATAGGCGCAACTCAGTAAAATAAAATTAACTACATTACAATATCATTTAAATGTGTGGGAGAGCCATGCTTCGGCACGAATGGGTCGGCTCGACCGGAGTGATACCACGGCCTCACAGAAAACCGGCGTGAAACAACCACAGCGTTGTGTTTCGCCGTGTAAGTGAGGTTACCGGAGGCCCAATCCTTCCCCTCCCCCAATCCCTCCTCAATCCCTAAATTTCCAAATCCCTAATCGCTAAAAGGTCGGCAACGCACTCGTAACTCCTCCGTTGCGGGTGTCCATGGGCGGCGCTGATTGCTTACCATTAGGTAATCCGTCAGCTCGTTTGCCGTCCTGTTACATAAAAAAAAAATCTTCAATAATTTTTTTATTCAATTTGCATACCGTAGCTCGTCCTTGTATCCTTCAAAGGCCAAGTATCCTTAAACGGCAAACCAGTTGAGTATTACAAGACAAAAAAACAATTTCTTAATAAAAAAAGTATTTTAAAAAGTGAAATATGCACGGGTGGATACTAAAAAGAAGAGTTTTGTAGTCGGGTCGTTTTGACCAAGGACCTTCGCTGCAGGATACCAAGTGGCGAGTGACAAAGGACATATTTTTAATACAAATATTCGTGTAGATATAATTTATTTTTTGGAAATATAAGATGAGATTGTAGTTATGACTGTGATTGTATTAGGAACCATGGTGTTTCACATTAAAAGAGACGGACCTCTGTGTTTGTTTCATACTCAAAACTATTAATTAGATACCTTATTTTGAAAAAGTCAAAATAGAAATTAGTCAGTCACTCTATTCGTCAGTGTTCGGTGCTCGTTCCCAATTGTAGATTCGAATGGAAAAGAACGAAAAAGAATCTCAATTGTTACTCTTTTTTTTTTAAGAGAAAATGCATGTCTTTTCTGAGTAATCGGATAGGAAATGTCGGCTTCACCTAGTTTTTAATATATAATTTTGAATGCTGTTTTGTAACGTATATAACCAATAATAATAAAAAACTACCTCTGGGTACGTTTTGAGACCCTTCAGAAACTGTTTTATAAATACATTCTATGAATTTTGAAGTAACCTCTAAGTCAAAATCAAACTCACAGACAAATACCACAATTGAACGTAAAAAAAATTTAAATATGTATAAGCAGTTAAAAAGTGTCAGTCAGTCAGTCTGTTCTCTAGTGAAGCTATTTGCTCATACCAAAGTGTGTGCTTTCTTTGGACTATTTAATTCTTAATAAGGGAAGGCTTTAGATGTGATTAATACCAAGTATAATTAAACATAAATTAAAAGCTTAAGTACGATAACATCTAACATTCCGTATGTCAGACAGGACTCATAATGATCGCATGGAGATAAAAATCTAAAATATTTCGACAACTAATGAGGCGCTCAATTTAACTTTTACGACTTAAGTTCAATAATTATTGTTATTGTAAAAATTTTGTGGATACTTAATTACCAAAAATATCGACATTTCTTGTTATACTATTTGAATTCTATTATGAACAGTTTTTTTCTTGCAGTGATCCTTCTAAGTTTTAAGGAGCCTAAGATTTCTACTATGATACTAACACAATGCTCTTAAAATGAGAATAAATAATTTTATAAAAAACGTTAAGTTTTAAAAATACTAATCTACATTTCTATACTATCTGATACACTACAACTTTTATCTATACTAATATTATAAAGAGGTAAAATTTGTAAGTTTGTATGTTGGAACCGCTGGTTGGATTGCCAAAACTCTTTCACTGATAGAAAGCTACAAGGTTCCTGAATGCTATATCTTATATATAAAAATGGATCGCAAAATGTGTTGGTAAGCGCTTAACGCAACAACGCCTGGACCAATTTTGCTAATTCTTTTTTTGTTATGTTTGTTATTGTCAGGAGAAGGTTGTTATCAAAAAAGAAAAAAATATTAGAAAAGTAGAGGGGAAGATTAAAAAAGTGAAGCTTTTGATAGCGAGATAGTTGGACCCGTGCGAAGCGGGGGCGGGCTGCTAGTAGGCTACAAAACATCACGCTACGATCAAATGAAGCGAAGCAGCTGGTGAAACCGCGCAAGAGAAGCTAGTATATTATATAAAAAAAAAATCTCATTTCTAGATTATTCTCGTAATAATAAAGTATATATTTTAGTAGTACTACTACTATTTTAAGTATCAAACTATATTGTGAAGAATTGCAAGTGTATTACCGGTGTTTTGGGGAAAGTTATTTGAATTTGAATTTATTGACGAAACACAACGCAAGCATTAATTGATGATTCTTTAATTAACGAATTTAAAGAAAATCGGCTTTGGTTAGCTGGCTGGTATGGCTTTGGTTAAGCCGGCCCATTCGTGCCGCGAAGTACGAGTAAGGCTCTAAAACAATTAATATGTGGTTAAGATTCCAACATTAGAATACTTTCTACTAAATGCAGGTCAATCAAATATTGTCTCCATACATTTAACAAGAAATGTGTACAATATTTGTTGAGCGTACAAACAGTTGATCAAACAAAATGGAGTGGGCTAGGATCTTCACATACGTATTGTATGGTATTTCGTTTGTTTTCTACTTACGTTTTTATCGTTACAATCTTTCTTCAAAAATATGAAGTTATCTAGTATGTTCTGAAATATGTTTTTACGATAGGATAAGCATCCATTGACTTCTCCTGCCTGGAGGAAGGCGTGGCAGTGTCAGAATCTTGTTGACTAAAAACTACCCTGATCTTACTTCGAGTCAAACCGGCGCGTAGTATTTCATTGCGCTTAACCCGAAAATGGTTTGATTTTTTTGTTAGACTCGAAAATTAAGATGTATGTGTAAAAAAAGCTTTTTTTTTATAATATAGGTCGGCAAACGAGCAGACGGATTACCTGACGGGAAGCAATCAGCGCCGCCCATGGACACCCGCGACTGAGGAGTTACGAGGACGTTGCCGACCTTTTAGGGATTAGGGATTTGGAGATTTAGGGATTGAGGAAGGATTGGGGGAGGTGAAGGATTGAGCCTCCGGTAACCTCACTGACACTGAGTGAGCTAAAGTAATAACTTCAAAATATAAATATATTGAATATATATTGTATAATGACGCGATAAAAACTATAATCAGTGGACTGTTAAGTTTATCAGGGAGCGTTGATAATGCACGCGGTGTCACGGGCAGAGTGCAGTCGTGTTATCGGGTGACGACCCTTAGCACAGGGACGGATTAACACTGAGACAGTTATACTTTTAATGGATACATAATTATATGTAGTTTAAAATTCTTACTAAGTATAAAGACCATGTTTTACGCACAAAAATTAAAAAAAAAATCGACTACTTAATTAAAATGAACTTGTTCAGGTGCAGTCATCATCAAATTTATAAACTCGTCATCTATTTAAATACTTAACTCAAAAAACAACAATTGTGTAAGTAAAGATATATTTTCTATTCTTATTATAAAATTAATAACGACTTCACTTCTTCACACAAACCGATAATCAGTGGACACAAAAACAACCATCCAATAAATTAAGCCATCTACCCATAGTCCCATAAACACAATGAAGTCAAGATTATCAGATGGATCGCACGCATGCACGGCGGAGGTCGCATGTACCGTGCACCATGCACGTTCGCACGCGTCCCAAGTCCGTGCCTGTCCACCAAAATGATTTATACCGTTCGTCCATGATTGTTTATGTTGAAACGAAAAACAAAGAGGTTTTTCAAAGAGTTCCTTTGTTCTCCGTGTGTGTTCAAAAGCGAAATTAAAGTTATGTGAAACGATATTGCGATGGACGAATGTTTCGGATATTGGTGATGCAGGCACGGGCTGAACATGATAATAAATGAAAAGGGTATATTTTAATTATATTTCTTATTCATTCTGTCGCAGTGTTGTGAATCAATAATGAGACGAATTAGGAACCTAATACATAATTATGATTTAAAGTAATTTTAGGGACGGTACGTAAATCGTCGCTATAAGGAATCATTTTGTTTTGTTTAACTAATGTTATGCTACATTTAGATTTTGTTAGGATTCTTGAACCGAAGCGCATATAAAATACAACATCTTTTATCAACGCATAATAAATTTACATGGTACCTATATTTCTTATAATATACTCGTTCGTTTACGAAAATATAAAGATTACTTGACACACTTATCACATATTTTTGGGCTTATAAACCAATAACTACGTCAAACTGAATATCTATACTAATGAATGTATTGTATTGTTTCAGGTACTTTAAAGTTACGCGTAACACGAGTCGATCGATACGTTCCCACGCCAGGCAGCTAGGTAAACTAGAGCATCGAAGTTTCTAGAAAAGATTGTATTCATTCATTTTCGCAAGTAGTTTTTGTAAGATTATACATCACTCGAGTAAGTACCTACCTACGCAATGCACATCCAGGCCATCAATTTGTGGATCCCACAATTAATTGTTCTTTATGGAATTGGAACCTGCGATATTACATATATTCTAGTTACTATGTATGGTAAATATGTATGTCTGGAAAACCAAAATTAATTATTTTTAGTGTATTTTATGGTATAATGGTATCGGGTGGAAAACGAGCGGCAAGATCGCCTGCAATACCAGAGGTCAGGCAAGTGCGCTGCCGGCCTTTAGTGATTTTTGTGAGACCGTACTCTGGTCGAGCTGACCCTTTCTTGCCAAAGTAAGGCTCTCCAACGCTTTTTTATTTGTAACTAGCTATTTCGCGCGACTCCGTTCGCGTGGAATAGTGACTTTCTGCAGATTTTTGGCATAAAAACTATCCTATGTCCTTTCTAGAGTTCCAAACTATGTCTTTACCAAATTTCAAAGAAATCTGTTCAGTAGTTACTTTTGCATTTATAATATTACATACATTGTTATAAACTTAAACTAAATGCCAGACACAAACCATACGGAATACAAAAATTTATAAGCATAAATTAAAAATCGCTATCTCCCATCACAAAGCACAGAGGCCGTCCATGGGAACCGCCATATTATTAATTAAGTATTCAACTTGCAACTTAAACTGTCTCTTTGACAAAGGGCGTACATCGCTTCCACGTGCTAAGTTATACCTCTAACTTAAGTTAACGGTGCTTGCCTGTGTTTTACTAAGGTTACAATATAAGGGGATTGCTAAGGATTTTGTTTTGTTTAATTTTTTTTAGTCACTGTCGTGATACCTACATTCTAAATTTGAAATTTGAAAACTCGCGATCAGGCCAAGCTTTCAACTATTTAATAGATGTGTTTAGTATGGATATAATGAAAATCTGACTCCAATTAAATAATGTTGTTGTATTCAGGGTTGCGGTTACAATTGGAATTTTCACTTTAATTGCGATATAACAAAATACGCGTGCGTCTATCGAGCGGTTGGTTTTGAGAAGAGTGAAGTTGTTGCGGCGGATATTAGCAGCGCGTACCCAGTGTTGCCAGCTTTGCCGTAACAGATGTTTTATACATATAAAACTTCTTTTTCAATCACTTTACCTATTAAAAAACGCATCAAAATCCGTTGCATAGGAATTAAGGGATAGAGAAAGCGAGTCTTTTACACTGTGTAGTGATAACGACTTAGTCACGTGAATTAGCTGATAATTGCCAAATAAAGCTTCAAGTTGGATGAGATTCGAGGTCGTCGCGAACCGAATACTGCTCATGAAGTAGAGTCCCGCAGTGACTTGAAACTAGTAGAGCTAGTCTTAGTTAATTCTCGAGTGTGTTGGTTTGAGGCCTTTGCTCAGCAGTTACTTATAGGTTGATGATGATGATTATGATCAAAAATACGAATACACCTATATGCTTTTTCGCGGAATAAAATTAAATCCAAACTAATATTATAAATGCGAAAGTAACTCTGTCTGTCTATCTGTCTGTCTGTTTGTCTTGTCCTCATGCCTAAACTTCTGAACCGATTTGTTTGAAATTTGGTACAGCAAAAGTTTGGAACTCGAGAAAGGACATAGGATAGTTTTGACACCAAAAATCTACAGGAAGTCACTATTCCACGCAAACGGAGTCGCGTGCAAAAGCTAGTTCATAATATAAAATATGTAAAAGGTGCCATGTACAGTTATTATTTAACACCAAAATTATACTCGGAATCGGAAAGTTCTTTAAGAAACATGGGCCCCACACACCGCTATCAAAACCTGCAGGCTATAATATCTCATTGAGACCTTAAAATTGTGATATTTGCCTTTAACAGTATAGTATCTTACTGTTTAAAATATTTTTCACTTTGATTTCCTTGTCGGACGAGTGCAGAGGTGCAAGCAAAAAGAATGTCAATATTTTTAGTTCCTGAATCTCGAATAGGATTTTAAATGAAATGGAAGACAAACGAGCAGTCATTTCACTAACACCCACCCACCATATAAAAAGAAGTATGCACTTTCCTTGAATGTTTGAAGGTCGGTGAGACAATATACCGTCGGGAACAAATTTTGAAGAACACATTTCTACAGCAAAACTTTACTATTACTATACATGAAGTACTTCTTAAAATCACCTAAAATTCTTCTAGTCCCTTTGTCCTTGTCTATGTCCCTTTTACATACGACTTATGGTGTAAACAGATTGTGGTATTTATTTTATTAAGGATGTCAGAGTCATGTTTAGGTGATTCGTAAGTCGACTGGGATGAATGGAGCTATGCCACTGCTTCTCAGAGTAATGGCGTGGACCAGGATATGTTTTACCGTGTGTTTGAGATTACTAACTTTATTTATTTATTTATCTGTTACTGACGATCCCTAATCTTTAAATCCATAACAACCCACAAAAGGCCGGCAACGCATCTTTAACTTCATTAGTATTGCGGATGTCCTTATGCGGTGCTGATTGCTTCCCATCAGGTCACAAGCAAGCTCGTATGTCGCTCTATCCCAGGAACAAAATATAATGTACTAGCGACCCGCCCCAGCTTTGCTCGGTTACAATGCTGATACTAAATGTCCACTATTTAACGGATGTCATTATAGGTAAAAATAACCTGGTCGGGGGATCCTCTAGTCGATCAAAAGGATCAGCACCACCTGGTCCCTTAAGTAAATAACCTTAAGATGTGAACCGGGTTTTCCAACATCTTCTTGAGCCATATACCTATATACATATAAACCTTCCTCTTCAATCACTCTGTATATTAAAAAACTGCATCAAAATCCGTTGCGTAGTTTTAAAGATGTAAGCCTACATAGGGATATAGGGACAGAGAAAGCGACTTTGTTTTATGCTATGTAGTGTAGTAGTATGTATGGGTAACCCTTCAGGGAATACAAAACAAGATGTTTTTGCTTCTTACAAATAACTGTTTCTTTCAAATAATGCACTTACATAAATTCAGCTAACAGTAAACGACATTGATGGATGGCGTTTTTTCGAATACTGTGCGTGATTGGGGTCTAATATGCGAATCAGTGCTTGTATTACAGTCTCATTATTGACCCTTTAGCCGTTTTCAATGGATCATTAGTATAGATTAAGGCTTTGAAATGTTTGGAAGATGAATTATGTTTTTGATTTTTGTTAATGTTTATAGGTTTTTGTTTAGGAATGGGTAACTTTTCTTACGTGGTTATTTGGAAAACTTGATTGTAAAATCAATCCCAATTAATTAAAAAAAAAAACTCTTGTAAATTAACTGAGAATAGCTCTACTACTTTAAATTTACAAGGGGACAGATTTACTTTAGGCCATATGACAAACAGAATAGGATAAATATGTGTGTCGCTTCTGCTTTTACCTAGGCTAAGTTAAATTTACATTCCATATCAACATCGTGCATGTTACATACAGTTTGAATCCTACGTGAAGAATATTAATCTGATCGAAAAATCTATCACCTTATATAATTTGGGTATCCTAGTGAACTAATGAAGTTTACGAATATATTTAGGGGGGTTGGCCAAAATTTCGGCCTTAATTATTAATTCGTAAGATTTAAATTATGGTACAATATACAGCTACAAGACAACTGGATATTTTAATGACTTTATTAAAAAAATGATTTTCAGATAGACTATGATAAATAACACAGGTGCATTCTCCTGGCCTTTTCCCAACTAGGTTGGGGTCGATATCAAATGTCATTTTACGCGAAACTATTACCGCGTGACCTCGAGAAATTCAATAACTTCCATAGTTATGTTAGTGTTGAAGACATCAGGAGTACTTTGTGGGGTAAAATATTCATTGGTAATGTCAGATAGATTGTTCTCAAATGCATATTGCGACCAGCAATTGATCAATTTGAAATAAAAAAAAAATCATTAATAATTATCTGTATTTATACGTCAGTATTATTAAACACTAGATGCCATTCCAAAATATCCCTACATCCCCAAATTTCTGGCAACACACAAACGACCATCATGTGGCATGTGGCGCTGATTCACCATAAGGTAATCAACCTGCTCGTTTAACGATCTATAATATAAAAAAAAACTACTCAGACAATTGTCGTTCAACCTATAAATGAGTCTGAGACACGTACTGCAATCAATTTCACACTTAATTTTGAATGAACACAATACCCTTCACAATCTAAAGCACGTGCTAACATCTTTGCTAAAAACAATTGAGGATTTCGTCATTAAAATCGATCGTACCGCAAAAACTTTACTCGATAAAATTGAGCAAGCAACGCCAGGAAATGGTAGCGAAGTAAAAAATACATCAGACAGGAAGCGAGATACAGGTGCGACGCGTCTCTCCGTCTGTCTGTCCGAAACTTAAGACGAGGCGATTCACAACAGAATTTTTGAAACAAATTGGTTTAGGGTTGTTACTGAATTTTTGCAATGAAAATTTTATTTTTAGTATCAAAGTATATTTTATGGAATGTTTCACAGTACAATTGTTCGATACCTTATTGAAGCAACATTTTGATTGTTTTCCTGAAATCCCTTGACAAAGTTTCAGTTATGTGTTCCAAGTTCCAAGCTTGGGTTGATAAATATAAAAATGAACACAAAAAGGTTAATGCAATATAGAACTTGTGATAAAATGAACTGAAACCATCTTCACTCAGCAGTAGAAGAAAAAGTAGAAACTGACATAAAAGACAAGCCGAACAAGCAATAGTTACTGAAAATCCAGCAAGAATAAACTATAAGAATAAAATATAAATAAGAATGTTGTTAGCAACATAATTATAGTATATAAGCATGGGTTGAGAGGACAGCTCCCTGGCAGTTGCTCTAGTGTTAAAGAAAAAATATGTTTAGCAACCAAAATTCTCAGGAATATTGGACACCTGTCCCCAAAGCGACCCAAAATTTACTTGCCACCAGCAGCTGGCTATTTTATATGGCTTCATAAATTCCTTAGCACTTTTTGTTAAATATCTCTGGACGGATTTCGATCTTGATGGCTAATCTTAAAGACCAGTCAAGTATGCATCAGATATATAGGTGTTAATACAGGTGCATTCATTGTTCCTTCACTCTCGTGGTCCAATCCAGCTATTTGATAAGATCGGAGCAAAACCAAGGCTTTTTGATCTATAGAGCTGCCGATGCCGTTGCTGTATTTCTAGACTTCTTGGAGTGATGATAATTTATGTTGGAGCATTCTAGTCGGTTTCTTTGTTCCACTAAGAGCTGAAGTGTAAGTTTTCAAAATCTTAGTATCCTGGACTTAATAGTAACCTAATAGAAAAACTTTTTCTTTACCATCGTGGGTGTTTTTACTGACTCAAATCTCACATTTCCAAACAGTAGTGCGCAGCTATCCGTTGCTTAATCTATATAAAATAATGGACTTGTCTATCTTGCACCACACCGGTACTGATCACAATCATATAATGGCCAGCAATTACGTGTTTTATCGTTCAAAATCACGATTTAACGATATAATTGGCTATTATCCCTACGGTAGCCCTACTCCCTGCGAGTTTGGCGACATTACGCAAGTACATAAATCTTGTGCACCGACTTACGCGATTGTTCTCACATAATCGTCGCATGATAAATTATCGTTTTTCGTCCGATCGATTCAATGAACTTAAACGGGAAGTGTTCGAGCACTTTTTGTGTTTATATCGCATTAAATTGATTGTATCGAAACGAAAAACCCGTTCACCGTTATACGCAATTCATTATGAAATTAAACCCGTAAGTTTTGTTTTGAAGCTTATGAATAATGTATAGGAAAATAATCATCAATAATTCATGCCTTCTCTCAACTCACATTCAAGTAAAACAATGGTATTTTCAAAATGCTTTAATCAAAGGGTAAATTAATTTGTTGTTTCCAAAGATATTTAAAAACATCTTCTTTTGAATTTACAACTTCCTTCAATGCTAAAAGCTGAGTATTATCGTCATCAGAATTCCAAGTCGGAATTGAAAATTGAAGAAACGACTTATTCAAACAATGCAGCAGGTGTGAGACACGTCTGCTCCTTACGATAATTACACTTCGACTGAATGCCAAACGACTGATGTTCGATTCATTTCGAATATGGAACAAAAAGCTGGCCAATCAGCAAGCTGTCGTTCGGCTCGTGCGCGACGTAGAAAAGGGGACTTTTTTAAACCTATTTTGTAATCGTGTTTCCATTGCTAGTTTTTGTTGGTCTTTTACATGTTTGTGTTAAGGATGCTAGTAATGGATAGGGTACGGTTGTTCACAGTTGCCCTTGGCAGATGATTGATTCGGACGACAGGTGCGTGGCGGAACAAATTTAATTGTTACAAATGCCCATGTAACGGTTGGGATGGACCTTTTGTCGATGAAGTAAACGATAACGATTGCTTTGCCTTTTTTTGTTGTATTGCACGAAGTAATGTGTTTTCTGTCGCGTGTTGGTATGAGAAACTTTTGAGTGGAAACATCAGCTGATCTCATAGTGTAAGCGTTGGCTAACTATAATACTTGCATAATTGTGTTGGTAATTTTTTTTTTTGCTTACTCTAAAAACATCATACCAATGAAACAGAAGAAAAGGAATTTTCTGTTTCATTGATCTGATGTTTTGAAATGTGACAATCGATTAAGCTTGATCCTTCGGTAACTCCACTCACATACCGAAACACAACGCTGTGATTGTTTCACGCCGGTTTTCTGTGAGGTGGTATCATCACTCTGGTGGATCCGACCTATTCGTGTCGAAGTATGGCTCCTCCACAGATGGTTGGTGCTTCCTTTATTTATTAATATTTGTAGGCTACCGTTTATACTACATGTCGGGTTGGTCTGTCTAGTTTTATTGTAATAAAACCTGTGAGATACCTTTCTTAAGTATTATTAAAAATACCACTTCAAAAAACTACAATACTATTACACAAGACCACACAAGTTTCTGTAAACTTATACTCTTATGGGTGTCATTACTTAAACACAACAGTTGGACAAACATTTGTCCAAGCTCAGTTATGTAGAGCCTGGCCAATGTTTGCTCCAACGTGGGAAGTTGGTGTTTTTTACCAAACTATTTTAAGTTATATTTAATTTTTAATTATTTAACAATAATTATGTAACATTTCATTTGCTTTTCCGCACCAAAAATGTGGTATAGTGGACGTCATATTAACAAGGCCAGTTTTTTCTGTATCTAAAGGAATATGTTTAGTTGGTTTAAGATAATAGAATCTACCATCGCTTTTAAAGTTGTTGTTTTTCAGGTTAGTCCTGCTCACCCTGGTGATGATTTTCATTTTTTTGTATCTATGGATTTTTATATTATAAAACACGTGATACGATTATTTAATCTGTATACCTTTTACTTACAGCTTTGTAACAAATGTTTGTTTGAATAGTTTTTGTTGGTTTGTTATTATTAATGGTGAGCGAGGACCAATCCTTCCGTCTTCCCCATCTTCAATCTCCAAATTAAGTCAAATCCCAAACAAGACATAAAAGTTGTACAACTTCTTAGACAACCCGCGTGTGTCCAAGGGTCCAAGGGGGATAAAAAGAAACTTACAAGGATATAGTTGTCATCATTTGCAAACACCATATTTCAAAAATAACTCACATTTATTTAGGTATGATAAGCTAACCTTTAGATCTCCAAGCCAAAACATTTCCCACATAGAACAAAACAATGACTATCCTATAAATCCAAGCTACTCAGATAGTAAAACAAATTCCACTATTGAATTAACATATCACAAAATACCGTCGCAGTATCCATGGTAATTTTATTTGCGAAATATTATGATTTATGGCCGAAGATAAGGGTATCCTATTAAATGGATAATGCTAAACTCTGTAATGCATTTATAGCCTGCATTTAGTACCTAAGGACGGGATAGTAAATTATCATTTTGTCTAGGTATTATTAGAATTAGCTGAGATATCCTGTCATGGCGTTCAATTGTAATGTTTATAGCAGTGCTAGTTCCCACAATGGTGTGACCATGGTGGCTCAGGCACCCGCTTCTCATAAATGAGGGTTCAAAATCTGGCAAGTGACAATGTGACTTTTTCTAATTTATATGTACTTGCTATGATTATAAAGACACCATTTACATACAAAGATCGCGAGAAAAACAAAACTCATAATTTCTAATTGTAAATTTGAAATCGCCAATCAAGCCTAGGTCTTGAGCAAACGTGGTGATTCAAGCTCAAACCTTCTCCTTCTCAGCAGTGGGCACTTAGAGGCTGATGATGATGATGATGATTTTGCAATAATTTATGTGTTAAAAACGTAACAAACGGAATATTCTTTTTTAAAATGCCATAGTGTTGTGCAAACAAACACATACGATTTTTTGAGCCCAGTTTTCAGTCAAACCTTATGTATGTGAAGCGAAGCTTAACCTCCGGGCCACCATGATGACAATCATATTAAAAATTGTTATAGGAACGGCGAAATACGGAATAAGTTAGTGTGTAGGAGTAACAGGTGGAGTTAGTTTTAAATATAACGCTTAATAATCTACATAACGAGACGATAAAACGACTGCTGATTATGTTAATCCAACGCAGCCGAATATCCGGCACCAATGTGTAGCCCTAATCTCGAAAACCACTCGACAGATACTGATAAAGTTCAGGGAAATGTTATTACGATTTGTTATCTAAAACTGTGATGTTGCTGGCGAGAGTGGTTGTTTGTAGGAGGAATAATTACGTAATACTTGTCTTTTATGTGGTTGTTGATATAGCTTTTTGACCAAAATCTGCCACTAGACACAATAAAATTTAAAAAACTTAGTATTTTTTTGAAAATTTGTTTCGTCCGTACATTCCCATACTCTACCCTCTCCAACTTCCCCAATCTCCAAATCCCCCAATCTCCAAATCCCCCAATCCTGATCCTGCTACGCACTTGAAATTCCTCTGGTGTTGGGGCCAATTTAGGTTCTAATTCTACTCATAATAAAAACACAAATGTGTAAGTATGTATGTTTGTTACTCTTCCACATAAAAACTACCTAGATTTAAGTGACACATTTAAGTTATTTTAACCTCATTAAACGAATGATACATAATTTTGAAAAGCTACTTGCCTTTGGTACCCTGGTACCTACACATACAAATTTATTTCAAAACTTAAGTTACTCAGTACTACAACAATACAACAAAGATCTACGAATAAAGTGTGGGCTGGAAGCGGCATTCCTGATCATTTCATTTTTAAAGAAAATAAGTGGTTTTTTAATTCTACTAAACTATTTTTGGTAATGCTGAATTATTATAGTGCCAGAATGAAGAAAGGATTGGAATCGATCGGATCAAGATCTCCGGCCTAGCTCGCCTAACCGGACCCAGACACGAGCGTACGGCGCGTAGTATTCCGCGCGCGCCTCAAAGACCCAATAGACCATTACAGACGGGGCCCTGTAAGGCTGATGTTCAGCCAGGGTTGCGAGGCATGGCCTCTGCCTAGAGCAGGAGAAGGAACGGGAGGTTCTAGTCAGTAAGATACTGACAATCAGAGCGGGTGAAGATATTTGATGATTACCCTCTTACAAAAAAATATATAATAATTATGTATAACGTATATAGGAGCTGAATTACTAACAGCCTAGGTAATAAGTAAAGGCACATATACTTTCATCTCCTTACTAACCAAGGGCTAATTGAAGCGAAGCCTTTTCTGGCAACACGCCAAACTGATCAAAGCTTACAATTAAAACTTTTCTAAAGCCTTTGCCAAAGTATCATAAAAGAATAGATTGAAATTTCTCGTTATAAATTAGAGAAGTTAGTTGACCCAAGCAAAAGATACAAAAAAAGTGTTATAAAAACTTGATTCTTACTTAGTTCATAACATTATTTAGGTATAAGTTATAGCAAAAACTATCCATACTATTGTATAATAACATTTAACAATAAGACACAAACTAATGTTTTAAACAAGTTTCCCGAAAAGAATACGTTTTTACATCATTGAATATTTTCTGTTTCTTTTACACATACATATCATGCATACTACTCACCGCGGACCATCATTAGACCATACGATTTGAGTATGTTTTCCAGTTACCTATTTTAAAAGTTATGGTCAATATATCTGCGTACAAATAAGACAAATAATTAAAGTCCAATTTCCCATCAAAAAATATAGCAATACAGTTTCATATGTTATAATTCCAACCACATCCAGTGTCACTAACTCTACACACACGAAGGCACGCACTTGACCCCGACTGACTTGACACTTGAGCACGCGTATATCTGCTCATGCCACAATGAGTGTGCCATCACGGCTGACATTTCTAATTAGAGGTACAATATACACACATAGACCACTAAGGTCGGTACTGTAAATTGTATATTTACGTTACTGTAATTATTGTTGTGAGGGCCTAAATTGTCGGATGGCGTCACTGTTGAATTTGGGAAATGTCATGGTTGCCAAACGAGCAGACGGATTACCTGATAGTAAGCAACCAACGCACACCCGCACCAACAGAGGAGTTACGAGTGCGTTGCCGACCTTTTGGGGATAAGGGATTTGTAGATTTAGGGATTAAGGCCTCCGGTAGCCTCACTCACACGGCGAAGCACAACGCTGTGGTTGTTTCACGAATTCTGTGAGGCCGGGGTATCACTCTGGTCGAGCCGACCCATTCGTGCCGAAGCATGGCTCTTCCACACTTTATGTACAAGCAGAAATTTTCATTGCATTTCAACTCTTTTAAATAAATGAACAATATCAAGCAAAATTGCTCAAAATAATTATTTTTATTTTTATAAAATTTTGCAATTTGTATAATACTCATAACTGACCCACGTGTAAAAACAAACACATTAAATACAGCCACTGCTGCACCAAAAGTTTTACGACGGAAATTCCCGCTATGAATGATTAAAAATACAATAAATAACATCAAGTTCCGAGCAAAGCCACAGGAAAAGACACGAGCATCTAATAAATTTGCGATATTATCGGTGATTGTTTGACATTTTTAGTTTCGTTTCGATTTTATTGGTCCACGAATCGTGTGAGATGGACCTCTGATTTCTACATCGGATCACGACAAAAACCTCACGATTACACTTTGGATTTTTTGAATATTCATTCGTCTTTTATCTGTCGGTTAAGCGCTTGATAGCGTTTTTAAAGCTTTTATTTTGTTTGTAGTTTATGTTGCAAGAGACGGCTAAAGGAACGGAGGAAATTGGAAAAATACTTCAAACAGACAGCGGGACCATTATGTGTAGCAAATTAATCTATGGAAAGAAATGCTGGATTCACACCTAACTTTGGGAGGTTCTTGTAACCCTATATTAAAGAATAAAGGGCTCTTAATGATCATTGTTATAATAGGTACTGATACCAAGAATCTTGCAACTAAATTTTGAATTGGATATCTTTACCCGATTGATCTGAATTTAACCATAAATTAATTATATATCTAGTATGTAACTAGCACAAAAAGCAGTTTGCAAAGTTTTATAATTTAAATGTATTCATTGGTTTTGTATTTAATGTTTTCTTACATTCGTTATTAGTTACTCTTATTATCTATTCTTATAACTACATGGCTTAGCTCAACCTTTTTGACAACGATTTTTACATTAATTATGGATGTATAATGAAATTATGAAACTTAAAACTCTCACTTTGAGCATTTAAGACTAACTTAGACAAATTGCAACACAAAAGTTGAGTTACATTTCTTAACTTAACACGGCAACTTGTATTTCCTTAAGCCTAAGCTGCTTAGGCACTCCAGCTAAGCACTGGGCATTCTAACACTAATACCGTTGCTTAGAACGTACTTAGGCAACTTAACACTTTTGTAATCTACTGGGAACTTAGTGCTTGAGAACAGTGGGTTATTTTGAGTATGCCGGGAACATTGGTGTTTTTAGGATATTATATTATACTAGTCTTAGTTAGTCTTAGTATTATTATAGTCGCTGGTCAGCTCCTACAGGTTATAGCGTGATGTTTTATGGCCCATACTAGCCTTCCTCAACAAATGGACTAATAAACACAAAAAGTATTGTACAATTCGAACTAAAAGTTTCGTATAATAAAAAAAAATTGGACTTCGTATTAAGAGAAAAATTATATCAACCGGATAAAGTTATCTTCTACATAAATATTTTTTGTTTGGACAAATATAATTGACTAAAGTTGTTTATATTTTTTCATTTAAAGCAAAAAAAAGAGAAAGAAATGAATCGGTAATAGCTTATCGATACCGATCGTTATCGGATCCCGAACGATTCAAACTTAAAACATTTTACAAGTTGACACAGTGAAGGTTCGAAATAAAATAAACTTATAATACCCGACTGTGTTCCAACTACCGAATTTAAGTGTAACCAATAAAAAATCATTAATAAATTGTATCCAACTCATTCTCAGAAAAAGGAATCGACTCGATTTTTTTTTTCAAATAAAGAACGTTTTATTTTCTTATATTTATAATGCTTCATAATGTTGCGATCTGTAAAAATAAAAAGTATAAATAATTTATTGACCCTTTGGCACGTGTAGATTTGGACAATCGATATGAAATCGAATCTCAATCTTAAAAAGATTTGAAAGAATCGAGAGGACGAGTCTGTATTTTATTTCACTTTATTCTGACTTTAAAAATCGTTTCAATGGAATTAAATGTATTGTAATGGACTAATCATGGTTTTTATAGGCTAGAGGATGGCTTGCGTCGTTGTAACCAATTACTTGTCGATAATGACTCGAGGCGTCAAAGTTGTTAAGTCGAGTTCGAAGTAATACAATAATTTTAAGATGATCAGCCATTTATGGCTTTGGTATTAAAAGTTACAGGTTTATAGCCTAAGTAAGAGTAATGTATGAATAATAAAAGTGTAAATGAAGAAAAAAGTTTGAAAGCGCATGCGTCCGGGATGTAAGCGATAACATCATGGCACACGCGTGTGTTGCCAAGTAATTATATCATTACATGCAGAGGTGACGTTCCTTAGTTTATTGTTTTTGAAAATAATATTCACTGAATGAATCTAATTCCGAAGTTTAAAGGGCAACAGTGCGCAATAAATCTGGGTTAAATTAATTAATTTTCAATCATATTGGTGATATGGCTGATAATTTTTAGTGGTCCACTGTTGCGGTATATTTTCACTCATTTTTTTTAATCATCATAACAGTGATAAAATTTTAATTATAAAATCCTTATACTCTAGTTTGTAAAATACATCACGTAACAGAAATGGATAATACGTATTTTAAATATTAATATAACATTTATTTATTTGTAATTTAGCTTTATTACAATTACTAAAAAAATATATTTCAAATTCACTCAGTTGTGAAGTTATAGCAACGAGCTAAAGTTACTGAGGTATACGGCTATCAGCAAACACAACGACCTCACAAGCAGTAATAGCCCGCACATGCAATAAATATTCCCTTTTCGCAACAGATAAGCGAATATAAAGGAGTTGCGCACGCGCATGTAGGTATAAAACGCTATCTTGTCGTATCTGCAACAAATTTTGTAATAAATGAACACATTTTTAAAATGCGTTGTCGCTGTGTTAGTTATTTTGGGACAATCCAAACTAATATTATAAATGCGAAAGTAACTCTGTCTGTCTGTCTGTCTTTTCTTCACGCCTAAACTACTGAATCGATTCCTGTGAAATTTGGTACAGACATAGTTTGGAACTCGAGAAAGGACATAGGATAGTTTTTATACCAAAAAATTGCCGGAAATAGCTATTCTTCGCGAAATTCTACTCTTTTAAGTCGCGGGCAAAAGCTATTTTGTCATCATCATCATCATCATCAGCCTATAAGTGCCCACTGCTGAGCAAAGGCCTCTTCTCATACGGAGAAGGTTAGAGCATTAATCACCACGCTTGCTCAATGCGGGTTGGCGATTTCAAACTTATAATTAGAAATTATGAGTCCAGGTTTCCTCACGATGTTTGCCTTCACCGTATGTCAGTGGTGTCTAAATAATCATAGAAAGTACATATAACTCGGAAAGAGTCATATTGGTATTTGTCAAGTTTCGAACCCACGCCCTCATACAGTGTGCTTCTCAAGCTATTTTGTAATAAGTGAAATTTTTTTAAAGTACGTTGTCGCTGTGTTAGCTATTTTGAGACAATATTTTGATATTTTTATCCTGTCACTGCGTTCCCGCTGCATGACTTGACGCGTCATGCGTTGACGTCGGCGCACGCGCAGCTATAGTAACTGACGATCCAGATTCCAGGTTATTTTTTAACTCAGTTATTAATGACATGGTTGTGTGCTTGCTAGATTTTTAGCGATGAATTGTGATAGACTCGGTCTTTTAAATCAAATAATGTGTATTTTTGTAAAATATTGGTTGTAATATTTTTCAAATTAGCGCACTTTTATTATATCACTATTTAATTTTTGATGTTGTTTGTAATTTGTTGGTATTTTTATGTCATTTTTATTTAAATATTACTCCATAGTTACTCTCACTTTAAAAGCTCATCGATAAATAAATGTTTTTAAAAAAACACGACTATGCGTATTGTTTCGCCGTGTGAGTGAGGTTACCGGAGGCCCAATCCTTCCCCTTCCCCAATCCCTCCTCAATCCCTATATCTCCAAATCCCTAATCCCTTAAAGGTCGGCAACGCACTCGTAACTCCACCGTTACCGTTGCGAGTGTCCATGGGCGGCGCTGATTGCTTACCATCAGGTAATCCGTCTGCTCGTTTGCCGACCTATTACATAAAAAAAAAATACTATACTATTTAAGTATTCGTGTCAATTTTGTTTCAGCACTTTGCGTATTATCTGCGCAGTGTGATGTGATAAATCGGGCGGGTCTTAATGGCCCCATATCGCTCACTTAAGGGTTAAGATTGTAAGCGTACATGTATGAACCGTGGCCGTTTAAAATTATGTGAATTTCTAATGCTTGCGATTATGTTTAACTTGCACTTGTGTATGCAAGATACCAAGATACCAATGCAAAAATTAAACAGAATTTATGCAGATTTGTAAAAATAATTTATGTTAATTATTAGGTACTAATTACTTTAGTGACTATTAATAATAATGGTTATCTTTACTAAATTTGTATGTTTATCTCTTCTTATCTTTGGAACTGCTGGTATGATTTCGAAAATTCTTTCATTTATATATAGCTACAATATTTCTGATTTGCGTATTGTAGTCGAGTTTATTGCTTTAAATGCTGTTTTTAAAATCCTGGGACATATCACTTTTATAAGCGGTATGTATAGTAGCTAGTATGTAATAAAACAAAAAATGATTACCTATAGTTTTGTTGATTAGTACAGACTCTAATTCGCCTTGATCGTGTTTAATTTTTTTAAACTATTTAAACATGTCCAAAACATACTTCAGTTCAACAAATGAATTTTTCAAAAATAGTTCTTATTTTAACAAACGACAGAGTATAAAAGACACCAAATTCCGAGGAATAGTCAGAAATATTTGTGTTTTAAGTGTTTGTCCAGGTGTTGTGGTTTATCTTCCGGGACGATTCCGTAGTGTCCCGTTACTGATGTCTCCATCTTTATGGGAAACCATGTTTTGTTTACCGGAGTTAATGGGTTCCCGGGATAGCGGGATAGTGGGATAGTGCAGCTTTGGTAATGACCACATGAATAGATGAAAATGATATTATAAGGGATTATGTGGTTTATGTTTCGTTTAGAATAAGAGGTATTCGAACTTAGTAGGATTTGCCAGCTTAAAAAGGTAATTTTTGAATATTACAAATATTGCGGTTAATCACCGTGGTTGCTTTTATGGTGTTAAGCTTTTTAAAAGTGCCAAATACTTGGTCTAATTTAAATAAATCATTTGCTGGTCACGTTTGCTGATGGTGCTTGATATTTGAGTAACTTAAGTCTGGTACATTCATTACTCCATCAAAACCTTTAAGTGTGAGTGATGCTTCGGCACGAATGGGTTGGCTCGACAGGAACAACACCATGGCCTCACAAAAACCAATGTGCAACAATTACAGAATTGTTTCGTCGTGTGAGTGAGATAGCACATATCCTAAAGGATTAGCAAACTGAAGAAGCCGTGGACAAGTCACATTGGTCGAAAAACCGATGATAGTTGGGATAGATGTGTTCTGAAGTGGAGACCACGTCTAAGCGTAGTGTAGGGCGCTCTCCAGCTGGGTGGACTGACAAAATCCGTAGGGTGAGTGGCAATGGTTGGATCAAGAGCTGACCATCAAGCTCAGTGGCGTGCGATTGGAGAGGCCTATGTCCAGCAGTAGACGAAATCAGGCTGTGTGAAAGAGGTTACCGGAGGTCCAATAACTCCTAACTACGTTAAGTGTAATATCGTTTATATTTTATTTATCTCAAATAATAATAAAAACTCCACTCACACATATGTAGGTTTATATGCATGTATATCTTAATAAACCAACTAATTCACACTATAAACCAGTGAGCGACTAAGTAGAAACTCCCGCCTACTGACAACTGGCAACACTAACCCATTTCTATTCTGACGTTTATAACTCGCGTGGGTTGCCAGTTTACTGATAAGTAAGTTCACCTCATTTTGAAATCACCATAGTTTTGCATAACGCTTATTAAATTACTGTTTTCTTTTGAAGTTACGTTGGCCGAGTTAGATGACGCCGTCAAGTAATTGAGTTCGTTTACTGTATTAGTATAAGTATAATATGAAGTTTATTTAATTAAGTTAAGTGTGGAGTTTTTATGAAATATGTCGACGCGACGCCCGTGGGCACTCGTAATACCAAAGTTACTTTGCGTAGCCGACCTTGTGTGAGTTATTAGGGATTTACGGTTTATCACGCATGTCCATGTGAAAAAGGCCTTTATCTCAGCATTTTTTTGAGCGTGCAACACTCTTTCCCATGCTGTTATACCCTGCCCCCTACATCCAGGAACAAAACGCAAGTATTTTAAGACGATCATAATGGCGAACCCCAAAACCGAAAGATTGATAAGTTAAAGTCATAACAACAGAATGCCTCACATAAAAGCGCTAAAAACCGTAAAATAACATACACAAACCGACATCAGAAACAAACGACACAATTAAACGTAATTATGTTGAAAACCGTTATTTTTTATTAAAGGATCAGTTATTTTTAGAGTTGGAAATACGGTTTTTGGTATCATTGACTGTTGTTTTTTTTTGTGTTACATTGTTTTTCAATATCATTACAATGTAATTAAACAAAAATGAATTTGGATAATAATTTTGGATGGGATTGCAATTACATGAGGCGCGGTTTCACTCATCATCATCATCATCATCATCATCATCAGCCTATAAGTGCCCACTGCTGAGCAAAGGCCTCTTCTCACACAGAGAAGGTTTGAGAATTAATCACCACGCTTGCTCAATGCGGGTGGGGATTTCAAACTTATAATTAGAAAATTATAAGTCCAGGTTTCCTCACGATCTTTACCTTCACGTCAGTGGTGTCTAAATAATCATAGAAAGTACGTATAACTTCGGAAACAGTCACATTGGTACTTGCCAGGTTTCGAACCCTCATGCATGAGAAGCGGGCTCCTTAACCTCGGGGCCATCACGACCTTTACGGTTTCACTAGCTCTGAGAACCAGAAGTTGGAACGGGATGGTTTGAACTGTAAGAGTCTGACACTCATTTTAACTTAACTCAAGCTTCTTTTTTGTTTTGTTCAGTTGGAGTTTCAGACTCTTTATTGCTTTAAAACAATCCCTATCCTTCACCAGCTCCAGGCTTGTGCTTTGATGCACATTACTGCACTTGGCATCCGCAAACCTGACTGAACATCATCCTTTTTGGGCCCTATTTGTGGTAGTCTGTTGTCTCCTTAAGGTTATTGTACAGATACAACTTTTGGTTGTACATTTGGGTAGTTTACTCAGACAAAACAGAAATATTTTTTTTGTCAATTTAAACTTATAAAACCATAAAAATACTTGAAAATCATTCACATTTTGTATCATTAATTTTACGAAACACTTGACATTTTTTTTTGCAATTTGTAAAACATCTTATATTTGTGTAGTTGTAGTCTGTACTTATTGTAACTGTAACTATTTTTCTTTATCTGCATATTAACATAGTAATACATACAAATATACGATAAGGTGTTAACTAAAGGAAAACTGCAGTATGCACTGTGTTGAGACGGAAGCGACGCGATGTGTGAACATTTTGCAGTGACATGACAATGTAAACATGCATCCATTTGCATAATTGACACTGTCGCTGATAAGCGCATGTTTTGACATTTACGTAGATCGTCTGTCTGTCTGTCTGACGATCGTAATGTTTTGTGGAGACGAGACGTTTTTGCTATTATGTCTAATGTTTCAAATTTCAGTAATTTTTGCTAGTTGATGATCTAGACACAATATAATTATAAACTATACATTTTTGTAGTTTAATTTTAGTTATTAATGTAAAAAAAAATGTTCGGACGCGTTTCCGACCTTTTGGAAACAAATAGCTTCATTAATAGGACTGACCGACAGACTGACACTATATCTTCAAAATTTTGTTTGACGTTCAAAAGTGCCTGTAAGGGTCTAATTGGAACAAATGATTTTTGACTTTTTTTGGGATTCAGTTTTAGAGATTTATTTATTTAACACTTTATGTTAAGAAATACAAAGGCGGTCTTAATGCCCAAAGGAATTCTCTACCAGTCAACCTCAAGAATTTGAAATTGGGGAGGGAAACGTACGCTGGTTTAAAGGTACAGCACTGTGGTTCTTTCACGCCGGTTTTCTGTGATGTCTTGGTATCAATTCGATCGAGCTGACCCATTCGTATCGAAACTTGACTCTCCCACACTTACAGAAACTAATTCGACTACTACTAATCCTAAGCATTAGTCGATCAAAATTAACAAGAATCGTATTTATAAATGTTTCATCGAACGCTTTGTTTAGTCACAACACTAACACTCACTTTTCACTCACGACCTACAAATAATACACTACAATCACACTACTTACAATGTACTCAGATGCGTTATAAATATCGCAGCGAATGCATTTTGCGAATCTCGTATTGTTGATCTACGCGTCATCATGTTCTTAGTTCGTTACTGCGTAGAGCATAAGTACTTAGCATAAAGTGTAAGAAGTTTTGTTGATTTACCACCCCTGCTCCTGTATTGGGTGTAGTATACCCTAGACTGACAGACTATCAGTCTTTGTGATCTAGAGTTTGTGTGTTAGAAGATCTCTTATGAAGGAAGCCTAAAGGCCTGCAGCTGATGATGATGATTAAGAAGTAATTTGTTCTGGTTGATGTCTTCAGGTTCACATTTTTAATCCAAAATCTCCTGGTTGATGTAGGTTTCTGGCTCACACCTTAAGATCGGATTAAGAACGGTTATATATTGTGATTCAAATCCAAACTTCCAAACTAATATTATAAATGCGAAAGTAACCCTGTCTGTCTGTCTGTCTTTTCTTCACGCCTAAACTACTGAACCTACTTATGTGAAATTTGGTACAGACAAAGTTTGGAACTCAAGAAAGGACATAGGATAGTTTTTTGTTCCAATAATCTGCAGAAAGGCACTATTCCACGCGAACAAATTAGCGGGCAAAAGCTATTAAGTTAAGGTTTCGGCGCTGCCCATGGACACCCCCAACACGTTGCCGGGCTTTTGGGGATTAAAGACTTGAATATTAGCGGATAGCGATTGGAGGCGTGAAACACAACGCAAGCGTGATATTACACCCATTTTTCTATGAGGCTATGTAGTGATAAAATATTAATATTTTCATTCCTTTGTTACAGGTATGAGGTGTTTGAAGTAGATCAAGTTACGACGCTATTACGGATGATTTGGTAACTAGCACTGACTAGGAGTATATAGTAAAACAAACTTATTTTGAGTGCACGGTTGGCGCAGTGGCCAGGAAACTGCGCCAGCTGACTGCTGTACAACGTGTCGTGGGTTCGATTCCCGTCCGGAACAACACTTTGTGTGATACCCAAATAGTTGTTTCGGGTCTAGGTAGTTTGTGTATGTTTGTTAACGCACTCACGACACACGAGCAAATGTAGTGGAAGGCAAGGTTGAAAAAAATGTAGTGGAATATTTTGTAAACGATATTTATTAATACAATGTCTGAAAGAGTGGAAAGGCTATTGAGTGCCTTATGTTGTTCGTGACTTAGTACTTAGGTGACAAATTCTAGCATTCAGAAGATGGAATAAAATGGAGAGTTTTAAAAGTAAAAGCCTTGGTCTGTCATATTATCAAACCTGCTCAGCACTATTCCCATTACAACCACTGGACTATGGATAACTCAGTTTTATTTATAAACATAACAATATCACCAAGATGCTATCATACCAATTATATTCAATTTTCTCGAGCAGAAATAATCCAACTTATCGTAAAACCAGTTGGATACAATCAAGATCGCGCTATCGTCTGTCATCCACCGAGGTCTGACGCAGTCTGACACGGTCTGACGTGTCTGTCCTTATCTTCGATCGTTGACTCGCGCCTGCGCAGCCATTTACGGATCTGTGAACCCTGTAGGTCAGGGTTACCATGTCTTAATCGAACCGAAGTTTTCCGTGTCAAATGTATGTCGTGAGAAAAAAAATACGCGTTTTTGTTTGTGATTTTTGCTATTTGTGGAAATCTTGGAAAACTTCGTTTTTTTCGTCATTATTTAGCGAATTTGACTGTTCTATTTTGAGGTATTTTTTGTGAGGTTTAGAGCTATTGATCGTGTTTGAACTTTGTTTTTGTTTTAAAAGGTTTTACATTATTTCAAGTGAAGTATGTGAGACAGAGCCTTACCTTGACGCCTTACCCGAAGGTATTGACCAGGATATTTAAATATCTCATTGAATTCAAACATATCATTTGCCAAATACCACTTTTTAAAATGCAGGGTTTAAACTCTTTTTATGGAATAGGAGGCATACAAGCAGACGGATGCCCTAATGATAAGCGATCATCGCCGCCACCTACAATACCAGAGTCTCTTCCCAGAGTACCGTTGCCGCACTTATGAGAAAGAGTACGCTCTACTTGAATGTTTGAATGCCAAATTGTGCATCCTCAGGTGTTGCTCCTATCTATGGGTGGCCCTGATTGCTTACCAACAGGGAATCTATCTGCTTCGTTCTTATATCTATAAAAGTGAGTCATGATTTAATATTGTAAACAGGTTACCAGAATCCTAATACTCCCTAATATCCCCTCCCCCAATCCCCAAATCGGCGAAGACCGATGACGCACTCGTAAATCCTCTGGATTTCCAAGTGTCCATAGCTGATTGCTTGCCATCAGGTATCAGGTATATCATGCTTGTTTGCCGTGCTATAAAAAAACAAGTAATTGTACTTACTTTCAAGATGTAATGATCATATATAATACTTAATACACTTTTATGAACGGCCATCTGCAGAACGAATGAAGATATTCCATATATTCCAATGTTATATCAATCATCTTTTTAACTTTTATTTTAACCTCTGGATTTTAATTTTCATCAACGTACGTAACAATCAATTGATTAATTGTGCCTTTTAATTTCGTGTGATCTCTCTCTCTCTCTTAGCTTTTGTAGAACTATTATGAAGTTCGGTCATTGATTACCTGCATTTTGTGTATTTATGCATTTATGTAGCTGACTGAAAAAGTGAAATATATCTAAAACGAATATGTCTCGCACTCTGGGTTTATGTATTGCGTGATTGTGTTTTGTGTTGTTGTTAAGTTCTGAACATTTTTAAGGTTTTTGTTTCGGAGTTTATCAACATTGAATGCGAAAATGACACGTTCTTATTTCGTATAATAAAATAGGGAAAAATAGTCTTCTTAATGAGCAAGTTAAAATTGTGTTAAAAGATCGAAAAACGCATTCAAAATTATCTATGTAGACTATAAATATAGTAATTACATAAAGACGTTTATTACAGCTTCATAACAGACTATTACTTAAAAATATAAATACAAATTACTATTATTAAAATAAAAGCTACCATTGATATTCATTCTTAATGCTCATCCTATAAAAATACAACCAATCCCATTAAAAACACTGAACCATATCTCTTTAGACATAGGGATCTTTTTTCCGTGTGTAACACCTCAATTGCATGTTAGTGCATTGACCCTGCGCACGCGCAATTAGCTTGCAGATAGGTTAAACAGTGCGCTGTTAAATGAATGTAGGCAATGAAAGAAAGTTAATACTGGTTCGTTGATAAGTAGTTTATTTTTAGTTTTGTTGAGTATTTAGTTCGTATCAGGTATATTTAGTTCTGTGATGTGGGTAGTTGGAAAAATTATGTTGCGTTTTGGATTCGATGCGCAAGAGTTTGTTAAATGGTTGAGTGTTTTAAATAATGCTGATTATTTGTTTACTAGGCGATGACCCGTTTTGATATTAAAATTGTTTTTTTGTTGTTGAATAGGTCCAGAAAATTAAACTTTTTGACTTACATACAAAGGAAGTTTACTACACTGCCGTGATAGCTGTTTTTTTTTCTTGGCTCGCTTTGGCGAGAGGTAACATCAGACTCTTACTGACTAAAACCCACCTTGTTCCTATTCCTGGTTCATTACTGCCCTTGATCCGTATCCCTGGCTGACCAGTTATGATAGCTATCGAATCGAATCGAAACAGGAAAATTTCTTGAATTTCTAAAAATTCAAGAAATTTTCCTGTTTCTTAAGTCGCTTGACTATTTATCGTATTTACTCTTCTTATACTAATTCAGTCAGTAAAATGGTTCTTCAGCAATGTTCTGTAAATACACTTTTTATCGATTCTGCTTATTTGCGAAATTGACAATTCTTGGTTACCAGGAATTTTAGAATTAATTAACCTTATAACAGAGGTCCCGTTAAGCGATTGAACTTTAAACATAAAGAAAATTCGTTTTTAAATTAAAATTGTGAAAGTATACTTTGAACCTCGATTAATATTGTCTTATCATAATTGGGCGAGATATAAAATTGTTGAGGCATTCAGAGAAAGCTTATTTTTGAGGGTCCGTACTTTTTTTAATCGTATCGATTTTAATCTATACTTATATTATAAAGCTGTATTGTATTGTAAGCTGTATTATAAATGAAGAGTTTGTTTTTTTTTCGCAAGTACTGGTTGGAATTAAACAAATATTTTTCTGTAGAATGCTAATTTATCGAGGAACATTATGAATTAAAAAGATAAGACCAAAAGAAAGTAGGTCAAACCTCGTCGCACTAGCTGGTGATAATTACACAATGGCAACCGAAAGGCTAGAAACCCGGAAAATATTACATGAGGTTTGTGAATTCTCTATGAAAAAACCTAGAGATCACAGTCCCTTTTATAGTGTAGAAAAATACAAATTATAAAATTATGAGTGAGTACCGTGGAAGTCAGTAGCAAGACCTAAGACAGTCGTTCATATCTCAATGTTTTTATAATTAGCTTCAACTGTAGATCCTGACTCACAGAAGTTGTAGTAATTTGGAAATGAGCTTAGTTTCAAATAAAATCAATATACTAATATTTCTTCTGGGAAATTACCTCTACCTACAGAATAACACGAAAGAAAGCGACTCGAACTTGGCAGATTATAATGAATAATTTATCCTTCACGCCTTTATCTGATTAAGTGGTTATAAATTTACAGCTGATTGGAGTCTTTACCTTTAACGCGACTTATTTTATTATGTTGGAGATTGGGCATTTCACTGTCTGTAGGTCATCATCATTGTCGAGCTATTTAATTTTATCAGTGTTCTTTATGATGGCGAAAAAAGCCGTTCCATCTTCTGGCCCATTTTCCCCGACCTGGCATCGGTCTTGGACCCATCTGCAATAGTCTCTCTCTCTCTCTCTCTCTCTCTCTCTTTAAGGCTCTTAAAGACTTTCTTTCTTCTATTTGTCTCTCTCTATTGTTGAATATACCATCCCATCAACGGTATTTTACCGTCATGGAGTTCTTTGAATTTAACCATTGCCAGCTAACCTTGCTTATATCACTCTGTAGATGGAGACAAAATTATACAAAAAAATCTAGACATACTGCGTACTGCTTCCTATAGTTAGAAATTTGATGTAGAAATTGTAGTCACGTTTATATCAGTGCTTATAAAAACAAAAAGTAAATGAGAAGACATTTCATTCTACCCAAAAAACCATTGTGATTGTGGTGAAGCTGTCACATAGTCTAGGATTTTCTTATGTGCAACTGTGAAACCGTATTATTTTACCTTCATTTTTATTTACAAGTCGTCAAATTTCAATCTTTGTACATTTACATCAGACTCGACCACCTATTAAGTTCTTAGAATTAAACGGTTTATGTATCTAATAAAAACATGCTTTTTGTATTACCTGTAATATGATTTTCAACGAAAAAGAAGGTCAAATGGATACCTTTACAAATTTTATTAAATACATCTGATTGAATGATTTCTTCCGTGATATCAAATAAAAGGATTCAACTATGTTAAGATCATGCAAAAAGGTTTCTAAGAAGCCTTTGGTCTCCCTTTCCGTCTCGCTTTTTTGGCAGCAACTTCAAAAATCGAATTTAAAAAATACATCGTAATTGACAGATATTTGATCAGTTGTTATTTTCGGTTCATTTATTATTCTATCATACTGCCTCGTCCCACGAGTTGTAGCGAGATCTTGAGCTAAATGGAACTATTATTTCACAATTAACCAATTCTTATGAATATAATAATAATCGAAAAGCTTAGAAGGAACTCGGTACTTTAAAAAATATTACTCTTACCAATCAATTGTCAATAGATCTCCTTACTTTTATTGGTATGTACAGGTTTTTACATGGGACCCACGCTTGGACCAATCAGTTTTACAGTTGCATTTAAGACTATTCAATTGATAAATCAGGTACCTTTTTTTACTCTAATTCGTTTGTCGATCTGGTTTACAATCTCGATAATGAATTAAAAAATCTAGATCTTATCAGTTGGTCTCAGTCTAGTCTAGTTTTTACAGAGACAAAGCTGGCCTTTTTTACATTTAGTGAATAGTTATTTTTAACGAATGATGATGATGTTATCCGGAAATGAATCGGCCGTCATTAGGCACGCTCCATGGAAATTATTTCAGTGGTTAACCATATCCTATGCGGGCTATTAAAGTTGGTTCAAAGATTGAACTTAATATACCAACTGGTTGTTTGGAAAAAAGCGTCAGTTGCTGGATTGGGTATTTATAAACTGTATAAAATTTTAGTCTGTTTTTTTATGGAATAGGGCGGCGAATGAGCCGACCTATGATCTAATGGTAAGCTATCCGTATCGCCAATGTAGTTGCCAGTCCTTTGTGGTTGGAATTTCAGAATTGAGGCTTGGCTATTTCGGATTGGAGGTGGAAAAGATTAGACCCTCATTTTCAGTTCAACTGTTTTTGCTATCACAGTAGTTACAACTGCCAATACCGAGTAAGATAAAAGTAGGTCGAATAAAGGGTTTTTGTATTTATTTTTCATTATTAAATTTTCAAAATGTCATAATTACTCTGTCATAATTTCCTGGAGCAAACGCAAACGCGAATCGAGATCTCTGAATTGAAAGAAGAGCATTTGTTTTAATCAAAATTCATTCATAAATTGAGTTTTAAAAGCTTGGGAACGTAAACTCCATTTTAAACAGCATCTGTGTATAATAATATGTAGATTTAAATACTCCATGAACATAACTTAAATATCTATATAATCTAAAAATATTACGACAAGATTTATATTATGACATGAAATGAAACCATTAATCTTTACCCTAATGGGTCAATTTATAAAATAAATCGATTAAAATTGAGTCGTTTTAAATCGAGTCGACGTAAAAAATCGAGCTGTAGCTGGCGGCGCCGCGCTAAATTGTCAATCATCGTAATAACGCGTGTATCTTAATCGATAGTAACTCTATTAGAATTATATTAGACGGATATATTCATAAATTAAGCTTCAAAACTAATATAAAAATTATTCCAACACTTTTGATTACTATTTATAAGAAAAAAATGATTTATGCGAACGTTTTTGTAGACATCGCTATCGCTACGTACTGGGTTTTGCTTAGGCTGATCAAAGACTTACAGGACGTAAGAACTATGCTTAAATGTATCTTATACCTTATCCGTAGTTGTAGGTCAAGTAGTTAACTCATGGCGGGAGCAGTCCTATGATGATGTTTCCCGTTCAAAAGAAAGGTTTCTATTCTAAATTATAAGGAATTATGTTACAAATACTCAGTCAATACAAAACGACTTATTTCTCAACAATCTGAGTATTTGTAAGACATTTCTAAATAAGGCAGAAGAAAAATAAATGCAAATAAGTGAATCCAAAAAAGCGTAGCCAAAATATTATAGGTACTAAATTTTGTCTAGGTCAGAAATCGAAAATAGTCAACATTCAAAACCCAGACTCGTTGAAAAGCAAAAAATATTAGTTAATAATAATAATATTTACATTAAATTTAAAATGTTTAATAATATTGCGTCTACATTCGAGTATTCACACAAATAAATCGTCAAACCATCAATCGTGTTGAGTTAGCACTTAAAATAGAATAACCTAGATCTCAGTGAATCATGCGCAGGTTCCTTATTTATAAACATTTAAGACAACCGACATTTGTACACGCACACTTGCACATGTGTAATTTTTTTTTTGTTCATAATATTGTGTTCGTTTTTTTTTTTTGCCTCAATGCGATTTTAGGTACCAATTACCAAAGATTGACTGAAATTTTGACTTCATATAATTACGATTTAAATGACTCTTTTCACAAATTATAATAAAAAGTAGAATAAGTTTGTTGCCATAAGTATAGATACTCAAATTCCTGACAACCTCCAAAACATTTTCAACGATTTTGTAACTTCTCTGGTGATGCGGGTGTCCATGGGCACCTCCAATTGCTTAACACCAGGTAAACCACGTCATTACTGAGAAAACAAAAAAATGCTTACCTTCGGAACTGAAACTGAGATCCCTTAATAGGCCAAATAACAATTTTACTCCGCCCCGAAGTCGCACCTCGTCGATTATAACTCTGCAGTTGCTCTTGTCACCACGTCCCAATTAATTCTTACATAAATTTAAGAGGAGACTAAATTTGAGAGGACACTCATTAAAACTATGCAGAACATCCTCAAAACTGAATCCCTTGACACACTTCCTACCTAATAGGGTGGTCACGAAATGGAATAAACTCCCAGAAAATGTGATAAAAGCACCCACAGTTAATTCTTTTAAAAACAGACTCGACAAAATTTCCAAATCCATTAATACGCACGCATCAGCTTTCTAAGCTGCTAGTGTGTTCAAGTATAATAATAATAATAATAAATAAATCATTATTATGAATGCAAGTACTCTCTGTCTGCATCTTTAAACTCATATTTGTTTTAATCTAAAAATAAAACATTTAACTAATCGTTAAATTAACACGAACAGTAAACCATAACAGTTACCTTCGCGTGTTATCCAATGAATTTATACCAACACTACTCTTGCCCCGCGGCGCCTCTCGTGTTCCAATGATTAGTAACACAGGTACTTATAGGGACGTTATTACAAATAGGGACGTTATGCATATTATTATCTGAATTCGTAACTAAATCCGATATCAATTTATTTTAAAGTGTTTTTGAAAATAGGTTCTCGTGCCTTGTTTATTATCGGGCAGAGTTTAATAAATACCATCCAAAATGGAAATTTTTAATTTTTCTTTTTAATTTTTCCTTTTTCATAACGTTCGTAAAAAGCGTAGGCGTTTCCCATGGACACTCGTGGCATCAAAGGAGTTACAAATGCGTTGCCAGGTTTTGTGGAATGTTAAGGATTTTAGGAAAAGGGGGAGGGGGAATGTTTCGTCCTCTGGTAACCTCATTCACTCAGCGAAACACTATGTGATTCTGTTTCACGCCGGTATTTTATGAGACCCTATACTCAATTCGAGCCGTGTTGACTCGAATTGAGTATAGGGTCTTGACTTGTTATATTCTATATTCGATAATATACCTATATAATAATACACCGATATAATTTCACATCATGTAGGGTAACATATGATTTCTTTATCTATATCCGTGTCTAGATCCGATACGTCATAACATCCCTGGTTGTAACCTAGGCTATACAGGAAGTGCCCTTGTAACCAATTACGTGTCTGGCTAATTTATAGGATATATTATAGATAGATTTTATTGGTTGCTAATATTGATTTATTAGGCTGGTAGGTCGGTTGGTATGTTTTGCTATTAAGATGGAGGCAATTAATGGCTATCTCGTTGATCGAGTTACATTACGTTGCGATTGGTACAGGTGAAGTTTTGGATTCGTTTCGTTTTCAAAAGCGTGGGAGAGCCAAGTTTCGGCACGAATGCGTGGCTTGACCGGAGTGATAGATACTATGACCTCACAGAAAACTGACCAACCATACACATATGGTGAAACAACCATAGCGTTGTTTTTCGCTTCCCTCCCCAATCCTTAAATATCCTAAACTCTAATCTCAAACTAAATCACTTATAACTCCTTTAGTTTTGCGGGTATCCATGAGCGGTGACAATTGCCTAAGTGAAGCACCACAAATATTTTTTAATCTGGCTTGGAACCTGATTCATCAAATGAAGCAATACTTTCTATTCTGACAATAAACGAAAATACCATATCATTAGATACTTCAGTAAGAGATCAAATTCAAATACGAGGGTCAAGCTTCACGTCCCATCACTTTGATGACCACACAATAACAATTGTGGTCATTTGTATAAAGTAAACAGACAGACGGTTCGTACTTTTTTATGCTTATTCTGTTTTTCTAAGAAAAAAGTTGTAATTTTGTGGTTGTGAGCCGAGGAGTGATGGAGGACTATTAATTTGCTTAGCTTTATTTATTTCTTAGGGCACTTTCACAATACGTAGAAATGTATTAGGTAGTGAGGGCAATCTCTTAGCTATTAACATTGTCTAGCAATCTTTCTTTTAGTGTTTAGCTAGGTTTATACTTTAATGTCACTTTCCCCAATTTATTTCATTATATTTTTGATACGTTAGATTGCCCATGCTACCGGAACCGATTTCGGATCCGAAATCGAACATAAGATAGGTTACGTTAATAGCTTTTCTTTGGTGATCCGTTGATATGCCTAGCCGAACTCGCAAATCAAAAATTTTCTTTTTTTTCAATCTTTGTAGACAGTTACGTGAAATAGTTCGATGTTACAAAAAATAGATAATGCTTAGGCATTTTTCGTGAGGGGAAACTCATCAAATGACTTCTCCCTTCCAGAGTGGGACAGGACGTTGTGTCAGACTCTTACTGACTACAAACCTCCAGTTCCTTCTCCTGCTCTAAGCCGAGGCCGCGGTGTTTTATTGCGCTTACCCCGCAACCTCGGCGTGGTTAAGCAAAAACCGCGGCTTCAGCTAGTTCGCTATTCTTATCAAAGCCTTTAAAGCGAAGTCAACCATTTACGACTACACGGAAGCCATAAAAACGAATGTTGGCAAACAAAACGATGGCCAATAAATGCACTTTGATGGACATGGAATCTCCAATTCTTTATTTCCCAACTCAATCAAGGGGTCACGGCTTAGGAGCCCACAATACGAAGCTTCCATCTGAGGTCAGGACTGTTCGTGATTTTGCGTAATGGGCTTGTACCCTTTATGCTTTGAAGGGCCAGAGATTGGAAAAGTGGAATGTAAATGTTACTTAACTTATTTGTATGTGTCTCTGATATGTCGCTTTGCCTTCACTACACATACATGAAGGTTCGAAACCTAGCAAGTACCAATATGAGTTTTCCATAGTTTATATATTTACGGCGGCTTACAATTTCCATTTAAGTATAAGTTTGAATTCATTAATATGCCTTGAACAAGTTAAGTGTATAATTTAACAAACTTTTCCGTTTGTGAAGAGGCTTTTGCTTAGCATAGGGACTACTATGGGACAGTATAACAACGATTTAAGAACATTTCGCTAATAATGATATTACACCTATTAAGTTTAACAACGTGTTAAAACAAGCAACTCAATAAAACAAGAACTAATAATGACCAGAAATCCGAAAACCATTACTCACTAATGGTCTTACAAATCGAAAAACCGAAAAGCAGACGCTGAATAAGGCCAATTTTTCAGCTTTCACTCGGTATAAAAGTCGTAATAAATTAGTTCTAGAAATTGCGGCACTTCGTGGAACAGAAACCGTAAATCAAAAAGAAAACTCCATTTTGTTTGGACCTTGAACCACTTCTGTTGGAGCGTCCCGCCTTTCAGAAGGCGGTTAAGGCCAGCTGTGGAGCGAGGTTCATTATTTTCCAGTATATTTTCAATGAATGGTAGGCAGAAAAAACATGTTCTGCCTAGTAAAACTTTTGTTCTTTGCCAAAAATGGGTAAATGTTGCCTTGGACGAGAATGTTTCAAATAAGAATCCAATATTTTAAACGTACCTAATGTTTTGTTAATGTTTAAATTGGATATCGGATACACAATACTTTGTTGGCTTAAAGAAGGAACTAAATCTTGTCCTATCCTCAACTGCTTATCTTGTGATCTTGTTTGCGTTAATAATAAAATGAGAAGTGAATTAAATTTATTAAATAGCACTTTTATCAAAAGTTACAATATACCTGGGAGCAAGGAACATCATATTATCATTTTTTAAAACACATGAGCAAATTGAGTTGGGGATATTTTTTAAAATTTATTAATTCAGTACATAAACATTGTTTGGCTTCTTAGGCTAAGAACTCACGGAGCGATTTTCGCCCGCGTCCGCTGCGGTTGCGGGCCCGCAGCTTCTGTAGAATTCAAATATTTATATAAAAAATTAAAGCACATTTCACGACGCGTTTTACGCCCGCGGTGTACGCGGTTGTATGCGGCTCCCGCTGTACCGGCGGGCAACTAGTAGAATCGCGCGGGCCGCGGTTACCCGCAGCCTCGGCGGGTGGCACCCGCGCGCTTTGCGATCGGTTGGCGAGCGACCGCGGGGGCCGGCGGGTCTTCTGTGAAGTAAATATAACGCAACGGCTCGTTTCTGGTGTGTGTCCATGGCGGTCTGGACCTCAAATGGTCGTTAACCGCCCGTCTTGCAATCTTGCGATCATCGCCCGCCACGTTTGCGGGCGATGATCGCAACCGCGGCGGCTGTGTAACCGCGCAAGTAACCGGTCTCGTGAGTTTGGAAATTAAGGCTAAGAACTCACGGAGCGATTTTGAACCGTGCCCGCCGCGGTAGCGGAACTGCGGTTTTATTTCCAAACTCACGAGACCGGTTATTTTCGCGGTTACACAGCCGCCGCGGTTGCGATCATCGCCCGCCACGTTTGCGGGCAATGATCGCAACCGCGGCGAGATTGCAAGACGGGCGGTTAACGATCAGTTGAGGTCCAGACCGCCATGGACACACACCAGAAACGAGCCGTTGCGTTATATTTACTTCACAGAAGAATTAAAAAAAGAAGGCCCAAAAGGTTCTGGGTGCATCCACTGATTAAGGACAGAGATCGTTATGGATTATTTGTTATTCTTATTAGTGAATTAAAGAAGGACGAAGAAAAATTCTTTAATTATTTTCGAATGTCCGTATCTAGTTATTTAGAACTTTTAAGAAAAATGGAAACTGCTCTTCAAAAACAACATACTAATATGCGAGATCCTATATCACCGGAGGAAATGTTAGCAGTAACATTAAGGTAAGTCTGCTTATTTTAATAAAGCTAGTGGTAATATTGAAATCATTATATTTATTTACTCAAAATACACATCATCTGACAAATTGGACAAAATAGTATTTAGTGACGAGACTGGTGGAAGATTTTGAGAACTTTGGGTATTGCTTTCAGGAGTAGACTGGTAAGAAGAGGAGGTACGATAGCCGCAATAGTTATTACTGTTATTCTCTTGATTGTAGTTGTGTGATGTATATTGATAAGATGAAAATGCTGGAAGATTATTATCAAGATTATCAATAATTTGTAAAACTGCTATTTGAAATTTTCTTGTTTTTGCTTCATCAAAATTTTGCAATGAAGGTAAAATTCCACGAAAAAATGACAAATGTCTATCTTCGCTTTGAGACAACAACTCTATTAATGCTTTGTCGGGGTCTTCCTTTTTTTTCTTTTTAGCAGCAGCTGTTTGAGAAGAGACTGGTGTAGGTGTAGCAAAATAATCCGACGTTGATGCAACAGTAGTAGTATTAGTAGTTTGTTGAGCTGTATCACTGTTTGTTAAGGTTGAGGAGGTATTTTCAATAGGCATTTTTTTTTTCAAAAACTGTAACTGATCATTATATATGTACTTTTTGGTTTTTTTAGCTCCCGATCCAGATTTTGCTTCTGTTTCAACTTTTTTGTTGTTTTTCATCCAGCAATCTTTAATATTTTTCCATTTTTTAATTACCATGTTTCCTGAAAAACATATAATTAAGTAAATTTATTTATTTCAGATACCTAGCAAGTGGGACCTCAATGAAAGATTTGCATTACACATTCAGAATTGGGCACACAACTATATCGACAATTATAAGAATAACATGTGAAAAATTATGGGAGGTGTTATTGCTTGAATGTTTTCCGGTAATCACTACAGAAGTTTTAGAAGAAATCAGCCAAAAATTTTACAAATTCGCAAACTTTCCTCACTGCGTCGGTGCAATAGACGGGAAACACATAAGAATAATCAAACCAGATAACAGTGCCTCAACTTACTACAATTATAAGGATTATTTTTCATTTGTGTTAATGGCTGTAGTTGATGCGGATTACTGCTTTGTTTTTGTAGACATCGGAGCCCCGGGAAGTAATGCTGATTCAACCATTTTCAAAAACACAACTTTTTGGAATGCGCTTAATAGCGATTCCATCAAACTTCCCAATGAAAAAATATTACCCGGATCTAATTTACCACCTGTGCCATATATATTCGTAGCCGATGAGGCGTTCGGGTTACATCAAAATATAATGCGACCTTATGGTGGTCAGTTTTTGAGTGTTCAAAAAAGGGTATTTAATTATCGCCTATCTAGAGCACGGAGATATGTAGAATGTGCATTTGGCATTTTAACAAACAAATGGCGAATATTTAATCGACCTTTAGATGTATCAATAACTTTATCAATTGATATTGTGAAGGCATGTTGCATACTTCACAATTTCGTAAGAAAACGAGACGGCCATCACACTACAGAAGAAGATTTTAGTCATAATCTTGAGAGTATACAGATAGCTCAATCAGTACGCAGCGGAAGACAAGCCAATAATATAAGAGATGTTTTTCAACAATATTTTATGAGTGACAGTGGAGCCTTAAGTTGGCAATTATCAAAAATTTAAGTTAATAAATTATTGTAGTTATAGGAAACCCGAGTCAATAAAGAAAAGAATGGTGCCGCTGACATTTATAAATAAATCTGTATAATACTAACCATATTCTTTTTTATTTCTCTCGTCCGAATTTGCAAAATCTTTATTTAAAATAGTACAGACTTCCTCCCATGCTTTGAGCGTCAAATTCTTGTATTTGTATTCTTCCAAACTCTTGTCCCATAGAACTGGCCTTTCTTGTACTAAGGTAATTAAGAGATCTATTTCAATATCCATTTTTTTAGAATATTATACTTATTGTTTGTTGACAACGTCACGATGCCACGTGTTATAACAAGTGACTGATGCAAAAAGGCCGGATCTCTGTACCGCCTGCGCTCGCCCACCGATCGCAAAGCGCGCGGGTGCCACCCGCCGAGGCTGCGGGTAACCGCGGCCCGCGCGATTCTACTAGTTGCCCGCCGGTACAGCGGGAGCCGCATACAACCGCGTACACCGCGGGCGTAAAACGCGTCGTGAAATGTGCTTTAATTTTTTATATAAATATTTCAATTCTACAGAAACTGCGGGCCCGCAACCGCAGCGGACGCGGGCGAAAATCGCTCCGTGAGTTCTTAGCCTAAACCGCAGTTCCGCTACCGCGGCGGGCACGGTTCAAAATCGCTCCGTGAGTTCTTAGCCTTACTCAGTCGGAATTGAGAGAGTCCCAGCCAGAAGAAGGAGAAGGAACAATATTTTAGTCAGTAAGTGTTTGACACTGCTTCTAGCCGAACCCAGCTCGGCAAAAGACATTTGATTATATTTTCCCCTTAGAGGAGGCCTAATAACTCTCCTCACTTAATTCCTAAATAACCTAAACCCTAAACCTCAAAAGGTCGACAACGCACTCGTAACTCGTCTGTTGCAGGTGTCAATGGGCGGCGCTGATTGCTTACCATCAAGTAATCCGTATGCACGTTTGCCATCTTACCACATAAAACAAAAAAATATAGAAAATAAGGCTAAGAACTCACGGAGCGATTTTGAACCGTGCCCGCCGCGGTAGCGGAACTGCGGTTTTATTTCCAAACTCACGAGACCGGTTATTTGCGCGGTTACACAGCCGCCGCGGTTGCGATCATCGCCCGCAAACGTGGCGGGCGATGATCGCAAGATTGCAAGACTACTTCACAGAAGACCCGCCGGCCCCCGCGGTCGCCCGCCAACCGATCGCAAAGCGCGCGGGTGCCACCCGCCGAGGCTGCGGGTAACCGCGGTCCGCGCGATTCTACTAGTTGCCCGCCGGTACAGCGGGAGCCGCATACAACCGCGTACACCGCGGGCGTAAAACGCGTCGTGAAATATGCTTTAATTTTTTATATGAATATTTGAATTCTACAGAAGCTGCGGGCCCGCAACCGCAGCGGACGCGGACGAAAATCGCTCCGTGAGTTCTTAGCCTAAACCATACCTATCTCAGTATACCCTTTAAAGAAGAGGTTAACACGTCAATAAAAACCAACATGGCTAATAATCCAGACTATTTAAAAGCCTACCATCATTTCCTGCATGGCAGCTTGACAGCCACGCCTGTAACTAGCTACCGTCATACGAAGCTCAAAGAACCAGTTGGTAAACTTCTAAAAATATACCCAGTAATCATTGGCAGTAATTCTGCTGGTACCACGTTGTCACGCCGTGAGGATAACGATGTAATAACGATTATCATTATCATTATGGATAAGCGAGTTCACCGAGGACCATGGACAGTTAGGTTGTAAAAATAAATGATGATTTATTCTTGTTGGTTGATTATGGGAATTGTTCTGCGTGTGTAAAAGGATATGCCATTTTTGTTTCTGCATGTAGGGGTGTTTCTATTTTACCTGGTGTTTTAGATTTGAGTTCTTCTAGTTGTTTTGTTCTTTGATAATCTTTTTCAGTAGGTAACCGAAATGTATGATTCCTTTATATAATAATATATCAAAAGTTCAAATCCTATCAACATCTGAGTATTAGCTGTTCAGAAGATTCTGAGTAGAATTTCCTTTAAAAAAAAACAAATTGTTATTGAACAAACTTTATCATTACATAGTATAAAACAAAGTCGCTTTCTCTGTCCCTTCATCCTTATGTGTGCTTAAATCCTTAATTCATCAGATCCCAAACGAACGCCGGCGTTCGTGCACCTATTGTGTCTCGAATTACAAAAATAGAAAGGTTAAAATTACGCAACGGATTTTGATGCGGATTTTTCATTAGATACAGTGATTGAAGGTGATGGTTTAAATGTATAAAAACATCCATTAAATATTGGAATTTAGTCCCAGCATCGCACACGTCCGAAACCGGGGCATTTCATTAGTTTAAAAATAAAATATATCGTCGTCCACTATTAGTAACCATTTCTCTAAAACGGCAATCTTGAAATAAAAACCGACGATCATTACGGCCATACTTCATCGCCTTCAAAAAATAGTATTTAAAAAAACATCAAGCGAGCAATGGGCTAATATTTAGCACACGGCAGAAGTCAACGGACGTGTGACGTCACTTCCTGTCCAAATTCTATTTGGTATTCCTTTGAAGTGAGTGACTTCTTCATCTGTCGCTTGAGCTGCTGACAAATCATGGTTCAGATGTTTTGAACAGGTTATTTAAGTTTTTGCTAAAGTTATCTTTCAAATGGGTGCTCTAAAAAAAACATAAAAATGGGATAGTTTATCTATACTAATATTATAAAGAGGTAAAATTTGTAAGTCTTTTGAAACGCTGGTGGGATTTACAAAATTCTTTCACTTAATTGGTAGCTTGGCTATAAAATATCACGCTACAATCAATTGAAGCCGAGCAGCGAGTGAAACCGCGCTGGAGTAGCTAGTTTATTATATTTATTTTGTGTAAAACGTTGCCCACACTTGTATACGTATAGTGGGTGCGTTTAAAAACACATAATTTCACATAGGCAACTGGCTGCTATGCAACGAGTCGCGGTTTCATCACACACTTTGTGTGATCCACAAATGTTTCAGGTCAGGTGTGTGTAAAGTATGTTTGTAAACGCACCCACGAAATAGGAGAAAATCTTAGTGTCTTTATTTTGATTGAACACATAAACAAGGAAGTCTTGAGATAAATCAAGTAAGTAAATAAATATAGCAATTTCCATACTAATGACACACAACTTGCAAATCGGAAGTCAGTCGCGACGACTCGTTACTGCAATTTCCGGACCATAGCTGACACTATGGCAGAAGGAATAGATTGGATGGGCAGGAAACCAGGTGTTTTTGGTACTTACGTAAAGATGACGTGGTAGTCCGGAGGATAAAGCGCCCACTTCTCTTGCTGAGCGGGATCGGGACTTTTCCAGTGTGTTCATACTTTCTATGTGTATTTGAACATCACTCACAGACAATGAAAAAAAAAACAATCGTGAGGAAACATGGACAAAATTTCTTATTACAGACATAACATTCGCCAAGCCGTCCTGAGCCAGCGTGGTGTAATCAACCCTTCTCCATGTGAGAAACCTTTGCTCAGCAGTAGACACTTATGGCCTGATGTTGTGTTAATTAGATGTATAATATGAACTATAGAATTAAATTTTACTATTCGGCACGATGTAGGTTCCTCGAGGAATGAAAGGCAACCCTGAAAACATTGAGGAATTGATAATTAATACACATACACAAAATAGAAGCAATACAAAGACTTTTATCACTCTTGAATTTGCAGGCGTAAATAGACCGTTTTTATTTTCCACTCTAAGGTTCATAGCTACCCACTCAATGTCACAAAGGAGGCCGACCAGTCTAACCCACCAGTGCCATCTATCGACGCGCAGTAAAAAAGCAGGAAGTATGACGTCACAGTCTCATATGGAGTGGATCGGCCGTTTGATGTCACTGCTCACCGCTTTGTCTGTCACCCGTGGCACAACCACTATAGATAGGAACTGCGAACAAAAAACATTCTATTGAAATGATGTGTGTAGAAAAGTTCCATGACGTTTTTACTTAAGTTCGTAACAATCAATTTCATATGGGGACAACTGGACAACTAATGAAGTTCAATAAATTACTTAACACTACGAAGATCTTTAATTCTATCTTAAAATACGAATAATAAATGTAAATATTGTAAAATAAATGAATTAAATAATTATGAAAAATGTTATACTAAGTAAAGATAAATATTTAGGTCTTTTGTATCTGTAATCTACATTACAGTAACTAAATTCAAGGTTGGTTATTTTACTTATAGTCCGTTGTTGAAGCAAGAGATTATTTTATCCACAATCTTTTAAATGCTAGTCATAAAATGAGATAGCGAGGGATTACGTCGTCGCGGGAGAACCTATCTCAACGATACTCTACTGAATAGCGTTGAAAGCAGGCAACCTAATAAAATTTACATTTTCAGTCTAATGCCTAAACCATTATCTATTTTATGGCCTAGATATTAGGTTTTAACTTAAGCTAAACCCATCTTCTGTATTATGTAATATAAACTAGAGTCTCAAACCATTTCTTTGATATATTCATACAACGTCTATCAAAATTGCCAAAAATATATAGATAATATAGATTATAGATATATAGATTAGATAATATAGATTGCCAAAAATTAAAATAATTGCTCAAGTCCACAGTCTATGCGATTCACAAAACATCAAAATAAAACAAACAAAACTTGTGGTGTGTGACGAAAATATTATTCGTCAATGGCCACATTTTGAAGCACTGAAGAATGCACTTAATAACTTATAGAAAAGGTTAAATATCGTTTAACAAGAGTTGAGATTTTAAGCTTTTTTGAAGATAACACTTTGGTTTCCTTCCCGTATATTGAATTTGTATTTAGAATTAGAATTCTCTTAAATGAAGCTGTCTTAAAAACAAAGGAATAAGTGATGGTTCATTCAGCTTAATTTCACATTAAAATTTGAATGGAAATGTTGCTAACTCCCGAAAGATGAGATTTAGGAGAGATCGAGATGAGTTTAAAAGGCTTTGGTTAAAAGACTTGAGCTTAAACTGGGTATATTTTTGGAATAATTAAGTACGTTCGCTATGGTAATTTTAATTCTTGCAGTAGAATGCGTCGCAATTTTTTTTTTAATATTTTATGAATGTGTAAAATATATGTGTTTTCTTTACTTAGCTAGTTAGTTAGATAACATGATGTGCATACGTATTATTTCATGCACAATTTTATTTGTCACCTATCTTATAATACCTGAATACTAAGAGGAGGCCAAGCGTTGACTATCGCACAAGCAGTTACTTGAACATGGAGATTTTTTTTATGTGTAATCGATCGGCAAACGAGCAAACGGATTACCTGATGATAAGCAATCATCGCCGCCCATGGACACCCGCACGGAGGAGTTACGAGGGCGTTGTCGACCTTTTAGGGATTTGGGATTTGGAGATTTAGGGATTGAGGAGGGATTGGGGGAGGGGAAGGATGGGGCCTCCGGTAACCTCAATCACACGACGAAACACAACGCTGTGGTTGTTCCACGCCGGTATTCTGTGAAGCCGTGGTATCACTCCGGTTGAGCCGACCCATTCGTGTCTGTAATTGTGTATTGATGAAAAACAATAATTTTCACTTATACTCCCCTGGTTTATAGTTTTAAATTGAACTTTAGCTCCGTCCGTTAACCACTGACAGCTCGCAGGAACTTTTCAATTTTGCACTTAATTCTTATAAATATCACTGGGCCTACAATGCCTCTGGTGTTTTTACAAGTATTTTTACAAATAAATTGCTGTTTATAGCAATAAAATCACTTAAATCTAATTTTAAAAATAAATTTAACTATGAGGTCGTATTTTGACGACCGATCACCAGTGTTGCCCGCGATCTACTCCGAAGCATGGCACTCCCACACTTGCTTTGATATGCTTTAATTATTAAAAATATCTTTAGTACGTCTTGTATGTATAAAGGTGCATTCAGACGGACTACCTGAAGTTAAGCAAACGACACCGCCTACTCGCTGCACCAGAGGTTTTATATTTGCTTTTGTGATTTGTTAGGGGTGTGAGGATCAGGGTTGGACCTTTGGTAACATCACTCACACTATTTTGTGAGGTCGTGATATCCCCCTGGTCCTCTGTTCGAGCCATTCGTGTCGAAGCATTAGACATAAGCATAAGGCACTTACGAGTGTAACTCACTTTCTGTATCAATTTTATTGTCATTCAAACTTCAACGTAGATACTCCATCGTAGGACTTGATCCATCGTCGCTGTAACCAAAGGTAAGATAGAGGCCAAATAAAAAAAAAACAAATTTCTTCAAATCATTAATTAATCTAAAACTTCAACACTTAGATTTGATTAGGTAATTCATTAATTAGTTTCAAATGTCATCTTTGCCAGACTTCGTGGCAAGGTAAATAATGAGACTGTAGATGGTTAAGGTCTGTTTATTACTTTAATTGCTGGTGCTTATATACTAAGAAGATGCGTGAGATTTTCAGATTTAGCTATCCTAACAAACGTGCAACAATTAACATGTGTGTCTTATCTCTATCGTATCTAAGTAATGTAGCGACGTGATCGTGCCGCTACATATACTCCCCCCTTTTAAAAATAATTAACATATAAATTGAAAAAAAATAGTATGTACCTAATTATATAATAACTTAACCTTGCTGATAAATTACATCCTATGCGTAATGTAATGTCATTGTTGCTAATTCGAAGGAAATAAAAACTGCTGCCTTTGTTGTGACGGCGGCGGCAGTCGATGAACTATCCACTGCATTTGTGCTGATTGTTTCTGCTGATTGAAAATTTTAAATTCTTGTTATTACGAAGTCGTAATAATTCTTGGTCATCATGCTGACATCTTGCTAAATCAGCATAATTAATCGGTGATGGCACATCAATTTGTTCTATCCGTGACAATGCGTCTGCTACAATATTGTCACGTCCTTCTATATGTTGAATGTTGGTACAATATTGTGAAATAAAATCCAGTTGTCGTATTCGCCGTGGCGTATCATTAGATGACGGTTTTTGGGAAAATGCGTAAGTCAAAGGTCGATGATCTGTAAAGATAGTAAATTCTCTTCCTTCGACTAACCTTTGAAAATGTTTGACTGCCATATATATTCCGAGCAACTCTCTGTCGAATGTCGAGTATTTTTGTTGAGTATCACTTAATTTTTTTGAAAAGAATCCTAATGGTTCCCAATTACGTCCTGACTTCTGCTGCAGAACTGCGCCAACACAGGTCGAACTGGCGTCCGTCATAAGTGCCAAAGGGGCGGTGCGAGAGGGGTGAACTGTTAATACTGCGTTCCTTATATTTTCCTTGGTCCTTTAGTGATAATATGATGCTTAATCTTGTGTTTTGGAGTAGTGTGGAGGGAGGCTGGTTTCGTAATATCCTCGTATTCATTTAATAGTTGAGTAATGCGTGGATTCGTCTCAATGTTAATAGTGCGGATTGTTTGCTGCGTCGATTTGATCAGGGTTGCGGGCGTTGTCAGCTCAGTTACCCTATCTATGAGTTTTCGACCAGCTATATCGACTAATAGCTTATAATGCTCTAAAAAAATCTGCTCCAATAATCGGTTGTGTTACATCGGCGATGACAAAGTTCCATACAAAGTTTCTTCGTAGCCCGAAGTTTAAAGAGAGTGTTTTTTCACCATATGTCTTAATTTTTGTACCATTGGCGGCATAAAGTATACATTGTTCATCTTGTATTAGTGAATGTCTCTGTGGCTTGCTAATAACTGAAATATTTGCTCCCGTGTCAATCAAAAATCTCATACCACTTTTTCGGTCGGTAATAGTGAGGCGGTTGGACGGGTGAATAGCACAGAGTTCCGCCGTTGTCCGTGCTTCAATTAGTTTCCCTGTTTCCTTGAGTTGAGATCCTGTTTCCAATCACAAGGTTGAACACACTTTTGTGCATATTTTTTAAATCTTCCATGGTAAAAACAAAAGTGCCTTCTTTCTCTTGAACTTGACTGTGGTAGGAAATGCCGACGATTGGAATAAGTTTGAGTGCTGCGTCGATAGTTTTTTTGACCTTGCTGAATTGCATTTAGTTCCAATTGCATTTCTGCTAACTGTGCTAGTATGCATGACATTGTATCGTCGCCAGATTTGTTTCCGTTTACAGCTGACACCTCTGTACGTGTTGAATTTATTAATATCTTGTCCGCGATCTGGCTCATCTTGTTCACATCTATGTCTTCTGTGACTGCTAGAACCGAAGTCACTGATGGTGGCAGAAGCCTCAACCATAGAAGTTTGATGGTTTCGTCGCTGATATTTCCGTTACTCAGGGTCCGCATCTTGCGCAGAAGATGTGATGGTTTCTGGTCGCCGAGATCCATTTCAGACAATAATTTTTGGAGCTGACGTTGGTCTGATTCCTCATAGCAACTGATTAGGCGTTCTTTGATAGCCTTGTACTTTTCTATTGGCGGTGGGCAAGTAATGAGGTCACTAACCTGTATTATTTCTTCTTTTGGCAGTTTTGCAATGACCGTATAGTACTTGTAATCGTCTCCTTGCTTCTGTGGTGCTACTATGGCTTCTAGTTGCTTAAACCATAATCTGGGTTGGTCCCTCCAAAATTCCGGTTCCGGCTGATATCTCCAAGGCTTTTTGTTGGCTGCTGCTTGATTTGCAGGGTGAATGAGTCATGTTGATTGTTCTTCGTCGGGTCACCAATTTGCCAGACTTCGTGGCAAGGTAAATAATGAGACTGTAGATGGTTAAGGTCTGTTTATTACTTTAATTGCTGGTGCTTATATACTAAGAAGATGCGTGAGATTTTCAGATTTAGCTATCCTAACAAACGTGCAACAATTAACATGTGTGTCTTATCTCTATCGTATCTAAGTAATGTAGCGACGTGATCGTGCCGCTACATCATCTAATGATAATTCTCACGTAATTATAAGATCAACGTAAAGTGAAGTGATGGTCAATTATTTTGGAATCTGTAATTAATTGAGGCTTGAACTGTGATTGATGTATTAGTTTCCAATGTGGTATTAGAGAGATAGGTATTTGTGTTAATTAGCTTTGATGACAGATGGACGTAAAAGTGCTTCTAGAGTTATTGTAATAAAGCTTCTAATATCTTTTTTTTTTTGTGAAATACTATCATCATCATCGTCATCATCATCATCAGCCGGAAGACGTCCGCTGCTGGACAAAGGCCTCCCCCTTAGTCCTCCACGTTTAACAACAAATTGCCACCTGCATCCATACTATAATATGTGAAAAAACTATAATTTGTTTAAATCTATTTTCACGTCATATACAGCAGCATCATCTTCATCTATATTCTGGAACACTGGGTTAGTTTTAAGTCAGCAAAAGTGGGTAACCTTTTTCAAAAGATGACGTCGATTTCAGAATTAATTTGCTAACTTATGGACTTAAAATAGTCAGAGATTTGTATGTCAAATATCTATTTTAGAATACAACTTAGAACTTTCGCTTACATTCAAAATTATTGACTTAAAAAAGAATCACTCTAATCCTTTAAAAAACCGCATCGAAATACTTTGCATAGTTTTAAAGATAAAAGCGTAGGTACATAAGGATATGGGAAAAGAGAAAGTGACTTTTATACTATGTAGTGATAAGGTTGATTACGAAATATAAGTTTAAAAATATAGCACGGAACTTTTAGTTAGGTACTAATGATAATGTAGGTAATAAAAAAACATTGTTGGTAATAAAAAAAACAGATATATCTGTATGCTACCCACATAAAATCTAAGACCAATCCTTCAGCTTTCTGAATTGTATTTCGGACACGTTTTTGTTAATTTATAAAGTGTTTATTTAATCTTCAAAAATAACTCTTACGACACCACATAAAACATAAAACATGTCTAACATTATCCTATGTACTTAAGTCTATTCAAAATTCACTAAGCTCTTTGTAAAGTCTTCAAAAATAAACGTAAACACGACAGCAACGGCTTACGTAGGGTTAATCTTAATAATCGCGGTAAACGACGCTTAGAACTTAAGCCTTTAATAACACGATACGACAAGGCTTAGTTATGATGAGGTAATTACAGTAATTAAACATTTCTTGTGATAAAATTTATAGAATGAACATATTCTACATGTTTTAGGCATGCGACGGCAACTTGTAAGCGTTTTGGATCAAGCCAGTGGCTGTTAAAATTTTCATTTGTGTTCGAGTGATCGTCAACAGTTGCTGTGGTCAGTTACTAATAATCGATGACCAAGTTGGTTGCTAAATGCCGCATCTAGCAACTTTTTCAACATTTTACGCGTTTTTTTTTTTATTTCTGGTTGAGTTTTTTATATAGACGTGACTATGAAAGATGCGCACAGTTTGCAATAAAGTAGCAGATGCTATCTTTAGTCGATGATAACTTTGAAAAAGAAAATTTAAAAAGCTATGTAGTTATGTTTTACTTTTGATAGAATACGTCGACAAAAAAGCCTATGTATAACCTGGAGGTTAAGCACTTGGCGTGCTCTTGTGGGGCGTTAGGGATTTGAGGATCAGGTATTTGGAGTTCACTCCCATTGGATTGCATCATCGGCAACCTCACATGAAGAAATAGCCACATAAATCTATCAATCTGCTAAGAGTTAATACTTACTTAAAAAGAAATGTACCTATGTTTCAAGTGCGTTTTTTTATTATGTTATGTATGACATAGTTTGACCAAATTCCTTAATAACGTTATCTCTGGTACTTATCTAAAATAAAATGATCTTAAAGTCAACAAGATCTTAGCTACTGTTTAAACAATAGACCCACAGGTAAAAGTGTTATGTAGGCCTACCAATAGGTAAGCCTTGTTTGTTTAAATGGTTGTTACATTTTATCACTGTGTATCTTTGTTTTACATGGCTGTGACGTAGGTACCTAAATGAGTTATTTTACTGTACATATTCATCTTAACATACCGTACTTGTTTTATTGCGTAGCATCTTTCTAATACCTATACTTCATTTAAGTTATGCAAGTGATTGAAGTGTGAATGAATAGCCAATTATTGTATAATATAAAGGCATTAAATAAAATGTACTTCCAATATTCTGTAGGCATTATGAAAATTAGAAAAGTGGCAATCACAGTTGGCACAATATGAAAAAAAAATTTCGTTGCCAAGTGGTTCAAAAATCTGGCAATCGAGTATTCTCGCCGCCATAGCATGGAAGTGCTCAATTTAACCGGAGCTAAGCTAACGAGTTAACTAAAACCGCGTAAGGTTCAGGAAGGCAGCCCAAGGAACGTGCGCCACTAAGCCGTCGCAGCCGCGCGGGCGAGCGTCCGCAGCGCACATTACAAGGAGCGTTGCCTGGCAACGAGCGCGTGACGTCACGTGCTGTAGACCTTCTAACGAGAGCTAGTGATCACATACAGTGGTAACATCACACTAAAGAACACACTTCCAATCGGTCGACACAAATCACGAACTGTCTGTTTATCTTACAGAATATTCTGCTGGCGTGATTTAGAACTTTAACTTCTAAAACCTTTATTTCACAGATATTTTAAATAAATTTCCAAATAAAAATTATAATAATATATTGTTGTTAGAATTTGATAATATTTTGTAGAAAATATTGAGGCCTTATGATTTTTTTCAGCATTTTTAGGTGTGTGAAAATGTATATTGATAACAGCGCCATCTATGATGGCGACATTAAACTATTCTACTTTAAGTTATACTTTTGTTAGGTTTATACTGCAATGCTAAGTTTACCTTTAGATACTCTTGCAATAGTTATTTTTTTTATCAACTGATATTATCATTTATTAAAATATGTTTTTTATATAAATAATAAAATATATATATATGTATAATCGTAAAATAGCTGAAGTATATCTTACAGTCTTGTAAATATTTTGTCGGTTTCTTATTGTAATTTTTTCTTGTTTCAGAATATCGAACAATGAGAGAGATGAAAGTCCGGGGACAGATGGCAATGTCTCCCCAGAGCCACCTGACCGACCACCTGGGAAAGTGCGACAAGTGCACCCGGAGGACAAGACACAAGTTCTTGCTTACGACTCGACGTACCGCAAGAAAAATAAACCGAAAAACCTCCCTTTAGAAGAGAACCATTACAATCATTTGGCGAACACGAATGTCGCGATGTCGCCAATGTATCCATTGACGCCAAACATTTGCGTTGAAGGTGGGAAGATTGAGTTCATAAAGTCACCGCCAGGGAGCGCTAGAAACAGCGTGGCGCTAGCGTCGCCTCCGCAAACTCCTCTATTGGCGCGACACGGCTCTCGTGAGAAACGTGAAGCCCGAATCTACGATGAGCCGACTGAGAAGTTCGACGGTGATAAGGTAGGTGGCGTTGATGCTAGAAAACTTAAATTTTTATAGGTGATTTTTTATATTCCAACTAATTTCAATTTTGACATTAATGGAAACTTTTTTTATACCTACTGAACGTAGAAGATGTTTCACCAAATCCAACCTTTCTTGAACCAACTTTTCTAGAAGTTTTCCGTAAGTACAAACATTTTATATAAAAACAACTTTAACGAAACATTTTCCGCTTTTAAAATAAAAACCTTTACAAACAAATCCATTGCAACGTCAACCAAATGTCGCACCAAAAGTTTTATAACCAATTCAACTATGGCTATTTTCCCTTGAATTCTTTTACGAAACTTACAAGTTTGGGGCGCATTCAATTTAAAACTCATGCAAAGCATACTGACCCTTGTCAAAAATCTTTTCCTAAGTCCCACACGATTCGGTTCGTGTTGTTATGTTGCAATTTTTATATTTTATGAAAGCATTCTCGTGTTTATTTATTTTTTGTTGACAGTTTGTTTATTTTTCTTGACGAAGCGTTTTTAGAGAAGGAAATAAAATTATGATTTTTCGCAAATGCCAAAAATACTCAGTACTGCCACCATATTCTATTACCTTTAAATAAGTTCCCTTTGAACTTATGTGGCAGATAGTTCATAGAAATTCTTTATTTAGAATACGTTTCTTCACAATAGACTGTGGTTACCGGGCTTAATTTTCCATTCTTGGCAACTTAGAGTTTTTGCTTATTTCCGTCTCCACTCTTAAAAGCCCCCGACCCTAGCACTAACAACCTACAACTACATTGTTTTAATCATTCGTTAAGCATCCATCTCTGTATCGAAAAGGTTTCTGTATCCGCTTTTTTCCTAAGGACATTCTCTTAGCAAATACCAAATACAATGTAATATTATTAAAAAAGTTAAGCTATTTCCGAGATTTGCGCTTAGCAATGAATTTTTATATTATATTAGATAATATGCGCTTATACCAAATCAACTAAATCAAAACTCGAATCACTTACAATTCCCAACCGTTTTCCAGTCACCAAATTTCCCCCAAAGCTTTAAAACTCCTCAAACTAAACATCAAAGTCAAAATGGAAGAAAGTATTTTGATCATCTAAATAGCTTAAGCACGTTAAATCCATATTTCTCATCCCTTAATGGAAGGGGCCATATGTAATTGAAGGGATGCAAGTTAATGCGTCTTTGGTCGACACTAAATTGTTTTTAAAAGGTTTTCCTATATCTCTATCCGCCCTGAAATTGACTTAAAAGACTCTAAGAACACTTTTTTGATTGAGGATTTGGGAGTGCGTCTTGAAATTTTCTTTTAAACGGTTTTCTTTTTTCTTGTTGTTATCGTCGTGTTGCTTGTTGTATTTAGGTTTATTTTTATGTAAGTATGTGAGGCGATCTAGATTTGTTAAGGTTCTGATGATTGAGTAAAATTCAAGATGGATAAAGTAGAAAAGTGTAAATGAATCTACATTTCCTTCATATCATACATAATATCTAATGTTTAGAACATATCATACATAATATCTAATGTTTAAGTGTGGGAGAGCCATGCTTCGGCACGAATGGGTCGGCTCGACCGGAGTGATACCACGGCCTCACAGAAAACCGGCGTGAAACAACCACAACGTTGTGTTTCGCCGTGTGAGTGAGGTTACCGGAGGCCCAATCCTTCCCCTACCCCAATCCCTTTCCAATCCCTAAATCCCCAAAATCCCAATCCTTAAAAGGTCGGCAACTCCTTCTTTGTTGCGGGTGTCCATGGGCGACGCCGATTGCTTACCGGTAATCCGTCTGCTCGTTTGCCGTCCTATCACATAAAAAAAAGAACGATTTCGATAATTCTTTTCGTGCTGTCTTTTTGAGAGTGAATAGAAGAACCTATAAAATACTTAATAAACAAATCAGAGTTGAATTTTGCAAATAGGAAATAAGCTTCCCTTTTGTCGTCATGACTTACGAAAGTCGTGACGGTACGTCAACAAAACTTCATAATGTAGGTGAAAAAATCCTTAAACTCGCTTGTTTAAACAATTCAGAAGCCTATAAAATTAAATGAACATTTCACTAAGTTATATTTAGATCCTAATATTCATAAAGTAATCTTTACAAATATAATAAACTATAATAGAAACTCCATGTTTGCTCTTTTTCAATCAGTTTTACAATTCATTTCTTTGTTACATCATTTTTCTCTGTTCGTCGGTTCTGATATGTGAGAACAGTCAATGATTAGGCAAAGAATCCGAAAAAGAAGTTAACCTTAAGGACAACATATTTAGACAGCCTCGAGTTGACCAGTTCCAATTATAGGCGGTAATGTCTGTCAAAACTTACATAATACCAGAGTACCAATTACAAATAAAATTCGCCATGAAATTAAATTCAAACACAGACTAGGAATATCTATTCTAAAACTTATTGCACTCTAGACATGCAAATGCGATAGGAGACCGTAAATTGAATTAATTGCTCAGATTCTGAGTAAATTGAGCTCTGTGTGGTACCTATGCAATCTATTATCAAACTATTTTATGGTGGGAAGAAATTGAAGGTTCTAATCGAAGCGCCATAATGGGAAATCCAACTAATGCAAGCATTTGTTCGAAGGAATTTATGTCTAGAGAATTTGCTGCGGTACATAGTGGAATAGAAAGATGTAATGAGGCAGCTAAATATTGTAAAGATAGAGGTTCTGGATCGATGTTCAAAGTCAAATATAAAAAAACACATATTGATATTCCATATACAATAGATAGTTGACCGATTACTACCAAAAAATAGTATATTTTGTGTTACATCTAAAAAACTTCTCAGTTTATCGAAATTCTAAATAATATCTAAGAATAAAAATAATCATCTTATGAATTATGGCTTCATAAACTCAACTGCAGAGTTTAATTAAAACTGCATAAGAAACTTGGGGACAACACTTTTCGTACCTCCAACTTCGTAGTCCAGAGGAACCGATCAGCTATTTAACTATGCAAATCGGTTTCCGATAATGCTACGTCTCAGACAGTTTGCAGATTTCGCCTTGTACCACATCGTCAGTGATAGCTTTATTCATATTAATGGCCATACTAACGCCAATTTAGTTCCTAAGATAGTGGTTTTGTGTGAAAAGGACTTCAATTTGTCGAGAATTTACGGCGTAATTGACTGGAACTGTCGAAATATTAAATTAGTCCTTGGTAGATGATAAATACTCAAACAAAGTCAATAAAGCAAAATTTACCAATGCAACTCATCAAAATAGGTTTAAGCGCAGTTTATAATAAAACCTCTTTTAACACTACCAGCGACGTGAAATAAAAAAAACATATATTCAAAATTACGTTTGACATTTATGAAATTGACATTAGCAAGTCTTTCGAACAAAATAACCTAACCTGAATTCTGAATGTTTCCAATTTTTGTTTATACAAATTAAAAATAGATAACAAAATTATTAATGATAACGAGCAGGGCAAAGGAACAAGAAAATAACAAAATCATGAATCCTGTATCATATCTTGTGGCGCAGTTGGAAGAGAACCATCGGATCATCTATCTTCTGCTACTGGTGATGTTTATAATATTTGTGGTGGTGGATGTCAGAAGCCGTAGTCCTACTAAAACCGTTCTACCTGAAGACCTGGCCAATGATACCGATGACAATGAAAACAAAGTTTGCGAGTCTAACACAAAAAATTGTCCAATTGACACCAAAGAATCTGTTTTGATTAAAAAAGAGGAATAAATCATCGTTTTTGTGGATTTGGTTTGGATTTTCCTTTAGTATATTTTCCGTAGTTACTTATTTTTTGTAACTGTATTGCATTACATAAATATGTGTATTGTTAATTATCCGTTTTGCGAAATGGTTTGGTGAAGATTTATAATAAGCGATGGACAACATTAAGTACTGATAATGAAGATCACTCTAAAACACGAATTATTATACGATTGTATGCAGTAATTCGATCATAGACGAAACGATAATTAACCAAAATAAACTCACACATGAGATCTGAAAACTGTTTTCAAGTCAATCTTATAAACCAACTTCCCATACCTACTAACATAGGTAATAGAACTCGTAGTAAGATTACATTTCACATAACCATTTATAGACATACACCATAACCCACCATAACGTCCCATAACGTGGCGTATTCAGGTAATGACAAGCTGCCATTAGAGTGTAGTATGGTTGTCTCCATAGTTTCAGGTGATGATATGGATATTGACTTGAGATTTAGAGGCAGATGTGTAGGGTATGTAAAAGGTAGGGAAAAGTTTATGACGATTAAGGGATGATTTTTCAATGGTTAGATAAAAGTTATCCGGGGAATAATTATGATGCTGTCGCGTCAGAATGTTTGTATAAGACAGTGACAGCAACAATTTTATTACTCAGATAACATCTATCTGGCTATTGAAAAATCAGCTCTAAGAAAACAATTCTCTGTTCGTTTACGTAACGAGAGAGTGTGACTTCATTGATGATTTTTTGAATGGTCATGTTTTGATTAGCTGTGAGTGTTATAGAAGAGTAGTTAGGTTTCTGCTGGTTTAAATATAAAGAGTCTTGAGCAGGTTTTAGGCTGAGAAGTGGGTGTTGCTGAATTATTAGTGCACTTGGAACTTTTGAAGCATAAAACGCGATGGTACCAACGGCAAAAGTGGAAACAATTAAAATACCAAACACCAAATTGGAGCACACATAACTTCTGAAGTCAGGTTACGAAGCACAAGTTGTAGTTGCGTTGTTGGCATGCAACCGCTTACAACTAGAGCTAGAGAAGTTTGGATCTGTTGGCGTGATGCCATACTTGGCAATAAAGATCACTATCTAGATCCCTACGTAGCTTGCTCCTTTAGTCTTACAGAATTTGTTGAGAACAGCGGTTCCAGGGATTTATTTGGTAGTCCGTACTTTTTGTTTGAGGCAAGTTTAATTGAAAAAAAGGATGATGATGTTATGTTAGCTTTTTGGTTCAGGTTTGCGTGGATATTCTGTAGACGTAGTCAAATTATAATAGTTAACACATTCAGTGCCCCCGACGCGTATGTGCGTGCGAGGAAACGCACATACGCGTCGGGGGCACTGAATGTGTTAAAGAAGGATTTAAAAGAAACCAATTGGCACAGTTTTGTTTCAAATTTTTTGTTATGTTTTTTTTCGTTTTGATTAGGTATAGATTTAGACAAACGCAGAATAGAGGAGCTATACCTTCCACCTTTTTTTTAAAAATATAAATGATTGAAGGAAGATTGCGGTATTTATTATTATAGTACTTTTCTACACACTGCTGCAGATTAAGGAGACAATGGAATATTTCGACAAAAAGCTTAAATGATAACTGCAGCTCGTATTCCAAAAGCTTGCTGCAGTGGAGTTACATAAAATTGCAGCATTACCTCATAAGTGTAGGCAAACAATCTGAATGGAATCCAATCTCGGGATTGTTGGCATGTCCTCCTTGGGGCAATAAAAAATCTTTATTGATTGTAATGTGTTGCGGAAGTCTGGCGATGTCTGGTGGTGTCTGCAAGCCTGTAACTGCAGTGTCACGAGCAGATAGACATCGTATACCAGGCTCCCAGACACTATTAAAAAGTTTGCTAAATGGTTGTAATCCGTTACTTGTGAAAAAAAAAACTCTTGGATCCAACAATATTGAATTGTTTTAAAATTCTTACTTAAGACTGGTGAAAATGTAGATAAAAGTTTCGTAGAAACAGGGTTACAACTGAATTTAATTATAATGGAGTATGATGTTTAATCCGAATGCAATTTTTTACCAGTGGTTTTACTCAATGGACTTCATCTACAGTTCGTACTGATAAACGACAAGGCCATTGCAAAAACCAATTTATCAACCCCGAAAATCAAATGGGCATGTCCATCAAATAAAACAAGCGGCCCAGTTTGTCCCAAACCCTTAACAAACAAAATAAAACTTAACTGCCCGTAATCAATAGATAATGTATAAAATACGATCCCATAACAACTCCATACATATGTATACATTTTTATTAGCTACACAACCAATATAAAATGAGCCCACACACCACATAAATCCTTAACAAAAACACTTGAAAATTAAAACTGTTAGACACTTGAGAGCTCAGATTATGTTTGTCGATCGAGAGAGTGCGTTAGGGTCACCATCAGTACTGTAAAATTTTAAGGACATCAAGATTCGCTTTTGGTATCATAATAAAATTCTTCGAATTGAGTTTATGATAGGTTTTTATTAGATTCTGTTGAGTGGTGTAAGATAAGCTCTTTGGGTAATGCAATAATAATGTACAATGTTTATTTGATACTATAAAATGAAGGTTTTATCCGAATCTCCTGTTGTTGTTCGTTGAAATATTGCATTACTAAAATGACACAAACTATCATAAAAATGGATTAAAAAATTTGGTATTGATTCGAGTTACCCAATAGTAATTTAAGAAAAGGTTGTGTCTCACTAGAATTATACGACATACAGTATAATTTTTCTCTAACTCCTTTTCTGTCCAACTCTTTGTGTGCTCTACAAATTGTTGTTTCGAGTCTGCGTATGTGAAATTGTATGTCTGTAAACACCACCATAAATAAGAAAAATATAATTCCTCTAAAACCCATATAGATGGTCACTGTACGAACTGTCACCCTGCATCTCTCTACTTTGATAGATTTTGTCCACGTTTTTTTACATGCAAATGCAATCAATCACACGGATAACTGTCATTTAACAGATTGCTAGCTTGATGCCCCGGACGCACTCGGCTGATGGCTTTGATTAAAATATCGATCCAGAGTATGAATAAATTGGTTTAGAGATAATATCGTTGATTGGATTTAGGTGCTTTGGTCCATATTTTTTGGGTTAGCGTATGGTCATTTTTGTAGAGATTTTAATTAAGTACTAGGTACAATGGGATTTGGTTTGATTATTGAAATGTGGGCATTGTTCTAGCTGCCTTTTCTTCATTAAGCTTTAAATTCATAGTTTTTTTTTACAAAATAGTCGTATATTGTAGCCGGCATGCAATCTAGATATGATTGCTTTTAAAAAAAATCTGTATCTCTTTCTTTCTCACACACAAGCTTTCTCTCTCTTTAAATATACATGTTTTAAATATCATTATCGTCCATCACAGCATATTAAGACATCAACTGCTGCCCTGTAGGTGCCTATCATCTATTACGACTTCCAAATCGATCAGTTGGGATTGTTGAGAACCAGCATCTAGCGACTCCTAGAAATCAAAAATTTTATTTGCTTTAAAATCGAAGCATAAAATGGACATTGTAAATACAAAAAAATGGAATATACAAAATCGTTTCAGCAACATACCTTCTGAAACCGGTATCTAAAATGTATGCCGTGTAAAATCTGAATTTCATAGGTCGTGTAGACTAGGTATGAAATACACGATCCACCTGGCGGACAGCGCCATCTGGTAGCTCGTGCAGTAATTAATTCTGCAACGTTCGTTGGCTGTTGGCCAGTGGTGTTTTTGTATGAGATTTATGTACAAATAATGATAGGATGCGAATATACGCCATGCTCCTTTTATTTTTTAAGTGCGAGCGGAAAATACGATGCGTTTGTGCGAAAACGTGATTTTTTTTGGAAAATATACTCGTCGTTTTTATGCTCTGCTGTCGGTATTGCTGTGAATATAAAACCAGTTCCCTGTTCCTGGTGTACGTTATAAGTGTCTATACACACATATATTTCTATATTGTTTAATTCCCCAAGGGGCAAAGAACCAAGTAAGTTATAGGTAGTACTTATTCCACTTTTCCCTAGTTATGTTCTGCAAATATCCTTAAATGTACAGGTCAAATCAGTAGCTCTTTCCTACAGTTTGGCTTAGTAAGTAAATTCAAATCTAGACTATTATAAAAAAAATATGGTAGAGGTCGGCACATGACCCTATTGATTATAGCAACACTAAAGGAGCTTAAGCGAGTGTGTTGCCGGCCTTTTGGGGTATAAGGCTTTCGGATATTTAATTAGTAATAAAGTTAGTCAGTCAGTTAAGGCCAATAAGTGCCCTTTAATGCGACCTCTTCTCATGCTGAGTCGGTATGAGCAATAACCACCACGTCTGCTCCAACCGGATCGACAATTTCAAATTTTTACAACTTATGAGTCCACGGTTCCTCCCTTTCACCGTTTGTCAATGGTGTCTGAATAATCTGAGGAAGTAGCCTAAGTGTACCTTGGAAAAAGTCACATTGGTACATGTTAGGTTTTTAAACTCCGCATGAATGAGAAGTGGACCACCACGAACGACTTACGCCAAAGCGACCTTGGGGTTGTGGATGCAGATGCAATGTGGATGCAGATGCAATGTGGCTCTCTCTCGCCCTGCGAGATACCTAAGTCATATGAAGATTCATCATCATCTTCCTGCCCTTGTCCCGTTTTATTTGGGGTCGGCGCAATATGTTTTTTTCTTCCATTTTGTCCTGTCACCCGTCTCGCTATCGCTAACTTCTTCTTCCATATCACTTCTTACACAATCCATCCATATTTTCTTTGGTCTCCCTCTCCCTCTCCATCCATCCACACTTACTGTTACAAAAAAAACTATGAGTATAAAACTCATGGCGTTTTTTGTAACAGTAAGTCACATGAAGATTGTCCATCAAAAAAAAAAAAAACTCAATACCCTTTGAGCGCCGTGGTAGTTACCACGAAATTCCATCAACCTAAACTTCTTCTGAAAGAATTGTAGTAGCTTCGGCTTCCTTTTACTCCAGCTATTAGCTTGAAAAAAAAAACAATCTGACAGAATGGATACTGTATAATGGATCTGTATAATGACAGAATGGATACTGTATAATGGATCTGTATACTGGATAATGGATCATGAATTATCATATCGTACAAGGCTATGATCCTATAGGGCTATACAGTCGGGGTAAGCAGTTAGCATCAAAGGGCATGGCTGTATCCATTTGCGAAATGTGTTTTTCCATTACCAAAATTGGGTTCGCTTGGGGGCGGGTTTTGAAAAGCGAGTGATGACGTCACTTCACAGGTTTTTAGTTATAACTTTGATAGTTTTAAGTATGAGGGCTCGAGGGTTGATTAATTATGGAGATGAGCTTAGTGACTCACTTTGTTAATGTACCGTTGGAAGGGATGCCTCAAGGTAGCGACGAATTTTTGTTTTTTTTTTTCACATTTATTGCAATTTGCAGCTTCGTCTCATCTTTAATCTATAAGTGCCTGTTTAGGAGAACAAAAGCCTCTTTTCACACGGAGAAGAATTAAGCTTTAACCACCATGCGTACATAAGACGGATTGGCGAATTCAAACTTATGATTATAATTTTTTTATTCTGATTGTCAGTGGTTTCTAAGTCAACTCAAAAGTACATATTACTCGGAAAAAGCCACATAGATGTTTTTGTTTTGAAATCGCACCCTTGTGCATGCATTCCGTTATGTAGTTAAGGTACTTCCAGACCATCACCGTATAGGTAGGGATTTACTTCAATTACAAAAAAAGTCATTTTTTGTACTTTTTGCTGATCATGTAGATTTTTCTTGGTTTTTATAAAAGGAACATTACGAATTTAAACAGCGATGTTTATAAAGAAGTATTTTACCGTACTGTGCGAGTATTGTAGATCATAAACTACATGAGATAGGGAATACAATACTTTTTTTTAAAGTACCTACGGTTTGCAACCCAACATACATGGCATGACACTGCGGTATGGCCTCCTGTGCATAAAACCTTTGAGCCATGCTTATGCACGAATCGGTCGGCTCGACCGGCGTGAACGAGCTGTGTGTTTCGCTGTGTGAGTGAGGGTACCGGAGTCCCAATCCGCAAAACCCTAAACCTTGAAAAGCCGGCAACGTACTTGAAACTGATGATGGACGGGATGCGCCGATTGCTTACCATCAGGTAATCCGTCATCTCATTTGCCGAAGTAACATGACTATAATGTCCCTTTCTATACATAAAATACATAAACGTTTCGAACACTTTATTTCTTTGACTTTGAAATCGACCTCGAGAAGCCACGTTTAATAACAACAGTTCATAAACAGTCTAATAACATTTATAATTACTTGTCAAATCCGATGACGTCACAGAACAACAATTTATAAATACAAATATAGTACATACAATAGTTTAGTTACCAAAACAAGTGATATACAGTATGTAGCGTACATTATATACAGCGTGTTATTAATAATCAAGAACTTAATCGAACAATACTGTCGTGTATCAATGGAACGTTATGTAAATAGTGCGGATGTAGAGTAGTATTTGGACAGAGACTACATGCAATATTGTATGAACACTAAGATTTCTAGGCTTTGGTCTGTTTGGTATGTTCCCAAGTAACGCGATGCTAAAATGTATGATAAAAGATTTTCCCAAATCGAATTGATATTTCCTGAGGTACATTACAGACATATAATTTCATAGACGCAACACAACCCGTCTCAGAACAGCAAGCTCTAAATCATACAAAAATTGTTTTGTGCGAGAATGCAACCCGCGATACGTTGTACATCATTTAACTCAAACGATGTGCCAATCATGGACTCTAAATATGCTATATTAGGGAGTTTTGATTGACAGATACTAAATTCCTTAGATTTGTGATACTTTTACTCAAATGTCACCCTCAAAAAATAATTCGTCTTAGATTAAAACTTATCCAGAAATCTTCTGACTATCTCAATGTTACATACTACACTTTTAGATTTGTCATTTTCTCATGAGAAACGGGTATCTTAACCTTCAGACCAACAAGACATAATCACGTTGCATTCATGATACTTCCTCAAACCAAACTTAAAAGAAGTTTTCGAGCCAGACAAACGAACAAAAACTTTTTATTATTAGATAATAATATGCAAAAAACAAGATTGGTTGAGTCTCTGTACCAAAACTAATCTTCGTACGTTAATTGAGAATGATTCTAAAAGGTGGTTCAGATCATACACATGGCCGGCGCACGCGCATCGTCAATTGATGGCCGTGGGGAACAGTAACACTGGCTCATGCGTCGCTGTTGTTAAAAGTGATCGGTTTAAATTTAACTTAACGTTCGAAAACCGTTATCTCAAACAGTGATTTTTGTATAAGGATTTTGATATGTGTGTGTTTTTTTAAATATTTTTTTTTTGTCTGTGACGTGATTTTCATGAGGTTACGTTGCCAATAATGATATTATAGTATTTGCAATGTGTTATAAAAAGTTGTGTTGAAGGTTACTTTTGTTTTTATTAGTGATAGTTTCGTGTTGGTTTGTTTTTTAGTGATTTTTGTTGATGACATGTATTATAATAATTATAAATATACTTACAATAGCAGTAGTAGTAATAATAATAATGGACATTATTTTAAGGTGAGTTGTTTTTAATGTTTCATTAATTGTTTGCTTATTTCCGATTTTGATCCTCTTTTTTATAAGTCTTTAATAAAAAATAAATGTGGGAGAGTTATGCTTTGGAGCGAATGCGACAGATCTATCTTAGTGATATCATGGCCTCACTAAAACGTGGCGTGAAACAACGCCACATTTTGCGTTCTTATCAATTTGAATGTCTATAGCTGGGCAACCTTGAACAAGAGAGAGACAGACTCAGAAAGAGACGACGGACCTCTGAGTTTGTTTCGCCCATTTTTCTTAGAATAGTCAAATAGGAAATGGCGGCTTCATATACTTTTTTACATATCAGTTTGACTTGTAAAAGTGCTATTTTATGACCAATTTGAAAATATTAATACATTGTTTCATTGTTTAAATTTGAGCAATGGGTTGCAGGTCCGAATACCGCAAAAACAATTCTTTATAGAAATTGTTGTGTCTGTGTCTAGGCAAGATGTAGATCAGTTTTTTTTTTTTGTGAGGGGAAAATCATCAAATGACTTCTCCCGCCCAGGGCCGGGCAGGAGGGAGTGTCAGACTCTTACTGACTAAAAACCCCCCTGTTCCTTCTCCTGCTCTGTGCCGAGGTCGCGGTACCTCATTGCGCTTACCCCGCAACCCCGGCTGAACATCAGCCCTTTAGGGCCCCGTCTGTGGTGGTCGAATGGCTCTTTGAGGCGCGCGCGGAACGCTACGCGCCGTACGCTCGGGCCTGGTTCTGGTCGGGCGGCGAGCTGCCCTTACTCGCCGACCGCAGGCCCGTGCTTACGGTGGCCGGAGATCGTTCCTCGATCCCTGACGCCCGTAGTGTCGCCAGTTGCGGCTGCTGGGGCGTGAGGAGGAGGATTGCTCCCTCACGCGGGCCGCCTCTCTCTTTGCGAGCATGACCGCTTCACAAAAGGAGGAGACGGCATCCCAGTTCCTCTCACTCCGCACCATGGCCTCGACTAAGGCCGGGCGCGAGAGGTCGCCGCCGCCGATCACTTCCCTGAGAACACGGCGGTGCTCAGCCCAAGCAGGGCACTCCGCCACCGTATGCTCCACCGTGTCCTCCAGGTGATCCTCACAATGACGACACTCGGGCGTTTCCTCCCGCTGAATCCGAAACAGGAACCTACCGAAGCTGCCGTGCCCGGTAAGCACCTGCGTCAGACGGAAGGTGAGGACGCCGTGGCGTCTCTCAAGCCACTCCTCAAAGAGGGGTCTTACCGCTGCTATGGTAGCGTGCCCGGCCCTCGGTTGCGACAGTCGTTGTTTCCACTCTGCCATGAGATCTCGCCGGAGCTCATTCCGCCACGCACTAATTTGGCGCGGCAGAGGATCTTCGCCCCGGCGACGCGCGTCTGCGCGCAAACTGTAGACGCGCGCGAGCGCCTTCGCTTCTAGATCCCACGGCGGTGATCCGGCAAGGAGGTTCGCCGCCTCCCCGGAGATCGTGCGATACCCGCGGATTACTCGGATAGCCATGACCCTCTGGGACGCGACCAGCGTACGAGCCGGCCGCCGCTTCAAGATGTAGATCAGGATGTGAGGATGTGGATGTGAATTTCCTTGTTCAGGAATTTACAATACAAAAGAAAATCCTGGTGTCAATAAAACACTAAACTGCACTTTTCGCGCGATATGAATAATGTTTATTTTCTCACATTTAACCTGCAAATCCTGTAATACAGAAGTTTCGCCACTTTGTTCTGCAACCGCGAGATGGCTGAACATTTGTCAGTGACGTCACAAAACATGTAAACGTAAACTCAAGATAAATGGTTACGTCACTGTTTTTGTTCGTCTACACTGTAGACGCATAAAAAGACGCCGGGGTTGCGGGGTAAGGCCGGGGTTGCGGGGTAAGCGCAATGAGGTACCGCGACCTCGGCACAGAGCAGGAGAAGGAACAGGGGGGTTTTTAGTCAGTAAGAGTCTGACACTCCCTCCTGCCCGGCCCTGGGCGGGAGAAGTCATTTGATGATTTTCCCCTCACAAAAAAAAAAAAAAAAGACGCATAAAAAGATCACATGAACTTTTTTGGAGTATTACCAGCAGAAATGTTAAGATGTGTTGACATAATTTTGAATAGTATTTTTATTGGTTTAAAATGCGTACAGTCAGAGAAAGTCGTGCTTGGGCAAGAATGGGCCGTCTCGAGCGTCCTACAGAATACCGGCTTGAAACAACGATTATTCATGTTGTGTTTTGCTTTCGCTATGTAAGGTTCCGACGGCTCAATACACTACTGTGCTGACGCCAATCCCAAAACCCAAAATCCTCAAATCTTTATACACTTAGTACCTTTGACGATTGACGCGGAATTAAACAACTATTTCTGTGCATCATAAATTGTTGTTCTGGTTGTGACGTATTTGTGAAATTGTATGTATGTAAATGCACCCTCAACACAGGGGAAAATATAAGAGGTTTTCTATAAAAAATCCGACAACGGACTTGTAACTTACCTAGACCGAGGCGAAACGTACACTCGTTTGTCGACCTAACCCAAAACAAAAAATAGGACCTCATAATCATCAACACCCGACACAAACCATGGTAATATAACCCCCATTCTTTACAGCAATTATTAATAAGAGGCTCAGCAGACACGACAATGACACCAATTTAGGTTAAATGATTGTAATGACGCTCACTTATAACAGAATAACGATCTAACAGAAGAACACAACATGTGAATTGGAAAACTACGCACTTCCTACATTTTTAAAGTAGGATAACGTAAATATTGTTTATTGCGTTTTGTTGTTTTTTGATGCGTTAATCAGTGATGTAGTTCGCTTTCGTAGTCTTTTTGTGAGAAGAGGTAACCGTGCGATGCGTTTACTTTAAATACTTGTAGCATTTGCCAAAATGTTCACGACCGTAAGGCGTGCCGGAAATCTCATTTTGAAATTTCAAGTATTTTTGAGATATCTGACAAAAAAGTAGTCGAATTCTTCTACATTTACTTTAAGAGCAGTAAGGGTGGCGAAAAACCTGATAGTAAGCAATCAGGCCGACGGCAACGACGGAATAGGTAACTATTCCGAGTGCCTTACAAATCTTTTGGGGATTAAAGAATTGGGGTATAGGAAGGATCTGGCCTGCGGTAACCTCACTCATACGCCGAATTACAGCGCTATTGTCGTTTCATGCCGGTTGTCTGTTGGGCCGTGTTACACTCCAGTCGAGGTGACCCATTCATCCCACACTTAGTGTGGTATCTTGGTTTAAAAAACCCCTTGGTGCGCCCGTTCATAAATTATTCCTGACTTTTATCTGAGGACCACAAGCGAACAATACAATTAGCATCACAATAAAAGATTCGCCCCTTCTATCTATCACCACTTGACAGATTTCGCTTTTTCAGATTACAGAAGAACCGCACTTCAAACTATACTAAATTGAAAGTGCATTTTCGACTTTATTGCGTAACTATTAAGGATACAAAACGTCGATAAGATATTTGGCGGGTTGGACTGATTTGATGTGCCAGCCTATGTATTACCTTTTTGCGTGCTGCCAGCATCGCATACTTAAATAGATAGATAGAAAATAGGTCGTCTAGAAGTATTGAGATTTAAAATAACTGACACAAAAGCAAGCTATGGTACAGTGAGTGATTTTATAAATGAAATGATCCTGAAGTTTAGTAGCCTTTTCAACGAAACAAACAAACCAAACAATGAATTTTTTGTCTCTTCTATATCATATAGTACTTACCTATACTTTTTTTTATTTCTAAACAAGCCTTTTGTCCTTTCTTCGCCTGTCACCGGCTGATGGATGGACGATTTATTTCGAAGCCCTTCTCAAGTAATTTAGGACCTGCAGTCCGTTTTAATGGGTACGCCAAGTATTTTTTCGGGGACGCAAAGTTTGTTGAGGATTTTTTGCATTTATATAGGCATAGCTTGTAACGGTAGGTACAGATTTTGTAAAAGCGAGCATCGTGGTATAAATTTTTCAGTGACATTTATTTTTAAATAGGTGCTTAGGAAAATATGAAACAGTAAACTAAAACATCGGAATCTCTTACAGCTCCGTGATTTTTTAATTTAGTAGCAAGTACAAAGAAACGGAATGCCATTGGAACCGGCAGACAGATTACACCATTTTGAAACGGAATGATCGGGATTAAGTGTAAAACAGAAAAGAAAAAAAGCCTCACTCGACTCGCTTATGAATGGTTCCGTACCTACATGGCGTTTGTTGCGAAAATCATCAAATGACTTCTCTCTCTCTGTGAGGCGAGAGGGAGTGTTAGATGGTTACTGACTGAAAACCACCCATACCTTCTTCTGGCCAGGCCGGGGCCACGGTACCTTATTGTGGTTCACACGTCTTGGTGACATATAAACAGGCGGCACTTCTTAGTCTTATTTTTAAAAATCGTTGCCCCACACTAGTGTTTTCTCCTGTGTAGTGGGTGCGTTTACAAACATACAATTCCACATGTACACATCACATCCAGAACCGTTGTTCCGGGAACAACAATTTGTGGATCACACAGAGTAATCGAACCTGCGACACGGTGCACGGCATCCAGTTGCCCAGCCACCGCACCAACCGTGCAGTCATCTCTCTCTCTTAGTACAATAGATTTTTTTGCCCTTTATATACAATGCCTAATTCAGCCAGGGTTGCGGGAGTAAGCGCAATGATGTAGAGTCGGTCTGAAGCAGGAGACGGGACAGGGTGGTTTTTAGTCAATAAGAGTCTGACACTCCCTCACACCCCATATAGGGCGAGAAAATATATTTTATTAAATAAAAATCGCGGGTTACTCACGTGTATACATATATTGAGAAAAGCCTTACTAGTTTCAAACCACATAGGGGTTCTTCCTCATGCGCGGCGTGAGCGGACGCGGCGATGTCGCGCAGCCTACTGTTCTTTTCTCATTTATTATACAAACAAGATATTTTATGATAAAAATGGCACAGAACCCTAAAGGTCATGTAAAATGGAAAAGAAAAAGTAGGTACTACAGTTGGTACTGTACCTTTATTAATCGGTATAGGTGCGGCAAGCTGGTGTAACCTGATCGATGTTTCTAGAATCTTTTTATTTTGTTCCATATTCTTTAATTTGCACGTAGGTTCTCAATAGTGGATAGTAGAAGGGAAATTAATGTATCTTCAATCCCTAAATCTTCGAAACTCTCGGCCCTCGGAGGAAACACAATCGTTACTCTTCTGTTGTTGCGGATGTCCATAGGCAACCTCGTTTGCCATCATATCTCATAAAAAAGGAACAGTTGAATTATTTTTGCATAAAAACATGATAAAACTATGTATTTCAATTCAACCATCAGATAAACTATTCACATTTTTCTTACATCTTTGAGTACCTACATATTGGTTTAAAAAAATCATCCATTTACAACTTTACATAATTAGGTACGTTGCCATCGTTCTATGCCAAATAACCAGACCTCGACATAATAAGTCAAGTTCTACGAACACACGTTAATTATCATCTGGATCTCTGACACGTGATGAAGTGCCCTACACGTTAGATTAGCCATTGTCCGCTAATGATCGATGAAAGAGGGTAGCTTGAGTGGCGGGTGTAAGTTATAAGCGAATGCGACAGCGAGTAAAGAGCTCCTTTTTTGATGAGGGAAATTAAGTAATGTCTTTTTCCGCCGTACACAGGTGGAGAGAGATGTTTTAGACTCTTTTTTGTGAGGAGAAAATTGTCAAATACCTTCTCCCGCCCAAGGTGAGGTGGCCCTCCCACCTCACCATCAGTGAAACGTCACCTCAAGTGACAAAATCTTACGGATTAAAAACTACTCTGCTCTTTTTCTTGCTCCTGGGGCTGTGGTATATTATTGCGCTTGTAGCCGTAACCGGAGTTGAGCCCTCTTATTGGTAGATTAAATTGTAGCGGGCCAATCAGAGCTCTGAACGTCGTAAACATCCGATCGGCTTAACATACACTAAAATCGCACTTGGCTCTCGTGTCAGCAACAGTACACTTACATCGCATTATCTCTTATTCTGTTCTTATTTATTTCTGTGTCTATAAAATCCTCTTACATTGATTATCTTTGCAATCCCGATCCTCAATCTCCGAATCCCTTATGCTTAATGAAATCCCCAACAACACAAAAGGCAATGCAAGCAATGCACTGGCAACTGTGTTAATGTTACGAATGTCTATGGGCAGGACCATAAATTCACCAAAAAATTAAAACAATTTTACTTTATTATTACTCAAAATGTTCAGTAAAATTCGCCCCGCTATCTCTCATAAACAACACCACACACAACTCTCTAAGGTTTCATAGGGTCTCACTTTAATTCGGCCGGGTTAATCTCGCGTTATTGTCTGAAGGTAGGGGGTTCGAGTACGGTCACGGTAGCTTTGTCAACGATACACGAGAGGGCCACTCGATGGATATACTGATATGCAATGTTTTAATTATTGTGAGAAGTGTCGCCCATTAATTATGTATTTAGGGATATTTGTTTGGCCAGCCAGGGTTGTAATTGCAAGCATAATATGCAAAACTCAACTCCAGTACGTTTAAATGCCTCAATAATCTCAATAAAAGTCATAGAAAATCAATGTTTTGGAGAAGATGGTGATGTTGTCGTGACGACGGGAGCGGATAACTACTAAGTTGAAGTCACAACGGGACTCTTTTTCATGAGCAGCGTGCGCGTCGTGGTTAATGTCTATGCCGCTAGTCGTCTTGGAATAGGTTTGATTAGGTTTAGTTTTTTTATGGTTCTTTAGTCAGTAACTGTGACTCTCTCGAGCCACACACAGGTGAGGAAGCCACATTAGATGTTTTTCGTCTCTTAAAAAAATAGTATTGATGTAGGGGAATGTTTTGATATTTCTCGATCGCAGATCAGTGCTTGGAGTTCTTCTGTTTTTACTTTGGTACTGAAATTTATGTATCTACTTTAATATTAGTATTAAACTATACCGTCCAGTCTTCTTTTTACTGGAAGAGTAGATTGATTGATTGATTTTAGCATTTTTTCAGAAATATGTCCTATGTTATTTGACATAATAATATTATGACGTCATATGTTTTAATCTGTCTTCTGTCCAGTGTTTTGGATGCCCATGGTCTTAACCGATTGCTTACCACCAGGTGTTTCGTCTACTCGTTTGCCGCCGTAGCATATAAAATAGTGAAATATGAGTTTGAAACAGAATTTCGCTTTGCGTTCATAGCACTTTCCACTCCAATTTTAGGGCATTTTAAAAGACATATACAAGAACGAATCTAAATAGAAATGCAGATTGTTATATACTTAATGTAAGCAAGGTAAATCCCACATAAATAATTACGCTGCAATACAATAAGGGGCTGGGTAGACAAATGGTTGAAGACAATGTGAAGACAGTAGTCCACAATAGTACAATGGAACACTTCGATTGTGGGGACCGGTATAAAAGCGACAATACAATCCCTCTGTGGAAGTACATAGTTGAAATTATTATTTAAAGTAGTGAAGGAAAAGATTAAATAGAAATATTATACACGATGGGCATACTATACATATAATTATAATGGAATAAGTTTCAAATGAAAAAAACTATTTTTTATATGAAGGACAGCAAACAAGAATCTTATCTCCTGATGGTAAGTATTCGGCCTAGCCCACGGACACTCGCATCACCAGAGAAGTGCGTTGCCGGAATTAGAAAAGCAGTTGAAGAAAAGACATTTATCATCATTATCATCATCATCAGCCTTATTCCGTCCACTGTTCGACATAGGCCTCCTCAATTGCACGCAGTTCTTATCCAACCATTGCAAGATATCCTGCGGATATTAGAATATACTGAATTACATCCCGCCCCTCCCTAAATAAAAATCGTTAAAAACTAAAATAACACCAAGAACATTTCAACTATACTCGGAATTTTAATTACATTCCAGATTTGACAATTTAAGTGTTGCAACGTTATGACACGTAATAAATAGTGACGTTGCGAAATTATTCGATATGGAAATCGAATATTTCTGAATCGATTCCTCTCGTTTATAAATTTACTCTCGTAAACTAAGTTTATCAGGAAATAAAATATTTGTGAACCGATAATTTAGTTTTGACAATTAATTACCGATCTGAGACTTTTCTTTTGTAATTATGTGTGAAATTAATAAAAAATGTGATCGTGAAGGAACATGACAAAAAACAAAAAAAATATTAACTGCCGCCGTTATCGCTATCGCTATCGCTGTTACTTTCTGTAACATTTATTGTGAATTGTGCCTGTGATTTGTATTGTCAATTAACATATCTAGGTTACTAATTTTTTTTTTCTTTTTTGACAACACGTGATACGCATTTAGACCATTCGGAAGCCGTAATTTTTTAAATGCCTTCCAGAAACTGATTCACTGATTGTTTACCGATTTTTGTGTTCATCACTACAGTGTATATGTGGTATCATTATTTCACAAAATGACAGTAGGTCATGTCATATCAGGAATCGAATTAAAATTCTGACTATAGTAGCTCTAACTGTACAAGCACGGATGAAGCGATCCTTCGGAGTTGACATCTCGACTAGGGCGACAACGAATTTACAGAGCACGTGAAAAATGATACAAGGCCCGACATCCCCCCTCCCCCTACTGTAGGCTGCACTGATATTGATGTTCAGGTCTTAATTGAAGCAAGACAGCTTTAGATAAATTGTTTTTTAGATCTTGAGTGCGGTTGCGTTACCTGTAGTTGTTCAATAAAGACATACGTACCTCTATTTCTGAAATGGTGTGTTTCATATAAATACTACATTATTTTATTTATTTATTTACACACACACACACATATTGTCTGGTATATGGAGTAAAATGATTAAACATGACTTGTTTTAAAAAACGAAAATTGGAATTTTATTTTATTGTAATGAAAACTTAGCTATAGATCGTAATAGTAAATTTTATAATTAATATATATTATTTTTTAAACGCAGAATCAAATCAAGACGAGAAAGAGAACAATTCTTACGATGTTTCTTTAAAAAAAATCAAATAGCGATAATTTTCCGCTGGCAAAAATAAATTAAATAAATAATATTTAAAATCTTTTTTTTGTGAATTCAAGAGAAATAACAATGCTATTTGACCTCAAAAATAATGACGTCACAACGAGCTATGTCATATTAAAATCGAAGATAATTTTCATTTTCGACTAGGTGGAAAATACCCTAAAATACAGAGTGATAATATTTCATGCATATCAGTGGTCGACTGTCACTGGACATTAATACAGCGATCATTCCAAAAGATTTCACCCCCCTGTAGCATGGCAACATAACTATTATTTATTAGCGCATGCGTTCTGCCTGGCGCCATCTCTCGCCGAAACCATAGAGTTAGGAAGTGTTAGAGAAGATGTTCATTGTGTCATTCGATGTGTAATAATGATGCCATAATACAGTTGTTTTCAACTAGTCAAATTCAATACTTTTATCCAAATGTTAAAAACGATACTTTTCTATGAAAATTGTATGAAACATTGAATTATGACGTCATAGCATTTTTGCGTCAAATAGCTTACATATTTTTAAAAAAATAGCTAAAAAATATCTAAAACTTAGTGTATCGATCGATCGATGAATAAAAGTATAGTTATTTTTCAATATTTTATCGTATTAAATCGTCGAATTAATTTATTTTTGACTACTAAACTACCCAATTGTATGATATTTTTTGAATACTTAATAATGTTGTTTATTGCACAATAGTATAGTTTCAGTACGATTTTAATGGCATAGGTCGGTTGGCAATCAGCGCCGCCGGTGGATACTCGCAACACCAAAGGAGTTACGAGTGCGTTGCTTGCCTTTCGAGGGTTTCG